>QUSF01000016.1:6647475-6973645 GCA_003676055.1 Chloebia gouldiae
GGTTCAGTGTCAGTGTGGAAGTACTGCCTTGTAAACCCTGACCCACATTTGGGAATACTTTTGTTGATTTCAGTGCCCTGCATTTGTCAGTTATGTTTTTCCAATTTGGTTCAAGGATGGGTTTAGACATTGCACTTTTGTCCACAGAGGTCCTCTTCTGTATCCAGTCATAGCTCAAAAAACACTAGAAGTTAAGGAAAGCACTAGAACCAAAAGACTAAAGCAGTGAAAGAAAATCTTAAAATTTAGAAAGTACTGACACTGTGAGGCAGCAATGAACAGCAGGTTTATTCTTTGTAATTTAGACACTTAAAGTCCATCTGTCTACAGTTTAGATTGCACAACTGTCACACTAAAGGGCATTTTCCCATTTGCTGCTTTGCTCCAGGCCACCCAGGGATTTCCAGTTATTTTTAAAGAGGAGTTAGGGTGGAATTGACAGTGGGAAGACTGCAGGGATGGTGTTCTTTTCATCCCTCCCCTCCCTACCACCAAATCAAAGACAATAGTTTCACTGTGGACTGCTCATTGAATTGTCTTAAATGTGCACAGAGCACAAATGCAGGCAGTCAGAAGATTCTAAAACCTTTCAGTTATTCTTGGCCTCTCCTATGAGTTATGAAATTTACTTCTGATTGTGATAAGATACTCTAGTATATATTTAAAAACCCCAAACCTGCTGGTCAATTAATGTCAGAATGAATGTGTAGAATTAGTCAATATATGCACAGCCACAAAGGTTTTACAGTTTTTGGGATGATGTCTTCTAGGAACATCACTATGACAAAGCGCTGAAATTGGTCTTGAAGAAATATGTGTCACTGGAGCTGCTGGAGAATCCTTATTAGCTGATAAAACCTGCAAGAAAGAGGCAGGTCTAATTCCAGCTGAGAGAGGAGTCAACCACATATCCAATAGCTTATTATAGAACAGTGTGCAACATAAAGGTTCTTTCAGGAACTTAATAAATTTTTTAGTTTCTCTGTTATGTTGTAATGGTAATCTTTTTTTTTTTGTTTGTTTGATTGTTTATTCAATTTTTATTTCTGGGGTAAAGCACTATTTTTTTTTAATTTTTTTAAACTGTCATCCTGACCATTCGAAAATGTGGTTGAATTGCATTCAGCAGCTTTGTATTAAAACACTTAATTCAGTATTTATTGAAAGAAATATGAAAATATCTGCAAATACTATTTGGATGGGAAATTCAAGATGATAACCCTTTTTAACCGTTCAAAAGGCCATGAAAGAGAAAAAGAGATTTAAGAACAAAATTAATTGCTGTAGCATGGCGTTACAAGCCACCTGCACTTCAAAGAATTTACAGTGAAGCAGATGGATTGATGAATATGCTATCAAAGATTTTGAGAATGTTTGTTTTAAAAATAAACTGCTTTCTAAGTCATTGACAATCAAACCACAAAATTTACAAAAATGTCACTGCTCTTTTTCTCTTGTATCCTGCATACTTTCAAAAGCATTTCATTGTCTTTGGGAATGGGGTGCAAAGATGATGTGTTTCCATATGGAATAGATTTGAAACAATCTTTGTGTCATAAGATTTGTATCTCTTGTGTATAATGCATGTCTAATAACTGAGGGCAGGTCAGTCGTTTTTTAATTTGGCTGCGTGGGTCTGGGGCTCATAGAGGTGCAAAATTATTACTCTTGAGTAAACTGGATAGATTGAGACAACAGGATACAGTATGAGCATAGGTAACAAAATAATATACACGGACAGTTTTGCAAGAACCTTTATTTATATTCTCTTTTCAATAGAAATGGTGCTAATCTCTGCCTCAATAAATGGCTTTATGATTAGCAAAGTCTTGCTCATCAGAGGACCCAGGAAACAGGAGTCTTGAACCAAAGTAAATGTACTGCAGAGTTGTGGTTGGCATCCTCAGTCCAGTCATTCCAATAGCAAAAATGTTACTATTTGTATGTGGTGGGGAGATGTTATTGTTCAGAACTAAATACCAGCTATCAGGGACAAAGCAAAGGAAAAATAGTAAAATGTTCACCCTCTTTTGAGTGCTGACATTGCTATATGACCTGTTTCTTCTAGAATAGATCAACTCATCAAAACTTCTTTCCATGGCTAAACATGGGTTATATCAAAACCTCATTATTAAGTTACTTTTGGAGCCACTTGTGTAAATTCCACTTTCGTCATCTCCATTTCCTAAAACTGTTATACACAGCAAAACTCTGCTAATTTTTGAATCTATTTTGGTATCAACTTATACTACTTGCTAGATGAGGTCTTTTGAGGGAAAACTGAGATGCACATTCTCAATTTTATAAAAAAAAATCTAATTCTGCAGTTTGATTAGATGTTGATTGCTTCACAAAGTTACCTTCCCATGCAGAGGGAGAGTGATTGAATAGCTCAACTTCAGTTAAAAGAAAGCAGAAGTAAGTTTCTTTCTTCAGGTATCTGAATGTGAAAAATAGTAAAAATTATCTCAATCTATTAGAAAGAATAAAATGTTGAAAACAAAATTAGGGAAACCTAATAAAACTTTTAATATATGGTATGATATTTTCTGTGAGATGCTTGATACATTTGAAAATTGGTATCAAGGGAAGACAAAACAGCGTAGAACGGGCATAAAAGACCCAGCACTTAAATTTAAATCTTTATTAATATTTAGTGTAAGATGCTTTAGGAACATCAATCAGTGTTCCTTTTTTTTTTTTTTTTTTCTTTTTCTTTTTTGCAATCAGGTAGTGGTATTCTCATCTAGATCTCCACTTTGGGAAAGAACATTCAGATGTAAAAGGATTGATGTGTCTGCGGATAACAGGGCAATTTAGACTACAGGCTGAGTCACTTACTTGCTTTAGGAAAAAAGAGAAAAATGAAAGACAAAGATGAGGAAAATGGAAATACAGCCGTGTTGTGTCACATTTGAGTTCTCCAAAGTTTTAAATGTATGATTTCACTGTGTCCTTCCGAGTGGTTTCGTTTGACCTTTGTACATGGAACACTAAGCATAATAGACTAAATATTTACTAAAGTCTTCAGTATGAGTATTTGAAAAATGCTGCTTTTTTTTTTTTTTTTTTTTTGCTGCTTTTTTCCTTTCAATGCCAAAGAATATCAAAGAAGAAGAAATAGTATGGTAAGTACTGGTAGCGTATATAAAAAACAGTGTAGGAAATGTCAGAGAAAACATCCTTTTTTTGTTTGTTTGAAATTTATTCCTTGTTTTACGTTTTATAGCTCTGTTTGGGTGGGGAGAGGGGAAATTGAAATACAGAACTGTTTGTAGGACGTCACTGTCCGGAGCAATCCTTGTCCTTGAGTGCCTGGTGGGACTGTTACACTGTAGGTTTACAACCAAGTGTTTGTACCTGGTGTTTAGCCATATTCTGGCTGTGTCAACCTCTGACATAACTGTACCCTTGGATGTGATTCCTTTTTTCTAGCATGAGCTACTCATCCTTCTAGGACACCCGGTGGAATGGTAACTGTAGTAAGACATTGCATTTCTACTTTAATGGAAAATATGTGCTGCTTACAACTCTCTTCTAGAAGCTACAGCCTCCCTTACTCTTTTTCCTCCTTTTTCTTAAGAACACGAAGGTAAAATAAGCTTTGTTGAGCTATTACTATCTTTGCTCTTTCTTTATGTGAAAAATGATAGAGATGTTATCACTGAATATTTGGTTGGTTTTATAATGTGTAAAATTTGTCATCTGCATTTGGCTGGGTTTCATTAGTATCATTCAGTGTAGGTCAAAGTAGGTTTTAAGTGATGTGTTTTTAAAATACCTAATCTACAAAGAATTTGGCAAAATGAACATCTTTACATAGGGTAGCACTTTTATTATCCTTTGATTCTTAGTACCTGGAATAATAATGCACATTAAAACATGCCTTTATGCAGTTGCAGGAAAGCTGAGATTCTAAATGCCAATGAAATCCCTTTGTGATGCAGATGTGATTGGAAAGGTTGGAAGGCACAGAATACAGGGCATGGGGGTGGCAAAGTGTGTTATTTTCCTGCTCAGAAAGAGGGATTTGCAGTCTTTCAGATAGCAACTTGCCCAGATTTCACTATCCTGTCAGCACTTTGGAGTGTCATCCTAAAAGATGACTGCAGTTCAGATGTGGTAACGGAGTGCTTTGATGTCTCTCTCCATCCTTGCATATCATAATCCATTTTCCTCCTCAGATCACCTCAGACTGTGATGTTATACAGAAGAATTTATATTCACTGTTAGAAGAGTCTGGGTGATATCATAAATGTAATGGAATCTGCTTAAGCAATGTCTGATCTTTTCATTTGGCATTTATTTCAAAGGCTTGCTTGCAAGAATGTTACATTTTGAAGAAAGATATTGTCATCTCAACAGTTTATCAGAATGAGATTAAAAGTACTGTTACTATTTTGGTGTTTGGCCACATTTTGTATCTAACCATTAGCATCTGTTGAATTCAGTTGTCTTTCAGTGCTTAGAACAAACTTTGGTTTGTTTTCCCTACTTATTTTTTTCCTTTATAATACTGAGATCAAGTATGTGGCTAAAAAAACTGGTCAAGCATGAAATTGTTTCTCAGTATTGTGACGGTTCAAATGGCCAGGAAATCAGTATTGTGAAGATTTTTTTTTCAAGTTATGCTCAGAAGCATAAGAGCACTAAATATTAAGGATAACACATAGAAATATATGTGATAAACTGTTAATGTTAATAAACACTGTCTAACTGTGGCCTGTGCTTAGCTTTGGCAATACCTGTAGTCACAGCCACAAGTGCAAGAACTGGTGTAGATCTTGCACCTTATGGCAACTGCCACTGACAAGCAATTAGAGTCCATTATGATGGTGCTTATGCTGTACTAATTAACATTCTGTTGTTCTGCTTTCCTTGTTTGACCATGTGACAGCCACAGGCCCGATGGCCTCGGTGGATAATCAGTTGAGGAATTGCTAGCTGCTGTAGAACGTGTACAAAATGCATTTGAAGTGGATGTGATCCTCTCTTCCTGCACTCAGGATAAGAAGGACCAGACTTTGGCAAGAGCTCCTGGGAAAAGAACAGCAGTACATGCACAGGAGGGCTAAAAGAATAATCTTGAATTTGTTCATGCCCGTATTAATTTGTTGCATTTCAATCTACTAAGACAAGTTACAATGATCAGACTGAATCCTATGTGTGATTCCATATAGAAATAACCCATGATTAGGGTTGTTTAAGGTTTGGTGAGCTAAGCAGGCTTTCCAAGTCATAGACTCTATGATCTCTTCATACCACAAGAAAAGTGCTGGTAAATGAAATGCTTTGTCTCAAGTAGAAAGGAAACTTGATTTTCCTGTATTGGGACTTGTTAATTCCAGTTTGGAATTGGGACCTTGGGAGTAATAAAACTGTCCCAGTGAGCTATGGCCAGACTGTGCTGCAGTTCTTCTCTAATCAATCCTTGGTAACACAACACTTCTGCAGCTTGTAAAGGTCTGGAAGGAAGACAGTGTTAAAGGCTTGGGGAATGAAAATTAGTTGAACAAACAGAATAGGTAGATGGACAGAATTTGAATAATTTATTCTCCAGTATTATGTTTTTATACATTTAATGAGATAGAACTGTGTTTTGTTAAACATTTTACAATTTTTTAGGTTTTTCCCTGCCAAGAGTTTGATGGAATTATGTCTTTGCTGTGGCCAGAGCCCAAGTAAGGGACAGGTGGTGTGACTCAGCCATGGCACAGTCAGATGGTGGACAATTGTGCTGATATCCAGGGGCAGAAGCTCTCAGATATGTGAGGCATTTCCCAGGCAGGGTTATGTGCTGCCTGTTGCTCATGACAGATAGTTTGCCAGGTTTATGGCCAGTATCAAATTGAATACATTAGGTCTTGAAAACACATTTTCATTTGAGTTCCTGCAAAGGCAAAAGATAATGGATGGTTCTGACAGAAAACAAAAGACTCATTATATTAGGATCTTATTTGCCTTTCTTCATTATTCATGTTTGCATTAGAGACAAATATGTCAAGGTGGAAGTTACCTGTCTTTATTTTACTTTTCCTTCAGTTGCTAAGTGCCAGGTCTCTGGCAAAGGACAGTAGAATGAATAATGTATGAGAAACAACCAGAGGATGGGGATGTTATCCTTAGAAACACCCGTAGTGGAAGGACTGTGAAGTGCAGTGCCTTTGCCACATGAAACCCCAAGTAGTTTGTTGTGTGTGTAATTAGAGATGAGAATGAAATCTTTAATGCATCTACTCTCCTGGAAGGTAATGGAGGAAGTGTAAAATGCAAGAGAGGACAACTTTCTTTCCTCTTCTATCTTCTCTCTGACTTCTCTCCTTAAACTGAAAGTAGAGTTAGTTTGGAATATTCTGGCAGAACAGTTTTTCTTCAGGAGATTCCCTGAGGGATCTCTGCTACACAGCCAGGTTGCATATCAGAAGTTAGCAGCTTCTGTGGCTGAAAAGAAAGTGGAAGCAAGGATGCCTGGAAGTCTTTGTCACAGTCACTACCAAGGCTCACAAGTTGGAACAGAGAGCTCACACATATTCCAAAATCCAGTCTGAGACTGGGGCACTCTTTGTTTCTGGAGCCTTGACTTGATGTTTGGAGGCAGAAGGCAATGGCAACACATCCCAAGTCCTGGGCAGCAGAAATATCAGCAACTTTTTTCTGGGAAAATGAAAATCTTCTGATTTAATGCTAGTGGGAGGTTAAGGTATCATAACTTCTAGAGAAAGAAGTTGTGCTTTGCCCTGTATCATATGACTGTGCTGTGCTGGCTGTGTCACCTGATCTTGTGGTCCTCTCATGAGCTCTGAGGTGCTTTGAGACATGTCCTTTATGCTTTTCAGTGACCTTTCCAGATTCTCCACAATTTCTGGGGAAAATGAATCCAGGCAATGGCTTTAAGCTATTAGTTGTTTCCCTGACCTGAAAGTGACATTAACATCAACATCTAACTCCTTTATTTTTTTTTTCCTGGGTAACTGATATTAGGTGCTTTGTATGAGAAATTACCAACTTCAGATACTTTGGGAATTCCACAAACTATTTGCAGAGGGAAAAAAAATATAAATGGAAAATCACAAAGTGTTTGAGGGAAAACAACAAAGTGACAACCGAGAGAAGAGATTTAAAATAATTAAATTATGGCTGCAGAAAATTCCAGAATAGTTTATGTGCAGGAGGCAGCTGGAGAAGGAGGGAGTAAGCACAGTGGAGGCTGCAAGGTAGAGAATATAGATCAAGGTGTGGATAAACAGAAGAAAATGAGAGAGCAGGGAAAGAAGAAAGAACAGTAGGGAGCAAAGTTTAGGGTAGGAGGGAATAAAAAGAAAGGACAAAATGAAATGAAAAGCGAAGGGGGAGTACTGAGAAGGGAAAAATTGAGATATATCAAGAAGCTCCTTCTGTCTTCAGTGAGCAATTAAAGCCTTCTTCTTCTTCTTTTTTTTTTTTTGTTTATTTGTTTGTTTGGTTTTGTTTTGTTTTGATGGGTGACTGTAGAGAGAGGAGGTTTCCCCAGCCTTTGGAGGAGTAGGATGCACAGACCAGAAGTGTGTGAGCTCTGGGAGGAGAGGGCTCATTCTTAGTGGCTACTAAGGACTTTTCTTCTTGGAGAGCCATGGGAACTGACAGTATGAATTTTTTATTTTTAGAAAACGATCCTGTGCAATCCAGGTGGTAATTTTACAGGGTCTGGGATCCTGCTGGAGGTCCTCCAAGAGTATCTGCAGTGGGCACTGCTGCTTAGTAGTGGAAACAATAATGAATACCGTTTTTGCAATTGGGAATATTAATTTTGAGATTCTTTGTCTAAAAGAGACAATGAATGTAACAGGCATCATAGCATGCAGATAAGGGAAGTTTTTCTGGAAGGAAAATGGTCATGCAATGAGCATCACTCAATGCGAGTGAAAAATATTCTTGAAGTTAAAACTTTATCTTAAAATTTTAGGTTTTTAGGACTGAAAGGAAGTTTCCCCTCAGTTCTGTTAGAGGATTGGTGTGGGCACCAGCTTTTTCCTATTTCCAAATAACAACAAACTGGAGCCAGATCTCAGCACTGAGCAGCTGCACTTATCAAAAACTGAAACTCCTTTCTGTGCTTGGAGCACAATAATGATTTAAACCTGCTGGAGATTAGGCTACATGGTGTTTTCAGAGTGTGTGTTTTGTTGCTGTGTTTTATACCACTTAAAAAGGGGTAGCTTCAGAAACATTTTAGCTCTTAAAATGCATTAAATATTTTGGTTGTAAGTGTGGATGGTGAAAAACATTCAGGTGTGCTTTTCACTTAAGCATCTGTAAAGTGTAGGGCAATGGCATGTGGGAAATGTTCAGCCAGTTGTGATAATTATATATAGAAAATTTACTTTCATAGTATCATGGAATATCCTGATATTGGTACATTCAAAAAAAAAAAAAAAACCAAAAAAAACCCCAAATGGTTGATTGTCTGAAACAAATTTTGTTTAGATATCAAAATACTAAATCTGAAAGATATCACATACTATCTGTGTTTTAGTGAAGCAGGAACATGTGTTTAAATCTTGCCTCAAATGAAGATAACCTCATTTGAATTTAATTTAAATGCTATCTAGGTAGGTAGTAATAGAACCATCTCACCTCGAATGCATATCAGATTTTATAGCAGTATATCTTGCAAACTTCTTGAGAAGCCATTCAGTATGGAACCTCAAGCTTAATTAAAAAACAAAAGCCTCCCCAGTTCACAGCACAGAACAGTTAATAAATGTATGAAATGGTCAGCTATGTAAGGTAGTTGGGTCACTGCCAATAAAATGTTTAGGTAAATCTGCTTTAAGCTCCTTTGATAATTCAAGTATAGATGTATCAATTAAATGAGGTTTTATAATAGAGTTTGGTCTTCCTTATGATATAATATTTGTCCAGGTGAATGACTGCTGAAAGAAAGGAAAAAAAAATATGCCTTCCCACTCCTTCCTTGTCCAAGTTTAAATAACGTTTCTCCAGTTAGGCCCATAAATTGTGTACCTCATTAAGCACAGGAACCAACAATGCACATATGCCACTAGTGTCCACTTTCCTTTAGAGATTTAGAGTGATGAAAAGATAAAAGGTCTGTCTACCATATGGAGCTTGTCAGATTAGCAACTGGAGCAGTGTAGAGAGCACTGTCATACTGTTTTTTTTCTTTTCGTTTCCTTTTTTTTTTTTCTTGAGACACAAAGCAATCCCTTTATAACACATGTGCATATTTTATGGGGCTTTTTTTTTTTTTTTTTGGAAGGGGAGGAAATAAAGGCCTCAGCAGAATGTTGCTGGTGGTTCTACCACTAGCAGAGTGGCCCTTGCCTTTGGGCACTTTCCTCATAATAAGGAACATTAGCAACCAGTGGATAAGGAAAGGCAGAGTCAAATAAGTCTCTTGGGGACAAGTAGGCCACATGAAGTGAGAACCATTAGACAAAGCAATGAGATTACTGCTCCAGAAAGGGTTTACTACATGTATTACCACATAGATTTTACAGGGTTGCCAGCTCACTCAGCTTACAAATGTCAGACATGATTTAAAAGGTTATTATACTATCAAAAGAGGATGATCTTATATCACTGAAATTTCTATTTTATTCAGTTGCACCTACTGCATCTCCAATATAGAGTCCAATATAGCCAAATAACCTGCTTTTCTCCTTAATAAGTGTTTTATGGCCCTCAGATTGAAAAAAAAAAAAACAAAAACACATTTTCACTTTGTTTGCATTAGAAAATGTATCTCTTATCATCACAAAACATTGGGATATTGTGCGTAAATCAGATATTAAGAATTTGGAGACTTATCTTTTAAACTGACCATATTTGTATGCTATGTGTTGAAAAGGGCATCCTTAATTACTGTGAAATTGGAGTGACATGTTTTAAACACAGTATGTGCTTTCTAAATACACTCTAAAGAGTAGGACTGTTTAAATACATAAACTTAGGTACATTTATCTCTATTTTAGTAAATTATATGAAGTTTTTATTGTAACTGATTTTTAAAACAGAACCAAGGTGGGGGGGAAGTTTTTTCATTTTATACCCCCTGGGTATTTTTATATAGCTTAACAGGGACTTCTGTGGGCAGTATGTTTAATTGTATTTTATAGCCAGACATAATTTCAGGCAGTAGTTTCAGTATTAGCTACCCTGGTATCATATTTTGCTTCCCAATTAGAATTAAAATTGAAACTTATTAAGTACTGGCTGTTTTGTACCTAGTTACTATATGGCTTCCAGCAGAGTTCCTAAATTACACAATACAAAGCATTCTTACTTCAATTTTTTACCTACCTAGGATCCATTGCAATATGGAGCAGAAACTGTTTTGTGTGATTTGGATATTTTAAAGGAAACCTTTTATTTTTCTCCTTTCTTGTTCTGAGTCCTCTTATTTCAGTTTCTCTAAAATAATAATGATTTCTCTAGACTTGCTTTACACATGTACAAATCACACCCATTTCCACAGTGAATGGAATTTTTTTTTTATTTGTATAAATCTGTAAAGACTAATATTTCTAGTTTCTGATCTTTGGCTTGACTCCAAGTACAGTGGTCCATTGGAGCTTGTGAAGAGTGATGGCATTCTCTGGAGTTTGGGGCAGGAGGTTTTAGTCTTTGATAGTCAGCTAATGCATATTTTTTTTTGTTAATATTTGTCTTAGCCCTAAAACATTCAATTTATTACCCTGGATTCATACAGGTAGTATATGTGTATGTATTAAGATTAAATGGAAACATTTGGAGAAAGCTTCCTGCTGAATCTGCATGAAAAGCAGGGCTGAATTGTTCCAAAATCAGTGCATCCACTGTCTTCATTTGGCACTGGAAATTTGAGAATCTTTCTGTTGCAGTGGGCAGAGTACCTAAGTTTGGAAGGAAGCAATCTTGAAAGAAACAAAAAAAATCACCACATTGCCTATAGAAGCAAGAAAGAGTAATAGTTAATTTAAAGTACTGTAACAATTGATCTTTCCCATCAATGTTTTCCTACAAAAGTTATTAAAAGTGTGTTTCAGGTTTTTAAACTAACGTTTCAGACTCGTGGAGAGGAGTATGAACAAAATGTTTTATGTTAGCCAGGGCATCAGCTTAAGGGGAAAAAACCATGCACTTAATTCTTGTTAGAACTTGATATGAAAACATAAATTGGCAAGATGAACATAAGTTAGAACTTTGGGAGTGCTCCATTTGACCCTGCTCCACTGACGTCTAATTCTAGTGGCATAAACATGGAAACATATTTAAATGATTCCTTTCTAAGTAAAAATTACTTGCTTGGTTTTGCTTGAGTGCAGAGGACATAAGCAGTTGAATAATAACAGTATTATTGCATTTGTATAACACTTTTTATCTGAGTATTTCAAAGTGCATTGTAGACATGCCCACATGAACTTTTTTGCCTTGTAAATATGATCTCAGCTCTGCAACCTGTGATAGCAAGATAAAGTAGGGAAGTGCCAGTTGTGTCTTGTGGCAGAGCATGGTCTTTTTCTGCCACCTGTGCTTGTACCCTTATGTTTATGAGGTCATAATGGGAAGATTAATACCATTAATTACTTCAGTGCCTTTTGGCAGAGTGGAAATCACACAGCTGTATCAGGGAGTCTCTACTGGTTTAGGAAAGCTCTTGTCATGAATGAGGTGAGATAAGAAAAAAAATACAAGGAAAACTTTCAGATTTCACGTGAAATTTGAAGAACTAATCATTAGGAGTCAATGTATTGTCTTGTGCACTGATACTCTACTCTTAGGTAGAGAGGTAAATATCAATAGGAAACTTCCAGTGGCATTTTTGTGTGCAGCTTTTAGTTCAGCTTAAGCTTTAGAGTTATTTTGGAATTCTGAACATGACAAAGGACTACAGAGAAGCCTGTTGGGCTTTTTAAATGTACTGGAAACATTTCACAATGGTCCAGAGAAAATCTTTTGGGTTTAAAGTGACTGTTGAGGGGGAAAAAAAAATCCAGAAAGATACTGACATTGGAGAGAGCTCAGCTAAAAATAGAACAAATTAAAGAGCTAAAGGGTCCAATTTACTGAGGATGTTGAATTTGAAAAGTTTGATGAAGTGATAACTAAGAGGGATCTGTTAACTGTCTGGTACTATTAATAGTGCTTCTTGCCAAGAAGGAGAGAGTAATTAGCCTGAAGGAACTGGAAGTAAAATACACCTATAGAATAAAGGGAATAAATGGACAAGTTAAGTGACAGACTTCTCATGTCCTAATTGCATATGTTTCTGTCCCTACTTTAAGCTCATATTTTTCTTTCCAGGCTATCAGAAAAGATGACTGCCAGGTTAGCATGTTAACCTTCCTTGCAATTACATCCACTGTCTTTCTGGCACCCCTAACATGAAACACTCCCATCTTCCCACTTTTGCTTTCAGGGCCTGCCTTGTGCATCTCCAACCTAGATCCTGACCCTGAACATCTGACCACTAGGATTTAGGTTTGTAAAGCCCTTTCAGCAGGAGAAATGGGTGTCAAAGTAACTTAGAAAATGGTACCTTTAACTTTCATATCCCTGCTTACTTGTCTTCCCCTTCTATAAATGTCAATGCCTCATTTGTTATTTTTTTCTCATTTTTTGCCTCTCTACTTCTTTCTGTGCTTTTCTTCATGTATCTGTATCAAACCAGAGCTTGCAGAAAAAGCTTGGAAGGTTGTAAGAGGCAAGAGGAAAGCATGATTTCTGTGGGCAGAAATGATGAGGGACACAGTTAAACACTGTCAGCAGGTCAGCAGTGATTAGTTAAGTTGCTGTGATTCAGCTGTTACCTGCACTCAGCATTTCTCCCCATATGCTTGAGTCCAGAATGCAGGGCTTTACAGATAAATTCAGAGGAATGCAGCAGTGGTAGTCCTGCATTTGGAGGCAGAGAGTGTGAAATACACCAAAACAAGAAAAATCTTCAAAATCAGAAGCAATGTGGTCTATTTGATGTGTGTATTTAATTTTTTCACTACTCAAAGTATAAGATTCCAAGCTTTTTCTGCATAGCAGTACATTCCTCTCTGGAACCAAGGAAATAATAGCAGTCAAATCTGAGTTTCACAGCTGCAAAGCCCATCAGATTTCAGTTGCTTTACATAGCTCCCCATGTGTTCTTTTTTTCTGCCCTAAATTTGCTGAGCACATGAAGGGGGTTTCAAATCTTGCACTCTTGACTGAGTTACTTTTGGACAGTTCCAGTAAACTCTCATAATTACCTCATTCACTGTTTGTAGTCAATGCATTGATGTTATCACTGTGTTTTCAAGCTAAAAAAATTAGGTCCCATGATGCAACCTAATAGCATTCATACATATGTTAAATATATTTGAATACAACACTATCTAAATGCGTAAATATAAAATATGTTCTGATTATAAATTATTCATGAATGCATTTGAAAAATGTCAAGCTGTTATGAAATAGTTTCTTTGAAGTCTTTTTTCTTGTCAAGAGTAGGGCAAGACAGCAAAATATCACATTTGTCTAATAGACCCAAGGAAAAACTCCTATAAAATACAGTATGTGCTTGAATTGATAAAGAAAGTAGAAGAAAAAAATCTAGCTTTTGGCACAGCCAAGTGTTGGGGTTTGTTACAGGGCTCTGTTCTTTTATATACAACTGGAGGATTTTAAATAGGCCTTACTGGCAAAGCAAAACAGCAGGGTGAAGGAAAGCCATGAAAAACTCTAACATCCTTTACTGAAAGAAGATAAAATTCATGGAAAGCTTAACTATAATACTTGACCACCTAAACTATGTCTGGAAAATGGTCATGGCTTCTCACTGTAGGCACAGGTGGTGTGTATTACAAGGGCAGGATCAGGCATTCTTTCTGCATGAACTCTTTTGCATGAAAATTCAGCTTTAGACAAAAAATAGAACAGGTGCTTTTTTAGAGTTTACAGGGTT
The DNA here is from genome assembly GCA_003676055.1 of Chloebia gouldiae. Classification (NCBI taxonomy): domain Eukaryota; kingdom Metazoa; phylum Chordata; class Aves; order Passeriformes; family Passeridae; genus Chloebia; species Chloebia gouldiae. Next base: position 6,661,394 of record QUSF01000016.1, read on the forward strand.
CTTTTGGATGCTGAACTCCCAAAATGTGCCTTTAAACTATAGGCAGTGTGAGTGATGATGTCAACAGAACTTTAGCTCCTGAAAATGTATAAAACAGTTGTGAATTGTGTAGGCCAAGTGTAAGAGAAGAATTAGGCAGCAAGATGGTGAAGCTGCACTGCAGGCTGCTCTGTGTCCTCCCCCCAGCTCTAGGAAAGCAGTAGTGAAATACTTCACTGTTTATAATGATGAAGTGCTTGCCCATGTCTCAGTAGGTTGCCAGAAGAAAAAAGTAGCAGCACAGACCAGCTTGATAGGAGAGCTCATTGAAGCATTCTGAGCCAGAAATTCAGAAGTCGTGACATACATGACGTCTCTGAGGTGGTGCTGACAGATGAGTTGCAAAGGAAGTACAACTGGTCATTAAGGTGGTAGGTTGAGCAGGAATAGAAGAGCTGTTTTGTAAATAAATCCCTATGTTTTGTTTAGACACCATATTTTCTCTCCTTGAGTGAGCAATTACTGCTGGGCAATCATAGCAGAAAGACCTGCAGATTTTAATTTCATACTAGGAAACAGAACAATACCCAGAACTCAGTTGTAGGTAAAATAATGATTTCCCTTGATAGAAAGCTTTGCACATAGACATAAGTCTTTGTTGGAACAGGCTTGTGAGTGCATCAGCTAGTATGGAAACAGTTTTTGTCTTGAACAGAAGGAATGTAAAATGCTGTCCCCGAAGAAGGCGTTTGTTTGTGATTGTTGGTTGACACTACATCAAACTCACAGTAATATCTTTTCACAACTAGTACATACCATCCTTTGCCCATCAAACAAAGAAGAAAGAAAAAAACATTTCTCCTTCCTATTTTGTGGAGTGGAAAATTTTTAAGTTGAAAAAGTGACTAACATAGGATCATAATACCTAAACTCCACAACCACTTATTACTGGACAGGATCAGGTCTTCATTTCAGTCCACTGGGAAATACTTCTCCATTTAAATAACCATCTGTAATTTTTATGTATAGAGTCCAGTAGAAGAATGGGAGGTTTCTTTAAATGGCACTGTGAATTTTATGTGTGCTAACTGGCCAAAATGCTGACTGAAGTTCAAAGGAAAAAGAATGGAATGTTAAGGAAGCAGCCATTATGTATGCTAAACTACTTCTAAAGATAACAGCAAAGTGATCTTTTCAAAGTCTGGGAAGGACAGCACATTTGCCCATTTGCCACGTGTATCACATCTCTTCTGTGGAATTTTACTTTTAAGGGTTATCACTGTTTAGATTCTTGTTGTTATTATTATTAGTGGTAAATACACATTTATTACTAAGGTATTGGTTTCGGTTATTATTACAGTTATTTATTAAATTATAAGAAGGAGCCTGTTTAACAGATATTTTTAAACTTTCAGGCACATATGTGTTTAGCATAGGTGTTGCTTCTACTGAGATGCTTTTGGCACTTTGGATTAGGATGGAAATCTGAGATGGTGAATTTTATTTGGATATTAAAAGATACATCTTGGTGTTCTGCCAAGTAAACTGTAAAATCCAGGCAGCAGGTACTGAATCATTAAAGAATTGCAAAAAACAAGTGTTTATGTAAAGGAACTGCTCAAGTTTTTACAGTAAAATGGTCACATGGTAGGTTAGACTTCTTACTGACTTTTTTCCCTTGGGTGCATTCACTTGGTTGCCAAGGAATTTTTGAGTGAATTTATGGAACTTTTATTGGACAACATTCAGATTTGAATCTATTTGCATGTTTATTTTATATATTCTATTTTGGAGCCCAATGTTGAAGATGTATTAGAAGAGATACAGACATTTATATTTATGTCTTTTATCAGGAGTGGAGGCATGAGTTTGTCTCCCACTGCCTGCATGCTTTGTAACTATGTCAGAACTTAATTCTGATTTTAAGTCCGCCTGTTTAGTTGGGGTCTCTCCAGACATGTGAGTCTGTCAGAAGACATGGAGCATTTCATCTCACAACAGTCTTCAGGGTTATGACATTTAAGCAGTAAGCTTTTGGGGATAGAAAACTAGGACAGAGAGAAGGGAGAAGCTGCTCTGTGTCTGTCTATGCAATACCCTATGTTAAAATCTTAATTTCTTCTTCAGGCATTAAAATTCAGTTGAAAAATGTAAAGAATAGAAATAAAGTTTGTTTTGGTTTTTTTTGTTTGTTTGTTTTTAACTTGATATGTTTTACAAAATACCTCTCTTCATCTAAGCAAAGGAATTTTACAGATTATTTAGAGTAAAAGCTGAATTGAAAAAAAATCAGTGGGAATTTCTTAAAGGTCAACATATTGTTTCTGGGATTGTTTTATAGAGGAAAAAAATTTCCAGGTCCTTAAAATTGCTTCAGCATCTACTACTATTCTAAATAGAATAATAAAAGCAAGAATAATGTTTTCTGTGGTTAAATATGTTTATAAGTATGTATATATATATATATATATATATATGTAACATGTACATATGCATACACATATAGATTATATATATTGTATTTCTGAAGCTAAGTGTTTGATAGGTGGGGGATTTGCTGTTCCATTGCTTTGCAAGTAGAATTCCTGTGGGAAGCACTGGGTCAATGAAGTTACAACTTCAGCTGTAACTTCACCTTTTGCAGATGGATCTTTTGGGGTTTTACAGGCCTTGGGAAGAATGGGAGGGGAAATGTTCCTACAGAGGCAGCCTTTTGGCTTCTCCTGCCCCTGTTTCTGTGGCTCATGCACACTGTTCCTTGGAGTTTCTCACTTTTTCACTGACAGAAGCTGGAGATTTCTGCAGGGTTTCCCATACACCATGGAACGCTCTTTTCTTGTGACTCTGAGCTGACATTAATGCCAGTTGGGGTGGCATTGCTGTGTGTGACTTGCTGACTTGGAATCAGTTTGGAGCCACTTGAGGAGGAGGAGGAGGATTCAGGAACAAATGTTTTACAGGAGAGCAACTGCCATATACCTTCATTAGACATTTTACAGCCATATGGAACTATAAGCAGGGAAAGATAAAGCTTTGAAATGAAATTGCCTTGAGCCTTCTGTCAGTATTTAAAATGCAAGATCTCCTTTCTCCTTTCCATTTCTGTTGAATCTTTAATTTTCTGCTGGCCATTGACTACAATCTGCAGTGCACCACACAAATACCTTAGTGACTTTTCATGTGCAATTGGTACTAAGAACTCCTAAAGGCGTCTGCTTGTGTCCAAAGACTTGCTCTGGTTGGAATTCAGAGCTCTTTTTTCTGTGATGTTTTATTTTCAGACAATTACTTCCTTCTTGAAGATTTGTGGCCTCTGAGCTGTGGCAGTTTTTTGACAGCCTCTCTCTAATAGGAAGAACAATGTAAATTAAGTTTCACAGGCATATATTGCAATAATTTAATCTCAAAATTGGACACTAGGAAATCAAGCCTGAATTGCAGTTCTCGAGATAAAAAGTATCATTCACTTGAAGTTCCTTCTAACCTAAGAATGTGAGGATTAAAGTACTGTCATCACTAGATGAGACAAAGTCTGTTCAAGTCTTTCTGTCACATTTAGTGGGCTTTAGATCAGATTTTCATAGTTGCAGATGTTCATCATAGCAGAAAGTAATGTAATTCCTGAAATAAAAGAGAGAGGTCTCAGGCAATATTCCCTTTCTATATTTACAGCTGAACCAGGTATTCCTGTATTAAGATTTGAGCATCATGTTCTGTTTTGATAATGATTCTAATTTCCATAACCTTTTGATAGTGGTCTAAAAAACAGCATTTCCTTTTTTTCTGGATATAATCTCAAAAAGAGAGCACACTAGCTACCTGATACTTATCATTTTCCTCCTACAAGCAGAAGAAAAAAAGAAATCTCCAAGTTAATATTCTGAAGTCAGAAATGCTGAAATTTCTATTAAAAAACCAATCTTAAAATACTGACTAGATAAATTAGTATTGCAGGCAATAAAAATGTATGATTTCTGCTGCTATATGCTGTGGTTTGGGGTTTTATTTTCAGTGCTACAGGCTATAGCATACTTCATTCATCAAAAAAAAAAAAACAAATAAAAGTGTAAAAAAAACCAAAAAACAAAACTAATCAAGCCCCAGGATAAGAGTCTTTCTCTTTAACTACATGTGCATCTCTTAAAGGTTTAGTGTGAGCTCCAGCAAGCTACCACTGGGACCAATAGTGATAGACCTTTGTCATGCTGTATTGAGGGTTTATTAAGAGCTTTGCCTGGTTTATTTGGCTTTTTGATGTTTATATGTAGCTTGATTCAGGATTCCACCTTTCTCCAGTGCTCATTAGTCGCAGTGGCCTTTCCAAACCAGGTCTTTTGGGACTGGTGGTGATTGTGACAGATGGTAGAGGAACAGAATTGCTCTGGGACACTGCTACTCGCTCTGTCTCTGTCCTTCTCTTGTCTTCTTTCTGCTTATTTCAGTGCTGATGTTGGATTCCCATGCATTTGCCCCTGGAGAGACACAAATTACAGTAGTTACTTATGCAGCACTTCAGACTACTTGTAAGAATAAACTCTCATTCTTCCCTTTGTCAAATAGAAAGCAATTATGTTTTCCTTTTTTACAATTGGATTTCTTTTTCCTTCTGGTAAAAGCGTAATGTATTGAGAGTATTGAAGCCTAAAGACAAAGCTTTATAGAAAAGCATGTTACAGTTGAGCTAAAGTATTCTTCAGCTGCTTTCCTGGATTTATTTTTAGTTAGACATGTTCTGATGGAGCAAAGTGGTATTTTAATTCTGGCCTCTAAAGGGCCAAGATAACTTACAGCAATATTATCCTAATTTGTATGATCAATATATCTTCCATATTTGTCCCATACAAGCAGGAATGTCATGTCACTGTCATTAAATCTGTGCAAAAAAAAGTAGTATTTTGCTTAAAGAAGAAAAGCAAAACTCAGAGAAATTTTCAGCTGGGAAAAAGGGAAGAAAATGAGGAGGAAAAAATTTGAGATGATGGGGAGAAAAAAAAAGGAAGAAATAGAATATTAAGCTATATTATTTATGTCCCTTTTTTTTTTTTTTTTCCTTCTGGTTGGTAGGTTAAAATTTTAGCTCTTTAAGTCAGTCACAGTGTGGGAGATTTTTCTCAAGATACTGTAGAGAGCACAAAATCCCAGGACTTAGCATGAGAATGTCACCCACTAATATTTCTGTAAATTCCAATACATGTTGAAAAACCTACTAGGACATACCAGTATAATGCAGAAACACTCAGAATACAATGCCACAAATGGTTGTGCAATTCACTTTAAGCCAAATCCCGTTTGTTATTCTCTTGTTTGCCCAGTATTAAAGGCCAGATTTCTTTTTCTTTCTTCAAAATAAAAATGTCACACAAGGAATACTGTATTGTCTCCAGTCTCGCTGAGGTGACAGGCATCTTCCTCCTTCTCTGTGTGTCTTTACAAAGATTAATTGCCTCTTCAAACCCCTATTCCTTTTGCCTTCAAAGCATTCTCCCTTTGATCCCTCTCCTCCTTAGCTGCCCATCATCACTGCACTCAGACATGGGGAAGCCTAAACTGGATTTGCCTGTGTATTTGTAAAATTCACTGTTGAGGGGAGCAGCTTGCACGCCCTCCATTGCTCATGGAGTATTATCGGATTAACTCCAAGAGCGAGCTGCAGTGTATCCTGGAGAGGACCTTGGAAAAATGGGCATATTTCTGTCATTTCAGGGTCAGTGCTCTGGCTGTCTTGGTGTACTTTTTTCTTAGTTGGGAAATAAAGCCTGATTTTATGGTCTTTTGTTTTTAGGGAGTGAGTGATCTGTGATCAGTGCTATGGTAGATAATCATAAATTCTTAAAAGTGAATATTATATGTGAATGAACTACAAAAAAGAAGGTATATAAATAGCAAATACTAAATTGTACATATCTATTGGAAAATTCAGTGCTCTGTATTTGTCCTTTTCTTACTTTGTATAACACAGGGACTTAAAGTGTTACTGGCTCTATTTAAAATGAAGTTGCCAAAGGTATTGTCATATACTTAATTATAAAGCAAATCCTCCCTTCTGCTGCAGATGTACCCCTTTTTCAAGCTAAATAAAATGTTATGATTCTTAGAGTCTTCAGGTCTTCCTCAGTGTTCTAGAATTTTGAAAACTGAAATTTTGCTGTAGTATGACTGAACTCAAATCTGGCTCCTTTTTTCTTTGTTAGATTTTTGGATTTGTTTTGCGTTGCAATATGTTTCAAAAGTTACTCAAGTGGAAGCAGGCATGTGCTGTGCACGCCACAGCATACAATTTTAATTTCATGGAGGGCAATGGGGTTTTTTTGTTCTTTGCCAGGCCTTTTATGAACATGCTGCTAGATCCCCTGTCTAATAGCACCTGCTGTGCTAGTGATGGGGATAAGTGTAATGGTATGTCTACCTTGGGAGATTATGGGAATGCTGAGGGCAGGGGACCAACAGGGAGGCCAGTGTGTGTGTATACTTTCCAAATTCCCAGCTACGCCCCTGGCTAGGTCACAGTGATGGAAGTGGCCTGCTGTTAACGCTGAAATATAGAAAGTGAGGATTAAAAAATAGCATATCCCTGCATGTTAATGCCTATCTATTCTCTGTACTTTCTAGAAAAAGCAGCAGCAGAATAACAGCCTCTTAAAGCACAGCCACAGGGTCCAGTATGCCAGCCTGGCAACCATTCCTTGGCCTTGGGAAGCCGTGCTATCTGTGCCAGCCTCTGTCACCTTGGGTTTCAGGCGACACCACGGCAGCTTTATGAATTTCACCTTATAGGGGACTAGTTATTAGGGCAGATGCAACCAGGGAATTGACAACCTCCCACACACATTGACTGGACTGACATTTGCTTAGCGGTAACAAGCTGCCATAGTGTGGTGCCATGGGGGCCCTTGGGCTTGATTTAAGAGTGCTGACACCAACTGCTTGTTATTTCGTATTTTAGAGCTGTCAGGGAGGCAACTGATGTCAGCATAAAATTATTTGATAGCTCTAAATCATGAGTGGAGTATGAATCTATTGACAGCAATAAGCAAACAGTCAAATTGTTGAACCCTTCAGTTGGGAGAAAATTGACAACGGAATGGTGTGCATACACTTACATGGGCTGAAAATGTGACTGTAGCCCATCTGTGCCTTCACTCTGAAATCCATGTGGATGATTCAGTCTTTTAATATCGTGGTAGAACTGCTGCTGTTACTACCCAGCAGGTTTTCTAGGAAAATACTGCACTGCAATTTTCATTGTGTTCCCACTGAACTTTTCGTATCGTAAATTCGATAATGGTAACATTTGCTTGTTGTACATGTATTCACAATTACATCTGTGTTTGCTAACAGCCTTCCTGAAAATTTTGTGTCGAGATGAGACTCTTGAAGTAGGAGGATAATATGGCTATTATGCTCACAGCGAATATTTATGAAATATACAGCATTCCAGCCCCCAAAGCTGTATCAGTTGCTTTACCTATGTCTTACTTAATTTTCTTAGATTTATTCTGGTGTAACTCCATTACTATACAGTAAATCAAACATGTAAGCTTCAATTATGGAATAACCAAAATTTCTTTTTTTTTTTAATCTCTACAGTGTTTCTTTTCTTCTTTTCTATCCCACTGCCCTAAGCCCATCATATGGATTTTGGGAGCTTCTGATTTTCTAATTCTGTCCCAGTACATACCAATTGAAAGCATTTAGTTGAGATTAAAGCAGATTGAATGAGATAATCCCTCTGAGTGAGCAGCTTCAAAAAGCTCAAACACAACTCTTTGGGGACATGAACTAACTCAACACAAGCTAATTCCTGCAGCATCTCCCATGTGATATGTTAGCCACACTACTTGTTTTGCTTACCAGATCCCATTAGAATTTATTTTTTTTTTTTAAAACTGAATTTCCATGTACATTTTAGCAGTCATACAGCATGGAATTGTACAGTTTAGACTTCTTTAAAATGTGCAATAGCATGACTATTTCTATTTTAGAAGTGGAAGCAGATATTTCTAATGGAAGCAGTGATACATTAGTGGTGACATGCAGAGGAAGGGTAATAATATGCAAAGCATGGGAAATAGGATTGCTTCACTTTCAGCTGTATAATGCTTTGGTTAGACAGTATCCCACTCTCCAAGCCCCACTGCCTGGCCTCATGCTTAACACTTTGCACTTTTTCCAAGTAACAGTAGAATGGTAGCCAAGATTTTGAAGCTGAGGCCCTGCAAGTGCAGCTGGAGTTGTGAGTGTTGTAATGTTGACAGCTTCTTCCAGTAAAGTATTTCCAGTTAAGGTTATAGCAGTTGTTATTTGTTTATATTTAAATTCCTTTCCTCAAATGTATTATTTAAGGGACCTAAATGTTGAGATCTGCAACTTCTGTAGACATTAAAATATCTGATTTTTTTTCATTTCACCTTTGAATTTTTGGAACTGGCTTTATTTGCCAGGATCCATAGCTGAACTGATTGTGCTGGTCCTGTGCTAGCCATGAGGCTACAGTGGAAAGTGATATGATCACTGTCCTCTACTGTTTAATGTGGAGGACAGACTCAGAATTAAAATGTTTGGAATTACGAAGTGCTTTAATTTTGTACATGAACCAAATTCAATCTTGGCTGAGTGGTCAGTAGAGTTCTGTCCTTAAAAGTAGTGAAGTACTTGCTTCCTTCTGGTCTTCTCAAAAGTTATAAGATTATTAATACTTTTTATTTTGAATGAAATAATCTCCCACCCTTTTTTTAAGTCTGTATGTACTGATTTTTTTTTTTAATGTGAATGTAGTCTTGCCACATAAGTGATGGTAGAGAGCTGCTCTTCAGAAATCTTACATGGCTGGTTTTATTCTGAGACAGATGCAGAAAATCAGCCTATCACCTGAGGCAGAAAGTTAAGAGAAATGAAAGCATTCCTCTACTTCAGCATTTTAGGCAAGATCAGAAGTGCTGTTCTTGAAAAGCAACTGTGATTATCCCATTACTGTGCTCTGGCTCCTGTTAAAGAGGGATGTTGGGCCATGGGAGCTTTGCTCCTTTCAGGAGGAACTAAATCAAAATGTGTGCTTCAGAAGAAATTCTGGTGTCTTCCATCAGCCTGTGAGCCTTCAGTTTGGCAGTGGCCTAGATCTAATCTAAAATGACTCTACCAAAACCACAGATGGTATGGACATTACATTCTTGGTGTCAGGCCCTTTATTCTACAGATCTACTCCTGTTATTCTACAGTTCTTAAAACCAGGGATGTGACATGGACTAAGGTGGCATGAAACTGTGAAAGGAGAAACAAGGTGACAGTATGAGCTGTTTTCAACATATCCAGATTTCTGAGTGATGAATAAAAATCACAGCCATGCTGGTAGTTGTATATATGTTTTTGAAATGATTCTGCTGTGGCAAAAATGTCTGTGATGGAAGTCTGAAACACGATCACCACATAGTCTCTATCAAGGACTTCTTTGCCATGCTAAATTTGCACTGGGGAAAGATTACAAGCTAAAATTCAAAGCAATTGGAAAGATTGTTGGCTCGTGCCCAGCTGGCAGTTCCTGCAGTGTGTTAGCTCAGCTCGGTGCCCAGCCCGAGAGCAGAGAGGTGGCTGCTGAGTCTGGGACAACTTGCACATGTGGGAGATCATAAATATCTTGGCCAAGTGCCACCTATCCCAGTCATTTTGTAGAAGGAAGACTAATGCATTACTGCTGAGGCACGTTCTGCTACATTTTGCTTTTGTTCACCAACAAAGGAGAAGCAAAAGATTAACTTTAAAAGTTATAACTGAAAGTGAAGGAACTTTGATGTGCCTGAGAACATTGCTTTTAAAAATCTTGTGTACTAATTGAGGGTTCCAGTCGTGTGTTAAGTGCACTGTGTGTCCAAATATAGCTTGCCAATTATTACCAGCTTCAGTTGCAACTAAAGGGACATTTGGTTTTAAATCTGGGGCTGATCTACTGGACTTGTTTTCCTGCAGATCACACCCTAGAACAGAGATGGCTCCAGTCTTGTGTTGCATAAGGAAAATGAAAATAAAATTTTTCCAAGCAGGGAAGGAGATGTTGAGACTTGACTGATACCAAGCTCCTTTTGCAACAGGAAAGGGAAGAGTCAGAATGGGGCCGACTTTCTTTCAGTAATGAGGAGAGATTGAAGAAGCAGAGCAGTTGTAGCCACTTGAGCAAACCTGACTTCAGGATTCAGTGATAGGAAATGTTCCTGACAATTTTGTCTTAACTTGAAGTCACCTCTGTCTCAGTTCAAAACTCTTCATGGTTTTGAGACAAATGTGGGAGGTAGGAAGAAAGAATAAGAGGTGGAAAAGGATTATTTGAAAAGGAGAAGTATCTTTGCTGTATCACTGATGTAAGCCATCACACAGCTGAACAAGTTGTGAGAAAAGAATGAGGGAAGGGCTGTTTTCTCTCCTTTTTTACCTAAAAAGCAGTACTGATTCTCTGTCTATCTTTGGTATATTTCAGAGTCGTTATGGAATGGGATTATTTGTCACTTGGAGTTATCAGGACTATCCACATTTGAATGGCAATGGTCACTCTTTCACATTAACACTTTTATTAACACTTAACACTATTAACAGACATTAACACTTTTCCATTGGAAAAGATATTAACATTTTTCCATTGGAATTTACCAGTAAGATTATCATAGGTCAGATGAATAGATGCATGGAGCAGGAGATGAAACACTGGGGGAACTGGGAATGGGCAGACAAAAGAGAAAGGACAGCACTTGTCTGGAGAGGAAGCAGTTATCCATGTAACTACATGTATGACACTTTGATACTTGTCTTTGGGTTTTGAAAAGAGTCTTACTTGTTTTAGTAGCAAAATACTAATGTAATTTTTTTTTGTTTGTTTTTGTAATCAGCTACCAGATTGCTTAAGAATTGTCTATTCTTGGCCTGGGAATGCTGAATTTGCTGTGTTTTTTTAGGCAAGGAATTAATCCTACACACATGGACTATTCATCTGTAGCAAGCAAAAACCCCTCCAAAGGCTTAGGGAAATAAGGTTACCTTACAAAAATTTATTCTTTTTTTTTTTTGTGTCAGTATTTTATCTCTTAATGTAATCTAGATACTCTGGAAAGAAAACCAGGAATAGTGATTATTATTTTCTTGAGAGGCAAAATAATTTTCATTTGTCTCAGCTTGAGGAGAGAACTCATAAATCTGTCAGGTTAATTTCAAGACTGCAGGAAGATGAGGCAGAAATCAGAACTCACTTGTTTTCACATAACAACACATCTAGAAAAATTCTACTGCTATGTCCAAGCTGAGATCCCTTCCCTTTGTAGGAGAAATCTGGTCTTGTTCTTAGTCCCATAGGACACATGAACACAACCAATTTGATTGGGGGGCCAAGTGGTTGACTTTCTTTTGTTTTTAAGTGTTTTGTGTTGCCCTCTGATGAAGTACCATATGTTGAAGTAACCCAGCTTTAAGCCTTCAACCAGCCTCTCCCACCCTGCTCTTTTCCCTCTGGCCATAACTGGGCTTCTGGAAGATAATTATTTTGTTCAGGTGTCTGTACTGAGGTGTGATTATATCACCTTCTTGGCTTTTTAAGGTGGCATTTTGTTTTGACAGTATGGAATTCAAAGGAAGGGGCCTTTCTCTTCCATCACCACATTTTTTTTTTTTTAATGTAATGTATAAAAAGAGAGTTGCAGTTCTGGGAGTTTAATTAAGTGAAGCTATTGAATGTCACTAGGTAACTGCTCATTGAATTGTTGTCAATAATTGGACTGTAATATTACATGCATTTACCTGTAATATCTATACTTGTAAAACTAGACTTTTTTTATTATCATTTTTATTGTGTCAAGTTTTTTTTTGCCTGACAGATCTTGATAAAGGCTCTACATGCATTGTTTAGGGAAAGGTTCTCTTTGGGGCTCCATTAATAATGGATATCATCCATCTGTCTCTCAAAAATGAATTTTCATGATCTCATTGTTTTGAATGTTATGGCTAAAGCTCACAGTTGTCATATGTAGGAAGAAGAATTTGCCTTAGTAGATTAGAGCATTGGTCCATGAAATCAGGAATCCTGCCTTCACTGGCAGCCAGTTCATTGCTCTACATATTAAGGACACTATTCTGATCATTCAGGATACAGAATTTTCTCTAATTTAAATGAAAAAGCACCATGATAGGGCTCTTTCATTTCCCTCCAGGATATTAGGGCACATTCATGGAAACGCATCAGGGACAATACCACATGCTGTGGATATCCTAAAGGGGGAAGAAGAAATCTGTAGAAGAGTAGTGAACAGTGCAGCCTGTCATGTTCCACTCATGTTTTTCTTCATATTTCTTTGAAATATTTTAGTAATTGTGTAAGTAGCAGAATCCCTTGGGCAACTTTAACTTTTGTGGCAGCAGTTCAGCATTAGCACACTCTGTGTGTTGGTCACCTTGGCAGGATTACATAAACCATATTTTCACCTGAATAAAATGGTCCTCGACTGTTTTTCTTTTGCTTTAGGCATAAATAGTGTCTTCTCCAGTGTCACATTGGCATGCTCAGTTTTGATTTCTGCGATGCTGATCATGAGGAAATGTCTCTGTTCTCTATCTATGGTAGGCATGCCATGCTCTGCTTTTTGTATTATTAAAGGGCTGACACAGGGTGCCTTGTACTCCTGTCTCCCTTCTCTCATTTTGGATGACATCACTTGGAAGGTTTTGCAGAAGTCACTTCATATCCTCAAACTTTGACTCCGCTGAAGTCAACAAATCTTTATCATTTGCTTTTGCAGGGATAGATTAGGAAACAGGGAATTTTATCTGTTAAAGCAGGTTATTTCTGATGGTTTTATTTAAGAATCATCCTCCAGCAAAACAGGACCTGACAGATCTCTCCAGAACTTTTAAGGCTAATCTTTCTCTGGAAGCTGCAGATATCATGCTGCTTCTGGCTGGTAGCTGGGGCAAGAGGTATCTCTGTGGGTGGTTGTAAGGGGAAAGTTTGACAGACACTTTGCCCTTCTTTTAACTTGCATGCAATAATAAAAAAAGTAGTCAAAAAATACAAATGGTAAGAAAAATACGTTGTATTCATGGCACGTGTGCATTTTCATAGCTGTTCCTAAAGAAAACCTTTTGGGTTTGAAAACTCTTCAGGTAGAGATCTTACAAGATACTGTCAGACTTACTCATACCGCAAGTAGTGAATTACCTAAGGTCAAAAAAATCCTACCAGAGAAGCAGCCAAATTGAAAAGTCTGTGTAACTAGTACATGTTCATTTATGTGTGATCAAGTTATTAATTTTAGATAAAGGAGTGTTGCGGTAGGAAGGATGATCCACATTTAAACTGTGCCCATGGGCAGTATTTGTAATTTTTTTCTTATAGTAAAATGACAATAATAATGTTTTTTAAATCAGAGAAATATTTTGTAAACAAGGGTTATAACTTTTCCAGCACTAGGGTCTCAGTGCCAACTTTGTTTAGAACATAAACCACCCAAATGAAGTGAGACCAAAATAATCAGAAATGCTCCTCTTTCTGAATGTTTTGTTTTGTGCTGTTGTTGACTATCCCATTTTATTGACTTGTTTAATTTCAAGAACATTTTAAAATGCAGCTGTAACTCTGTGTGTATTTCTTCTTTTTGATGGATTTAATGTGTTGGTAACATAATCCCAAATGTTTACATGGGAACTTCTTAGGAAGAAATGTTAGGAAAAAAGGAAAATACTGCTCTAGTCAGGAACTGATTAAAGACAGTCTTCCTTTTCTTCCCTTCACTGGATTAAAAAAGTAGTTTTTTGGATTAGGGCATCAGCTGATGTATGCCATTATACATATAATGTATATCATACCTGTGCTGATGAAAGGAATTATGACAGATGATCTTACTACTGAAATCTCTGTGGAGATCACCTTCCACATGTCATCCCTCTGCCATGATCTATATTTAATCTGCATTTTTTGATTTTTGGCCAAGTTGTGTAGGACTAGTTAAACATAGACATGAAGTTAAGCATAGACAAGGACGGGTAAAGCTTATACATTAAAAAAAAAAATCAACACTAAGGTTCACAACATGTGGTAACTGGGTGAAGAATGTCCAAAGGCTTCAGAAAAATAAACAGCAGTGTAATATAAGTTCAAATAGAAAATACCAGTGCTTTATCAAGCAACATCACGTCTCATATTGATGGAGTATTCAGTAGCAAGTACCATCCTGTCGAATGTTTGTGTGTATTAAAGTATCAAAATTAGAGTATCAAAATTGGAGATATGACTTGCTTTGGACCAGAGGCTATGTTGAACCCCGAGACTGCACTGGCTTTTCTATATGGGTTTGTGGTAGGAAATAAATAACAGTGCCAGGTGATAGTCCCATACCTGGAACTGCAGCTCGTTGCCTTGGAAATTGGCTTAACTTTGAAAACTGCATCTACTCCATAATTACTTGACAATTGATTTGGCAACCTGAACCTGGTTAGAACCTTTACAGTGTTTTGAGATATAAACATAGTCTTAAAAAAAACCAAACCAAAACAGTGAAACTCGTTTTAAAATGAGACTTTGTATAAAAAAAGAGGACTTGATGTTGCTTCCTTTCAAGTATTATGGGTTTTTTCCCCTCTTCTCAGCTTTGTTTTTTCAGTCTTTTGTAGCTCTGATGTTTCTGATGGATCTTATCCTGATTTAGTGCAGAGAAAGCCAGAACAGATTTCAGGCTGTTGGGTAGAAGCTGTCCTTTGTTTGCCAGGTGCTTTGTAGGTAGGCGGTGGTTTTGTTTGATTAGCTGCCTGGTGCAGCACTGAGTTCCAGCAGATAGCACGCAATGTCTTTGGGAGAGAGCAGAAGTGGCCAAGGCAGGAACTCCTGAGCCGGGGCCGCTGTCCCTCGCTGTCACACCGAGCGCCGTGGCTGTCACTCTGCTCCTGGCTGCCACAAGTGACAGGTGCCTGCCCCGGGGGCCTCGGCAGGAATATTCCCAGGGAGGTCACTCAGCACTGCAAAGTCATTTAATAAACATCATTTCCTCCATTGTTTTCGGCCGGCCAAGAATTAAATACACTTTTATTGTATGGAAATCCGTATTTAATCAGAAAGCTGCAAAGCTGGCGTACCTAGGTGGGCCAGATGTGTAAATAAGGTAGTGGGCAATTTAAGTTTGTGGCCTCTCGCCTTAGGGAGTGTCTTTTAATGACTTGATGTGATGCCTTTTACAGTTTATCGCTGATGACATTTTGAGGACACACACAGTTCGTAGAACAAAGAACAATAAATCTGGGGTATGTTCCTGGATGTGGTTTATATGCCCTCCAAGTTCTACAAACAGAAGTAAAGGGCTACTGTATATTATTTTCCCTGAAGGTAGGAAAAAAAGGCTTTATTAAGGAGAATAATGTCAGCTATGTGACAATAAACGGGTAGTAACCTAACACTAGAAGTTCAATTTAATAAAGTATTATTTTATTACCGATATTATTTCTTTGTTTTAATTTCATTCCTATTTATAACCTATATTTTCTATTTTCCCAATCTTTAAGATATTTTAGTTTCCAAATTGCCTGTATATAATATATAAATAGATAAATGTTTATTTATGTATTAGAAAGCCACAGTGTCACTTATGCAGTGATCCTAACATGGAACTCCAATTAGACCTAGATGCACTCAGCCCCTAGGTTAGTGAATGCCTGCAGAGTACAGACAAAGATCCTGAACTTGGCATATTTGCTTGTTCAAGGGACAAGGATCCCAGGTGCTTTGGGAGAGTGCTGTCGTAGTCTCAGCTAATCTGCATTTCCTCAGGACTTGCTTCTCAGTCACGTCATTTGTGTGTCTCAATCTTTGAAAAGGAAAATGGGTTTTTTTTTTTGTCTCTGTAATGAAGAAATGGGAGTCCAGCTGAAATACATGTGTGTGTGTATATAAAAGTATACGTAATTTTTTATACATGAATCATCACAGGATAATATATTTAGATTAGTTTTAAAAGAAATACAGCAAACATTCTGAAAGATATTAAGTAAATGAACCCTTGTGATCACGTTTGAGTCCATATCACACCTGCTACATCGTATGGCATGTTCAAAAACTATTCAGATAGTCCTAGTATTTTTAAATCCTTTTGTGTCATGTTACTTTACATACAGCTTCAGTTGCTTCCCACCTGGTCTTCTATTATAGCAGACTTGCCAGTGTCTGTTCCAAAGAATTTTGTCATTCTTTGTGATGGGTAGAAAAGGAGGTTGAAACCTAAGTTGTTCTTCTGGTCTTGGTGTGATCAGGAATTGATGGTGGATACAATGACTGTATTGAATCCATTCAATACAGTCATTGACTACTCGGCCAAAACCTGTTGGTGTTAATAAAGGTTACAAATAGGTACCAAAATGCACCTCTGGTAACCTTCACAGCTTGTAGATGTATGTCATTTTTAATTAGGCAGGTATAAATATTCTGCTGTCCTAAACGTGAATTCTGGTCCAAAAAGAAAACGTTAAAAAACTATCCTCAATTAGGTCATAAAGTAATTTAATGAAAAAAGTGTGCTCCCACTTGTAAGACTGTTTTCTTTCAAATTTTCTAATTTACTTTTGCCAAAGCCAATGACTCCCAGAGTCAGTCACAGTAAATGAGACGGTTTCTGCTTGGAATTATGGTCTCCATAATGTTTTTGCAAATCCTGGTTGCTCTTCTACCCTTGTTATTCCAACTTAATACATGAGGAATCAGTTAGGACTGGCATGGCAAACTGAATATTGTGTTGGAAATTTTGTGTGATTACCCCTACTGCCATTGTTAATGGTAAATATTTTGTCCTATTTAGTCTGTGCATTTGGCTGCAACCCCTGGTAATGTTCAGTGTCACAACAGTCTCAGGAGCTGGCAGCTGCCACTGGGTTTATGCTCTTCTTCAAGAGCTGCTCTTTGCTCCACTGTCTTGTCACCTCTGGAAAGAAAATGGCTAAAGCCATTCCAGAGGAGACACTGCTTTCTTCTTTATCCCTGGTGCAGCTGCTAAACAGAACATTTTGGCAGGGTTGTGGACAATATTAGTGGATATATTGAGCCCATTTCAGTTCTGAGAATTTCCATCTTTTGCAAAGTCTGATATTTTGGAAACAGCTCTGTTGCAGACTGTGCCTATGCTAGGGAGGTGAGAGCTGGAATTTCACATAGATACAAAATGTAAAAGCATGTCATAGATGTATGATATCACAAATGCATTAACCAGGAGTTAGTTGTGAAGAATGCTAGCATAGCCTCCATATCACAGCTGAATGTAGAGTAACAGGTTTAAAATAAATAGGCATGTGTTTAATTTTCTTATGAAAGCTATAAGTGTATGAGAAAGGAAGGAAGGAAAGAATCAAAACATTTATAGTCATGTTGTACTGATATACAATATCATTTATCTCATACTTACTTTAACTGGGACCTGAAAATGAATTTTGTCAGCACCTTCAGACAAGATGAGCAGTCATTAAAAATAACAGCAATCATAAACTCCATGTATTGCACCAGCTGCATTTCTCCAAGTTCTGTAAGGGAGTACAAATTTTCTCAATGGGAGATGGGATCTTGCATCAAACCCCATTTCAGCCTGTCAGAAGTGGTAATTTTGTGTGGTTTATTACAGTTTATTTCTCCACTTTTGGTTCAGATGGCAGAATGACAGGACCTCAAAATAACTACTGCAATAAGTTTTGCTTTTTCCTCCATAAGTAGATTTGCTGACCCTTCTGGTCTCATAACTTTAAGTTCTAGAGGATCCTGATTCTTTTTCCCATTTTCTCTTTCCATGATAATTTTTATTTTAGTTTCACTTCAGTTTCTTTCTCTTTTTGTTTTTGTTTTTTTTTTTTTTTTAATCATGTCTCAGTTTGCTCTGTTAGTTTGCTCTTGTTCCTGATAATCTTTTTAGTCATGGAAAATACATAGGTAGACTTCTTCTCATGGATCAACTGGGGAATTTCAATTGAGTGGAACAGAAAAGCTGGCCAGCCACAGGCTAGTGAAAGGACTGTTCCAAAAATTAAAGGCTTGAGTGTATAAGGTACAGAAAGTGATGCAATAACTTTGAGATCAATCTAGTGAATTAGGAACCTCAGCTGTGCCTTTTTACCATGTATCCCTGTGCTTGGCATAGCATCTTTCAGAGCTGTATTTTAAATTTGCTTAACAAATAACATTACTTCCAAAGGTAAGGGTGGAAGGAAGTGAGAGGAATAATGGTTAGCTGCACGTGTCCATGACAAGGATTTTCCCTCTTTCACAGATCAAGTCAAATTAGTCAAGTGGCTCTTTTGCAGTCAGCAAAGGCTGGCTGAGCTGTAGCCTTGGAGCATAGATCCAAACAAATCAAATTGCTTGCATTATGCAATAAATCTATAGGTATTTGCTGAAATCTAATTCCACTGTCCTTGAAATGCTCCACTGAACTTTTAAGATTTTAATAACCTCTCATTATTAGGAATATTAATGTCTCTGTGTGGAAGGGGGAATGTGGAGGGTTAATTTCTGTCCAGGTCAAAGATCAAGGGTTCAGTCAATTGTCATGAGAATATGAAAGAGAACAGTAGAGACCTCTGAATGACCCCCTTGAAAGCAGATAAACTTGCAAAAATGTTTAAGTAGTAATTTTCTGTCAAGAACTAGAAAAGATAATGTAATTTTTCCCTGGGAAACAATGAAAGCACCATTTCTCTGTGCATCTCTCTCTGCTGCTTAATCCTCACTGAGGTATTATACAGGTTATCAGAGAAATGGATGTACAAATGCAGTGTTCTTTGGCAATGAATGCCCTTTATTGCACTTTAAGCATGCTTACAATAGCCAGTAAGAAGATGCTTTCATATATCTTCTAGTCCTCAAGAAAGCAGCCACAGTTTCCTGAATATCTGGGCTGTGATAGGCAGAATAATTTCCATAACAAACATTTCTAATGTCATGTACATGACTCAAGGGAAGCTGAAGCTTCATCACTGACTTCAGCTGTGCTGTGGCTTTTTACACAAACCAAGGAATGGGTGGTCTACCACTGCCAAAAACATCAAAAATCAACAAAATGTGGTGCTTTTCTTGGTATTTGTAACCATTGTAGGATGAGAGAGAGAGAAAAAATACTCCTAAAGGATTCTAGGGAAAAGGTTGAGTTTTTAAATTCTTTTTAGCCTGTTTCAGGAATTCATAGGAAGAATAATTAGAAATATCACTCAAACCACGGGAGACATGGAATGTTAAGACTTTTTGTGGGAGATATGTGTTTTCATATTAAAGTGTTGGGTTTTTTTGTTGTTTTGTAACAGTGTTTTCCAATTTATGTCATAACAACAGTGTTTTCAAATTTATGTCATTTATCTTTTTATCTTTGTGTTTTTAAAAGAAGTGGGAGGTTATGAAAAAACATTTTGTTTCTTTGTCTTGTTTATTTTATTTTTAAGAACAGAAAGTTTATTCAAACTGTTTTCTGAGCATCAGCATGCTCATAATGATTCTCTGCTTTTTTGTAAAATATGTGATTATATATATGGATGAATCATGATATGCATATATTAGAATAGAATAGAAAAATCCACAATTAATAAAACCATTAGAATGCAACATTTCCCCATCCCTACTTAGGTGCTATCCCTGAATGTTGAGATTACTGAAGGAAATTCTTTTTTCCTGATGCTTCCAGAGGTTGACCTCTCAGCTTCAAGGCTGTAGGCTCATATTTGGCACATTATTAGGCATGAAAGAGCAAAGCACATTTCACTTAATATTGCCTTTTGTTTGTATTGTTGATGATAGCAAAGACTGAACTGCACCCAAACAATGGAACAATATGAATACAAGGGCCCTTCCTTGATCTCCCCAGTAAAATGAATAGAAGCAGCCTATATCTGTTTGATCTAAAGAGATCACCAGACACCTCAGCTTAGAGGCCTCTGGGTATGCTGGGTGTTTGAAATACATAAGCTGCAAAGGAGGTAAAACACTCTCAGGTAAAAGGAATCTTTGAGAAGTGAAGTAACCCTTTTATCACAGCTGTTGTTTTAGGGTCCATCTTTAATGTAGAATAAATTCAAATAGTCTTCCTTCTCACTTGCTTATTTGTTCCTCCAGCCTTGTAAATAAATTTTGATGTGCTTGAATCCATAATAAAATTTATTCAGTGCTGATTTTGATGTCTTTTAAAAAGCACTTGCTATAGGAAGAATGACAACAAAGCAAGGTGTTTTCTCTTTCATGTGTTAGCTATTTGAGTCAAATGGTAGCTGTTTGATAGGTACCAAAGTTCATTCAAAATTTTAGGGTTCTAATGACAACTTATATAAACCGTATTAAATGGCTTTTTAGCATGTTGATCTACAAGATAAAAACTAATTGGACAAATCTGAAGAGCAAGCCAGCCACAACTTGGAATGCATCAGAATCCAATTATGGAAACTGGAGTAGTCACTGTAGCTTTCAAGTAGCCCAGCAAGTGATTTTAGAAGTTCCTAGGAAGAGATCTCTTTGCAAATCAGTGTCTTCAGGTGGGATATGGAACTCCTGTATTTATTTAACTTAGAGATTAAGTTTTTTTGGTAGGGATCATCACACCATATCTAAGAAATGTTGTTGAAGGAAAAAGTGTGCCAGTAAATTCCTTGGTTTGATTTCAGCTGGCATAGCAGTCATAGATGCTCACAATCATGCTTGTGGTCCAGTGGTTATTGCCATATTCTTATGACAACCATACAATCACAGAACATGCTGAGTTGGGAGGGACCCACCAGGATCATCAAGTCCGGCTCCTGGCCCTGCACAGGACACCCCAAGAATGTCAACCTTTATTTCTTCTACTGAGAAACCATTTCCTTTAGCTCTTACTACTGTGGCTACACTTTATAGCAGTAAACAGCTTTCCTTTTTGTAGCTGCACATCATGAATAACAGCTTTATTTGGTGCCAAATGAGATGCCCTGATTTGTGAACTTTCCATAAACATATCTGAATTGTTCAATTTCCTTCTCATTCCATAATTTCCATCTTGGCCTTCTGCCTGCTGATATTCAGATAAAGAGTGCATTCAAGTCATTTACAAAAATGCTGTGAAACTGACTGTAGCCTGCTATCAAGCTTAACAGGATTGTTTGAATTTTGTTTATGTCTAGTGTAAGTACCATTCAACATTTTCTTTTAACAGCTACTTTAACAACCCACTTGCTGTAATGGATGGTAACAGGAAAAAGCCAGCATTAGCAGGTACCTGCTTAAATGAATATATTCCATGTTCATGGCAGAGGGTAACACTGATTGTTATTTATATGTTTGTTTTAATGCTTTTTTCATTTGAGAAAAAGGAGCAAGATAGCTTACTGTTTTCTTTTTTCTTATTTTTCTTTCATGTCCTTTCTACGTGGTTGATGTACTTCAAACATGGATAACTGAACTACTATGCAAATCTCTTGAATTTGATATAACTTCAATAGGTAAGTGAATGATCCTAAATTACTTCAGTACTTTTGCCAAAAAGTATTTATTTAAAATTTAAAAGAATCTTAATTAATTTCCAAAGACACAATAAGAACATGTCTGGTATTGAGTCCAGCAAACAGCAAAATGGGCTGATAAAGGTTTGGATCAGCCTGATTCTTCCTTTTCCCAAGAGAACATGTATCTTGCCATATTTTGACCTCAGTATTAGGATAAATTTAGCACCTGTTCAGCTGCTTGCATTATCAAATCTATTTAATCTTTGTGGATAAACATGAAGAAAGAGTTGCAGTGGAAAAGGAAGTCTTTGAGAATAAATTCCATATGCAGATATTTCAAGGAAAAATTCTAAGAGAATAAATCTTGTCTTCAGCCACTGTAGTTCTTCAATATTAGTGGTGTTTGTATATACTGAACTAGGAAAGTCTTGATGAGGAAGGATTATGTGGAAGGGGGAGCAAAGCAAGGTACAGGGATGTGAAAAACTCTTTTCTGGGATCACTCTATCCAGTGGGTGAGTATCCACTGGATATCATGATGTCAGTGTCTGCTGACTGTTATTTACAGTAGCAAATGTGACTGTGTAGATAACAGCAAATTGCTCCACCTGAGTATGGAGATACCCACTAAGATTACTACAGGTCAAGACAATTCTTGGGGTCACCTTTCTAACATCTATAGCAGAAGGCTGAGACTGTATAGATTAAAAATAAAAATAATGCTTCACTTCATGCCTCAGCCAACCAATGGAAAGTTGTAAAGAAAGGGAATTAGTGTTACAGCACCTACAGATCTGGAAAAGTTGGGGGTTTTTATTTTTTTTTCCCTTTAATATGTTTCTGTGTATTTTTGTGGCTTTATTTTGGCTCTTGAAGAGGCAGGGAGGAGTATTGGGGTTATCCATTTGGCATTTGAACCTGAATATGTACAGGAATCCTCACCCTCAAGCTCAGGCTCTATCCTATCTTTGCCATCTCTGGGCACCTGACTGTGCCCAGGCCAGAAGGACTGGGAGAGAACCCTGGCATGCACTGGAAGCATGACCTGCCAGAGGAGCGTGTGCATGCTAACTTAAAACTGAGCTTGACTGCTTGCTAAAACTGTATTGCTTTGACATTTCTTCACTGTTGCTGCCACTTAGTAGCTGAGATCAAGGATTGCAATTCAAACAC
This sequence comes from Chloebia gouldiae, assembly GCA_003676055.1. NCBI lineage: Eukaryota > Metazoa > Chordata > Aves > Passeriformes > Passeridae > Chloebia > Chloebia gouldiae. The sequence continues at coordinate 6,683,990 of QUSF01000016.1, forward strand.
AGGAGCAACAGCTCTGGTGGTTCCCTCATTTTTTTTCCGAACATGGAATGTGGATGTGTCCCCATGATGGCACTTAGAGCAACATGACTGAGCAACATTTCTGCAGCTGGAAAACATTCCTCTGCAAGGCAGACATTGTAACAATCCTTGAATTTTTCAGACCACAGCAAGAAGGAAGATGGGAAAATGAAGCAGCCCTGAGATTGTGGTCTCAAAAATATCAGTGCTTGCTGTTGTTGCCAAGAGCAAAACTTGGCCTGTGATGTTGGAGGGTCTCTCATTTAGCACACTTACTGTACAATATTTGCTTTGGCTGTTTCAGTAGGCAGCCAGCATTTGGCAGAACAGATATGTCAGTTTGCATTATTGCAATAGATGTCTGAGAGATGTTGGGAAGGAATGGATATACTGTAGGATACTGTGATAGGGAAAGCCAAGAAACTATGTAAAACCTGCTAGCTGTTAAGCAGGTGATTATTTAGCTGGTTTATACCTGTCCGCTCTGCAATTTTTTTCTGTGCACTTGATATATGTAGACAGTAAAAAGAGTTGAGTGTGCTGTAGTTGCCCAGGTACAGTGCAATTACTCCCCTTTTTTTTTTCTCAAAAAACCTGTATTCAGGCTGGAGTTGCAGGGTTCACCAGGGAAGGAACAGCTGGCTTCTTTATTAGATTTTATGTCGTACATAAGGAGACCATGTTTCCCATTGTCAGAGCGTAAAAGAAAATGAAAGCTCTGGGCATCATTAAAATCTTGGAAGTGTAGTATGTGTCAGTTCCATTCCCACAACACCTGGATCAAAAGCTTAGTGTGAGGCCACTTAGCAAACAAAACCAGACTGTTTGCCACACTTCAGATTTTTTGCATTGTTTCCACTTAGTTTCTATTTAAATGATGCTCAGCCATATTATCTTGGGTATTGTACTTTTGGATGGTACTGAAAAAGGAAAGTAAATAACTGTAGAAAAACCCTTTTGTGTGCATTTTTAATATATTTTCTTCTACACATTGTGTATTAAAAAAAATAGAAACTGGAATTTAAAAATTGAATTAGAAAAATATTTTGTTTCATTCCAAAAGGTTATAGAGAGATGCCTCTGGGCTTGCCATTTTGAATTTTTGCATTTTCACATTTTCTATAATTCAGTGCGTGTTATAGATCTTGAGTTTCACAGTTCTCCCTGCACCACAAGGTTTGCTGAACTTGGTTCAAGAAGGAGAGAGAGCAAGAGAGAATTGATGTGGTTTTCTTTTGAGTCTAGAAGTTCTGAAAGACTGCACATTACACAGGATAAATTCTAATTAATTCTTAGTAGGTTTTGAGCAAGATGATGACACATCATGTTGTTATGACAACTTCTGGTAAGGTATTCCAAGAGAAATCAGTGACTTCCATTGGAGTTCAGAATGCTCAGTTAGCGTATATTAAATAATGTAGTTTCCAAAATTGACTATAATTCCTAGCAACACAACAAATTATCTGTGTAAATAGAGAAAAGGTTAGTGAGAACAAGACAGTGTCGTTATCTTTCTATATCTTGGAATAATATTTAAGATCTGCTTCTGCATAAAATGTAGGATTGTGAGTAATGATTAGGCAAACAAAATTAAGTTATACTTTAAAAATGTGCATAAAACAGAGCTGAAATATGTAATCCACTCAAAAGGGAAGTTACACCACAACAGATATTTGCAAGAACCTTTATTTGTTCAGTGTGGTGTTTGAAGGCACCATTCTGAAAATATAATAGGAGAGAACTAGAAAAATTGGGGAAAAATTGAATTTTTATATTAAGAAGAGTATTAATAGATTATTTATCTTTCCAATGTGACAAATTAGCTGTTTCTCTTAATCTTGAGAAATTGGTTAACAGGGACAGTAAGTCAGAAGTGCTGTCAGGACTAATTTTGGTTGGAGAGAATTTGTGGAGCCAGTTAAATCTTCCTGAAGAAAGGTTGGAAATTGTTCAAGATGTTTGATGTTTATTGACATGATTCTCTTCAAACAGATGTTTTTTACCTTCTGTTTTCCTCCTGTTTCCTTCCATTCAGCACACAAAACAAATTAAAGGATTATTATTATTCTTATTACTACTACTGCTTGAAGTAGGAGTAGTCTGACAATTTCCATCTTTCTCTGCATAGTGCTTTCTAGCTCATGTCAGGACCCAGCAGTTCAATCCCACAATAACCTTGTGGCTGGAGCAGAGCTTATGAGCTGATAGTATTCACATGCTGCTTTTTGATTCCTGTGTCATTAAACTTCCAACGAGATGCCATTTCTTCCTGGTTATTTCTCTTCTTTCCCATTGCTTGAAGCTGTACTGGATATGGTCTTACATGCTGGAAATTCTGTAATTAATTCACTGCTTTCATTTATAGATGTATATATACATACAGATGTGTGTGTGTGCACATATGTATGTTTGCTTGAGCAGCAAAGTGTTACACTTTACATCAGGGATGTGTTGCAGAGAGACACCGAAATATTAAGAATTATGTGCCACTGAATACCAAGAGATCACCTGTTGTTTTTACCTTACAGCTGAGTCCCCTCTCTCTCTCCTTTTCTGAACACATCATATTATTTTGTCTTCCAAATAGCATTTTAGATAGGTTACTACTGAGCAGTGTGGCTGCTTGCTGCTTGGTACTTGAAATCTTAATAAATAATTTATAAGAAGCCAAAATAGTTATTAGTAAATGCATTGAAACCCATTGGCTTCCTGCAGCAGTCTTAGGTGATATTTCTTTCCAGAGGAACACATGATTAATACCATGAAAACTCAGTGAGGAACATGTAATTATACCCTTCAGTGATAAGTATCAGATTTTTAAAAGTTTGAGCAAATGTTGCAGCTTTTGAAGACAGTGAAGAACATTTCATGTCCTCAGGTGAGAAGTTATGGTGCTGAGACTGAGTGCTTGACATGAGGGATTTCATCTGCATCAGCACTTTAAATGCATCATTGTTACCTGGACAGGCAGAGAAATGGAAAAAGCTGTAAATAATGGATTAGTTTTCAAGATTTTATACATTTGTGCACCTACAACCTCTCTCACAATTTCCCTCCAGTCCTGTCTGTGTGCACATCTGTGCTCATCATAGGAAAGAGCTGTCAAAAGAGCTGTATAGTCTTCCATTTCTAATTAAGGAACTGTTGGTTTGCAGTAGGCTGTAGTGGCATTTTGTAGCATTCCAGCTAATCCACACAGTATCTGCCTCCGACCCTCATGTAGTTCCAAACTTGTGACGTGGGGAAGCTTTTTCAGTGTCACCAGCCTGAGTGTAGCATGAGCAGGCCTGGAGCCTGTGAGGAGTCACCAGTGTGCTGTAAATTCACAGCCAAGTCTTCTGGGCTATAATGTCTTCATTTAGAAAAGCCCTTTATCAGAAATGGGGAGGCTGTATGAATTATTTTGATCAATCCCTCCTATCAGAATTTCCTTTGCTCTGTTCCTTGTTAATGGTCTATTACAAGTTGTATCAGCATAACAGATCTCTGCAAACCCCCACTATGGGCCATTATTTGCTGTGTGTTTTATTGACATCTATGTTTAAACACTTAATGCTCTTCATTATGCTCTCAGGATCAGTAACAGCAGGCCATCAACATAAAGCAGCTCAGTGCCATTAAAACTAAGCTACTAACTTATGTTGATCTAAAATAGACTTGAAGATGCAGATGTTGATGTTGCTTCATTCTCTCTCTATCACTTTTTATTGTTTCTTTTCAACAGTGCAAGTTTTTAAAAGCAAGTGAATTAAAGCTCAAACATTTTGTTAAGCATAAGCTGTTACAGTGGGCTTAAGTGTCAGGTTAAAGTTGTCAGGAACGGAAACTAAAGGAATGGAAGCTGAGTTTTCTGAAATACTTTCAGAAGAGAAATCAAATTATAGTTTTGATATTAGGCAAGGTGAAATTTAGGAAAGTCTTGAAGCATCTACTTAGTAAGATCACTAAATGGCAAGGAGTATTGGAGTGTCAAAAATATATAAATAGAATCTGAATTTCATACTATTCTATGTCCACAGCTTTCATCCCGTTTAAAGAAAATGAACAGGGAATGGAAAAAAAATGATCTGGAAGGTTGTGACTACTCAGGATGTGAATTTGAAAGAGAAATACTTTTACACATCACTTTTTTTGAGCACAGTTATATTATGGTAAAAGATACGGAGAGACTTAAAGGACAAACTCTGTTTCAAAGAGCCAGAAAACAGAAATAGCAGAAAATTAGTTTGTGTCTGCCTCCTGAAGAATAATTAGTTTGATTTCTTTGGTGACAGTGAGGTTGGTGTGGAGGGGAACCACTGGTTACATAAGGCATGCAAAAGTGTACAAAGATAATAAATCTAGACTTAAAAACCTAAAAAAGAGCAAAACAAACCCAAACCCCTGATCACCATTACTTGATCTTGGGATGTTCTTCTGTTTAAATATTAGGGAGAGAGAAGCTAATACAATGAGCTATTTTCTTTGTTGCCTTTCTAGGCATTACAGTGCTCAGCTCAGCAACAGAGGCTGTAGCATGGAAGAACAGCACTGTTCTGCCCTGTTTGTGCAGGTTTTGCCTCTGCCCTGTTTGTGCAGTTTTTGCCTCTTGGGGCAGTTCTGGTTTGTCATTTTTCCACTGCCCTCCACCATTTAAGTGAAGGAAAATCTGGGTTTCTGAACTAACACAGGGATCCTTGGGTCTGGTAGCCCTAGCACATATTTTATGGAATATGCTATTCCACAAAATAATGTATTTTATTATTGATTTTTCCCTGTAAGACCATTAGCTTTTTAGTTTGTTGGGTTTTTGTTGGGTTGTTTTGTTTTGTTTGTTTTTTTTTTTTACATTCAGTGAGAACTGAACTCTTATATTAATATCATCCTTCCTCTCAGTATTTTCCCATTAAAATTTTCTTATATTTCACCATCCACAGAAGTTCCTCAGAATGTAATCAGTGGTTTAAATGCATGTTTTCATCTCATTGTTTTTTTTTTTTTTTGAAGGAGAACTTGACACTTGCCTTCAATTTGATCACACCAAATTAAGTGCATATACAGGCTCTTGGACTGATGTGATCCTGTGTCACACATCTCTTTCAGTTTCTTCTCCAAACCCTTTTTGAAAGACAAGAGTGATGGGCTGAAATGTATATAGTAGTTTGCAAAGCAAATAGCTGGAGAATGGAAGCACCATAATTTTAAAAGAAGTAATAAACTGGTATGGACTCATAAGTAATAACTGAGACTTTGGCACCTTTCTTAGGTGAGCAATAAAAAGAACATTCAACAAGAAAAATTAAAGGTGCTATGGAGATTTTCAAAGTGATTTTCTGTTTCCTACTGAGGGATTATGAGAAAGATGAAGGATTTCAGTCTTTGAGAGCTGGAGACAGTAATTTCTCCCGCTCTATGGGACATACAATGCTTCAGAATGAAACAGAGTCTAATAAAATCTGAGGATGAAATATTACCTCTGGCTTCCAGAACTTTATTCTTTTTTACCCTCTCAAAGGAATGCTACATTCCAGTTAACCCTTGGACTTCCAGAGTTCACCAGTTCTTGACAGCTCTTATGATAAATCGTCTGTGTATTTCTGTGTATGTGTGTATCTCTGCAGGATTTTTCTGAGAGTAGGGATAGAGAGGGAGAAATGTTTCTTATCTGTAAAGTTAAATGATAATCTGATTAATAAGTTGCAACACAGAAGAGCCTTAATATATGTGTTAACTGTTGTATTGTCTCCCCAGTAATTTGTTAATGAGACTGTTAAATAATTATAGTAGAATGCTTCTTGCATGTACATGGGTTAAAGGGTCACATGAGTGTCATAGAATTCTTTGGGTTGGAAAAGACCTTAAAAGTCATCTGGTTCCTTCTCACCAGTCTTAGACAGCACATCTTCTACTGGATCAGGTTGCTTAAAGCACCATCCAACCTTTCCTTGAACATTCCCAGGTACATGAGTCATGCACAACTTCTCTAAAAAATCTGTTCCATGACCTCACCACCCTCACAGTGAACATTTTCTTCCTAATATCCAATCCAAACCTACCATCCTTAAGTTTAAAGTCATTCCTTCTTGTCCTGTCATTGCATGCCCATGGAAAATTCCCTCTCCAGGTCTTTGTGGGTCCCCTTTGTAGGTCCATGGCACCTGAAGGTACTAGATGGCTGCTAGATCTCCCGGGAGCCTTCTCTTTTCCAGGCTGAGCAACCCTAACTCTCTGTTTGTCTTCATAGCAGAGGCCTCTGAGATCTTTGTAGCTCCTCTGGGCTCTCTCCAACAGGACTTCATGAGGATTGCACAGACCCACCTGTCCAGCCTATCCAGGACCCTCTGGATGTCATCCCTTCCCCCCAGAATATTGGTCACACCAATATTGGTGTTTTCACCAACTTGGTGTTTTCGACAAACTTGCACTCAATCTCAATGTCTGCACCAGAAAAAAACTACTCTTGAGATTCTCCTTTGTGTACCCAAACTATTTCTAATAGGTCCACACAGATTTCAACCTCTCCCTTGTTAACAGAAAAGCAGGAATCTAGCACAGATTACATCAAGAACACAGAACATTAAGGCTGCAGTCCATTTGATACAGATACATTCTTCCTGACTTTGCTTGCTTTGCATAAAGTAACATAATTGGACATAATTCATTACTGATCTATCTAAAATGTGAAAATGATAGTTTAATTCTGAGAAAAAAATGAACACCTTTATTGACAATTCATGGGGGTTTTGTGTCTTTCCCTGGCAGTTTTTTCCCCCTTACTTTCCTACATATGATTTCTAGTTTTATTTCTTTTCTGAAGTGTTATTAGAAATAACTTGCTTGGGGGTTTATTGTCATGCATTTTTTAAGGTATTTTACTAGGATAGTATTTTACAATTGGAGCACCCTCTTCTGTAAACATTTTGAAAGGTGTATTGGCTGTGGAATTACAAAAACACATTATTGACATCTCTAAAGGACTGCAAATTACACTCCTTATTTTTGGAGCATCATCCAAATCTCATTAAACTCAACTAAAATATATGCCTGTAGGTCAGTTTCCCTGAAGCCAGTCGCTTAAAGCAGTTTTAGCTGGGGACACACTTGTGAGCAAAATCATAGTCTTAGTTAGAGTGTTTCTGGTTCTTTCTGTCAGTGAAAGCTTTTTACTGAAATGGGTTATGAATAAGTTAAACATATAACCTGAAGCAGATCGAAACAAAAGTAAGGATGGAGTCTTTAAAGCTGAATATATAGACTTTAACCAGCTCCTGGTCTGGTTTAATCATTATTGCAAGGGTAGCAGCCATAATTTTCTTTCCCTTAGGGTACTCATTCCATTGCTGGACATGCTGCTCTAAAATAGTGATATTCTTTGCATGGTCTGGATTCTTGGTTTTGCTTCAAATGAATTTGTCTCAGTAAAATGCACAAGAAAAAGACAGCGGCACCCTACAACCATTTTGCAGTCACTTTTCATACCTGAAAATGCTCATTAACATCACAATGGAAGTAAAGAATCAAGCCCTCCTTAACTCCTTATTTTTCAATCCTGGGTAGTGGATGTGACCAACCTTTGTCTCTGAGCCTGTCCTCTTAGGGTTTAGAGGCGAGGAAAACAAGGTACAACATTTAGGCAATAATCCTAACTGCAGAAGCCTGTTTTTCAGAAGTTAATTTAAAATTTCTAAATGGAAGAGAGTATTTTCTTATTTTGCCACTTCCTTCTCTCCCGGCATTGTACATGTTGCATTAAGGACACTTTAGCTACATTTTTTCTTTTTCTGTAGCCAACTAAGTGGATAATTTTTATCCCATGAAGAAAAGAACCTTTCACAAGAAACCCCCCCCCCCCCAAAAAAAAAAAAAAACCCAAACTAAAAATACCCAGAGATCTTGCAGGAGTTCCTAATTTGTAGTAGTGTTCTGAGAAAGGAAGGGAAAGAAATGGTGGAGAAGGAGGTCTGGGCTTAGTTTTCTTCAAAGATTTAAAGTAAGGCAAAGTGTCTCTCTAAATTTTCCATAGTTCAACTGACAAATTTATTAGAAAAGAGGTGAAAGCTCTCCAAATTTTTGTTAGTGTCCTGGAAAAAATATATATAACATATATAGATATATAATATAATATAATATACCATACATATTTAGAAACTGGATGAATTAAGAAAGATTGTTATACCTCCTTGATTCTTAACATGCAATTGAGATTTTTCTGCAGTAATTCTATTTAGTTATTGCACAGTATCTAAATCATGAGTCACATACAGCATTTCATTGCAGTAAGTGCATAATTAAAGTGCAGTATGTCAACCTAGGACTTTTTTAGTGGAAAAAATAATAATCCACACATTTGTCTTAGTTATAAGATGAAAGAAATAAACATAGCAAACTCTCTTAATGAGACCTTTTCAATCCTCTTTTACAATTTTTTACTTTAAATAAACACGTACAAACTACTGGCTTATTTCTTTAGTTCTTTGTTTTACACTTATATATTATAGAAATTGCTTCTCTTGCAACAGAAATAATAGTCATGTGAGACATCATCATTATGGAACTTTATAACTCGATTACAGAATTCTTAATTAGAGCTATAGTTTAATGGGTATTAAACAGTGACAGTTACTTTCTTTACTGACAGTTTTAAGAGCAAAATTGCAGGGCATTATAAAGGGCATTTTGCAAATGAATTATATGCCTCCTGTTCAGTTAAGCCTGGAGAAAGGGAGTATCAGAGACACGTTTTTGATGGAGTAAGCTGCAGAAATTACAGCTCTGAGCAGTGCCACAGCAGGGACAAATTGGCAGGCAGGGAGGAAGCAGAGGTAACCCAAGTCACTCCTGTCCAGCTGGACATTCCCTCTCCAGGAAGAGCCAGTGCAGAGCGGGCAGAGCCCGGCTGGCAGGGCTGGGAGCAGGGAGAGGATGCTCCAGAACAGTCCCACGTATCACCAGTCCCAACACCTTCTGCAGTGTAGTGATAACGCCCTTATCAAGGGCACAGTGAGGGGAGAAAGCACACGTTTCATCAAGGCAAGGGCTGGCTGGTACAGGCTGTCTGGGGGACAGGCATGGGCTGCCTGCAGACACAGCTGGGGAGGCTCAGGTTAAGGTGAACTTTGGATGTGAAGTCCCTGTACAGTCAATAAAGCCAACAGATAAAATACCTTAAAGCAGGCAGCTCTGGCTGGCTTACAGAATCCTTCTAGACCTGTGTGACTGTGTTGAGTAGATCTTTATTGACTGGGACACTGCTCTTGCATGTTGTCCTCAACTTTTAGCTGTCTACATTTTGTACTGGATCCCCTCATCTGACTTTAACATCTTATTCATTCACCTCAGCAACAAGCTAATATTCATTGGTAGCATTCTGTTTCAGTAGCCATCACATATTCCTCTCTTCCACAACTTTCACCTATCTAGGAGTAGATTTTCCTTAAATCATATCTGCCAGCCCTGTGTAGATGTCTTAGCTACACGCGGGTATCTAAAATGGTACAAGGCACCCATATTTTAAGTATGCCAAGCTCATTCTTTTAACAGTGGTGGCAGAGAAGTGGGAAAGTAAAACCTAACTTGTAATTTCCTTTTCTCAAAGTTACACAGTCAAGTCCAATTCTGTTCTTTTACTAAAGTTACATGGTCTTTTATATAAGACAGATAATTTTAAGCATATGAATTAAAAAAAATAAATATTAAGAAATATTTATTCTTTTAACTGAAGTTGGTCCAACACACCACTACTCTTAACCTACCTAGCTAGGAAACAAGCAGCTGAGAAACAAGAGCAGCATTATATACCTATATTGTCCGTCAGCATCATTCATCTGCAATGAAAAGGCTACAGTCATGATTTCTCATAGCAAAAGATCAATGGCATCCTAGGCTAAATCATAAAGTGTGATAATCAGGGCTAAAGAAAGAATAAGAGTAGGTTTCCCTCTCCAATTAATAGCTGCCCCAAATGGTATGTTAATCCTGCTTTTGTCTTCATGTGCATAGTTCCTAACTCAAAAAAGGCAATGCTGGTTGTGCCTCTAAATGGGAAGTAGGCAGTACATCACTACTGCATGCAACTGTGCTCAGTGCATACAGGCAGCTCTGAACAACTTGGAGCTATAAAGAAATGCAAATCAGGAAAATGTTTGCAGGAGAAGTGTAGAAATAATGGAATTGCCCCATACATGCAGGCACTGGGCTCTGCTGAAAGTTGAAACTCTAACCTCACAGTGTGTTTGATTGGGAAGAGGCTACAGATGTATTTATTCACAGTAAATAGATATGTAAAGTGGGATCTTAAAGTCATTTCTGTCTGTTCAAGCTAAACCAGAGCAAGGAGGTATCTGAGTGCTGAATCAGTTACACCAAGGGCTGTTTTGCTCCTTCTCAAAGGGTAATAGAAATTCAGAAGTCAGATTCTGTAGCACTCAGGAAGAAACTACTGCCAACTCTTTGGACTCTTGTAGCAACTTGACAGAGGTAGGGCTAGATGTCTAGGCAGTCTTCATGTATTTCCCTTATGTTGAGATAGGTTGATTTAAAAGCAAAAGACAAATGGGTTTTTAACTTTTTATTTTATACATGCTTGTAGCACCACTGACTTTTCACCTTTTTCTGGGGCACCACCTGGATTGGTTTGGTGTTGATGCAACTATTAGCCAAACTTTCAGAACACACAGGTTCTGGCATTTCTGTATACTTTTCTGGTGGTTTTTAATGCTGTACAATGCATAAAGAACCTTCTGTTCTCCTGAAGATCTTTCCTAAACTCTTCAGCTTTAGTATAAGTGTTTCAGAGATGGGGAGAAATTTAAATAGTCATTCTGATTCTGAATACTCATTTAACATGTTGCAGCTGATCCTGGTGGAGTGCTGTGTACAACTTAAGTATCAACAGTGGGGTTTCAACAGAGCTCAGAGTTGCTGCAAATTTCAGTTCTTGGCAAGAATGTCAATTTTGTATGTGCCAAGTGTCTGTTATTTAACCAAGCAGAGGATATTGAGTTACTGTAGCAGAAGCAAGATGTATGATTCATGTTTGCATATCCTTCTTCAAAACAGAAACAAAGAGATTTCACTTTTAACACATCATGCTTCTCTTACTAGTCTTTTACCACTCTTGTTGCCATAATTAGGCAGTAAAAATACAAGTATTAGGTATTTATTCAGTTATTTAGAGAGGTGGTAGCAGAGCACGCTGTCAGGTAGTAAGCAAAAGTAGGTAAGATAAAATCCTGCAGCAGCATAGTGTTCATTTAAAAGCTGTAGAGTGATACTGTGTTGTTAAAATTTTGTCACTATCAAATACAGTTTATGTTGAATAAAAGCTTAAAAATCATATTTACAAAGTAACAATTACTTTAAAAAGTTTGATGTTAGGCTGTTGTGCTGGTTTTGATGGTGGTGAGTTTTGATACACTTAGGGTTGGGGTTTTTGATACTTACTCCTCCTATTCTTTTAGGAAGGATTGCTTTTTCAAAAAATTTATTTGGAGGCAATTTGGATTTGATGCTGTTCCTTTAACACTTGGTGTTAAGGCTGCAGTAGTTGTCAGAACAGATCAGCTCAGAGCCCCGTTTAACCCAGTTTTGTCACGGTGCCACTGACCAGCACCGACTGTCCCCGCACGTGGGCAGGGTGTGCTCCCATCTGTGCCAGCTCCCTCGGAGACACCCAGCACTTCACCTGCCAGCTCTGCCTGCTCCCAGACCTCGGGCTGCTCGTGTTAGCAAGCTTCTTAGGACCTGCTGAAGGCTTCCCTAGAACGCTACCCACGTTTTCCTGATTCAGGTTAAGGCTGAAGGCCATTCAGCATGTAATGAAATGGATATACAGATAATTAACTTTGGGATGGAGATTATTTTTTCCATAAGAAAACCCAGCTGCAAAGCAACTTTGGAGTTTGATTCATTTTTGGTTCCAGATTCATTTCCACTGGTGGCAACTGACATGAATTCAGCACTGAATCTCAGGATGGAAGGATGGACTGCAACAGCTTGTCCTGTCTGTCATCTTGTCCTGTCTGCTCCTTGGCCTCTCCCCACTCGTGGGCTGTGCACACAGAAATAGCTGTGAAGCCTTGCCTTGAAACCCTGGCAGCTTTGTGTGACCAGAGAATTCTGCAGTTCCCTGCCCTGCCTCGGCAGGTGCCAGTCCATGTCTCACCCAGATAGGTCCTGGACAGGTCACCTGGACAGGTCTGCCATGGGCCACCAAAGCATGTTAAAAAGTGATGTGTAGAGTCTCTTCTCATCTTTTCGATCTCTACTATATATCTATGATCTACACTACATATATGTATCTATACCACATATCTACATATCTGTATCTATTCATTTTTACTACTTTGAATTAAGGCCCCAAAGATATTGCAAGGATTATTAGTGGATCAGCAAGGTAAAAAGTGTAATCATCTTAGATGTGTCAGGACATTTCCAGCACTTTATCTATAACAGGAGTGGGTTTTTTTTGTCTTGTTGGTTTTTTGTTTTGTTTTTTTTTTTTTTAAGAAACAATTCTGAATAATTTGCAATTCCTAGATAATTGCAAACTAAAATGTAAATTAATTAAAATGGCTGTAACTATTGTGAGCAAATAATAGGATTTATCAACAGTTGCATTTTATCAGAACTTTTCAGTGCTTAACACAGGGCTTTATAGCTCACCTTAGTGCCCTGATTAGCAGGCAGAAGCGAATGGGAAAGTCTGCATTTCAGCAGCACCAAGGAAAATTGCATTTGGGTTTGTTGTCTAATTAAGATTAAATGCATCTATTTGCTTTTTTGCATCCTTCTTGTGAGCAGCTTTCGTTACCAAATTTGGACATTACTCCCCCCCCCACCATTTTAGGGGTGGTCTTCAGGTTCTGTACCATTTTATCATAATATTCAGTATAGTTAAATGAGTAATTTCTGAGATAAGGTTTTCAGTGTGAGTGGAGTCCTGATTTGAATCTGTGTCCTTGAATCTGTCATGAAATTACAGCTATAAGACATAATTTTTCTTGAATGTATCACTTCAGGGGAAAACAGCTAATTATATATGTCAGGATTGAGATGTTTGGGTTCTTTCAGAAGAGGAAGAGGTATCGTTTTAGTGATCAGAGCTGCAGAAGTAAAGAGAAAATAAGGGAAAATGGTTTTAGTAATGCGTAAAATTGAGGAACTGAAAAATAAAGGAACACATAGAAATCAAGGCTTGAAAGAAAAGAAAGATAATAAAGAAAAACAGCAGATGGGGATTTTGGGGATACTAAAGAAGTAACAGAAATAACTGTGCTTTGTTTTCATGTACTGCTTGGCCTTAAAGCTTTGTTAGGCTAAAGTGTCTTTTTTATCAGAGCAGTGGGTGTTGCAGAGATTATTTCAGTGGCGAGTCTGTGCAAAGATGAATGTGCTTCTGTTTCCCTCTGCTGATTAGCACAGTCCCAAATGGCAAGTGTGATAAACTCTGGTCTTTTGATGCCCCTTTTTTGCCTTCAACTCAAAGACTCTGAGATCACAGGGTAATTTTTTTTCCCTAACAAGACACCGGTGTTTTCTCCTGCATTCTTCATAAATCAGACTTTTAAAATGCTTAAGACGGTATCCTTACATTTCCTGTTTCCATGGAATCCATAGGAGACTTAAAGTATTCCAGGGTGCTCTGCCAACCCTTAAAGCCATTATCAGATTTTCAGTCTCTTGTGTCTCACTTAGATCTTCTGAGGATATTGCATAGCTGTTTTCAGTTGAGCAACTCTGCATGAGAAGCTCTTAAATGACACCTTCTAAACTTCCTGTATTCCTTTGATTTCACACTGGGTCTGTTTTTTCATCTTTCTGACATTTGTCATTCCCTTGAGGCAAGTACTACAGCGTCTACAACACCCACAGCTACATAATCACAAACTTGGACTTGCGACTGCTTAAAGCGAAATCTTTTTAAAGGAAAAAAAAAAAACCTTAAGAAAGTGTCCTTGTAGTGAGTGCACTGAGATAGCATCAGAGGGAAGGTAGCTGTACAGCCACTTTACATAAAGAATATCTTTCCAGAACTTCTGTTTCCACATCTTAGGATTTTTAGATAGCATTTTTCCCAAACCTGCCACATCTAACCTTTCCCTCAACTTGTCTGGAGTTGCTGCAGTGCAGCATCCAGACTACCAGGACCACTGAGTAGTGGTCTGGCATCTCTGCTCTCTTGCCATGCACAAAAATGAAAGTGGTCATGTTTAAGGCAGGACTTGTGCCACTTTTTTTAGTGGAGCCAAGCATTGAACCTGAGGGCAGAAAAGTCTGCGTACTGTAATGCTGATCCTTTTTTTTTTTTTTTTAAACACCATCCTTCAATGTAATTACTGGAAAGGATTTGGTTTTAAGACTCCTTTTCTGCAGCATGTGTTTCAAGCATTCTCTTGTGAGTTGCAAAGTTGAGGTACCATTAAGTTGCTTGATTGTTATGCAGTGCTAAAGCATGACAAAATTTCTGTGCACAAATGTAATTGCTCTGTTTATTTCATTGAAAATGTTCATGTAAAATTTAAAAGGAGGATAAAACATAGCATATAAAAGAACACAGGAGACCAGAGTGTAAGGAAGAGAGATTACAGTCTGTAACTGTAGGACTAGAGAGTAGAGAGTAGAGATTCTGGAAGAACAGGCAAATTGCAGTTTGGAGTGGTGCTACTAGAGAAAGAGCTATGACAAAAGCAATTTGTGATGAAATATGGAAAGGCTATGCTAGGCAGCCTGTAATTATGAGCCAGTTTCCATGTTTGGCAGCAGTGCCCCTTGAAAATATTGATGCATCCATTGTTTCTTGCCAGGCTGTGGCACACTGGCTCTGTCAGGTGTGCTGGCAGACGTGGTCATGGCCCCACGCTGGGAGCCACAGTTCAGCTCCACCGAGCAGTCACTCAGTGTATTTTTTATGAAGGACACAAGAGAAGATTTGTTAGATCAGGTTTCCTGAGCTGTGTCATGATGTGCTCCTACAAACTATTGTGCTGGCACAGCAGTGGGAGCAGTGAAAGCAGGCACCAGGGGAAGCAACACTTGTGGCACAAGCTCTGTAGCTGTTGAGCTGAAGTGTAGGTATTTGTTACTTTAGTGTCAGGATGGCCTGAAGTGGTCAGAATTCCATATTATGCACTTTTAATCTTCAGTCACAGCAGATTGCCAGGCTTTCTGTTGTCTGCCTTTTGGCACAAGGTCTGGTCGTAGGAGCAAGCAGAGATTTATAGAGACAAAAATTAAGGTTCCCTTTTGCTGTGCCTCTCTTGCCCTATTCCTTCTGCCATGCCAGGGCCTCTGTTCAGGGCTCGTGGGGAGCAGGCCCAGGGCTTCCATGGCATTGCAGGGATTGGCACCTGCAGGCTGGCCTGGCCACAGGCAGCAAGGGGGCTCAGCCTGGCCACCAGGTCCTGACAGCTTCTTCCTCATGTGTTTTGGATGCTTCTCTTGCTGCCTTTCCAGCCTGCTGTGGCCATATGGAATATAAGGGATCCAAAATCTGAATGCATCTGTAGATGTTCTTTTCAATTTTTCCTCTTCAGCTCCCTTTCTGAAAGCACTTACAGGGCAGTGTAGTTAAGTTGTTCCAGTATTCCCTGAATTTATTCCCACCATTTCTGAGAAAAGTTTGTTTCTTTTTCTTGTGAGCCTCATTGCAGAAGCTTTAACAGGGTAAGTCTGTACTTGCTGTTAAAATCGAGGCATAAATGCCTTGATCAAGACCCAACATTCAGCCAGGAAGCCTCTGGAAGTTTTGCACCAATCTGCTGCTGTGCTTTGGGAAATCTTCAGAGTAGCAGCACAGATTTTGTTAGATGAGGGGTTTTGCTGCTAAAGAAAAGGACAAATAATTGTATGATAGGGTCATACGTTTTGCACTAAATCCTGCCCAAGCAGTAACTTGGCTATGGAGTGTAAACAAAAGTTCTGCTATTTTTCCACTAGAATCAATTCTGATTTGCACTGAAGTAAAGGAAAGTAAAGCTGAAGCAAAACCAACAAGAGCCAGTGTTTTTTGTGGGTAAATCTATGCTCTTAGAGAACAATAAGAAAGACACCAGAACAGAAAAAGGATAACTATAACTAAATAATGTTAAAATATTGTTAAATATTTATGTTCTGTTTTTCTTACTCTTTACAGGTCGGTAGAGTTAAAGGAGTAAGAAGTATTGTTCACTTACAGTGGGTGGAATTCAACCCTGTTGGAGTCAGTGGAAGTTCAGTTATTTAATTCAGTATGGTCACGTTTCTACTGTTTATAATGACCTACTGTATGTTTGGACATCCTCTAAGCTCAGGAATTAGCCTCCCCTACTTAAATGTTTTGAAGATCAAGTGTAATCATTCAGCCACTCTTGGTATGTGCTGAATGTTCATTCTGTTTCCTAAATTATATTATTTTCTGGTAACCAGCAACTGAAGACAGCAGTAAGGTAAACCAATTCAAAGCAACAATGTTAACTGTCTCCAGCATAGGCTTTCCTTGTGGTTTATATTTTATAAAGAATAAACAGGATTATTTTTCAAAAATGCAGGAGGAAAACTGGATTCCTTTTAGTTTTGTGGAAGATACTTGCCTAGGAATAATCTTTCTTACTGTGTTGAGCATAAATGCCAAATTCCAGTTGAGCTGGGACGTTATCACAGCTCTTCAGTTTATGTCCTTTTACAGCCGGTCCCTTACAGTAAATTGACTGTAAATCAGGAAAAACCTCTTTCAGTGCACCAAATGGAAACTGTAAAACTCCTCATGAAGGAATAAAATTCTTGAAAAGTAACTCTTAAATGGAAAGGGGATTTAGCAGTTTTAGGTCTCCATTAAAACCATGGAAGTGCTCGTGGATTGACAGTACCATGTTTAGAAAGCTGCCAAAGAATTGCTCTTGGCAGAATTATGTCTTGGAGCATTTGAAGTCCACTACCCCAGGAACTTGTCTGCATTTGTCATTACCTTGGGCTTTCTCGCAGTCAAATCCCTCAGCGATGCGTTTCATTTCCTTCATACTAATTTTCCAATTTCCTTCTTTTTTTTTTTTTTCTCAAGTCAAGTGAGAAGTAGTTTTGCAGCATCTCAGATGTAATTTCTACACGTATTCTGTGAATTGCCAACTTTAATTTCACTTGACTGTCTCTTTCATGGAATTTTCCTTACACCACAATTGTTTTTATAATTCCAGATGGGTAATTATGGGCTAGATGGTATACTTTAGGGAAGTCAGGAGAAGTAGCTAGTGTGCAGGGGATTTGAAAAGGGGTTTGAAAAATGCTGTTGGGATTGGCAGGGAAATGGAGGAAAGCAGAATTTTTTGACAAGAAGTTTCTATGCCTTTAGTTTAGCTTTAATTCAAATACACAAATCCCTCTATGTTGCTTTTTTAACATGATATAGTACAGCTAAAAATACACCAGTGATGTGTACAAGAGGAAAAAAAAATTCCTGAGGGATATAAAGACTCCCAAGTGTTCCCATTTTCCTAGATTCTTGTCATCTGTGCACTCCAAATTAAATCGGAATAATAAATAAAAAATCCACCGTATATCAGGGCAAAGGTTTCTTCTGTAGATCTGTCTTGTTAGCAATTGTTACACTTCTCTGTGGAGATGCTTACTGGTTCCTGCTGATTCATTATGGCAGGAGTGGCTCGTTAACTCTTGCCAGAAAGACGAGTGACAAGTGTGGCTTTCTCATGAAAAAGAGCAGAAGGGCTAAGCCTGACCTCCGTGCAGCAAGGGTAGATTTTGTTCAGAGCAGTGGTCAGATGCTGACTTGAGAAGTAGATTTGGATTTTATCAAGCCAAAATTGTGTTTTTAACATCTCTTCAAGCAGCTGCTCAAACATCCTGATCTAATGAGATAGGGGCAGAGAAAGTGCCGGTTCAGCTGGCACGGGGAGAGGGCTCGAGCAGAATTTGGAACGGGGCTTCTGCACCAGGAGAGGTTTGTCCTCCCTTTGGCAGCCTGCTGGATGGGATCCTTTGACTCCCTACAGCAGGGTGATTTATATGGGAGAGACCTATGGCACAAAGCTGGCTGGGTGGAAACCTGGTGGGCAGAGCAGGCACACAATTTATAAGGTAAATTGTGGCAACAGCTCCAGCTTTTTTAGTTCTGTTGTAGCTACCTAAATGTTTGTATTTTATATCTATATATAGTGTATATGTGTATATTATAGTGTACACCTATGAGACCCACGCTTCTCACTTCCAGTCTGCTGTTCCTTCTACTTGTTTTATGACAGTTGTGTGCATGATGCACAGTGAAAATGTATTCTCAAAGGGTACAAAGAAACCTCTCAGGGCTGAATTTGTGTCTTGTTCTCATGATTGGGGTTTGAAAGGAATTTTTTCTGACAGCAAAATGGGAAGTTTCTTGTTCCCTTGGCTGTGTGAACATTGGTTTGTTTTCATGGTTTCATCAAGGTGCTTTTCAGTTAATAAATTTACTTTTCAAATGCCCACATATATTCAAGCTTTCTGCTCTTTATCTGTCTGTAGCACACACTTGGAATGTTTCAATGGCTGAAATATTTTAAGTAGCATTTGTAAGTCTGGTAAGTATAGGTGGGTTTTTTCCTATCCCATGATATAAAGAAGGCCAAACTAAATGACATAGCAGAAATCCCTTTCATGGATAGTCCTTTTTATAGATAGTCACTGTCAAAGTATAAATTAAGTAAAAATTAAATCAAACCAGGATATTTGACTTTTAAAAGTTGTTATTCCAAACCTTGCTTATTGAGACAGCAGGTGGGTAAGATTTTTATTTCAGTGATAAAATTGAATGTTTATTTTAAGTTTTAGCATAGCTTTCAGGTGTCATGGCACATTTTGCTATGTTCTAATAGTGTCTGAACAGTCAAAACTGATAATGCAAAAACATTGGCTATTGTGCACTCCTGTGCACAGGGGGAGAAAGAAAAGAAAAAAATAGTTGCTTCAACACATATCTGATGGCTACTACAATTAAAAAATTTCCATTAGCCCAGCAAATGGTAATTTCCTCTCTTAGGTTTTCTTTCTTCTGTTTAATGACAGAAGAAGCTATCAAAAAATAGGCTGTTTAGAGAATGTGGTTCAGCCTTCAATTACTCTGCATATTGTAACATCACCTAGGAGTTAAGGTTTCAATTAAAGTTCATGTAAAGTATTTGTGTAGCTATATGTAAATACCTAATTAGCACTATGCTAAATGGTTTATTTCTCTTCTGAATGCTACAGTATACTCTGAAAATTGCTCTTTTCTTTTGGTTTGTCATTTGTTTCAGAGTGCCTCTTCACATGTGCACTTCCAGTTACAGTAATTTGTACATTTTGTACACAGTTTTAATCACTTGAAAATATTTTAATTATTAATAAGGAGAAATCCATTGATTTTATCCAGTTGTTCAAACACAAGTCTGGCCTAATCCTGCCTCAGGCTTGAGGGGCACTGAGATGAACAGCAAATCCTTGAGCTAAACATTCATTTCATGGGATTTAAAGTGCATGGGGGAAGGTGAGGAGGAGAACACCTCCTCTTTTTTTTTTCCTTCTATGACCTTTTCTTTTAGCTTTTTCCATTTTCTCATATGCAAACGCATATTTGAAAGGTGTAATTTTGTGATGATGAAAATAAGTAAAAATAGAGTAGCTTGAAAAAAAAAAAAACCCTTCAAGAGAAGGTTATTGTGCAGTTTAATCTACACAATTTATGTGACTGCACAAGTGATGAAGGTGGACCTGTGGTGCAGCAAGCTTTGCTACTGAGATGTAGAAGTGGTGTAACTAAGAAGCAAACCTTTGAGTGTTCTAGCACATAAAAGTGCATAAAATAATGCAGGACTTGTGTGCTGGGTTAATGCATGTGTGTTTGTGTGAGGTTTATCCTATGATTAATGTCAGATTGTCCCTTTTGTGCGAAGAACTCTTTTCACTTAAGCCTCTGGCTCAGATGCAGGTCAGTGGTTTGATGCAATTTTGTCTCACTTTATTTCTTAAATTGATTTGATCCTCCTTTTTCTTTACTTATGACCCTAATGACTAAAACCTAGCACACATCCATCCTAAAAGAGTCAAATAATTTGTTTTTCTCCTTTATCAGTTTAGTTTTGTTTCACCTCAGACTCCCTCATGTTGTATTAACATGTGAAGTCTCTTCTATGAGCTCTGAATCCAATCTAAAGCAGTTTTAAAAGAAGAGGAGGCAGGGTTGTGGTGTCTGCATAAAATTGAGCAAACACAGAGGCTAAAAGTCTTCACAATTTATTAATTTCAAAACACGTAATTTGAAGTTGTCCTCAGTGCTATCCTGGAAATCAGTGCTAAGCTTCTGAGCTTGACTCCATTGTTTTCCAAAATTTTTTAGCCCTTGAACAGGCCCTTTTCAAGGGGGTCAGCTGCTCAGCGTCCGTGATCTTGGCGACTTAATTCCCAAAATGATATAAGCACTTCAGAAAGCATCCATGAATATAAGAAGTTCAAAGTGGCAAGTACCAGTCCCTCAGTTGTGCACAGGAAGACAGAATGCATCTTCTCTGAGCAGAAATAGTGTTTTTCACTGCTGCCACTAAAGGGAAGCCTCCTCTGGGACCTTGTTAGATGCTTTCATGTGAGGACCGTTTGACCCACTTCTGACTAGTGAGCTGGCTTAGAAGGCAGTAGTTGTTGGGGGTATGCCTTTGGCTGATCTCCTCCCCCTCTTTGCACAGAGAGCAAACCCTCAGTGGAATATATTAGGGATAATAACAGGGTAAAAATGTCAGTTAAAGAAGGGTGACGGATGGAAGTCCTAGTCAAAAATAATAATAATAATAGTAATAGCAATAATAATAATAACGATCTTCAAAAGGTGTCTCTATTTGCAAAGGCAGCATCAAAATAACACCAGCTGTCCTTTTTAAAACAAATCAAAAAAGAATGTTGTAGAACTAATATTTGGTTTTAATAGCAAATAGTATTAGTTGCTGAGTGTCACTCAATGTGGGCTTTTAAATTTAGCCAAAGTTTTTCTTTATCGTGGTGAAATCAATTTAGTGAAAGTGAAACATACGTTGGCTACTAGAAAATTGATTGGTTTTCAACTGCTTGTGACAAGCAAAGAAGGAAGGAGGACTGCTAATGAAAGGTGTATCTTTAAATTATCTGATAAAAAGGTGATATAAAAAATAGTTGTATGGTAAGAAAGCCATCAACAAAATAATCCAAAATATGTGCAGGTAACAGATACATTTTATCTGATATCTAAGACAAAAGAAAAAAAACTTTCAACTATGATGCTGTTTCTTAGACAAAACAAAATATCATTATTTTTCCATCTTTCCTTTGCTAAATACAGTAATTTTGCTGTTTATCAATAAGATAAGGTATTCATTGTATAGCAGCCTGTTTGAAACTGGTAATATCTGATTTCTTTAAATATATTGATCATCTACAAAGCCTTCTCTATTTTTTTTCATGCCAAAGCGGGCCTTTATGCAGGTATCAATGTGGTCTGGATTAGGAGATTATTGCATTTGTGTCCCTGGGAGAACTAGTTTTGATCTATGATTTCCTCCCCAATCAACTCTAAATATGCAAGAATGAATCTAGGGTGGTGCATGTGGAAGAGATCAGAAATAAGTAACTTTTGAAAAAATGATTAATGTTAAGCCATATACTACTACATGAAATATGAAATATTCTCCTTTCCTGCCACTGGGGTTCCTCATAAATAATCTGTCTGACTCTGTACAGAACAAAGTAATCACTGTATCAAGAGAGAAGCCAGGGAAACCAATAAAATTGTTGTGGCAAGTAGAAAACAAACAAGAGGGAACACTCTTTACCAAACAGAAAATTTCTGTTATTGCTTTGTACTTGCAATCCCACTTAAGCATTGGATCTTTAGATGGTTTTTCAAGGTTTCATTTATAGCTTTGAAAAGAAATTGGAAACCAACAGATGAATGTCTACAAAAAAAAAAAAAAATTCTTCCCTAGCACATCTTTTGAATGCTTGTCAGTACCTTTCAAGTGAGGCAATGACTGAGAAACTGACCCAAAAGGGTAAAACCAGAATACAGAGGCAGTGTTAGGCCTGAGGAATCCAACAGGATGTAAGATGAAGACATCTGTAGCTGAATAAAGACGCCGCCTTTAGGAGATTATCCTGAAAATGATTGCAGCTGCCACCAGAGAGCTGAAGAGCCAGATGCTGCCGTGGCCCCCGGGGAACCTGCTCCGTGTGATGAGTTGTCGGAGACAGGAGGGTTGGAGGAACAGACATCCTTCTCCAGATCTTGCAGTAAAAAAAATCACACTGTGACAGCTCTACCCTTAGCCTTTGTCACCAGTAAGGGAAAATTTGCTACAGGCCTCTTGCCATCAATTAAACTCTTTTTTTTTTTTTTTTTCTAAATGGAAACGACTACGATGGTAGTTTGCATGGATGGTGAAACTTCTTTAAATAGCCTTTGCACCAAAAATGTGTGTTGCTCCATGAAGTCTTAGGATTTTTAGTTCACTAATTATATATTTCATGTCTTTGGAAGTGAAGTAGCAACATGTTTTTATAATAGAGGTGGCATCTCATAGCAGAAAAAAAGGAATATTTTTGTTTCATTAATTAAGTTCAGCACTGTTCACTTTAAATACAAGAAGGAAGAAGCTGCATATGCTCTGTGAAACATTAAGATCAGGTGAAGCTGAAGAAGCTCTTCAGCAGTTCTAGAAATGAAGAGGTCAAAGGTAGCCTTCCCCATGCAGGAACAATCTGCTGAGATGCAAGTTAGGAGAATTCCATATTTGCTCTAGCAAGCTTTTGGCCAAGTTTTCAAATGAACTTTTTTTACCTCTGTACATCTCTCACATATAGTCTTTCATTTTGAGTGCAACAAATAGCATGGTAGCAAGTTAGCCCAGTCAATTCATTAAGATTCAAGAAATACTCCAAAAATTATTGCCACTGTGAAGAAACAGAAGGATTTTTTGATTACTTCCTCAAATCTTTGAAGAAAAGGTTTTTATGACAGTCTTTGCCTTTGTGTAAATATCTATTCTATCTCTTTACTAGCTAACACTAAGAAACCATAGTTTAATGTTTTTCTGTTAGTGCAAGTAGTAGGGTATTGAATTTACTGCCTCTAAAGCAGTTTGACCTCCTTTTGTTTTTTAATGCTAAGTCTTTAAAAACAAATAAACAAACAAAAATCCAAACACCCAAAGCTATGAAGAAAAGCCTGAAAATGTGAACCCAAAGGCATAGAAAAGACAAAGTTTTATTGAATCTTATCTTTGTCGTGGATGGAACTTTTATATATAATTTTCAAACAAATTCTGTGACTTTGGCAGGAGTTACATGATTTTGGAATGCTCATATTGACAGTGATGTGCTAGTTGGTGAACAGGACTTTCTTACCAAACTCATAAAACCAGAATGTTCTGTATTGTTTCAGTAATACTTACCAAGACTGACACCTCAGTAACTGTAAGTCATTCTTGGTCATGAGAATGACATTGGCAAAATGTCTAAGCATACTATTTTTAACCCAATTATTTGATTAGTATAAGGAATCTTTCTGCTCTACTGACAAAACACGTTTTTTTCCTGTATGTATATTGTTTTTCGGGTCTGTGTGTTTGTAGGTAGTTAAGTTTATTTCCTCATTGTTGTGTAGATAAGTTCCTATGTGAATGGTTACTAAAATAATTCAACCTACCTTATACATTTTGGACAATACGGTGCCTTTTGTCAGCTGTACATAACTGGGGAACTTCGAGCCAACAAGTGTGAATTAGTGCTTTCAGATTTATGCTGCATTTTTTTGAATTGTAGAGCAAGTGAAAGGAGTTTAATGATAATATCATTTAGAAATTCCAAAGGATACCAAAATTATTCAGACCTGTCTGTAGTCTGATTTTAATGTACTTTTTATTAAAGGTAAGCTTTATAAATTCATAAGAAGTGCTACTAATTGTTTTTTTATCTTCTTCTTTTGTCAGTTATCCCCTCTCTATTTATATTGGTGTCAAACCTTGATTCTGGCATTACTAATTCTCTCTCTATTATTGTGTTCACATCAATTATTTTACCACACAGGCACTTAATTATGCTGTAAGTAACTCTTTGCTCTCTTGTTCAGCTCGCTCAGCATGTGGAGCTCCAGATTTTGATATCTATCTCAGAGTTCACCACATGCCATGTGTCTCGTAGACAGAGTGCACAGGAGACAGCCCACATGTCAGATAATAACGTGGCCATCCTGTCCTGTTGACCTCAGCCTCTGACCCCATGAGGGATAGATTGCTGTCCTGCACAGTCGCAGTTGCTGGAATGTTCTGTCCACTGCCTATTAGGATGGATGTCCTGCATTTTCCAACACATACGAAATACTTTAGCCAATCAACAGTAGGCAATTGTGCCATTTGTCTTCATCTTGCCAACTTCATTCCATGTTGTGAGGCAAACAAGGGAAATGGAGGTGCTTTTCTGGTCAAAGCCATGTTGCATTGCTGTGGGAGCTAAATGATGAGGATTTTCTTTTCTGTTCTATGAGTAATTAGTGATTAGTTCAACATAATGATGGCAGATCTCAACCATCAAGCTTTCAAGGGATGAAAACAAGAAACAGATTTATGTGTTAATCATAGTCACCTAAATGTAGCCTGGAAATTGTAAAGGGAAAAACCATAACTCAGTGTTTTTTGTGTAGAGTTTGAAAAAGGTTCCATGTTTTTTTATGTGTTCTATTTTTTTTCCATATTATTGATTGTATTTTTTCAGGGATGCACAAATTTGAACTTGGTCATTTCTGAGTTGATATACGTAGCAAGAGTTAGCTAAGAAGAAAGTATTTTTATATATTTTCTGCAGGCTGATTTTATTAGATGTTTTGGAAGAGGAAATGCAGTGTTTAACTATCCAGACAAAAGAGTTGCCTAACTCCAAAGTGAAAATATCTATGGAAATGTTCTATAAAAGATGCTGGCCTTAAATTATTTTCTAATTATCCTGGCATCCATCCCAAAAGCAAATGAGATGATAATGCAGTTCACCTGTAGATGCAATAAAAACTGAATAGTTTTTAGCAGTTTTTGTCCACAGCCTTGTTCATGATAAGCTTCTGAATGAACTTAAAGAGCAATTTTGAAAAGACTGTGCTGCAGCATGGAGTATTTGAGCTGAGAGAAGTCTGAATTTGCTTTGATTAGATACTATCACCAAAGAAAACTTAGAGTTCCTTTGCAAAGAGCAGATGAAGGCAACATTTTAAACTACAGCGAGTTTCCTGCTGCCGTTTTTGAACAACATCTGTTCTCTACTTTCTGGGCTTCAAATTTGTTCTGTTCATGTGTGTTTCGTGGCTAATTACTGGCAATGTCTGCCAATACTCTCTTGAGGCAATTTTGGACTCTGGAGTTACATTTCTGTGTAGCATGAAGTCTTTGTCTTGCCATCAACTACAGCATTATAGGACTGTCCATATCAGAGTTGCCAAAAAAAGAACATGGATTGTTTTCTGTCAGTTTAATGTTTGTAATGTAAATTCTTCTCAGCCTTGATTATGTCCTTCAAACCTCAGTTTGTCTGTGGGATGCTGCATTAGGAGACCCTGTGAGAGCCTGGGTGACTTTTTGGCAGCTGAGCCCGCCGGGTCCCTCTCTCATGAGTCAGCAATCACTGATGAGTGCTTGCATCAGAAACTGATAGCTCTCACAAACACGTGGGCATCTGACCTGTATTGATCTCTAGAAAGACATTATTGACCAAAGATAAAAATGTTGTCTCTGTGGAGAGATGTGCAAGTAGAATCTTGCCAGGGACGCAAAACACAGCTAATCTCTGTGTAGATAAGCACTGCTATGCAACTGTTATCTTTTTGATATCTGTCCCCACCCCCTGTGCAGCATTCCTAACTAAGCAATGATATAGATCAGTTTCTGTGGACAACACTAAGTGGTATGGAATCAATGCTAGGAAGTCAGGGCAGAACTGGAAACCCTCTGTTGGTTTGCTCCCCATCTCATTACCTGTGAAAGATTGTTCCCTATTGTATATTTTCTAGTGATTTGTCCATTCTGCTCTTAAAAGTTTCAGGGCCTGGGTTTCTACCACATCCCTTGAGAGACTGGTCTAATGTATCTTCCTGTCAGGAATTTTGATCAGTCTTCTTTCTTCTTTTTCTTTAGATTCCTTTTTTTTTTTCTTTCCTTTCTATTTATATCACTCTCAGTTATATTATATTATATTAAATGTAATTTCTGTTTGAACATGTTTTATAATGAACAGTTCAGCTTTTTTTTACAGCATATATTTAAAGCTTTATTTGAATTTGCAGCTTCTAAATCAGGATTTTAAAAATCTTTTTATACTTATTTTACAGGTACCAAATAATATTGGGTGTCTTATTTAAAAAGGTTATCAAGTTTAATAGTATGGTTTTTTTTCTAAAAATAGTTAAGAAAATAATGTAGGTTTGTTGGTGGTGTCCCAGCACCAGAGTACAAAGAGAATTTGTAACCATGTGGATTTGCCTCTTGACACATCTTGGTGTAACACAAACTGTTTTAGACTTTCTGTTGGCGTTTCTTCAAATGTATATCTAACTTTTTGTGTATTAATATGATTTAGATATTTTTTCACCCGTATGCCTACTTATTTTAGATTACATACCCTGTAGTATGTTATTCACAAAAAAATTGATTTTTTTTTCTTGTATTTCTAGGAAACACTCACTGTTTGTATTATTTCTTCTATCCTAAGAGACCAAGCCAAATGTCCAAAGAATTTCTAATTTCTGTGATTTGCCTTTGAATTTGCTGTAAAATAAATTAGAAAAAATATAAGTCGCTTGTTGTTGAGTAAGTAACGTTGTTAATGAGAGGCATTTAAAATTGCTTCTGTAATGATTCAGACACCAGAAAGATAAGGTTTTACAAAGTATTTCTACCACAGAAGCAGCAGCAAAGTGGCTGTATTAATTCTTAACTTAGCCACCAAGTTATAGTGATCAGTAAGCAAGTCTTTTGTTTACATTAAAAAAACCCTGTTTTGGCCTTCTGGTTGTGTGGGTTTAGTTTTTATAAAGTTCTGCAGTTAAAACTGATAAACAGGACTTAGATTTGCATTTCTCTTACTTTATCTATTTATATTTACAAGTATGTATAGTAGTAGTAGCATTACTCAGTCAGTAATGTCAATAATTTTTACTCCAGAAACCAATTTGAAGTCATACATCTCCATAGTATTGGCTGGATATTGCCTACTGCAAATCCTGCCCATTCTCCAAAAATCCACTATTGTATACATATTTCAAATTGTTTATGGTCTCAGCAGTGCAGGTTTTGCATCGGTTAACAGCCAGGAATACAAAATTCCAACAGACATGAGGTTGTTTGTGCAAATGACACATACTTAAATATTACATCTGCTATCAACAGAAAAGGAAATCTGACTTTCCTAAACCTAATTTAATGCAACGAAGGAAGAACTGGCTGAAATAATTCTGCCTAATTGTATGCCTTTATAGTTAGTAGTCTCTTACCACCTAAATATTTCCTTGGATCTATTTAAACTTCTTCTCTAGCTCTTGCTATAGGAGAGAAGAGCCCTGTGGCCAATGAGGTGATGAAAAATCCATGCTTGGATGCCTTGGACCACTCACTGGCACAGAGAAAATGTATTTCTAATGGTGTGTGGTGCAAACATAATGTGGTGGAGGAACAAGCCTAATTGCGCATAGAGGAATAAATTGTGTTTTGAACAGCGATACAAATTATGTTCTCCTTATAAGCCAAGATACTGGCAAAGTAAAAATATTTGTAAAGACTCAAGGCAGAGTAACAAAATGCACTGTATGTGCCCCATCTTGCCAATGCTGTTTTTAAACAGTTCTTTTAGAACATGTTAAAAATAGCTCATTTTAGGAAGAAAAACCAAGAGAGCACCTGGAGGAATAGTTCTGTCTTTACTGCTATTTCAATTCTTTTTGTATATTTTCTCCTAATTTTCTGATATTAAATAACAAAATGCCACCTATAAAAGTGAGACCAGAATACCAAAAGCTCAAAGACGCAATAAAGGTTCCATGTAGAGTGCTACCAGTGACTTCAGTGGGAGCAAAAGGGACCATAAAACCTTCATTTGAATTCACTAGAGGCTTATAAAAGGCATTCAGATTTTCAGTGGCTTGATTCAATTTGCCAGTGCAATTTGGTATTGTGGTTCTGACTGTTTCTTCACGTGTGTCCTGATAAAAGTCAGGTCTTAATTTCTCTGGATCTATTAATGAGCATACCCTGTACATATCCATGTCACTGACTGTACAGGGTAGAGAATCTAACTTGTTATGCCAAAGTTATTACAAGTTTCCTACTTAAAGGTGAATTTCTATCCTTTGGCTAATGAAAACCATTTTTTTTCCCTCTGTGAATTTCCTTATTTTGTTTTTTAACTCCGAGCTGATCCTTTCCAAATGTCATTGTGCTATGTGAAGATCTTGGATTCATTAAAAGTGTTCCGTTGAGAACTGGTAGATATTTTACAAATGTTCCACTTGTTTCCAGGTGACTGAGAAATCCAGGCAGGCAGCTTATCAGTCAGCTTTTTGTAAAACAGTCAGCCAGACGGTTTTTAGTAAAACAGTGATTTAAATAGTCGAGGGCATGTTTGATTTGTTTTCTTTTCCTATCCCTATATTGAAGTATTTTCACTCAAATAGTAAAGAAGAGCACGGGGCAAGAGAAGGAAAATAATGATAAACAAAGCTCTTGGTCTATCCAAAAATACAACTGAGTTTTTAAGATTTGCTCTTTGTGTTGGTTAATGTGTATACTGAATTATCAAGATTTTATTTTCTTACAAATACCATATTTTTTCAAGTAGTTGTTGACCCACAAAATGCACGGCTCTGTTCGTCTTGGAGAAGATTAGAGCTGCAAAGAGGTTTCTGCCAATGCAGTTACCTCAATTCTCTGAAAGAACACAAAAAATACCAGCATGTTCAATTTAGGAAATACTCCATTTCTCCAAATCCACCAAGTGAGATCATCAGTTTGTCTTTCATTTGTACAAATGACCCTCTGGTGGCATATGGGCATCATTGTGTGGCGCTGGGTCAGTCTTCCTGCCAAAGGAAAACATTCAGCAGCTAATATACCGCCTTCCATAGCTGCAGTGCCCTCAGGGTGCTTTGAGAGATTTCACATTGAAGTATTTTCTTAGCCCCTCCCTGCTGAGCGTGTGAGAGCTGATGAGATCACAGCTTGATATCAGATAACTGCAGGCCAAATATTCTCTAAGAAGATAAATAACCCAGCTATATAGGTCGCTGGAAGAAAGCCCGGCTTCTCTAAATCCAATGAAGGCAAGGTTTCACCTTATAGGTATGTAAGTAATCAATTCACTGTCAAGATTGATTACCCAAAAAAAAAAAAAAGTTGCTTTATTTGAAAAGGTACTTAGTTTTCCCTGCTTGCTGGTGAAACTTTGCTTCAGCATTTTCGTAAAAGTTTTTAATGTGTTAAAAGTAGATTATAATTAAGCTCAGTAATTAGTGAAATAATAAATATTCAGAAAGCAGACTGTGATAGAGGCCTGATTAGGTTGTGCATAAATATATATGCACAAGCTACAGTCCTTCTGGCCTTTTATATAGAATAGCATACTTACATTCAGATTTAATGAATCTGAAAAATTGTTACATTTTTTGGCACATGAGAAAACAAACCAAAGCACAGAGGAAAAATGCAGTATTTTAGAGAGATATATATGGTGCTTTAAACATACAGATTGAAAACATCTTCAGGTTGTCATTTGGGGAAAACAAAACCTTCCACTGTGTTAATTTACAATAGAAAGGAAAAGACTATTTCCATTCACTGCATGTCTCACTATATTAATTTTTTAAGACTCTTATTTCTGGTTTGGTAATAAAATCAATTACAAAAAGACCCCCTCTATGAATAAATTAAACTATTTTTTACCTTCCAGTGTTGTCTCTGATCACCAAGCACAAATGTTTTAGAAGTCTGGAAAGTCCCTCAGAGCAATTACAGCTTAAATATATTTTTAGAACCAACAAGTAAAAGCAATGGTTTGAAGCCTTTATCTCAGTATTAGCCTTCTGCAGAAGTGAAGGGGTTTGTCAAACAGCTTTTGACAAACTTCTATTACATATCCAATTTTATTTTATTTTAAAGTTCTCCAAAACCTTATCGGTCAAGTAGGCAGTTACAAATTTCTGCTCAGAGCATGAGATGACACCTCAAGTGAAATGAAGCAGTGATCTGGAATAGGCACCAGTCACCAGTGAAATTACACTGTCCTGACCTCAGTGGCAGCTCTTCATCCGTGCAAAGAAAGTGAGATCCCAGGGAAAGTTCTCAGTTCTTCAGTCACCTCCAATGAGTAGCAAGTGGTTTTTGAGCATTTTCAAACAAGCAGTGTGCGTTTCCTTGCCACTGTAAGCCTCAAATGAGGCAGCAAATAAAAAAGTGCATTAAGAAATCAGGGAAACTCTCTGGAATGTCTCTTAAGAAGATAGAACAATCTTGGATGTTAGCTAAGGATGCAGATGTTGTAAAATGCTATTTAGAAAAATGGCCATGACAAAAGTAGCTCCACAGAAACTTGATTTTTGTTTTAAATGTCCTTAAGGTTACATAAAACTCTTACATTAAAAACTTCATTTTGTAATTTTAAGTGACACTTGCCATAGAGATAAGATCTCAGGTTTTGAACTTTAAAGATTAATTAAGGCCTCAGTGGATGTATTTGATTTAAAATTCCAGAGTTTTGACATAAATATTTCCTATTTCTTTATGCTGCACTATAATTTGTTGCCAAGTTTTGTTTTGATCAGTTTATGTCTTACATTAAATCAAGGTTACCTTCCTAAGGAAACATACTCTTAATTTTTCAAAGAGCTTCAGCTCAGAGGAGCTTTGAAAACTCATATTTTGTTTTGCTTTTATTTATATAGCACAGAACAACTGAAAAGGCGTATTTTAATTGGTTTCTCTGCCAGCAGACGGAGCAACAGGACATGGCAGAGAACTTTCTTCCTTGGTTTTAGTGTTAAATTTTATGCAGGTTCTGTAATCACTTTGTGTTTACATTTTTACAAAATCTGTCTGCCTAGTAATTTTCAAGGCCTGCTAAGAGCAGAAGACAACTGATAAAAAAAGAAAGAAGAGTCTGAGTAATGAAGAGTGAGTGGGGCAAGAGGCAAGGCAACCTTGTGATCTATTTTTAAAATAGATATTTATTCTGTCTGCTTTATTGATGCTCCCCCTCTGCTCCCAATTTGCCTGTGCTCTGAGCAGGGATGCATGTGGGAGGGGATTACCCCTCACAATGGAGGAGCACAATGGTATCTCTAGAACTGAGCAAAAATCTTTTTTTTAGTATTTTCCTCCCTCCATTCATGTTAAAAAAGGCTGGGCCTTTTCTTCTTCTGCTTCATGATTGATGTTGTCATAACCAAAATTAAATGTTGATGCTTTGACAAAAGAATGTGCCTCTAAAACTGCTAGGCTGCATTTGTGGAGCACACACAAAAACTATACAGTATCTAGTTAGCATTGCTAATCAATACATAATGCATATCCTTCAGCTAATCTTTTTGAGCAATTAAAGCAAATTCAAAAGAGAGATTATCATGTGTAAACAATGACGGCTTAGATATCTTGCCTACTGGCCTAAGGTCTCGCCACAGATCCTGCAGAGTTTACCTTCTGTATCAGTAGTTAATTAAGGTGAAACATGAGGTAATTAGGGCTAATCCCAGTGCTATCCTGCTGGCCTATTGCCTCTCAGGCCATGCCCTAAACCAAAGCATTTTCACAGCTTGTGAAACGTTGCCATTTTCAGAGCAGATTTTAAAAATTGATGCCCATGTTTATTGCAGACAGTGTTGCTAATCCTTTCAGGGAGCTACAGTGAATACGGTCCAAGTGGAAAAAGGGAAAGGATGGCTTCATTTATTTTTCTATGGGTTTGAAAACTGCACTGTTGATACAACTTTACTCTAGGACATTCCTTGTAATTGACAAGGGATTAGGGGGATTAAATTTGTACTCTACACTTGTTTCCAACTGCTTGTGTGAAGCTTCTTTTTTTCCTTTTAAAGCGTTACATTTGTCAACACAGAAGAGGGATGCACACTCATGGAAGATGAGTTTGTGCACAGACATGCCAGTATGATATAAATTAAAAGATGTATAGTGGTACCTGGAAGAGCTGTCTCAGAATGACACGGCTTTGTTTGCCTCAGAAAAAAACCATGCTTTTCCTCAGAAACAGTTTGGCCTTCATGGAGCAGTAAAAAGGCCCCGCCGAGTTATGTCTGATCTCTGCCCTTCAGGATACATTTTCTCTTTGCATAAGGAATATTTCAGATGCTCAAGATTATCAGAAAGGCTCACCTTTATACTAGAAAATACAACAGATTTTTTTAACCAGTAATAAAGTAAGTATTCATCCCAGAAGGCGTTTTATTAGGCTTTTAAATTTTTAGCTTTGCTGTATGATCCTGAGTCATGTATCAAATAAAATGACTTAGTTTTTCTAATTAGCAGCAAGTTAGTATGAGTCCATTGTCAACCAATTACCCTTGTTCCTTTTGTACTTCCTGAACCTGATCCAGTGCTTCTGACTGGTATTTTATGCCAGGGAGGAATCTAGACCTCTACTGGAGTCATGTTCAATAGGCTTGGTTCCATGCAACTCCCAAATTAAAAACTACATTTAAAAAGAATAGGAAAAGGTAGTCAAAATGTAACATTCAGAATTTAGGGAAGGAATTTTTTTTGTTCTAAGTTGACATGTATTTTGTTAATTTTAACAAAAATTAACAAATGTTCATTAAATCACTGATGGAGCATTTAAATGAGTCAAAGAGCTGCCCCTCTTAGACTCTGTATTTACAACTTGTTTGTTTTGTTCTTGATACTGCCTGCCTGAGTTTTCAGAAGGCAGGGAAACTGAGACTATCAGTGTTTAATTTGATATCACTTCCCTGCCTGCTGGGCTTTTTAAATTGCCAGACAGTGGATAAATACACTTCCTTAATTCCTCAACATCTTTTTTTTTTGCTTGTTTTTCTCTAGTTGTAATCATCATCTTTCTGAATGTTAGAATCCTTGTGGTTTTTAAGAATAGGCGTTAAAATCACAGGCTTAAGAATAAAGGGTTCTCCCTGAGATTTACTGGTTTTTAGACATTTAATATGCTTTTTACTTGATTTCAGCTTCTAAAACTGGAGGAGGGTCTTTTCTGTCTGCATAAATGCAAAGAGGATTTGCAGCATGACATTTAGAAGTATATTGTATGAGGTTTGCTATTGATCCCTCTGGTGGGGACGAGTGCTCAGAGGGAATAAATGGGCTGCTTTTATGAGGCTCTCTGTCATCATGGATTTAGCTGTTTCATTTGCAGATTCCTGTAAATGTTTGCCTGATTTATGGCCAGTAATTTTCGACGGAGGAGGAATCGACGTATCGTCAGCAAATGATTGCGAGTTGTTAATTCTTTCAAGTGGCATCTGAAAATGCTCATGCACTTGCATTGATCCAGACTGCTTCCCACTTTACAGCTCCAAATGTTTTAGTGTTTTGTTAATATTACATATATGAGGCTTGGGATGCCTTTCATTAGTGGGGTGTAGGAAAGTGTTACAAGAATAAATCATAATTCAGATTCATTGTGTCAAGCAAAGTTTTAACAAAAAAGGAAGAGACTTAACTTCATCATGCAGTAGCTCCACCTCGTAGTCTGAAATTATTTTTTGTGGTATTTCACTGAGAGTTGCTGGAGGTACTGTCCTGTGCCTCTGTTATCCTAGTGTGAAAATACCAGCTTTGAGTCTTTACACTTACAGTGAGATTTGTTCTTCAGGGAGTTATTGCTATAAATGTGATGACATTCATTTATTTTGTTTAATCCACTAGTGATAGCCATTATTTTTATTTGCTGATAATGCCACAAAAGTTGTTGGGCAGATGATGTTATTGTTTATTTTTTCTGTATATGCAGTGCTAGTAAACTGGTGATTGAGCTAATGATGTGGTTGCTAGCTAAACAAAGAACAGTGGACAATAATTATTTTTTTTTTGTACACGCTAGGCTGTGTCTAGTTGGTGTAGCTATCATTCCCAAAAAATCTGAAGTCCAAGGTAAATGTACTTTACACTCTGTGTTTATAAAACTGCCAGCTGCTTAGCTTGCTAATACAGAGCTGTAATACTCTTTCCTATTTGGTATAATCTCTAGGGTCTCTGCTACCCATGCAGAGCGGTGAGGTACTTTAATATTAAAAATTGAGATATCAAGTACAAAAAGGCTTTTTTGGAAGCTTGTGTAAAGTTGTGAATGGCTTCTACCGTAACAAATAAGAACAAAAGGCATCTGTTTCTGTGGGAAGTCCTACACTGGCCTCATTGTGTGCATACATATTTAAATTGGAAGTTCTTGTCCTGCTTCCAGAATAAAAGACAGCATCTAAATTCACATCCCTTTTTGTTGTTATCATTGAATATGCATGGGGTAATACAGGAATTAGTTGCTCTGAGAACAACTGTTAGAGATGGATACATCAAGTGAACCACAGCTCTTCCTGTAAGTAGAGTTGTTCTCAAACTTGGCTGTTCTATTTGTGGTAATATTTATTTTTAATATCAAAATAAGAGTGAGACAGCAAATTACTCAGGTAGTCTTTCACTTCCAGGTTTTCTGCTTAAATCCAATTCAGCATCAAGGTTGTTGCAAAGTGAAGCCTTCAGCAAGTAGGATCTGTCCTCTTGCTGGAATACAAGGGTGCACAAACTTTTTCTGAACCCCGATGGAGTCAACAATTCTGTGAGAATCCAGGAGGTGCTATAGAACAAATAAGAAGAAACAGGGAGGTAGGCTTTAATTTTCTGAATTAGTTAAGGCATCCAAGTCAGACTTACTTTTGATTATTGGAAGAGTCACGTTATCTGAGACTCGTAAATGTTAATATTCTTACTCTGAAAGGTTTTTCATTATCAGAAAACAGGCCTCCTTTTTGCAGCCAAACCAGCTTTTCTTTCTGCTTTGTGTGGCTAGTTTTGATCACCCTTCATTTAGTCTCAGAAATAATAGTGTCACGTGGAACATCAGTGGGTGAAATTATGTCTGGCAACTAAGTGGTAGTAAAGAGGAATTTTTGTTGTGAATTTGAAGGAAAATGTATCTTGTTTACTCTTCTGTTCAAGTATTCTTCTTGTATAGCCAGTGCTCCTGTGGAGATATCACTTAATTAGTCAGAAATTTGCTGCGTGTTGCCTTTATTATTCCTCACCGTGAGTGCTCCACCTCTTTCTCGCCACCAGCCTTCAGCAAAACAAACCCCCTAGAATGATGAGCTGCAGGAAGCAAAGGAGAAGATTATTCATTATTAGCAATTGTTATACAGAAAAAAGGTGGTCTCTTTCAAGCCAGCCAGTTGCCTTTTACATTAGGAGCTCTGTTTAGGAGTATTTTAACCTGTCTTAAAAAAAAAAAATTAGCAAGAACTTTAAATTTTCAAAATAAAAGTACAGTTGGTTGCTACAAAGATGAAATTGTTATCAAAGTTTGTGCATTTCTTTAGCAAGGTATTTCTTCCACTTGTATTATGGAAATGCTGTAGGAGAATACAAACATTCATTCCCAGTGACCCTTCAAACACTTTTCAACAAGTTAGTGTGGTTTTTTCCTACTTTATTAGTAGGAATCCTGAAACACTGGTGCATAAATCTTTCCAGTGCCCAGTTAGCAGGTGATCTGGTAGAAACAAGTTAGCATCCATAGTTCTTCATTCCTAGTCTACCCATGTCCTGTTGTTATGCACAAAAAGATAAAATATATTGGTAATATTTTATATTTAGGTATTGGAGGATCTCAAAGTTCTTTGGTATTGTTAATGAGAAATGGCTCACAGTGCTCCTCACAAAATGACCATGCCAGTTTGTGAATCTGGATGGACAGTGAAATAGTTTTTATAGATCATTGGATCATAACATCCTTTAGGTTGGAAAAGACCTTTTAGATTGAGTCCAACCATTAATGCAGCAGTGACAAACCCACACCCTCATCTCCCTCAGCTGCTCCTCACCAGACTTGTGCATCCAGACCTTTCCTCAGCTCCGTTGCCCTTCTCTGGACACACTCCGGCACCTCAATGTCCTTCTTGCGGTGAGGAGCCCAAAAGTGAGCACAGGATTGAGGTGTGACCTCAGCAGTGACAAATACAGGGCGAACAATCACTGCTGTGGTCCTGCTGCCACACCACTGCTGATCCAGGCCAGGTGCCACTGGGTTTTGGCCACAGCTGGCTCATGTTCAGCCACTGTCGACCAGCATCCCCACAGCCTTTCTTGGCTGGGCAGGTTTGGCACTCTGCCCCAGCCTGCAGAGCTGTGTGGGGTTGTTGTGACCCAAGGGGAGGACCCAGCACTTGACTTTGTTGAACCTCAGCCCGTTGACCTCAGCCCATGGATCCAGATTCCCTCTGGAGAGCCTTCCTCACACAGCCAGATAGAGCACTTCCTTCATGTCTACTGGGAAAGTGAATGAAAGAATAGTATTTCCCAAAGCAACTTCTTGGGTTTTTTTTCAATATTTCTTACAGACTTGATTATCTGAAGATTCTTTACTTTTCAGAGCCATGTATGTATCTATACTATGACAGGGATTTTATTAATGCCTGATGAAAGTATAAAAAAGGAGTGTAATTAAGCTATGCTGAGTTATAGCTGATATGAGAATCTTATGTTCTTATGCTCTCTAATTAAGGTTCTGGCTTTGCTCTTACTCATAATTTCTGCTAATATATGAAATTTATATTGTGCTACTTAACCTTAAAAGTGGTAGACAAAAGAAAATGTAGTTTTATTAAATTTATATATGCTTTTTAATTGTTCAGTGAGGATGGGAGTATTTACTAGGTGGACTGGATGCATCAGTGATGTTTTAAAAATAATTGTCATATAAGACTTTGAATACACCAGAATCACAAATTTGAGAGGAAAGGGAATGAATGCTCAAGGGGTAAATGATTAAGCTGTACTGCTAACACATGTATCTGAAGGTAACAGAACCTGTTCACCTCCTGCCTATCCTGAGCAATCACTGTCATCATGGATAGACAATAAAACAGGTCAGTGTTTCAACCAGTGTTACTCAGCCCTATCACAGAAAGCTTTCAGTTCTGCAATACCTGGTGTTATGTCCTTTATAGTAACTAAGTAGTAATGAATTTGATAGCAATTTGTGATGATTTTTTTTTTAATAATAATTTTTGAGTGCCTCTTTGGCAGTGCCTCTGGTCCTGAATAGTGTCTTCCAAGCACCATTTTAAGGGAGAAAGCATTTTTGGAAATCTGAGTCCTGAGCAGAGCTGCTAAAAGCTTCACTTGAAGTCTAACCCTGGAAATAACACTGAGGAGTTTGAGCTTTAACTGACGCATTAAACCAGACCTACTGAGATTACTTTCTGGAGAGAAGACCTCGTATTACTCTAAATTTTCAGTTTTCCTGCTATTCTTTTCATTTTGTGTCTGTCCATGCCTATTTCAGCACCTCCTAAAGGCTGATTAATGAACCCCCATCGCTGGCAGTCATGAAATATGTTGCATGTAGCATCCTCCCAGCAGGAGGAAATGTTGCTTGTTGACGGTTGGCTGCACGTGAGGGAAAGGCTGAAACCGTGGACGTTTCCTGCAGATAAAAGCTGGATGGTGAGTACTGGCAGAAAGAAGAATAGACAAAAAAGCACAGCAGGGTTTTGGATCCATAAAACATTTGCTCCCCAACTGTCACACTTGCAGTCTCTGCATCTGGTGTTGTGTTGACTCATTTTACCTGAATCAACCAGCCAGCTTACATCTGTTTAAGTTTTCAGTCGGAACAGAGAACATGAAATCCTTTTCCCCAATACATCTGTACTGCACCAAAATAATAATTTTAATAGACAAAAGTTAATTTGCTTTCTCTGTTTAGAAACCTGAACTATGAATTTTGGATTTCATCCCTTTTTTGGCAATCAGTGTTTACATTTGGGCAGACAAATTTTTAGCACCTTTAACTCTATTAGATAGCTTATAGAATTATAAAAACAGTATGAATTGCTTAAAATATTCTTTTTGTCATTTGTGCCTTAAATTTCTCAAGAACTATTATTTTGCAATGTTGTGTGAACTAGTCTCATAACACTGGAAGATCTGTACAGACTAAGTAAAGGAAGATTATTTCATCTGTAAGGTTTAAGGAGAAAATATGTATTGGCTTTTTCTCTTGACTTTTTAAAATTTAATTTTGCATTTGTTTTTAATGGACAGAAGCTTGATTTTTTTTTCAGTTTGATAATATTAGAGGGCACTCCAGGAAGCATAAGCATAGTAAAAGGAGGAGTGGTGAAGACAGAGTTGCATGCATATAGGAGCTCTATTACTCATGTCGTTTATTATACCAAGCTCAATGGCTGTATGCTCATTCCTGCTGAGGACAGGCAAGATGCACAATCTGCCACAAATGCTCCATAAGGCAAATTGGATTATTGTGCTGTGTTATTTCATTGCTTGTGGTTGGCCAAAACCACCTTGTGGTTATTTAGGCAGCTCCATACCTGACTATCCTGAACTTAGTGGCATTAAATGCAGGGGAAGAAATGTAGAGGAAATGCAGAGTGAGGAGGAAGAGTAGAAAGAACACGTTAATTACCCACTTTCCCATGGCATGGTCCCTCCCAAGGGAGCAGGGTGACAGATAAAGGTAAAGGAGGACGCAAAAGTATCATAGAACAGCAGGCAGTGGTGGGGCCTTGAATTTGTATTTTGCTAGAAATACATGATGCATTTGACTGGACTAGGGTTAATGCTTCAGAGGAGAATTGTGCTGTGAAATGCATGAAGTAGCACATGCAGTTCAGATTTTACTTTTGTTGACAAGTGAGACTGAATATTGGTTAGATACATGGAGAGGATGAGAAAAGATGGGGTTATACAGGAAATAAATATTCTTATATTTACACATTCATAGTTTTTGGATTTAGAATGAAATGGAAGAGTTTCTTTACTGTGCTGCCTTGCCTTTCTTTGAACCTAGGACTTCACACCCACATTGTGTGGGTGTACATTCCTTGTCATTTTCACAAGAAAGAATTAAAAATTAACAGCTTTCACAGGCATCTAGTTCAATGTCTTTCAAGTTCTCTGGCAGTGTGAAAAGTAGTTCCTGTGCAGGATTAAATGAAACCAGAAGAATTTTACAAGTGGCATGTTTAAAAAGAATCTTATTGCACATCGGTTATTTCTAAATCTAAATAGAAGTAAAAGTCAAACAAATAAATTATCTTTTGCAATTTCTGATAGAAAGTAATTAGAACTTAAGGGAAATAGATCTCAGAATATTGTGCAGAGATGAGTATGTCTGGACAGAGATACAAAATTACAAAAAAATTTTTTTTTTTTTTTTAATGCACAGATGCATAGGGTTGTAGTATTATCTGTTTGGTTCTTGGGGTTTTTTCCCTCCCACAATGAAAAGATTAAAGATATAATCAGTGGTGTCATTTCCATTGATGCATGGAACTTTCAAAGAATAAGACTGAATGAAAAAAGTAGATTGTCTATATTTGATCTATTGCTGGAGTGATAGACTGCCTATTACCAAAACAAAAGGAAGAGTAATGTGAGAAATGTGTAATTTTTGCTAATGCTGTGAAAAACAACAACAACAAAAAAAGAATTTGAAAACTCCATAT
Organism: Chloebia gouldiae; assembly: GCA_003676055.1. NCBI lineage: Eukaryota > Metazoa > Chordata > Aves > Passeriformes > Passeridae > Chloebia > Chloebia gouldiae. Next base: position 6,723,699 of record QUSF01000016.1, read on the forward strand.
ATTATAATCGCACTGTAGAAGAGATTTTTTTAATTAATAATTTTTTAGACCTAGCAGTACATTGAAACAAAGATAATCTCAAATTTATATGATTCCAGAGTGGAAGAGACTTGGCAGGATACTCAAAATTTTCAGTTGTTTTCTAGAACAGTGTACTCAATCAAATGCACTTTCACTAGTTATATTGACCTTTTTCTTCTTTCCCTAAGTGACATCATGCTTTAACCCCCCCTGAAGCTTGCACAGCCAAGATTCCTTGAAATAGCAGTGAATCTGCACGCCCTTGTGCCCCCCAAAATCGCACAGACATGAACAGCCCCAAACCAGAATCCTGCAGCTCGTGTGCTCATGGAGCTTGGCACTCTCTCACTCTCCCAGTGTTCCTGGGTGAGAGCTTGGGGAGCACTGGGAGAAAGAACCCTTCTCAGTAAAGAAGAATAGGTGGTTTTGAACAAACTGCTTTAAATCTCAAACCCAGCACAGATGTGAGGGTAAGAGCGATGTCCTGGCTCCTTGGGCTGACACCTGCCTCCCAGGACAGCGGCTGTTCCTGCTCATGGAGCTGCTCCTGAGAACCTCCAGGTGTGGGCACAGCCGCAGCCCCGAGGCCGCGCGCGGGGACGGCGACTCAGAGCCCTGCTGCTCCCAGGGCTGCTGGCCCTGGCCATCTGCAGGAGAGCAGCAGATGCCATCCCGAGCAGCACGGGCACAGCGGGACCTGTGCTGCTGCCTGCCCACCTTCACACATCTGTCACTTGCTCCACAGGACCCAGAGTCCTCGTCCCAGCAGCCCAGACACGCGGCCGCTTTCCCACCAAGCCGCTAGGAATCCTCGTGAAGTCGGATGTTGGTCGCTTGGAGTTTGTGTAGTTGAACCTAAATGAAAAATTAGTTCTCAACTCTGGTGTATACCTATTACCTGGTGGAAAGAGGCAGCTTTGCACTTTTCCCTTCAATTTATATTTAAACAAAAATTTAAAAGTAAAGTCACTGCTTTGCCTACGATATTTTTTCTTTTCTTTTTGCAGGACTTTTGTCCTCTCTGTTCAGGTGACTTATGTTTTTCTTTCTCCCTCAACAATTATTGAACAGTTATGCTTTCATTGTGAATGGAGAGTCTGATGTAATTACAGGACTCACAGATTAGCATTTTGCTGCATTAACTCTGCCTCTTATGCAGTCTTTCCTAAAGTAAGTACTGTGGGCTTGGGACCTGAATTAATGTGATACTGAGAGATCAGTTCATAATGATGAGTGGTAGAAAAAGACAGACAACACATTTAAGACGTCTCTGGGATCAGCTGTGCACTCACACTAAACCAGAATATTTGAGTTTACTTCGGAATTTCAGCAGTGAGTGGTGGGGTGGTGTAATCTTCTGGGGACTGAGTATGTTGGTTTGAGCCTGTTCCTGTGGTGCTGGGACTGGCCTCTTTCCATAAAGTATTTCAAGCTGGATTCCTGAAACCAATGGTTTCCAGACAGCAATTGCTTGGGTTTATTAAAGGAACCTGCAAAAGAACAGGTTTTTATGTTATATTTTTTATTTAAGTTAAAATAACATAGTCAGAGGTAAGGAAATGAGAGGTCTCAGGGGATGTTTAAAGGAAGTTCTCAGGTAAGCGTAGGAGCAGGACACCAGGGAAGCAGGCAGCAGAATAGCTTTGACCAGATGAGAGAAGGAAATGCAAAAAAAAATACAAGCCAGGGTGGAAAAGAAGAAGCAGCAGAGAATAATACCTAACATGTCCTTCTCCTTGACATCAGGTTTTGCCTGAATAGAAGTTCAGTAACAGTAATCTCCATCAATAGGCCTACAACACTCATAACCAAGAGCTCTTGCAAAGGGTTTGTAGTTCTGCAGAGTCTCTGCTTTTTCTATGAGGAACTTGATCTGGAAAAGTGATAGTCCAGCAAGGAAACTTAAGTTTTGCTGCTTTTCTATTCTTCTTTTTTAAAAACACACAACTATTGCTCAGCATCTTCTATGTCCCTAATGAAGTGATGCTTATAGATTTTAGCAAATCTTCTTTGCTATAAATGCATGTAGGTCATCTTCATTTTGCTTTTAACAAGTCATAATTAATGTATTGCAATTGTAATTTTGCACTGGATGACATCAATCATATCTGATTTATACCTGAAGTGATGATGTCAGAAACTTAAGGAGTATTATATAGGCTTAGCAATATACTGAAATTTCAGTATAAAATTGTTACTCAAAATTATCTTAAATGGAAGGATGAGAGAGCTTTAGCTGTATTCACTCGTGACATTCAGGTTTGATGATTTCATTTTATTATGTGTTTTGTTTTAATCATTGTGCCTATTCATATCAATACAGGGTGAAAACTTTCAGTGTTACCATTGAGAGCGTGGTTTTTATGGAGTCTATTGTCCTCTGCATTTCTTTAAAATAGCCACCTACTAACAGCTGGAGAGAGTTTGAACTGTTCAGTTTAACTAAAAAAGTCTGCATAATATTTTAGTAGCTTGTTAACAGTCCTGCAGACAGGTACTAATTAGACCCCAATTTACAATACATCAGTTTAGCACTATTGATCTGTTAAGAAAAAAATGAAAGTAAACTGAGCAAAAGCCAGTCTTGTTGCTGAAGGAATGATGTATTGATTCCATCTGACAGTGCTTTGTCTACAGATCAATGGAGATGTGTGGTATAGACCAAAAGAATGAGACAGGGTCATCAGAGGTCAGCAAAAGAACAGGGTGTCCCAGATTATTGGAGACAATGAAATGAACATATCATAAAGTAGACCTGATTGGCATTTGTAAAGGAATCCACCAGTAACAGGTTTTCTCCTGTCGAGAGGAAGAATATACTCTATTTTACAATTAATTAAATCTCTAATTTCTTAAGAGATTTAAGGGGGATTCAGTGTCTTCTCAGTAACATGCTAATTTGCAAAAAGTCCTGCAAGCTTGGAATAATTAACTGCTTACAGCTCTTCATATTTGTAAAAAGTGGAAGCTACACTTCTGAGAGATGTTACTCTTTGTCCAACAGAATAGAACATTTTTAAATTCAAATATTCAAAAATTCTTAATCCCTTAAAATCTTCAGCCCCTTATTTTGATGGCTGTAATTTCTATTTTGAAGTGCACAGAGGTTCTTAATCTGTTATGTTTCAGCTTTGCACACTGAAGAAATAGGTATGTTCTGGTTTAATGTGACAACAGCCCTGAAGTGTACTTGTACCACAATGTGTTATTCATTCACGGATTTCTTGTGTCCTCAGTGTCCTCTGAGATGAAGGGCTTTATATTTTAAATAAGGAGAAACACTACTATAATATGATTAATCCTTTTCAGCTTTCATGCCTTCTAAATCCTTCCTCGTTCTGCTTTAGAAATTTAAACTTTTATGATGAGGGAGATGTCTGTTCCACGCAAGAATTATAATTTAGGACTTAATCCCAAAAATTAATGTTTAATCTGCCCCTGCTGCCTTGTTTTAAGAGCTGCTGAATAGGTGTCATTCAAAAAAAATTGCTTCCAGAGCTTTCTAATCCACATTTTTTCCATGATCACTGCTATGATTTCCTTAGGTTTTACCATATTTTGTAGCTAATTGCCTAACACTGGATGATAAAAGGCTGAGGGTGTGTGTTCTTCTAATATAATCACAGAGAACAATTCACCACAGTGCCACTTTGACCTCCCCCCTAAGGAATCAGATTTAGCACAGTTTAGAGTTATAGATGCATAGTCACTATATCTCTTCAAAGCATATCAGCTGGTTTAGTTCTGAGGGCTTTGCAGCAAGGGAAACAATATCCGCATCTTTTACCTCAATCCCTCTTGTCTGCCTTTTGGGACAAGATAGATTTTATGGAATATGTTCTACACCAGCATTTAGTACAACTGCTTTTAAGAATAAAATTGTTCATAATGTGAATTATTCACAGTAGAATACCCTGGGGACTTCAGGTCTTTAAGGCGGTCAGGTGTGGTGTGTCAAGACAGTGTAAAGAGAATTTTAAGTTTTAATGGAAAATGCTTCTTGAGACAGGGCTAGGTAACAACAGTGAAAAATCTCTCTAAATTAAAAATTGCTTAATATAATGCACATATTTCTGGAAAAAAAATCCCTGTTCCTGGGATGTGTTCTACCTCTGCCTTAAAGAAATAGATATGGAATAAATAGGTCAGTTCTTCAAAGAGACATGACATTAGTTTTGTGTTGAGTTTTTCAGCCTAGTCATAATTGGAAAATCGGTTCTTACTCTTCAAAAGCCCTGCAAAGTTTTCAGGAAAGAAGACAAGGATGTTGAAATCACTGCTTTGACCATCAGTCACTTTTGAAGTTCACTACCTATGAAAAGTCAGGTGTGGGGTGTATTCTTTGTTTTAGTGATGTACTCTATTTGCCTTGGGAATAAAGACGAGAATTTCAATTTTTCAGTATGATTAATCCTTTGTCATTTGTATGCATGGTGTTCATCACAATTTGTCCAAGCACATATAGTAGGCTAGAAATGCCATTCTTTTTTCTCTTTTATGAACATTACCTTATTAACCGTGTTGGAAATATCCCAAATAATGCATTCATTAGAGGCATACACTGTCTGAAATGATCATTTCAAAATCTATCTCCCCAAGGGTTTAGATTTATACATACTGAGTTAAATGATCAGTGAAACTGTGGCATATTAAGTGTTCACTATTGCAAGTTACTAGGAAGTTTTCATAATAATTAAGATTTTGATTTAATACATCACAGTCAAAATTTCTGTGTTTCCATTTGTAATTTCCTCTTTCATTTTGTTCCAGTCATGAATGACATTAACTAAATTCCATTTTGCAAAGTGCTGACCCTCCTAAAAATGACTGTCTTAGGAGTTCATTGTCTCACTTGATTCACAGGGAGACTTGATTACATTCAGGTTTTAATCTGCTGAGATAAAGGAAAGTTGACTAAATAGCACAAAAATGGGAATGCTGCATTTTTAATTTTGTTTTTGCGGGAGAACTCAAAAAATCTGATCTATGCTATATAACATAACAGACATCTATTTAAAATAATACTTTTGTCTCTTCCTGTGAGGTGAAAGCCCTTTTGGAGATTTTTGCCTTTAATTTTTATAGCAATATTTCTAAGACTGTAAAAGAAAGGTAGAAGAGGGGCCTGACTTCATTGTGAATGTGCACTGGAGGTGCTAAGTGATAAATTTTGGATGAACATGACTTAGTGACACACTCTGACACAGCTTTGAGCCTCATGCCACACTGATATTTCTGTAGGTCTTGAACTTCTATGCACCTGTGAAGGTTTCTGAGAGCTTTTGAGAACTCGAATTCAAAATATTAAACTTCCTGAAGCAATTACTTTCATATGGAAAGCATGAGTGGACCAAAGCTAACTCATGCTAGCTTCAGGAAACAGAACATATTTCCACATAATTTCACAGTCCTTGCTAGGAGGGTTTCTTATTGATAAATATTAACATTACTGATATATCAGCTTGATAATCTGCAGAATTACTAAACGTGTCCTCTGTATGTAAAATGAGGTAATGTTCAACTGAAGTTGATGTATTTTTTTGTATTTAATATTTTTTCATAGTTTTCAGTGTATTAAAAAATACAATTATTAGGTGAGTGTTTAGATCATTTCTTACAGAAAATGAGGCTTATGTGCTCAGTGTTAATCACTGCGTTTGTCTGCTTACTGATCTTCTTGCTCTTTGATTCTCATAATTTCAGTGAAATTTGACAGAGGTAGAAAAAATTTCATAGCATTGCGTTTACATTTTGAGAGTAAATCCCAGATTGAAAAGATGTATTCTATGCTAAAGAGGGAGAGGAGGAGTCTAGTGTCTGCACGGAAATCTGCAGAATTAATTGTCCTTTTGAGAGGGTGGAAATTAGACAGTGTGGGAACAGTTACTCCAGACAGTGTCCTGCTGAAACTGTAAACTGATAAAACAATTCCCAAGCCCACATATTATCCTGATGCAATTTATCAGCTCACATGATAAATGTTACAAGGAAAAAAAAGATTCTTGTGGCTTTACTCTGGCTATTGCTGTTACTCCCTCAGGGTATATTGTCAAGTGGTTTGGGTAGAAAAAGACATTTAGGAATGGTACATCCCCTAAGTATAAACGAAGAAGAATACCTTACACCATCTACAGCTGGCTGAGAATCATTTACTTTAATAATGACAAATTAGTCAAACCTTGTAAATCATTAACAAGCAATTAACTTTCTTTCTAGAGTTTCAGCAGACGGAGCTGTTCTTATATCACTGTAACTGCTTAGGAACTTTATCTGCCTCCCAGAGCAGCTGACTCTGTTAGATGGCAGAATGTGATAAAGGGCTTTGGTATGTCACAGGTGTCTTGGGAAAGGAGACTGATGCAAGAATTAGCTTTTTCACCTGCTGCTGAGAGACTCTAGAACTGTTGCTGAAGTCTCTTAAATGCAAGTCTGTTGGTACAAGTGAATTTTTGGAGCTTCAGTGGGAGCTGTGCAATCAATGCAGTGCATTTGGCCAGTACTGTGCATTTCCAGGCAGGGAGGACACCTTTTATTTCATTTTATACCAGTCTATAAAACATCTGCAGCAGACAGGCTACTCATATAGTATGACACTTTTACATATAGACCTGGACTAAAGTTTATCTTGCATAAGAGAAAATAGCAATGTTGATAAAACATTTTTGCAGTATATTTTGTATATTTTTTTTTCTTACCTGCAAGTAAGCTGCTACATCTCCCTTAGTAGGGTGAGTTTAAAAGGTGCTAGTAAGCAGTGCAAAGTATTCAGACATTTATTTAGATGTGTCTTGAGGATGTATTTAGTGAATTACATCTAGACTCTTCTAATCTCCTGGTTTATACAGTCCTATATATCAAAATGCCTTACCTTATTTTGCAAAATGTTACATTTAAAAGAAACTACTACTATGAGTTAATTAATGACTTGTAAGTAAAATGAATGTGTGTGATGAAAAATTAGTTTGTTTAAGGAATTATATATGTCTCTTTATTTAGCTATTTAATGAAGAAAATCTTTAAAAACAGCAGTAGATACAGGTGAATCTTTTCCAAATTAAGCTTTCCAAGATAGAGCTGAAATAGATCTCTCTAGTGGAAGTGAAGGATCAGCTAAGCTTATTCCTGCATGGAGAATTACTATATGCTGTGTCTTGTATTGAAATATTTGTTTTGTTATAACTTCTTAATTAGTTTGCCCTTCCTATGAGAGACTCACACTACAGTATAAAGGAAATATTACCAATCTTGGCATAATTTCTAACTTCTGCCACGGTCTTGGGATTCAAAATCCCTACAATGCAAATTAAATTAAGTACACCTTTCCCAGAGAACATACATAACCTTTCTGAGGTGTAAGACAAACACACATAATTGTTTCCTATTTTATCTCATCTGGATGTTTAATCCAGCCCGGGTCTAAGGAGTCAAGCCTCCACTGTGCCTAACAACCACCTCGGAACAATTTCTCTGGAGAAAATAAATGGGTTTCTTGTCAGGGCCATTGTAACAGAAGAGCTGGGGGTATTGATACTGAAGGGGTCATTTTTTTCCTGTTGTGCACTAATTTGAGGATGACGTTGTAAATGTTGCAGTTTCATAAGTTGCGTGAGACATCACTTTGTCTTTTCCTTTCTAGATATTTTCTAAATGTGTCATCATCAGTCATGTATAAAGCACATAATCTTTTATCATCACTATGCACATTCTGACACTCTGGTGATTTAGTCTTAATACCATCCCTATTACTCTGTAAATGAAAATCCCATATTGTATTACACATACAGTATCTTGTTTTCCAACCTCATCATTTCCACTGTTTCTCTTCTCCATCACCCAATGCTGCTTGTTTCTGTGTGCTGAGGCTTGTTGGTCAGCTGTTTCAGGGAGTAATTTAGGATGTTAATTTAACTGAAACAAAACGTCAATGAAAGTATTTCATGGTCAAAAGAGTTAGGCCAGTGGTTTTCCCAGGGAGGAGAGTTGTGAGTGGTGACTATTCTCTAGAGAAGTCATTGAGAACGAGTTAAACAATTGGACAGCCTTTACAGAGTCAGATCCTCAGGGTATTCCTCCAGCAAAGTAACTATTGAAATACCAGCCCCTGCAGCTGAAGTCTTGCATGTGTATGTAGCTTTATGCACTTGAGTATTCCTATTGACTTCAGTGGGATTCCTGAATATAGTTAAACACGTGCATAAATCTTTGGGACATACAGGTCTGTAGAGTTTTCCCTGTTTATAGCATTTCAAAGCTTATTTTGGAGAAGCATATTTTTATCCTCCTTGTCTGAGAGTTCAGAACAAAGCAGGTGCACAGCCATTTCTGTTTCTAATTTCAGCAGTTGTTTGCTGTTGGTTTGGTTGGTTATTTTTTAAATAGTTAAGAGAATATTTATTTTGCAGATGTAGATGTATCAATTAACATGTAATTTTAGCCTTCATAGGAAAAATAGGCAGCCCCTGATAGCTAACTGGCATTTTGAGAGAGAAAAAAAATGAATGTCATATAGTTAAAGAGTTTGGATTTAAAAATATACTTACACCCAGGTATACAAGCACACACAGGCACGCATGCTCACATGTACAGTATTTATATAATTTCTGTGGGGAATTGGGAGTGTTTTTTTAATGTATTGATTTTTACCTTTTCCCACATTTACTAAATGGGCTGAGTAAATGCAAGTAAAATGTCTCTTACCAATTCTCCCATATTCTTTTCAAACTTTGCATGGAATAAGGTCACTGTACAGCCATTTTAAGCAGAAGAGTTTTTTTTTTTTGAGAATGCAAGTGTGAATTACTATAAAAGTGGCTTTGCCTAAATACTAAAGGTGACTTTTAACTGAAAAACTATAAAGTACTTTGCTTCAATACTAAAGATAGCTTTTAATTGAAAAGTGTAAGTGAACCTACAAAGCAAGGTTAACGCTTAGTGGTATAATTTTATACATGCACTTTGGCAGTCATAATGGCTTTGATTCAACCTTGACTTCCTACAAGATCATAAAAAGGCACAGAATAATTTGTTATAAAAGAAATGAGAAGTGGAGTACAAATATGAGTCGCATAACAAATTCTGAAGATGAAATGGTAACGTGCAAAGGAAATGTAGCATTTTATGCCAGTGCAATAATTCTCAGACATTACAAAGAAAGAAGTATGGCCTGCAATTTGACCTTCCTCCTCCTCCTCCCCACTTCAGCTCCATAATGATGTTTAGATCTTTATAGCTCATTTAAAAAGGTTTTAAAGGAACACAGTGTCCTGTTCCCTTCTACAGGATACTGAATTCCTAATCACCTTTAATTCTGTCCGTAGCTGGGCTGCTTCTTGCCAAGGACACCTCTAAGCAATTCCTATTTTCATCCTCACATTGAGAGGAGCCCCACATAATTTGATTTTTGGGTAATCTTACATCCCATGCAGCTTAAGATGACACATCCAGTCTTGCCCCTTTTCATTTCTTCACACAGACACTGAAACACTGGAAAGATTTAGTGAGTGCAAATAAGACCTAATGGTCCAGTGAAGGCAGCAGAAGATAGTGCCCCTGTAAAAGGCTTGCTGAAGGCTTTTCACAGACTTTAATTCACCAGCTGCAGTAACTACTGCTTTATTCTTCCTTGATATTACACGGCCAGGGAATGGATAAATTTTGCAGGGTAAGGACAGTTTTTGAATAACAAAAAAAAGGGAGGATGCCATCTGAACAGTATAGTCCACATGGGTTATGGAATTACTGAGTAGAACTTAGCATAATCAGGTCTGTATCTCAGTTATCCCAAGGTTTTTTTGGATGTGTGTCTTGAATTTATCGAGTTCTTGAGATAAGCTTTTTACTAAAGCAGGTCTAGAGGATCTTTGCCTCAGCTGAAAGATACTATAACCTTTCTTTCTGAAGACCAAAAAGAGATCACTGAATTATTTGCTAATTGTGAGAAAAATCTGTACTGGTTTTGTGTGTGTGCCTGTGTCTGAGAGTAGGCCACTAGCTATTTCTCAGCAGCATTATGTGCTGAATAATCTCTTGGGAAGACAAGAACAGAAAAAAGTGGGAGTAAAAGCAAAAAAGTGTACAAAACCCCCCTAACCATCCAGTGGTGACATATAACTGGCAGACTGAAGGTTTTCATGGCTTGTGCTTTCTCTTGTAAAGGACTGCAAGAGAGGATGTAATATATAATAAATATAGGTAATAGCCTAAGCTGGAGACAAATTCATCTCTTACATGCACTCTATGTTCTTATAAAATTTATTATGATTTTTTTTGTTCTTACATCTAAGGGGAATTTTAGCTTATGGATTAGAAGTTTAAACTGTTTCCATGTTTCTTTGGGAAAAAATAGAAGGTAAGATTTTCTCAAGAATATGTAATGTACACACAGTATAATGTGTTTCTGTAGCAGTGGGATAAGTTACTTACCAATTAATTTAAGAATTTGGCCTAAAAAGCTACACAGTTCTGACTTTTTAGGAGCTTTAACTTTTTGGTTAATTATAACCATGACTTTCATTTGTCATTGAGCTTTTTTTAATATTTGATGTGGAAAGTCGTATATGTATGTGCATATGAGTTTCCCTTTTGTTTTAAGCATGTTTCACTCCAGAAGCAGAAGTGGTTGCTCTTGACAAACGGGTTTGTCTGTCCAGAGTTGTGGTGGTTATAAAGTTGTGACAGTTTCAGTCTTGCAATCTGACTGATACTGCCACAATGAAGTGCTTTCAGAAAATAATGAGTGAGCAGCAGTGCTTTAGTAAACAGTGACTCAATAACTCTGCAAAAATTTAGGAGGATATAAACATGGGAAAGAATTGCTACATTACTGCTGTGGACTTTTTACACAGAGAAAAACCTATTCCCATATGTCCCCAAATAGGTATTAAAACCAATGTACCTCTTCTTTGACATCTGTTAGAACAGAATGAGTCCATTTGAAATCCCCCAAACACTCGCACAGTGACAAAGTGTAGTAAACGAAGCAAAATAGTTTGGGGAAATGAGGATGTGTAAACAAGTCAGATGTCATTTACTTTCTTGGATCACACTAGAATTTTTGGCAGGTCTGGCTGTGTTAAATCTTTGTGCACAAAGCTGTAGTTACTGCACTGAATGGAGATTTTCTACCTTAAAGAACAAGGCTGTTTGAATGATGTCGAGTTTGGAGCTGGTTCTCCCAATTTTTTTCTTTTTTTAATAGGCAGTGCAACCAGTGAAGTTCTTTACTGTTGTCACTAGAGACTAGTGGAGGCCTTTCATGTATGCTCTAAAAATTGTTGTCGTCCTCTGTTAGCACACACCAGCTTGCTGCATGTATGTCAGGAGCTCATCCCATGCATTTTGGCTTTGATGCTTAGGAATGATGTTTTTATTGTTTTTTGTCCATACACCATTTGACTATAGTGTAGCTGAAAGTGTCAGAAAAATTACAAATAATAACACACACAGCACTGTTTAGTAAACTCTAGCTGTTTGCAGTAATTGAGGACCTTTCTTTATCTTTAGATTCCTCATGCAGTAGCACTCCTCTTTGTTTTGAAGGAAATAGTGGGGAAAGAGCTTTAGTGCATGGTTTATCCATCTATTTATTATTAGATCTATTTTATCTTTTCATGGTACATTTTTTCCCATGTTGTAGTTTATATTTTGGGGGACCTTGGCCAGGAAACAAGACAGATTTTGGGGCATTTACAAACTTGTTTGTCTTCTAAAGGAATTAAAATATCACTCAGCAAAACCTGTGACTTACTTGTTGTTGACTGTCCATAACTCACAGTGGAGCTGAGAATCAATCAATATAATGTAATTTAACTCTGACTTCAGTGTAGAAAAGAGTTTCACCAAATTTTGTGAATGTTTTTCTTCTTTAATCCCTTCCCTCTCATAGATTAACACAACATAAATTAAAGTGCATTAGGGGAGGATACAGACAATGTTTATATACAGAACTCTTCCCCAAAATTATATCTAATACTTTGTGGGTTTAAGGAAAGTGTCTTTATATTGGTGATTTCACATATATTTATAGTTGTTAACAATGTTTTCAGCATGCTTTGAATTTTTCTGAGGGCACACAATTTTTTTGAACTGATAGACACTTCTTGGTATCTCCAAATGTGCTTTTTTAACAATGGAGGATGGAGGAAGCAGCATCCAAATCCAGCTCTGTCTGATACCATTCTCCTCTGCACTGTCTGCTAGTTTTGTTTCTTGTAGTCTTCACTGATGAACTGTATGTGTGCATACAAACTTCAAATAAACAAACAAAACCCCAATCACAGAAACAGTAAGTTTTATACTTAAAATTTGAGTAATAGTTTCCCTCACCTAACTTTTCTCCCCTCATTTGCATTTAAATTTTTAAAAATCTAACATGTAACCCTAAGATTTTACAAGCATGGAAAAGAAGTGTATAACAGTAAAATAAAAAATTATCTTAGAGATGCCCCCATCATTCAGAATTATCCCCTATATAAGGAATGATTCAAGTATATATTTTCTTTAGTATTCTGAACTTTGATTTTAACTCAGAACTTCACAGAACTACAATGTTAAATTGTATTTTACTCAGTATTTCCATTGAAATAATAGTACTGCTTATAAGGAAAACATTTCTGAGCATAACTAAAAGCTGAGGATTCAGACTGCATTTAAAGGATACTGGAGGTAAACAGTAGAGAAGGTAGAACAGGGGGTGGGCTTAGGCTCTGGGGATGGCTCTGCCACTCACATGATGAACAACCATGGACATGTGATTTAGTCTTTTACTGAGTTTAAATTTCTTATACAGAAAAGCAGTGAGAGTCATCTCAGAGATGTTAGATAGTTTAAGTTACCCAGGCTTTGCTGGGAAGAGGATACTAGTAATGATACCAAGATTAATGTTAATTACTAATCTTACTAGCTGACAGTTATAATAATTCCTATTAAAAAATGGACTGTGTTTTGACTTAACCAGTTAGTTTGCTTAAGGATAAACCAAACAGTCCAATATAAGAATTCTCATTTGGGTGATTTCCTTTGCACAAATCTGTGCTGATTTCCATAGGAGCTGTGAGAACAGACTAGTGTTAAGACAGTCTTTTAGGGTTTCAGGATAAAATACAACTGTGGATTTTAGAGTATTTCAAAATAGAATTATTTTTAATGGTTCTTTAAAAGCACAATAACTTTGTCAAAAGGATGTTTGTTTCTAAGGCACGGCACAGTGGGAAGCTGGGAGATCATTAAAAAATCCAACCCTTTGGAGTGTTGTAATCAATGAGAACTGAGTACAGTAACAGATGAAGTCTGCAGGCTCTTACTGATAAGTATTTTAAAGAGACAAATTTTATACAGAATATGCATATGTTATAATTACTGAAATACATACAATAAGAAAAATAATATACTGACTAGGAAGTTTGTCAATGTAGGCTCAAGGTATGGTCTGAAAAGGGACTTAAAAAGGGTATTTTTACCCTCTAGTTGCGAACTGGATTTTCTACTTCAAGTTTGGAGTGGAAAATTGAGTATTTTATCCATCTGGCAAAGTTATATTGAAAATTGTAAAATATGTATGTATTTTTTTAAATTCTCTTTAATGGTAGGTCTGTAACTTTTATTAAAATTGTGGTTTAATCACATGTCTATCACAGCTCAGTGAGAAGCCTCATAAAACCACTTTGCTGGTACCTTTTAACACTAACAGCTTTGCAACTTTTTTTTTTTTGTTGTTGTATTAAATTTCAAATGCATATACTCTGTGGTTACAAGTGTTTAGTACAGCATCCATGTGCTTAGCTTGCAACATTTCAATTTATTTATATCAAGTCATTGCTATGAAAAAAATTGTGAGATTTTGTATTCCACTGACTAGCTAGACTCTTGGGCAAGAAAAGTAAGACTGCTGGTAATCTAGAAATAATTCAGTCTTAAAAGGATGCTGTCACTTTTCTTGAAACAGTAAGTTGATATTAAAGATGGTTATTTTGCTTTGTTTGTTGTCTTCACCCTTGTATTGAAAACGGTTTTAGGAAAATAGAATTGAGACCCACATTCTGATCAATAAATCTATTTTCCAGCTATTCTAGACATGACATTATATCATCTCTTTCACAAAGGTGTTAAATGAGGTCCATCTGCAAATCTGTTTTGTGCCTCCCTATGCTTGGTATAAAGTCATTTGAAGATCTGGTAGCTGTATTGGTAAGGGGCTTTCTAGTTCTCTAGCATAAAGTTATTTATGAGCAGCCTGAGGCTTTTTTTCCCCCTTGATATAAGTCCTAGTTTAAGTTGCTTTTTTCCTCCCTATTTTTATTTTTACATGCCTAGTTATGGATTATGTATTAGAAAAAACAGTACATTCCAGATTATATCTTAAAGATCACCTCATATAGTAAAGCAAGAGCTAGAGTTAATTTAAATTCAGGAGAAAAATGTCCACAATTTTCACATCCTTATTACATTTCTGAAGATTTTTTTAAAAGAAATGTGGAATAGTCCTGTTCCATTTGGCTGAAAGGAAATCCTGCTGCAGAGCACATTGTTGCTGGAAGGGTTTGAGCTGAACTCAGCTTGAATCTGATTCTGTCTCTGGAAAACTTCCATTAGCTTCAGCAAGGCAGTATGAAAGCATCATGTTATTAGATAAGTCTATAATGATAAGAGAAGCCAATATTTTGGCTGGGTGCTGTGGCTCATGCAGTGATAGGAGCAGAGGAGGCAACAAACACTTGCCTGTGTGGTAGACCCTGCATTTAGCACAGAAGGGACAGACTCAGAGGAACAGGTGGTGGTGGATATATTTCTTCTGCTTTTATAGCTGCTATGGAAGAGAAAATGGATAGAAACACCATGAGATTGAGACATACAAAAGACTTAAGTGCCACTCAATTGCCTTAAGGCATCCCCATTAAACATAATTACCCTACTTACTAAGCACCAATCGTAGCTATTAAGTATCATCGGGTTTAAATTAGTTCCCTGGGAGACATCCCGTTTAAGCAGATTTCCCAGTTAAGCACAGGAAACTTCTTTTTTAATCAGTCCTTCCTCTTCTTCTCCTCCTCTTCACTTCACCTGCTGTAGAGGTGGATGTTTCATAGCTGCCCAAACAAAAGAGCTCCCAATGTGTTTTTTAGGGGCACTAAGCAATATAGAACTTTGATGTAAAGTGTGGAGGGATCAATTTCTTCTGCATTCAGAGGGTGCTGCTGTGGGAATGACTGGAAGTGTTCCTCCACGTCCATTTCTCTTCTATTTGTTCTCTTCTTGTCTTAAAGATTCCTTGGGATGTCAGTGTCCAGACAAAATGCTTATTCCTCTGAAGTAGCTGTGGGTTATTGTGACATATATTCTCCTAGAAGTGCATCAGATGTGGTTATTCTGATTTATCCTCATGTAAATCAGTTCTTCAACAGAGAATCACAGCATAACTGAGGCTTTAGGGGGCTTTCAGAGATTTCTAGTCCAGTCTGCTGCTCAAAGCAGGACTAAATAGGTCTAGTTTCTCAGGGATATGACTAGCTGAATCTTGAAGCCCTCTAAATACTTCTATAACTCCTCTAGCTTCTTGTTACTCTTCTGATCAATGTTTTTTGAAGCAATTATGTTTATTTTCTTTATTGTTTCTACTAATAAAGATGTGGGAGGGTTTCTGCTATTTTCTAGTTGAGGGAAATCACTCCTTTTTAATATTTTCAATATTTTTGTTAAGCTTTCTTACGTTCTTTTCCATTTTTTCTTATTTAACTTCTTGCTTTAAAAGTCTTTTACAGTGTCTAATAAATCTGTTTGTGTCTCAGATTAACACAGAATCTGGAGGGGCTCATCTACCAAAGTGTTATTGTCTGAGCAGTGGTTTTCTGCAATTGTAGATTTCCCTATTCAACTCCTCCTTGTGGATGCACAACAGTTTAAACAGCAAATCTCAAAGGAGTCCTTTAATTTAAAGAACTTATTTTCAGTGGAAACTGTTTTATATGCCAGTTTTCCCACCGTGTATAATGAAAATTGGAGAAAAACAGTGGCTATTTTATGCCTGCCACATTGGATATGTTACTGATTCAAATATGGATTAAACCTTTACCTGTTCAGTATGTGTATTGCTTAAATATTACATGGAAGTTGACTAGTATGACTGTCATTAAAGTTATAAGAAGATAACTGCATTCTAATTATGATGTGATTATGGTTTCTGAATGATTCACCATGTATATGTGCCAGCACTTCTAGTTTATATAGAGGAACAGATTTCAGGTGCAAGCTGCAAGTGGGATATTGAAGTGAGAGCTGAGGAAAAAAAAAGATCAATTTCAGAATTTTGAAAGATTTCTGAAATGCTGCCATGCCCTGGGATATCTGGGGTACGTTCTGTCATGCACCTGCAGCATTTTAGGATAACTGGAGTGTTGAGAAGACAATGTGAGATCATGTGACTGTCAGTAATATTGGTTTTGGAACAGTCTCGGGCAACAGCGGGCCTTAACTGAGTACTAACAAAGTAAATTTAATAGTGAACAAAAGATAATATCCAATGAAGAATCTGTAAATGACAATATAGTCATAACTTTTCTTGAGGAGAACCCTGCCTCTCTAATTTACTGTTAAGTGGCAGAGGAAAATTTTTAATTTAAATTTTGTGTCAGGCTTTAAAAATATGCATGTAAAAGACAAAATACTATCCTGAATTACAAACTAGGAAAAATAACTAAAAAGTAGGAGATAAGAATAGAAATAAGAAATTATTTTTCATCACAATGACAAGATAAAAAATAAATTGTCTTGAGTTGCATACTAGTTTCAGCAATGTTTAACATATATATTAAAGAACTGAGAAGGAGGAAGAGGAATGGGGAAAAATAATAATCTTGCAAAAGATTTAGGTGCTTGAAAGGTGAGAACAATGATGAACTTTAAGAAAATATAACTGGATGAAAGGCATTTCTATTGAATATCTATTGAACGGATCCTACAGTGTTTCCAAACTTTTTTTTTTTTTTTGATGGCAAGTCTTTATGAATTTTCCAAAGTAGGTAAAGATACACACAGGGTAAATTTAGGTCTGCTGGTATACAGTGAGTACACACAAAAAGTCCAAGGTTAAGATCCTGTAAATAAATGGATTTTCTTTAAAGGAGCTGCAGGACTTAGGGGGGGAAAGGAAGGTGATGTAGCTCTCTTGTTAGCAAGACAATCTCTTCAGTTACATTTAGTGGGTAAGAAGGCTGGTTCTTGGACTAGCAGCTCTGGAGGTTTTGCTGTATGTTTGGTACAGCTTTTATCCCACACAAGGAGCTTGCCCCTTCTCCAAACACAGCCTTGCTGTCTGAAAAGAGTCACACAGGACAAGCACTGGCTCAGCTACTGAACCTGCCTATTCTTCTTTCAGTTCTCACCTTCCTCACTCCCATTTTTGATCATTTTCCATTCCTGCACTGTCTTGTCTTCCTGTTGTCTCAATCACAGGGATAATACAGATCAAAGTGGGGATGGGAGCACTTCCTAGCAGAGTTTTTGTGGCCCCCATTACATGTGTGCACATCCCGCCAGCTGTGTTCAAGTTACAAGGTGAAAGGATGAAACGAAGGGAGCACTGTAGCAGTTTGCACACTGCTTCCACCCTGCCTAGGATCTCTGGGGAGCCCTGAATGCTGAGAAGAAGGGAGAAAGAAGGGGGAAAAAAACAGAGAAAGGAATAAAGGAATAAAGAGAGCCCATATTTATTTAATATGTAACTTTCCTGGGAGGCTGGCAGGTCTGATTACAAGATGTACCATGTACCCCTACAGACTCAGTGTCTCAGGAGTTGTGATCTGGGTGCAGGGGAGCATCTTTTATACAGATGGAGAAAACTCAAGCATCTCAAATCCCTTAGTGGGGTGACAGTTGGCAAAGAATAAATTTTTAATTTTTCTCTGGATGTGTTTAGTCAACCATTATTTTTTTTCTTCCCATTTGTTCTGTGTCTTTAATGCTCTCTTTATATGTGCACTGATGACTAGAGAAGACAGGCTTTCAAGTGTTTTTGTGCAATGGAAATTATACTTTTCTTCCATATACAACAAAACATCATGTCACATGTGGCCTAATATGCAGAACATCCTTGTCTGTTGTTGCAGTACCACATAACAGAACAAAGCACAAACAGAACACACGCAAAGCTTCTGTGCCCTGTTCTCCTTTGAACTTGCATCCCTTTTATAAAGAATTATTCCTCTGCTTTTGGTACAACATTATTGTAATTCACTTTAGTAACAGGAAAATTGTGTGCCTTCTCTGATAAATTAAGTGCTGTTAGTCCACTGTGCATTATTTTGCTTAGTTGGACAACACCTTGCAGTGTTAACATCAACATACATCAGTGTATGTTTGATTGGTTTTAGCTCACTGCTGTACACTGCTGCAAAATGAGCACAAAAGTGAATAAATCCAATATACTTCTGCATATCTGTGCATGCTGAAAAGCTTTTTATACTTACATCATCTATTCAACAATTTTCTAATTATTAGGAACAAAATAGTAATTACACCACTGTTTCCTTGGCCATGGGAACACCCCCAGTTGAAAAAGAGTGCTTTGGAGGATAACAGATGTTTTATCTCTTGGCCTCTGACTTCAAAGGAAAACAGTTATCTGGAAGGCACCAAAAAAAAAGGCAGTAATCAATTGTTCTGTCATATTTTGTGAGCATGGTAATTGCTGACTCAGCTGCTTAATACAAAGGAGCTCAGACTGCCTACTTAGGCAGTGGTGAGTAGATTTAAATTAAATGCTAAAATTAATGTGTTGGTAACTTTTAATTATGGTGGGGGTTTTTTTAAGTCATTTTTGCTGTTGATGACTTCTCAAAAGTAGAGACAATGCCTCTCACATTGAATTTCACAGTACTGGCTCATCATGCAGAAAGCTATTTGTTTACAGTGAAGGGTTTAATTAAATAGGTCATTACAGGTAGATAAGAAAACTAAATGTTGATGTAAAGCAAGCCTAAGGGTTTTTTCTCTTTATGTCAAGTTTTAATAAGTGTTAAAACAGGTGATTCCTTATCCCAAAAATCTACAACAGCTTTCTATTTTTTAGTTGTTATTTCTCTTTTTCCCTGGAGATTTCTCAAGGGCAAAGTGACATATTATATATATATATTATAGTGATATATATTATGATATAAGAACGATTATACTAAATATAGAGAAAGAATTTAATTCTCAGAAAGTACAAGAGAATCTGTAGTGTATGGTCAAAGGCCCTTGTGATATAAAGGTAAGATACAAAAGACTGTGTGTTTCTTTAAACTGACCAGAAATAATATACAATTAAAAAATAACATACTTAGAGCCATTCATACAACTGAAACAGCTAATTATCAGAAAAAAAACACCTAATTTCAAGCTCCATTGGAAACTGCAAAAACAGTATTTGCTAAACAATACAAGGAATAAAAAAGATATTTAAATATTTCATGTAAGTCATTTTTAAAACATTAAGAAAAAAATACTAGGAAGCCGATGTGCTAAGCTAATTGGAGATAGTCTGTGCAAACATACATGTTGATTCTTCATTCTTGAATAAATGGATCACCCCAGGGCCGCAGATGCTGTTCCCACTGTGTTCACATGTGAACCTAGACAAAACCAGGATTGATTTTCTCCACTTTCACATTGTCACTAGCTCATTAAATCAGCCTTTTCAAGAAAGGTTGAAGATCATACCATCTTGAAGAGTCTACCTCTGCCTCCTCTGCTTCTCTTCTCACCCAGTTCTCTCTCTCTTCTCCTTCCCCATTCTTCCCAACCTCTTTGTGCCATCTGTACAAACAGCACAGAGTCCACTCTGAGCCCCTGGGGGTGCAGGACAGGCATGAAGGAGATCCAAACCTGGGTCTCTGCCCTGTGCCTGCCTCTTCCCAAGCATGTCCACCCTTCTCCACAGGCAAAAGCAAGTGGAGATGACAGCACTGCCAGAGCAGTCTGACCTCCTGGAAAAAACAGATGAGCTTGCTACATGCAAGAAAGCTCTGGCCCAGGATCCGAGGTGATGGAGGGTGAGGCTGAGACCCACATCACTGGAATTTTGGGTGCAGAGATTTTAACAGAGAGCAGAAGAGTGGCAGGGTTAACCTGCAGTGAAGGTTGGAGCATGGAGTTATATCATCAGGCTTCGAAATGGGGCAGTGAGAAGGCAAAGTTCATGAACACTGAGCTACCAGAGGCAATTAGGATAACCTAAATTGATGGGAAATTGCTGAATTTTAATTTTTATTGAAACATATATAACTGGATGTAAAATTTCTGAAGGGGGAGCTTTCTTTGGAAAAGATCAAAACAGAAATAATTTTTTAAATGTATGTTTTAAATCAAGTCTTACTCAGGCCTCCATGTTGAGGAGATTTAATTTAATGCTGGAGAGCATTGCCAGTCTTGCTTTATGAAGAGTTCTGTTCTTTCATATAGCTTCTTTGGGCACATAAAACAATCAGGTTTCTTTTTGCATGACTACATCTGATCAATGCTGCCAATCTAACTGAGTCTTTCCAAACTCTTATTTTGAGATTACTGAATGGGTAGGTGTACTGTCAGGATTACTTGTATGACTATAGAGAGGAGCAGTGGAGAAATTATGCATATATTATTGTTTAAGGAATAGTATAAAACCATTTTTTAAATGAGTGACTATTTAGTAATGTATTTTGAGGGAAGGGTAGATGAAAATCTGCTCAGATTAAGCTTTGGTCATCACTCCAAGTAGCCATAAAAATGAAATGTTAATCAAAAAAGTTATTAGCATTGCCCATTGGATGTTCTATGCATTTAGTACTCTAACTTCATTAACTGTCTACACTAATTTTTAAACAAGCAGCCTCAGTCCAGCTGTCCTCTTTGAGTATGTCTGCATGACAAAGGCATTAGCTGATGGTGGCAACGTGATGTAAACTCTCCCAGGATTCCTGGCAAATACTCCAGGGTTGCTACTGAGTGCTAAAACTCACGTAGTTTATCTTGACTGTAGAGTTGCCTGGGCCTGCTGGATAAGACTGATGTAAATACATGGGGTGGATCACACTCAGTTTTAATGTGTCTCTATAGCTGTGCCCTGCAATTGCAGCTGGTATTTGACAGATTCTTTGTTTGTACTGCATTTTATTCTTTCTATATTTGGATTCAAGGCAGGAGACAGAAGTACATGCTTTTGGAATCAAATTTGGAAAGCACTCTAACAGATGTTGATAATTGTATAGCACTTTTAGTAATGCTAGACATAAGGATGAACACAGCTGGTTGAACTGTATTTATTGAAAATAAAATGCTGTGAAAAGTTCTCATTTTAGTACAGTAATTAGGCTGGGAAAATGCAGAAGTATTTGAACAAAAAAAAAAAACAATTGAAATTTTGTGTGTCAATTGTAAAATACTATTTTGGAGTTCAGAAATAATCTAAATTGACTACAAGTCATACTGCCACATTTCATTGCTTTTATCTTTCCTGATTTTTTCACCCCTTTATCTCTAGTTAGATTGTTATTCCAAATGTATTTGGAGCACATAGGTGACCTTCATTCAGTAACCCTCCCAAATGTATAAATCTTCATCTTTGTATAAAATTAAATGTCACCTGCTGTTTCAGTATTGTAGCTCAAATTTTATGGATCCTTGTGTGGATCCTGAGATCCTTGGATGTCTGCAATATTTATTCTTTGGAGTACAGTTTTGAGTTGTTCACTGCTTTGCTTTTACTTTCAATGTATTTTCACTTTGAACCCATTAATTGTATGTATTGAACACCTGTCCTGTTTCAGATCCCTGAGGTACCCAGCTCTTCTCTCTACTTGGAGAAGCAGCCATTAATTACCGCTCTTTGTTTCCTCTCACTTAGCTTATTTTAAATCCACAACAAGAATTTACCTCTTAGCCTGTGGTTATTTATTTTCCTTAATTGTTTCTTGTCAAGAATCTTATCGCAGGCTTTTGTCAAGCCAAGTAAGTTATAACTACCAAATCTCCACCATTCCCCCTGTTTCATTAACAATGTCCAACAATTCAAATAAGGCAGGGGCAGTGTTTTCCATCAGGGAGGTCCAACTTTATCAATGTTTCCAAGCTATCAGCTACTCTACAGCTAAATGAAGACATCATGCCCACAATATCTTCAGTTTCTTTTACATAAAAGTCAACTTTAAAATGCTTAACTTGGTCTTTTTTTTTTTTTGTAAATGTTTAAGTAGATAGTTGTGACAGCATCCTGCCTTTTTATTTAGATCCACTCTTTAACATTCATGAACCACTACCTTAACACTAGGGCAATTAAGTTGAAATCACAGCTGATTTTCCATTTTTCCTAATCTTCCTTGAAAATATTTTTTAAATGTTGTTTTAAAAATACTTTAATTATTAAGCATATTTTAGGAACAGCTAGAGGATAAAAATATGCCTGTTGCATAGTGAAAATTAATGTAAAGACATTTTATAGGTTTTTTTTTGCAGTGATCATCAAATTTCCCATTAGCAGCATTGCAATGCCTGTTTTAGACTCCCAGGTAGTATTTCTGAATGCTTTAAATATGATTTGCACAGTTTTATTTTAGTGAAGTAACACTTGAATATTTCTTCATTCCTCTTAGTCGTCAGTGAGGCTAGTTCAGAGTTTATGAAGTGCTTCAGAGTCACAAGTATGAAAATATTTTAGGTTTTCAAAGGTTGCCAATGTTAGTAAAAATATGATGTTCAGTGGTCTTACTGAAGTTATTGGAGAAATGTTATTAGGAAAAAAAACTTAAAAGCTCCCCCTGTCTGTAACTATGATTGTAGATCTCTTAGTGAAGGGTTCAGTCACAGAAGCTCCCAATTCTATGTGAGATGGGCTTATTCCTTTCAGTATTGACTGCCACACGCTTTGAAATAATGCACTATTGTGCTTAGAAATTCCATAATAGGAGATTCCATGGTTGGGTACCAGCTTTATCTTCATTTCCCACCTCCCTTCCATCTGCGGAAGAATACTTTCTAATTACTTGTGTTTTCCAGATCACTCGCGGCCTTTGCTTCCATGCTGAGTGATTACACTCTCCTATTAGCCCTTTTAAGGTCCAAGGAATGCCAGCCATGCCATGTGCGAGCAATCTGCAGGCACCATTAGCACTGCTTCAGTGCCTCTTGATAACACTCGCTAGGAAGTCAATTAAAGACGTCAGGGGGTGGGCTGGGCTGCTTCTTGTTACTAACAACTCTCATTAGGGGTTGGAGAATGGGGAGTTGGAACAGGTGATCTTTAGTATTTTAAATAAGAAATACCCACACTAGCTTTCTCCATTCCCCCCCGCCCATTCATTCTTTTCTCTTTCCTTCCCTTTCTCTATTTCTCTTCCCTGCATCTAAAAAGATTTCTAAAATCTTTGGCAGATATGCCATTTTACAAAGTCTGAAAGCAGCAACAAGTACAAATCTCAACAGAAGAAATCTATGCAAGTGATAAAGACAACAGAAATCAAATCAGCATTTCAAAAGTTAATCTTGGGCAGTAATTTTCAGAGCTTTCTCTGATCACAGGCAGCTCCTCTAGTCATGATTTGGGCTGAATTGAGAACACTATCCCTTTCAAAGAAGTTTTTAGTACTGTGTAGGTCAGGAAGCTTGAGAACTAAATATTTAGGAATATAAAGAACTTTAAAGAATTAAGCAGAATGGGATGTGATTGCCCCTGTGTTCATGTAAAAGTCTCTAGCAGCTGTGAAAGAATATATTGCTGGAGAGGATACCAGTGAGGCTGGTGTGTGGCCTTGAGCAGACGTGCTTTCAGTGGTGATGCTAAATACCACTGACAGTTAAGTACTGAGGTGGAAGAATTGGTATTTCATAAAAGAAATGTAGAATACAGACTAAGGTACACAGAAGTTGTGTTAATTAAAAAATTTTAAACACAATTCGTATTTCTGAATGTGTTTTAGAACCCGAGAGTGATAATTTTTTCCAGTAAACCTCAGTTTTTTGACTATTGCAGAAAATTTTAGGAACACAGAAATTTTTGTTTTTCATAGTCAGAGATCCAGCTTGTGATTCTTTCTGCTTTTTGGCTTTGGCTTTTTTTGGAGCCTCTCCTCTCCCTCTCCTCTCCCTCTCCACCCCTCTCCTCTCAACTCAGTTCAAGATATACAGATCCACTCTAGGTGCCATCATTATGACTGAGATTAATTCCAAGCAGGCAATGAATGGAAGGACTTCCAATGTTTTTGAATAAATGTATTTCATCTGCATGGAGGTTGTGTGACTCAAGTGTCTTTAGTCTTGATATGGAGAAAAAGTGGAAATCCTCATTCAAGTCTTCCATTTTTATTATATGACCCACAAGAGGTTCACTGGTCCTTTTTATCATTAGATAAAAGCCATGTGTTTGGAAAGAGCACCATGCAGCACAACCCCAGCAAGGAAGCACTGTAGAAAAATGCATTATACAGTGTTTTAACTAAGAGAGCTCTGATGTCTTTAAATGATCACCATACCATACCACTACACTACACTGTTTGTATCTGGTAGTTACCTTGCTGCAAGTTAAAAAATAACCTGAAATGGTTATTTGAAATTCTTCAAGCACTTGGAGCTCCCAGCAGCACATCACTTGTGTTAAAGCTCCCATCCTGTCCTGCTGCTGAGCACATCTCATCTCACCTCACTCCAGCTTCATGCCCCAGCAGCAGAGGGATGCAGTGAACCACATGACTCAGGCAGCAAGAAAGAAGTGTTTCTCTGCTTTCCTCTTTTTAATATTATTGTGACAGCTCTGAAACAAAATGGATGCTTCTGTGTTCATAAAATTAATGTAGGAGTTTCTGCTTGTGAGGTTTGAATATGTGCAGCCATGATTTCTCAAATCTTGCATTAATATCAGTTATACCTATATATTTCTGCTGTCCAGTTGTCCCTCCATCTGTAGCAACCGAAAATTGAAACTTTAGTACAATTTTTCACTTTTTTTTTAAACAACCTCTGTTGCTGATTTTTCAGTTTACACAGGAATACCAGTAAGTATAATATGTAATTTCTTTTTTTTTTCTTTTTTTTTTTCCTCCTCTCAGTGTACCATCCATCTTCTGGTTTATATTTATGGTATATAATTTATTTTTACTTAATAGAAGAGAATACCATGGAGAGGGTTTTCAGCATTCATTTTTATTATGCCAGTTACTTATTTTCAGAATTATTTATTTCCATCTTGCTGAGTGTTTGGGAGAAATGACTTAACTTATCTGCTAGTGTGTGCAATAAAGATAAAATGAGAGATTGTTTACTCCTCTAAAGAGACATGTTATTTGTTTTCTTTTGAAACAACTGACAGCATGAGATGTAAATTAGTGTAGAAATAGCAATCTCCATCAGAAAAGTTAGATTTATCAAGGTGTTTCAGAAGCAAAATTAAGAAATATGACCTGAATTACTGTATTAAAAAACACTTTTCAGCCCATATACTGATATCACACCAAAAAGGTGTGCTGGATTTGTTTTTATAAATTTTATTAATTTAGGCATGATAGAATTGTCATTTGGATCAGTGTGTGAGGAACTGTAGAAAGTACATAGAGGAGATTGTAAAGCTCAATGAGACTGATCTATTTAAATAATCAGCAAAAGGAGCCAAAGAGGTCTGATGATCCATCTGCATCTGGAATCTGAGATCACTTAATTGTCCACACTCACCCAGGAAATCTGTTGTAAGCCAGATAACTGATTTTCATTTTGTACACTACAGCATGGTACTATAGAAATGCTGTCCTATTGCCTATGACAATTTCAGCTGTTGAAATTGCTAGATCTGGTTAGTCCTTCACTTTTTTATTTCTTTAGATTATTTTCGTTCTAGTCTGTTATTCCCTACTAATGGTATAGAGCTTGAAAGCTTACAGACCACTTTTCTCTTTTGTTCCCCTTACACTAACATGTCTAATGTGCTTCATCTGTATTTAAGTTTAATTGTGTCTTTGGCATGCTAATCAACTTTCACAAGTCAGAAAAATCCATATTGAGTGCACTGTGATATCTGTACATTAAAGAAAGACTATCTGTTTTATAGAAGTAGAATTACTATTTGAAAGCCATAGAAAAGAACAGTGATTGACATTAAATTAGTACTTCAAGACATCTTAAATGGTGTTGCATTAGACATTTCCTTGAATGATTCAAGGCTTCCAAGTTTTGTTTTTCCCATCTAACAGTCTGGGCTATGTACCCTGGCAAGGTGTGTCAGCTTTTCTATCAGTTTCAGGAGTTAAAATGAAAGTTAGCAAAATATCTTCTACCCTAATATCACATGGCAAATAAGGGACACCAGACACTCATAGTGTTTACCAAGAAGATGTACCTTCTATCCCTAGCTTTTGACTGTTTTATCACTACATTTTCACTCATTACTGTGAATTACCACATTGATTTTTTTTCTAAACCAGCAGAGGAATTTATTCCAATAGAAAATTAAAATAAATCTGATTGGACTTTCATGTTTAGTATAAATCTGTGAACCACATACCTAACCATAATAATATCCACCATTACAGTACAGGAAATTCTAATCCTGAGGCACACTTTTGGCCAGAATTTTATTACAGGCCAAGTCCAGGACCCAGCTAACCTCTGCTTGGGGATTCTATCATGTGCAAACCTATGACAGCAATAAATTATGAAAATGAGAGTAAGGCTTTGCAGCTGAAAGACCCCTGCATAATTCCTGGTTGTCCCTGGTGTTGAAAAAGTGATTGGAGGGATATTATATGACTTAAGAAATCTGACTTGTAATATATATTGCTGGCAATTTTACCTTATTATTTTGAAACAGGAATTTACCAAAGGCTTTAACTGTTATCTTTTTTTTAATGTCAGTTCAGGTATCACTGTTTCTTAGTTCTGTAAACTGTATCAACATGAACACTTCTCCCAGTTGCAAAAAACAACAGGGAGTAAGCAGGAACATAAAATTATTTTTAGAAAATGCATTTTTAATTACTGAGCTGCTTAATTATTGAGTACTACTGAAAATATCCTGTGAACCTCATCACTATGCAAATGTATTCAGTTTTGGAAACAATTAAATGATAATAAAGCATTCTTTTTTCTTTTACAACATATTACTGCAATGAAGCTGTTACCTCTCAGTGTGCATTTTAATGAGTTTTAAGTAACATTTTAATGAGCTCAACATTACCATAAACCCAAGGATTAGACAAAATTGAATTTACAAGGAAAAGGAAAGGGTTCATTAAGAGTTAATTATATAGTTTAAGAAGAAATATAACTCATTTTATGATGTCACTTCAACCATGAATTCAGCAGTAGATCTATACTTATTAATAGGTGTAGAAATGCCATTATTATATTGACATAAAAACATAGGTTTGCACCCTACTGCTCAGGCTTCCAATGAAAGTTTCTGTATTGAAATCCCTGGGTCAACTTTGTTCTTATCCGGTTCATTATTACATCTGAGGAGAAAAAATACCAAGCTTTGTATTGCTGGTTTGTAATTCCACCTACTATTTTTATAAACATCATGAACAGTGAAAGCAAAGTTTAATGGATTTACCATTGCCAGTAGGATCTGAAGGCAGGTTCTGAATAAATGTCTTGGATTTATTATTTTAAAAAGGACTGGTAGGGATTTGAATCCAAACTAGCAGCTCTCCTGACATGCCCACTGTAACAGTGATGAATGGCTGCAGTCCAGGCTCCTGGATGCCCAGAAATCACAGGTAAATTCCCACATAACAGCTCTGCCTGCACTTACATTCAAATGTATATTCAGGTGTTGTTGAGATCCTGCATGATGCGTATTTAAAGTGCTCATGTTCAGTAATTTCAGCTACACATTGAATTTACTGCTTTGCCAAAGCTGGCATTTCTGTTTAGCAATTTGATAAAGGAGGGAGGGTTGTAGCTCAGTGCCCCAGATGTTTGATTATAAAAGAACAAGAAAAAAAAAATCTCAAAATCTTAAGCAAAATATTAGTTGTGCTGATTTAGTATAGTCTCTTGTTCATAGGATAGCTCTGTCATCTGCTATTTAAAGAGAAATAAATTATTTAATTGATGCCACAACCTTTTAGTGGAGTGAGGGAAGCCCCTGCGGGTGTTGAAAGCTTTGGTGAGTTTCAGTAAAATGGATCTCCTAAACCCTGCTCTTGAGGGGGAAAGAACATTCTAGGAAGATGTCTCCTTGAAGGAGAAAAATCATGAATTGTGGCCAGCAATTTGACCTGCAGGAGTTCTGTCACTCCTGCTTGAGCCAGACCCAAAAGTGTGTCCCAGGATTGGCACTTCTGGTCTCTGAGCTTCAAAATGCTAATACCCTCACTGGACAGATGATTCCTTGCAACAGAAGTCAGGGTACTCCTGGCATTTGAAAAGGAAGCCTGATTAGTACCTTGAGTTGAATAGGTGAAAGGAAGAGCAAAGAACTGTTAAGAAAGTAATAAATTCTGGATATGAGAGAAAGAAAACCAAGTGCCGTGAATATGTGAATATGAGCCACACAGCACTAGACTTCCATTTCTCCAGCAGCAGAAGTGTTTCCATCTCTTCTGAGTTGTTTCCAGCAGACCTGTCTGTTCCTGAGGAAGGAAGGAAGCCCCCGTGAAGAGAATTAAGTTGTAAAACCAGACATGTACCAGCTATTGACTGAGCAATATTTAGTGCCCCATGTCTTCTCCCCCGAAAGATCACCTCTTTGTATGAAAGTGAGCACAGCCAGACATGTGGAATTCTTCAGAGAGAAACTGAAAATGTTCTACACCTACATCTGGAATTGTTCAGAAAAGGAGGAGCAGAGCTACAGAGGTCCTCCTCCAGGGAGAGTTTAATTCAATTTGCCTTAATTGAAGCTGCACAAGTGAACTACAGAATGTTTCCAGTTCTCCTGGTCTCAGAGAAATCCCACAGCATGCACTGGTTATATAAGCTATTGCATTTTATATATTTCTTATTCTAAATTCCTTAGTCTGAATATGAGGAAGTGTACTGCATAGTTTAACAGCACATTTTCCTTGCTGGAAGATCTGCTTTAAGTAGTACTATTCTCTCCTGGCCACTTATTTCCTCTGCCTGTAATAGCTTGTCATTCTCTCAGTTGTTTATGAATCTGGGCTGTGAACTGGGTCAGTAGAGTGATCTGGGTTAAAGATCCTCAGCAACAGGAGTTGTTGTTTTTTTTGTTTTTTCCTTTTCTAATTGGCATGGAAGGAAATGTTTGTAGTATTTGGCCTTAAATCTGTCCCAGGTGAATACTGTGGTGGAGGCTAAAAATTCCCTCCATCAAATCCTGTCCAGTCTAATAATCTAATCTGCCTCTTTCAATATTGTGCTTTGCCTATCATATGGTGCTTGAATATTTTATCTAGTTGCTATAGCCTCTAGCTTTCCAATGCAATCAAAGTATCTGTATAAATGTACACAGATTAACTGGTTTCCTGGAAACTACAGACACGGGTAATGTGTGTCTAGTTAAAATCCATGCTAAGGAGGGAATCCAGTGACTTAAATGTGCCGGGATGTTTCTGTTTAAACCTGTTTAACATTTAGCTGTGGAATGTTGCCTGAGCTGGAACAGTGTCTGTGTTACACTTGCAGTTAGAATGGAGGTAAGAGGAAGAGGATAGATGGTAAAATGGATTTAGTATTCTAATGTGGGACTAACAGAGGTCTTTCAGACCCTTCAGAGGAATGTGAGCCCTTCATAGGAAGCACTGTGCTGTTCCAGCTGTTGAGTAACTTAAAGGCTGTTTCACAGGCACATCTCAGGTTGCTGCTTTTCTATCATGGGGTACATAGTTGTGTTGTGCTTTGTCAGTTCTCTCTTATTTCAAAGGAATCAGCGGATCTGTGGTTACCCTGACTTTCTCTTGTACTGAATTGCGAGAGGAATATTCAGCACCAAGGGTTTAGAAGGATGTGGCACATGTGAGGGCTTTATTTTATTACTCTAGTTTCTTGTACTCATCTGTGGTTTTTGTTTGGTTTTTTTTTTTTATGCAGAATTTGTTGTACATGAAATCACACTTTGGGACAGTGGTATTAGTTAAAAAAAAAGAAAAAAAATTGTTTCACATTTACTGCAAACCCCAACATTATGTTACTGTATTTTTAGCAGTGTGTCTGAGACTAACCCCTCAGCTGAAGGTCATTTGGAGTCTCGGGTACAGCACAGTGTGACTGGAGGCTTGAGGTGGACATTCAGGTTCTGGGCTCTCTCTGGGTGCTTAAGTTCCCCTTTTGAAATTGTTGCTTCAGGCTATTATGGTTGGTCTTTGCTCCTGCTTGTTTAATTTTCTTTTCTTTCCTCTTGCATCATGTAGTGAATAATAATGAAGGCAATGTGAACTCTTATGTTCTTTTTTAGTTTTGAAAATAAGTGAGAGAGTTAATTTTATATTGTATAGAAGTAATTCCTTGTTCTATTTGAATAGATCAAAACTGCAAAAGGTTACTGCCAAATTACACTAGTTTCTTCTTTTTTTTTTTTTGCATAAAATCTCAAAACTGAGGCTTTCTTGTCATGTTTAGACCATAGAAAACTACTGTTTTATCTAGATGTTTGTGAATTATTTCCTAGTTGATAGAACTCTTCATCCTAACTACTTCATCCTAAGAGCACTTTAATAGAGGTTCTACATATGTTTCTCCTTCTGTTTTTAGAGCACTGGAAACTTAAATTTATTATGCAGAATGATAAAATAACAAGTGACAGATAAATGATTTTGCATTTGTCAAGATCATACAGAAAATATGTTCTCTAACCTTTTTATGCCCATTGTTAAATTGGAAATAGTTTGAGATTCCTTTTTTGAAGGAAGAGTCCAATGACAAAACTTCAAAAACAACCCTAACATAGGAAGAAGAAAGTTTTTATTGTGTTAAGAGATGACAGAGTAGATGCTCTAAATATCAGTTTCTCTAGGCCATGTATCCCTACTTCTTTAATTTATTGAATCTTATTAAAATAATATTGAATTAAAATAATATGCAAACATAAGTGATAGAAGAATTTTAGGAAGTGGAGCTTTGTTGTAAATTCTTTCAGAGGGGATGCCTGTACATGCCTCAGTAACAGCCATGTGAGCACATTTTATGCTTTTTCAGTTTCCATTCTGGGACAAATTTCCATTTGCTGGGACAAATTCTATAAAAATTCTATAAAAAAAATTGAGCCTTTCAGAAGGCTGATGACTGAAAGTCAGGTCCAGAAGGAGATGGCACTGCCGAGCCTATGTGCCATGACATGCCTGTTTGTGGGACAGAGCACATGAGGCCAGCCAGGCTTATGGAGCCTGTTGAAATGGCATCTGGCAAGCACCTCAAAATTGACATGGGGACAGTTTGCAGGATGGGAAGGGAAGGGAAGTATTGGAGAAGCAGCAGGCAGTTCCCACTGGTGTTGTGTGTCAGCTGTGGACACACTCCATGTCTGATGAAGCGTGGCTGCACGGTCCCCTCGTGATGCTTATTGAGGAATACATGCCTTGCTATGTCTGCTCAAATATCTCATTTCCAATCCTGACTTCTGAACGGAGCAGCACAACAAAAAAAATTCCTGTTCACAAAAAAATGAATAGATGAGTTTTAGTTTATAATTAAGAGATAGAGACCATGGTTGGGCATGGAAAAATGGAGGATGGATGGAAGAGGACTCCTATGTTGGGCACTGGCCTATTTTGTTTGATGCTTTGCCTAATGTGTCTGAAGTATTGCAGCAACGTGGCAGTGCCCCCTGCCAAGACAGGAAAGCATCCCAGCTGTTGTGTATGTGTTGTGCATGTGTACACAAGAAGTTTATTAGAGGCTATTCACACTTCAGTGGAGCTCTGAGATTGCAGTCTGTATTATATTGACTGAATGAAGCATGTAACATTCTATATTTCTCATACAAGAAATATTCATTCATTTGTTGTATTTTCATGATTCTCAGCTGCTCTTACTCCTTTGTTTTACTGAGGGCACATGTACATTTTAGGTGTTTTGGCCGGACTCGAACTGGAAGCCCAGGGAACTGATGGAGTTAAAGCGGTTGTAGGAAAATCAGTTTGGAAACAGAAAAAAATGCAATTGCTCTATGTTGTCTCAAACTCTAGGTAGCTTCCATTAGGTAGAGCACAGTGCTGCAGGTACCTGGCAGTGCAACTTTTATACTCACAGCAGCAAACCTGCATGTTAACAAACTGTAGTTTCTGAACCACACTCATTCAGTCTGCACTTTCCGGGGACTCTTTCTGCTGTACACACAGACTCAAAATGTAGTGGAGTTTCTTATGTGCTTTTCTCAACCACATGGTGAAAAGTTCCCATCAGAGTTTTGTTTGTATATCAGTAAACGTCTGATGTTTTTTGGATGACATTGCTTTTGAAAATTCTTATGTCTTTGTAATTCTTATAAGTTTCTTTTTTTTGGTTGGTTGGCAACCAAAGGCAAACAGGCAAAGTCCATACTATCCTTTTATAGCAGTAGCCTAGAACATTATGGAGGACTTCTTTTCCTAAACACAATCCTTCCTACTGCATTGTTGGGAGGGAAGCATCATTGATGGGATTTGAAGAGTCCCTAGTGCTTTTAGTGAAACTTGTCCCATATTCCTGTTGTAAAGAAGACATTCTGGCATAAAAGTGACAGAAAAAGTGCCAGTTCAATTTTCATGTGGTGTTTCCTTAAGCTGTGTTTGCTTCCGTATCTGATATTCACATTAGTTGGTAAAAAATAAACAAGTCATTTCTTTACCTACATAATGCCCATGATTTTCTGAATATGTAGCCCATTAAAAGTGAAGATCACATAAAAGCTATCTTCAGATCTGAGTTAAACTGCTAAATGTCTGATCCTTGCTCAATTTGAAGACTTACAGCAGACCATGTGCTTTAAAAAAGTTTTTTGTCTATAATTATGGTATCAGTTCTTCTAGAAATTCTCTGAACTTTAAGCAAGTAGTTGGGCTTTCAGTTTCAGTGAAATAAAGCTCCTAGTAATGTGTCTCTTGTTCACATTAGCAATCTGTGCAGTGCATTAATCAAGACTGATTATGCTTTAAGAATAAGAAAAAAGAAATCTGTTCTGTATCCTAGGGAAAATTTTTCAACGTATTACGTTGTATAGCTTTAGATTTCTGAAATTACTTCAGTGTGGTCTTCAGGATATTTGCATTCATAAAGAATACTTGGTTATGCTTATTGCTTCCCTTTGCCTTTCTTGACTGTCAAAACACAGTGATGCTTTTGAAGATTTATAGCAGATGGGTAATGAGATTGCTGACTGTTAACTGCAGCATTCAGAATTTGCTTGTGGAAGGAGGTGGGAGTTTAAAAAAGGGAAAAGGTTATTGGGGATTCATTGCAAGGAAGACAGGTGATAGAACTTTGTTTTCAATCCGGAGGCTTAAACATAAATATGTTATGTTCTAAATTAGAAAAATACTCCACTCTTCATGCTATCTAGTAGTCATATAAAATCTTTCAGAAAAAAATTATGGAGATGTCAGATTGCATTCAGGTGATCACAGTGAATCACAACAAAGGCAAGGAGATTATACAATTTTTCAGTAAGTATATTCAGGCTGTATTGCATATGCTTAATTCAGCCCAAAGAGCAGCCTTTAAAAAATCAGAAAGAAATTGTAAACTAAGGTCTGCAGTACCTATCACTTGTATACCTGTGTAATTGTGCAAAAGGGAAAGTAGGTTGGCAGTGCCCTTAACTGGGCTAGAAAGATTTCAAAGTCCGACTCCTGGCAGTGTGTGCTGCAAATAAGAAAAAAAAAAGTCCATCTTCTTTCCTGACCTTTATACAATCAGCTAGTTGGGGTACACCTCAGACTGCAATTTAGAGGAGAGGCAAAAAACCAGCTATTTACCACTGACTCCATTTGGAATGTCTCCTTATTTGGAATGTCACTTCACCCACCTCAACACTGTAATTCTCTGTTCACCTGGTTTAATATATTCTGTCTTTAGAAGCAACGCTTTTACATTTAGACATTAATGTTCATCATAATTTTTTGTAGGTCTATATTTGTGTATATGAACATTTAAAAGTTGTAGAAGGTGTGTCAGGGCTTTTCTCCAATTCTTTGTCTTTACTGAGGCCTGTGAAGCCACCTTGAGCTGCAAGTACTGGGTAAGCACATAAAATACTGAGTGAGAAAAAGGGATGAAGCCAGAGAAAGTTGCTGAATTGGCAAGGAAGATTCTCCTTTTGTTTCTTGATGCATATATCTCTGTGCTGATGGTTACTTTGATTTCTAGGTACCTTACTAATCAAACATTGTTGAAGCTTCTAGACTCTTTGAAAATATCCTAACACCTCTGAAAATTATTCTCATGGACTTGAGGCTTCATTTTACTGAAAATATTTAAGTCATGGTATATTAACTAACATTCATATCTGATAGGCAGTATCAGTATCAGGAGATAGGCAAGGATGGGAAGAATGAGAGGAAAAAATTCATAGCTTCTTATAATATAGTTTTTTTAAAAGTAGCAGCTTTTTTCCTGGCTGCAGCTTTTTCCTCTGCACATGCAGAGGGAGCTCAAGAACTCCCTGAGAGTCTTGCCTAGGACTATTGCCAAGTTTGGGTGTTTTTGTTACAATTTTCTTTACAAAATGAGGCAGAGACAGTTGCTGAAACAAAGAGGTCGGGCAGCAGCATCTTCAAACAAAGTCTATTATTATTCTTCACAAGGGAAGTTGTCTGTGACCCCTCAGTTTTTTTTCTGTCACCCTGTTTCAGCAGGTAGTGCTGGCTTGCTCAGGGACCATTTCAGCAGATCATACACATTAGTCAAGGTCTAAAATACCTCCCTGCACCATATGCTACCTAAAGTATAATAATCCTTTAATCTGTCCACTGCATGACATCTGGGCAGTTATTTGACTTAATAATTCATGTTGATTGTTCATATCAGTATGTACCAGAGGGGGAAAGTGCCAAAGCAGTGGAAGAGAAATAAGGATTGAGGAAAATGCCTGTAGGGAAGTGCCTTGGGTCAGGGGAGACCTACCTGTGGTGTGGCAGGTGACCAAACCACCACCGATGTAGCTGTGTAAAATCTTTATATGAGAATAATATTATTCTGAGATAAGCACAAAACAGGACAGGAGGGGGAAGATGAGCTACCAGGACCCAAGTTACAGAAGCGCATTAATATTTACTCGGTATCTCTTTATACCCTCTAGTCAGCACAACAGATGTAGCTGTGTTTTAAGACATTATAATTCATTGAAAAAGGCAACAAAGATACTCTTTGCCTCCCTCCTGTCCCCAGTAATTTCAGATGTTCACCATGCACACTGAGGGGGAGGAGGTAGAGAGACAAGCACTGGTGGGAGAAGAATGCAATTATCCCAAAGCCTCCTGACGGGCATCCACTTCTTCCTTCCAGCTTAGCTGCTCTGACCACAGGCTGGGGGCTCGTGGGACGTGGACCAGATTGAAAAAGTGGAAGCAGACAGATGGTTATTTGTAATCATCATGTAAATGTAAATCCTATAAAAATGTTTTCTTTCTAAGGGCCTGAAAGCTGGAAAGAAGGATTAAGGCATGGTTATCTAGCCTAGAATAATTTTGACCCCACCACCTTCCCTCCTACCCCATAAACATTGTGCCTTTATCTCCACTTCCTTTAAACAAATTGCTGGAACCTCAGCCGAGGAAATTAATTCGGTTTCCATGTAATTCCCTGAGTTTACAAGCATCAGTTTGACCGAGGCCTGGATTTGGGCCTGAGCTGGCAGGTGCTGGTTAGCAGCTGCCCTGGGAGCGGGGGCTCCCTTTTGCTCCTTTCCCCTCATCCCTGCTCTGGCAGGTGCGTGCTCCGCCTGTTTATCCCGTGGCTGGATGTGCTCCCTTTCCCTGGCTACACTCCTGGCTACCTGGAAATGGCCATGCGGGGCTTTGCTTGTCTCAAAGACTGCCGTGACTGCTCACAGACATCTATCTTGTTGGAGCAGCATCAGCTTGTTTGAGCCACAAAGAGACCGATCAAACTTTAATTAACTTCAGTCCGCAGCGCCGTTGTGGGCTGTGTGTTTGTTTTAGCTGCTCTTTGCAGCTCTCCAGTCCCTCGGTGCCTTTCCAGACAGTGGGGCTCGGCCATCTGGAAGCTTTTGCCCTTGCAAGGCTTTGCCTTTTGAAACGTGAGGGTGTTTGTGCTGCTGTCAGACTCGTGGGGGGAGCAGCCCCTGGGGTACAGCTGTGCCGTGGTCCCAGGGCTGGCATGCAGTGTGGGGAGGCCATCTTCCCCTTCAGCATCCCTTGCTTAGTCATAAAATCACAGAAAGGTTTGGCTTGGAAGGGTCTTAAAGATCACCCAGTATCCCATGGGCAGGAACGCCTTTCCTAGACCAAGTCACTCAGAGCTCCACCAAGACTGGCCTTGAACATTTTCAGGGATGGGGCATCCAGAGCTTCTTTGGGCCTCACCACCCTCACAGTAAAGAATGTGAGGAAACACCCAAAAATGTAGGGAAACACCCCTGCAAGCACAAAGGGAGCTGTCTGTAAAACTGGAATAAAGCAAAGCAAGAACATCAAAGAAAGAATGAGGAAGAGGAGGCTGGCGGCAACATAGTGTTGCTTGTATTGAATTTTTAAAACACTAGTTTTTGTGCTCTGCCAAAAGGGTCCTGAGGTTGGCTGGCTTCTCACGTGAGCAAAAGCCTTTTGCCTGTGTGTGGAGAGGGTGGTCTGCTCAGGCACACTAATAGTTATTTGGAAGTACCCAGTAATTGAGGATAATTGGCTGAGGAATATTCTGCAGCTCTCAATCATTTTTCTGTATTCACAGATGGTTGTACCATTAGGTATGGTGAGTGCACCAAGATGTGCTGCAAGTTTTTCATTTACTGTGCTAGTAAGTGTGAACTCAGCTTGATGGTTGATGGTTCCAGTTGATGGTTCTTCCTTCCGTGGCTTCCTGTGCCACTCCAGGAGGACAGCCAAGCTCACCAGCTCTGCCCTCCTCTTCCCTGCTCCCTCTCTCTTGGGGTGATATTTGGATGTTCTGGGGTGACTGGGCTGATTAGATGAATGTCTGTGCTTTATTTCATTGTTAGATTGCGTTAAAATACTGATCACAGGAATGGCTACATGAGCTCTTTGCTCTTAACCTTGTTTTTCTCTCTGCTTTTATTCTTTTTTTTCCCTTCCTTTACCTGGCTTTTTCTTTTTTTGTTTTCCTAAAGTTGGCGTTCCCTCTCTTCCTCTCAGAGTTATTTTCTCACTTTAATTTATATTTCATGCATTTTTCTCTTATCTTTGCTTTTCTCTCTCTGCTTTATTTTTTCTCTATTTCTTTTTTCTCCAACCTTTTTTTTCCCCCTCCAAAACACAGAATGCTTTAGATGGAAATGGTGAGATATACCTATTCAAAATTCAGGTATGTGCTGAGGTACAGAGCAAGATTAAGCAAAGCCTGTAGCATCAATTTTGTCTTCTATTCAAGCCAGTTTTGCAGTGTGACTTTGGGTAAAAGAACATGATAAAATCAAATCACCTCTTAGCCTCATATTCTGAGGCTGATTGGAACCTTACACAGTTGCTGGGATGATTCAGAGGAAGTTAATGTAATTTGCTGTGTATCACTGCAAGAAACTGTGTTTGT
Source organism: Chloebia gouldiae (assembly GCA_003676055.1). Taxonomy (NCBI): domain Eukaryota; kingdom Metazoa; phylum Chordata; class Aves; order Passeriformes; family Passeridae; genus Chloebia; species Chloebia gouldiae. Next base: position 6,761,310 of record QUSF01000016.1, read on the forward strand.
CAGGTTCATATAGCAGTGTGAAATGTTCAAGGAAAATGCTTTCCTTAATATTGCTGCCAGGAGTTAAGAGTCAGGAATATAAAGCCATTATGTGGTGGGATCTTCTGATTTTTCTGGGGATTTTCCACTAATGGATTTGCACTGAAGTTCTGTAATTACAAATAGAACCAAGACAATAAAAATAATATATATATTGTGTGTAATAATATATAGCAGAAATTAATTTTTTTCTATTTACCATTTATACAAATGTGGACACAGCATTGTGTAGGAGTACTTTTTCTTCCTGTGTAGCATGGGGATCACAGAGACTGAAGCTGCTTTCCTAAAAAACATGATTTTGTAAGGCTTATTTCTGGTTCTTTCCCTGGCATTCCCATGATATTGACTTTCTTGGCTTTCCGAAGTGTTGTATTGCCAATAGTCAGCAGCCCATGATCTTCATCATACTAATTCTGTGCTCTGCATTACATAAGTTACTTCTTCCACTTGATCTTGAAGTTGTATAAATTCCATTTCTACCAATTTGATTATTGTTAAAGAGAAGGTTTGTATTATGCAGAAATATTTTGGGATTGAGGTTTTTGTTGTCTATTGGGTGTGTCACCTAAGAAGACTACGGGTTCTTGCCAGAGCTGCATTTGTTGCCATCTGCCTCCTGTCACTTTTATTTTATGTTTCAAGAGCGAGACCTAAATAGTCACTCTTTTTGTGTGTGTGTTAGAAAAGGAATTAACTTCCAATTAATTCTCTCCTTCCTCTGGGATCTACCTGTGTATCCCAAAATGGAGAACAATAAAAGTTACCTCCATGTCATTTTGAGTGCCAAATATATACAGCCCACTCACCTCAGACTATTCAGAGACCAATTCTTGTATGTATTAATCATATTTTTCTTCTGGCTTATTACAGAAGAGAAAAATATTCCGTTCCAAATGTTAAAATGGGGCACATTTTATTAACATTGAAAGCAGTAAATTATCTCTGCTTATGAAATGAGACTGAGCAATTTCTGCTGAACTCTTCCTGACTTGCCCCTGCACTAGGATACAGTGTTTTCTAATTTCTCAGAGGGCCCTGGTTCCATTAAGGGCGAGAACTGTTTTAAAGCTGTAATGAAAGCCATGCGTCGCTGAAATTCAAGGAGGGGCAATGCCCTAAATTCTATTTCAGTAGCTCATCTAGAGCTATTTTCAGTTTTATGTTTATAAGAATGTCAATTAACCTAGAGAGTAGGACACACATGGAAGAATAAGGATGAAGTGGATATCATTCTAACACACCGAAGCCAGCTAGTTGGACCTAATGCTTTACAAAGCTTGATTTACACAAGAAGCTGGCCTGTGTTGCCTAATTTAGTTCTTAGACAGCTTGGTGATTTAAATGCTTTTTCTTTTCAATGTAGTGGGATAGGGCTACTCAAGGTGGCAAAAGTATTAGAACTAAAAATATAGAAGGAAGAAATAAAAATGCTGGAAGTACATTACTATCAGTTTTATTTCTCTGACACCTTTCAGAATTGGTGAACATTTTAGCATGTATGTGCCAGAAATACAATGATAACAGTAATAATGGCAATGCCCTTAGCCAAGGTGTAACTGCAGTTCAGTATTAGTTCTGCCCCTTTTTTACCTTGTGCTGGAATTGGAGACCCAGACAAGACAGATACTCAGCAGGTTGTTTCCTGTCATGAAAAGAATTCAACATCCAACCTGCAGAGCTGCTTTTGTCATGATGGAAAATGATCCTGTCAAGGTTAAGAGGAGTAATGGGTGCTACACATCTCTGTAACTTAAATACAGAGCAGTGTTCTTATCTGGAAAGAAAAAAAAAGAAGGGAGGAAAAAAAAACCCCTGTATGTGAAGTCTGCCTCCACTGGACGAAAGGGCACATCTGCCCAGCTTCATTTTTGAGATCTTTTGCAGTCAATATAAGCAGCAAAGCTGTCCACTAATAATGGTTGAGACTTGTTTATTTAATAGCATGTGTTTCTACAGTTTTTTTTCTACACTTACAATGTCACCGCTTTTGTTAATATTTTCCCCTCTTTCCTTCATTTATTGCTCTAGTGCTACGGGATGACTTCCGCCAAAACCCCACGGATGTGGTGGTGGCAGCTGGAGAGCCTGCAATACTGGAGTGCCAGCCGCCTCGAGGGCACCCCGAGCCCACCATCTACTGGAAGAAAGACAAAGTCCGCATTGACGACAGAGAGGAGCGCATCAGTGTGAGTACAGCTCAGTCAGGTGGATTTTTATCTGTGGACACGGGGCCCACAGCTGGGTGCAGCAGAACTTACACAGCTTTATAGCCTTGCCCATGGAAATTTGTTGTTATTCTTGGCAGTTTGCCTCTCTGAGCTTTTCCAAATGAGGGGAGCAGGCTGTTTATTGCTCCTGGTCTGGATCTCCAGCTTGAGCTTCTTTGAGGGTTGGTTCGTAAATCCATGGAGATCCATTAGAGCTGGAGAGTCAGTCATGGAAGGTGCTGATTTAGGTGAAGGACTTAGTGGATATCTTTGACCAGTTTGGTTTTACCTTTTCTACATCTCAGTTCTCCAAACAGAGACTATCGGAGGTGTTTATAAGTAAATTCAGTCAAATCTATGAGGTGAACAAATAATACCTGGGAAAAAAACCCAACATCTTAGAATGATATCAATAAAGTTATAGTTATTGCAGTTATTTGGATGTGTCTAAATGTAGGCTGAAGTCATACTCTAAAGAATTATGGTTCCTGAAAAGGAATAAATGTTGAGCAAATGAGTAACACTGGTTGAGTTCTGTGGCCGTTCATTTCTTGCACTGAATGAAAAAGGATCCAGCAGAAATATTGAGTTTAGCAAGTGATTAGAGATAAATCATACAAGCAAATGGGATAAATTAAGGGGTTAAGAACATGTTTCATTCCTAATTTTTAAATGCTTAGCTTTTCACCATTAATATTTCTTCAATAAAGTTTTATGTTGTATGGAACGATTCAGTGTTGACCTTATTCAACATGGAAGAACTATCAGGAAGCTTGTTAGTGGTTCTGGATCCCTAAGGAATTATTCCAAGCCAAAGAATCTGCTAGGGTCTACTCAAGAGTAGAAGAGCAAGGAGTGGCAGAGAACTGGTTATCATTCCCTGATTCTCAAGTTTCTTTTGTTGAATTCTCTGCTTATTTTGAAGCACCCCATTGTCTAACCTCTGACACTGTGAATTCACAAGCCACAAATTTTTACTTTATTTCTTTCATCTATCCTGCTTTTTCTCTCTGTGAGCACCCTTTATAGCCATGAAAATATTAACTGTCAGGTGAATTCCCAGTTTGGGCCAGATTCAGTCTGTTTGTCTCAACAAAAAGAGAAAATATGTCTTTATTAGTGATCAAGGAAGCTGTTCAGACACCAATAAAATAAAATTATCTAAGTAAAACTAAGTCAAATTGCTTGTTTTTTCAGAGAAATGTCAAGAGTGCTTTACATATTACCATGCAAGAAATAAAAGTACCCTGTGCTGCCAAGAGACAGCAAGAAATATAATCTTTGAAATGTAAAGACTCTATGAAAGCCAAAGGAACAAAATCAAATGCAGTTGAAATCAGTTGCAAATTGAAATTAGTCAGTGGGATAAAAATGTGTTCTAGAAGAGCTTAAAGATATTTAAATATATAAGTATATAATTTTAAAACTATACAAACAAAAGTTGAGAATGTTTTGGTTGTGGAACTTTTCGCCTGAGAAGGTAGCACGTTTTCTGATGTATTTTGTTTTCCTGAAGTAAAAAATGTGTTCCTTGTTTTGAAACAGATCCGTGGTGGGAAGCTGATGATCTCCAACACCAGAAAAAGTGATGCAGGAATGTACACGTGTGTGGGGACCAACATGGTGGGGGAACGTGACAGTGACCCTGCAGAGCTGACTGTCTTTGGTAAAGACCCCTGCTTTTATTGCTTTTTCCCTCTAAGTGTCATAGGCTGAATTACCCTGGGTGGCTCCTCAAAACACGAGACAAAGCAAGGGAAACAAAACACAGCAGGACTGCTCAAGATGCATTTCACAATTTCAGAAGGAGACCAGGTTTTAAAGGCTACAGTTTATAATGATGGGGCTGTAGTGGCTCAACATTTTCCTTCTAAGAACATAGTTTCAGTCTGGTTGGAGGTCCACAGTGAGGTGTATAACCAGAGATGTAATTTTAGGACAATGCTCTCCCTCACAGAATGGCCAAATGGAATTAAACTTCTTCTAATACAGTTGACAATGCCTGCTTACCAGAGATTTAGACCAGAATTGCCTATTTAAATAATGCAATATTCCTGAGGGGTTGTGAAATCAAACCTTTGTAGGAAAGCACAAAAAAAACTCACTCGATCAGTAAAACATCATTAGAGACAATTCCAAAATCAAATTTTTAAATATATAAAAGTAACTTTTGGTATTTATTTTTAAGAGGACCTGAAACAGCTTTTCTTCCTGTAAGCTAGGACAACATTTAGATTTTTGGTGCTGCTGAATTATAAATTAATAAACTTCCTGTGTGAAAGAGCTTCTAGACCTGATGGGCAGGGCAAGAAGTTGATTGTTAGGAGCTTTTGCCCCATGGTTAGGGTCCAGAGCAAGAACAGAGAGCTAGACCTAGAGCTGGGTCCATCCTGCTAACAACTGGATAAGAAGCAAAGCTACAAAATCATGCTGTGGAACATTCTACAGTTGCAGGAATTAGTCAAGAGGTTCTGAGCAAACAAAGGAAGATCAATAAGGAAAAAACCCTTGCTGATAAGGATAATATATCCATGCTGACAAAAGAGACAGAAATAGTGTTAATGTTCCATCCTGCTTCACCTCTTTGATACAGTACTGAAATTCCAAACAAGACCCTTTGAAACCCCAGAGAGATGTTTAATAGAAATCCTAAGGTCCTTTGTGAGGCAGATACTCCAGAGTTTTACTTTCTCCCTGATGTGGTGCACTGGAAAACCCAGTCACACATAGTGCCATCCCAATTCTTGCATGTATGTGTAATTCAGCATTTGTTTATCCACTTAAAAAGAATATATATATATAATGTGAATCACAAAAGTCAGAGAAAGATTTTTGCTAGACAAGATCCATGAATTTCTGAGGCTATGCTGCTTTTCAGCATTTCAAGACTAAAAAGGCTTCCACTCCAGCTGGTTTTTTGTGGATTCATGGAAACATGTGGCTTTTAGAGGCAGAACTATTATACTTTGCCAAAAAAAAAAAAACAAAAAACAACAAACCAGAGAAAGGATCTCTGTCAAATTAAAATGCCCTTTGCAGCCAGTCTGTTAGAGTTGTAGCTTAATGCAGATGCAAAAGAGACATGACATATCTCCTTCATCAGTTTAAGTACTGCTAATCTCTGGTAATACTCCCTGTGGATAGCAAGCAGATTGCAGTCCTAAACTACAAAGCCTTAAGAAATCCTTAAGAAAATAATTTGTTAAAAAGCATTGAACTGTAGGAATGAAAACTGAAATGTGCATGTAATTTCATATCCTGCAGAGCTATGAAACTTATTAGGTTCGTCTTGATATGTAAAATAATACATAACCAATTACAATATTCTGGTTTTTTTTTACAGAGTATAATCATAGCAATCAACTTGCAAAAATACAATCTAAAACTATTTGGTGAATACCAAACAACATCAGCAATAAATGAAATTAGATATTTTAATCCTTCTTAATTGTGTTAGACTACCTGAAGAAAATTGTATTTAAAATTCCCTACAGTGGTATCTTCCTATCTGCATTTCTCCTTCTGTCTGAGTATCCCAAGATACCTCCCCACCTTCTTTTTTCCTGTGCAAGAATGGCATGCAGGAAGCAGGTGCTTAGGTTATGACCTGCTGTCTCACAAGATGGTTTGGCTGCCCTGTGCCCATTTCCTGGCCCTGAGGCTCTGTGCTGCTGCACTGGGCTCACTGTAACATCGTGTCCAGGGTAGTCCTGGTCCTCTCCATCCAAAAGGAGGGGACTTGCCCATGCTTTCCACCAGCTATATTCCATTTTTGGACTCCAGGCAGAAGCCCATATGTGAGCAAGGATGAGCACAGTGACTGGAGAGCATTATCCATGATGTTTCCAGGAAGCAATGTATCTACTGGACAGTCCAATCACTCTAAGCACTCACAATAAATCCAATAAATCCCATGACTCTGGGAAACATCAGATTGGCTCTGTGTGTCCAAACTGGCTTCACTGTGTGCAGGCAAAACCACCAGGATCGTATGTTAGTCCACAGCCTTCCTCTAATATGACTCACGGGTTTGAGGAACACAGGAATACTGCAAATGTTGATGAAAAATATGCTAGAAATACTTATATGCAATTCATGTGCCAAACTGTAACTGCTTTGAACATATTTGAAAATGGACTTAACAATAAAAATAAGGAGATCTTGACTGAGTGACTTGGAGAATTTTAATAGGGGACAGGAAAACCTATAGCTGGTGCTGATTCCAGAAAGGAATGTATATTAATTAGCTGATCACTTATATCTTCATTCCTTTCCCAAATAACAACCTTCCAAACCCTTTCCACAGTTTGAAGGGAGCCTTAATAAACATATTATGTAGGAGAAGGAACTGTTTCATACTAGCTCTCAAACCTTTCCAGAAACCATCTACTTGTTACTTTTGGCTTTGCAAGTTTTTCTGTAATACCTGAAGTTAACTTCTGCATGTGACTTGTGACAGATCTCTGGCTCCCTGTACAGTAAATTTAGCTTGAGGCATTGCCTCTGGAAAAACTGAGTCAGTGTGGTGGGAACTGGTAGCCCAAGGGGAACAGCATGGAAGCCTAGCCTGAAAGATTACACTTTTCCTGAGTTTAAAAACAATAAAATAAAATGGGTCATAAGAACCTTGGGAAGCAGTAGGGGGAGAAAATAAAATTTTCCCATGTGCAGAATATGTCCACTTGGCTAGGTACCCATTCAATAACCTTTACTGACAGATAGTTATGAATAATACATGTAGAACTTCCACTTTTGTTTTTTTTTCCCAAGTTTATCTGCATAGGAAGCATTGTTTTCAACATTTAGGCACTTTTAACAGTAAACTGAGAGTGTCAATGTAGATTGCAATAGTTTTGTTCTCAAGTCATGATTCTTCTATTAGCAGAAAACTGGCAAACTTTCATAGTCAAATACCATAAAGATCATATAAGCAGAGCTATCCAAAACTGTGTTTTGAATAGTGACAAAGACACACTACATTTTGTTGATCTTTTTTCAAGCATTACTGCTAGTTTTTGCCTTTATGAGGCTCCAAGGTGTAATCTTGGAGTAAAGCACAAAGACAGGGTCTGTCACAGTCTTAAGTTGCACTTTAAAGGAAGTTAATAACCTCAGTCCTAATGTTCACAAAAAGAGGCAGCATGGGACTTGATTATTGTGTGCACACTATTCTAAAGGCCAATTACCAAAGTGTAAGTGATACAAATTAGGTTGCATTGCTTGTGTTTGGGCTCATAGCCCTTAGCTGAACAGAATTAAAGCAAGATGCAAAACAGAAACAGTTTAATTCCAATTTGTAAGAAAGCTTTGTTTGTAAATACATAATATGGAGCCAGAAATTAAATAAAGTAGGAATTACTCTTTATGATAACCTTTATCATTTTGTCATGCTACTTCACCATTCTGAGATAAGTTTTCAAGTTAACTGTTTCATGTTCTTTTATTTCCCTTTGCACTTAAAATGGCATGTTTGAAGAGGATGTACAAAGGTATATCTTGTATATTGATTCTAAAGCTCAGTGAAATCAATGAAAGCCATAGTATATCAATATCAAGAGGCTGGCATCAAGCAGTGGAAAAAGATATATTTAGAAGAGCCTCAAAAGAATATAAAACATAAGTAAGAAGAATAAAAACTATCTTTAAAAGATATGTCAATTTGGACATATTAAAGATTATTTTGGATTAATCTTTGATTTTATCTTTGGTATCTGAACCTTTTTTCAGCTAATAAGGTCCTGTGGGATGAAGAGGTATTCTTGTCTGATGCTTGAGGAAGTATTTGTGTTTGATGTTTTGTAGATATTGTCAGACTGAAAGAGAAACCCTAGTTTCAGAAAAAGAATGACTATTATGACATGGTGTTAGAAGAAAAAAAATCCCCTAAATCCCTTTCATGAAGACACTGTGCTCTATTTTGCTTTTTTGAGCTCTGCCTATGTAGAAGGCCTTAGCAGAGTCTTAACCCATTGTATCCTGGAAAGCTTTCCCAGTCACATGGAAAAATCTACCAAAACCAGGTATACATTCATAGGTCGAGACAGAGAAATTAGCAGTGTATATTTTGTCCTTCAGATCAAATCTCCTCCTGGTTTTTCTGAAATCCCTGTATTTTCCACTTGCAGTCTACTTGTGGCAGTTAGCAAAAAGCCAGTTTAGCTTTAGATTGTTTGTTATCCACAGATACCAAGTTGTTGTAGAATAATGATACAGCTCTGAAAAAACGTGTCTGATTTGGTCCCCAAAGTCTGTATGTAAGTCAGTAAAAACTGTAATTAACATGATTGTAGACTTATATAAAAGGAGAAAACCCCTAGCGACTGATAACATTCATTTTACTACATTTACCTCTTACTGGTGTTCATGCCTTTACTGTGCAAGCTCATCACACCTTGGGTGCTGCTTAGAGTGTAGTTTGAGATGTCTACATAAGTGCTTATTTCTCAAATGAAAAAGGGGAAAGTGCCTAAAAAGATGAAGTAGAAGAATGTCTATAAATATAAAACCACATTCTTTTGCAATTCTATTTTCATTTATTTGGCCAACATAGGTAAATATAGTGAGGTCGTAATATCCTGTCTTCTTCCACATGTTCTTTTTTTGACAGAAAGCTTTACTTCATCCAGATCACGTTGCATTTAATGAAATATCTATGCTATTGACAGCATTCTGAAGTGAAACATACTTCCAACCATCTAATGTTTCCTTTTTTCCCCTTTTGAATCAGAATGCTAAAGTACAAAAAGCTTTTAAATGTAACTATTTGCTACTAAATCCCTCCCCAAAACCTTTTCATTTGTGTTTTAATGTTCTTTTTAGAACATCTTTTTAAAAAATTATGCCTTCTATCCAGCAAAGACAGAGAAAACAAGAACAATTCTAAATCAGATTGAGGCTCTACATTATGAAGACCATCAAATCCTTCACTCAAGCAGTTGCCTCAGCAGAGAAAATATATTAAGGTAGTTAGGATCATTTTAATTAGATTGAGGCCCCATATATGGTTGTCTAACTTTTTGAGGAACAGGAAAAGGGCAATAATACATCTGAAGGTCATCTGAGTCTCTCTAATAGACTGTGAAATTCAGACCAATTGTTAAATATGGGAAAAATTGAGTTCTGAGGTTAACTTGTGTCAGCACCCAGAGCAAGAAAAGCATTTTGCTGTTTCTGGCTCAAATCTGTAGGTTCCCTTGCAGCACATACCTCAAGATCTGCAACAGATTGTAGGTGTGTGTCCAGGTTGCATTAACAATCTCCTTTTATAACTGCAAGCAAAGTTTATTCTGAAGTAGTAAAGGTCACCCTAGTAATAGCATGACTGGTTGACATGACATATAACCATGACCTATTTTATAGTTCTCTTCAAAGATTTTTAATATTCATCAGAGAAAGTCTGGGAAGTGGGTACTTTATTTACTCAGTGAAAGCTTATAAAATAGCTATATTAAAATTTTTATATATGCCTATGATTTTAATTTATCACCCTTTCTTGTTGTTTCTCAAATATATTGTTCTCTGGATGCTGTTGACAGAGTAACAATATTTAATTATACCACAAGGCTTTATTTATGGGCAAACCATTTCAAAAGAAAAAATATGAAAATTTTTTTTCCCCAAGACTAGCTCTGAAACTAAGTTTGACCTGGTTGTGCACAGAAACCTTCTTTATTTAGCATGCTTGGGCAAGCAGTGCTCTGTCTCCTGAGAGATTAAGATTGTAAGCAAGTTATGCAGGTGACTCAAATCCAGTTTATCTCACATAAAGAATGTTAATTGCATTGGCAATGGCATTCACTCTGATCACTTTATAGCTGTATAATTAGCTATTGGACATATTCAAGGGGCTTTCTGAGTGATACAAATACAGGAAACACCATAAGAGATAACTTGTTCTTTCCTGATTCATGCTGTGCAAAATGCAGAGATGATGCAAAAATGGAAACAGCAGTTGTTGGTATTTTCATGTCCTTGCTAACTGGGCTCTATGCTTACATAGCTATTAATTTTCTAGCAAATTCTTAAATGTTTTTGAAAATATACAGTTTTAGAAGCTGATATGAAACAAACATATGTGTATTCTCCTAAATTGCCTTGATATGGATTCCAATGATTTATCTAATGACCTTAGACCCATTTATTTTTCCTCAGCTGGGTTCTTCTCAAAATGAGACAGGAATTTATTTTCTCATCTCCTGTACAGGAGAATTTACAGCCACAAGTAGCAATTTCATAAATATGCACATTCTCATTTCTCAGCTGTTTACACGCAGCTTTTGTAAACCTGGTCTAAAATGATTTTTGTATGCAGATCAAGCCAGTGTACAGACAAACACAGAGTTGTTTAAATTCAGTGAGGATGAACTAGGGTCTCTAAACCACCTATTAGAATGCTGATCTGGATTTAAATTTCTTAGTTTAGGATCATGTCTTGAAAAACAAATGCCAAAGTGAAGATTATTGTGTATGAACTGAGAGCAGGAGTTGGTCTAAGCTCTTCTTAGGAGAGAAGTTGGCAAAAAGATGCTGTTGCAAATTTGCAGAAAGTGTCATTAAAATATTCCCATCCAGATTCACATGGTTACAGATGGGCCAAGTACGTTGCTTAGCATTAGGATTAAAAATGGGGTGGTTTTTTGCTTTGTCCAGTTGTAATAAGTTTATCAAATTAAAGTGGCTTTATCCAAAATTTTCCATGCCTGACTGGAAAACTGATTTTAGTTGACAAAATGAAATTGACAAAATAATTCGCTCCTCTCTAAGAATGTTGAAGTTCTTGCAGTTTGGAGGCCAAGGGGATAATTGGAGTGAAATGGGCAGGAATGAGAGGAATGGAGGAAGCTTTTTGTCCTGAAGTGCAGGTGCCTCATACTGAATATCACCTACCTAAAATATGTTGGGAAATAGCTACACTCTTTTTTTGGCTTGTCCAGATGATTTTCACTAAACTTAAACAAACATGGACCTGCCTAAAAAAAAAAAAAGTCATCAATTCATACATCAGAGAACCCATAAATGCAGATCTGGGCAGCATTTTCCTGTATCTACACTGTGCTGCTGCTGTCACTCTCCTGGGAGGATCCTTGGGTACTTCAGCTGATTTTTTCTTGTGTTAAGTTTGTGGATGGGCTGTATTTGGGTGACCTGGGGAAAAGGAGCTCCAGATTAAGTGCAGATCAAACACTCAGTGGAGAATTCATATAGCATTTGCTGTGAGGTATGAAAAGGGAGAGGCATGGTAGTTGGAAGGGGAATTGGATTTGAGAACTTGCTGCATTCCCAGTGTGAAAAGTGATATTTCTGGGCTAAAAGAAAACCATAAAATGACTAAAGAAACAGCAGCTGGATAGGTCTTGTATGCAGACTTGAAATGAGAAATTACAAAGAGCTGGATATGGCTTGTACACTGACTTAAAATAGGAAACTATAAAGATTTCAATATAACCAGAGAGGCTAGAAATGAATTTACTTGCCCAAACATTGCTGGAATCTGAAGATCCTGGGCAGGAATAGGACAAAAGCAATGGCTTGGGGAGAAGAATCTTTGCCCGTTAGCCATGCTTTTATCTCTATAATCTGGAAAGGTGCTATAGATTCTTGAGCATGTCTATTCTTCTGCTGACAAAATATGTTTTCCCCTGCCAATAGGTTTCCCTGCTAATAAGGAATTCCTGTGTGATGCTGTCACTCATTTACATAATTACTAACAGGTGGTTTTGTGTTCCTCATTTTCTGACTGATACTCCGATTTGTAAAAGTGATGAACGCTTTTTTGTCTGCAGTTGAATTAATGGAAGATGAGCTTTGAACACACAAAATTAAAACTTCATTTCCATCCAACACCTCCTCATCCCCTCAAAAAAAAAAATTGTCAGTTTTGTGGCTCAGTTTGAACATCAAAATTTAGCAGATACTTTTTACCTTGCTTTCTAAGATCTCTATCATACCTCAGAGAGAAGCTATGAAAATAAGTGAGGTGATTATAAAGCATTAAGATAGGTGTAATAAAGGTCATGAGGAAATTAATAATTCTGTCTTTGAAGTACATTTTGAGTAGTAAGGCAGGAGGCCACCCTTTAAACAGTACAACTAAAGCAAAATATTAAACACCTGCTCATTAAATGGATACCAACAATCTGGAGATGTTTGGGGGAAAAATACTGTGTGATCATATAATTGCAACTAGTCCCATAAGGCATCATAAGCAGAAGGGAAGTGATTAAAAGTCATGCAGACAGCCTTAATTCTGCCAGTAAGTGTGGCCTGCTTTATTTTCTAACCTTTATAATGTTCTTTTCACTTTTTTAAAAAATTACTTGCATATAATAATTGTGCATAACAAACCTGTAAAATTAGCTCTGTAGTTATCAAGATAAATTTCCTGAGTCAAAATCTGGTATTGCTTGCATCTGTATGAATTCTGAGTAATTTTTTTAAGTGACATCATATCCCCTAACTTGCTGAGAGTGAAATATGAAATAGAGTGTGTAACCAGTTTTACATGTCTTTATGAAAAATCACTGTCTTGAATGGACATACTGTTTCATATAAACCCAGCCTTATAATGGTTTGACTATCATAAATAATTTCTGACAATAAAAATGTGTTGTGGCTGAGAGGACAGAACAAAATTTGTTCCTTCCAAAGGCAACTTAGAAACTAACCCCAGTGACATCCTTTCAAATGAAATTACCGGTACTTGGATTTTGTAGCAGTATAACTGAGATCAGATTGTGGCTCTGCATCTGGATTTTAAGCAGGTCTGTACAGCATTATGGTGATTAATACTATTTGTAGCTGTGCAGCCCAACATAACAAGGGTAAACACAAGTTATTATTCAGACTTTAATTTGGTTTTCCATGGTGAAGTTGGCGATGGGGATCAGGGAATCTCTGTCCTGTGCACGACAGCTCACAATTGCCTGAGGTGCATAACACAGAGCTTAAATTTTCCTCCGAAGCATCAAGGTATTGATCACTGCCAAAGGCAGGCTGGCTCCATGGGCAGCTCATACATTGTTGCAGCAGGAGCTCCCAGCTCAGGCTCTGTGCAGGGCTGCAGAGCCACAGCTTTTCCAGGGACGGGCACAGCTCAGAGGCCTCTCTGCTGTCTGGCCAGTGGCTGGTCAGTCCTGGCACAGGCTGCCTCCTGGTCCTCCTTCCCATCCTCTTGCTGGAGGGTAGGATGGGACAACCCTTGCCTCTCCAGCCTGGCAGCCCTCTTCCTAGCTCATTATGCACATCATCAGTTCCACTTGTCTGAATTTGTGGAGCTCAGCCTCCTTTCTGTTTGATGGATGAGTAAGCAGCAAGATGCTGAAAAGTCAAAAAGTGTTCATTTCAGCCCTCTGACTCACTGTGGAATTTTAATGTCTCTTTCAAGAGCGGCCCACGTTTCTCAGGCGACCGATTAACCAAGTGGTGCTGGAGGAGGAGGCCGTGGATTTCCGGTGCCAGGTGCAGGGGGATCCCACACCCACAGTCCGGTGGAAGAAAGATGATGCAGACTTACCAAGGGGAAGGTGAGAGCCACATTCGTGTTCTCTTTCAGATTTCAAGTGTTGCACAATGCTGGAATCCATCCCTGCTACTAAAGAACGTTGTGTCCAAGATTTACTTCCCCCATTGCTGCTCTTTTGGCACTACAAATCTTGTTGCAGAGGCAGCTGTGCAGGGAAACCCAACCTGGGTGAATTGTCCAGGTAATGGATTCCTGTGGAGGAAAGAAAAGTGATGTGTAGGTGTTGTGAGCACATGGGTATTCAGTGAATTTATTGGAGACAGTAAAGATGTTTTAGGACTGTAATGGTGATAGTAGCCTTCAGAATGATGTGCTGATACCAAGAGGGAGAAAACTTGGCAGGAAAGTTGCTCTGTTGCACTGGCAAGGTGAATTACAAGCAGAGCATGGTGGGCTTTGCTGGCTCCTCAGTTAACTCTTGGAGAGAAACCTTCCTCTTGAGGAAACAAAAAGCCAGAATAGCAGAAGTGTAAAGCAGAGTTGAAATCTGGAACAGGCCCCCTGTGTTCAAGAAAGATTAATTTAGTCTGGAACAAACAAGGAGAAAATTTTAGTGAGTAAGGGAAGGGAGTCTCTCATGCAAAAAGGTTTTAAATTAGTCTGGCTCCTTTCAGCTAAAAAAGCAGTGTTTGGTCCTCATTTTCCAGAACTCTTTCTTGTTTCAATGCTGCATCATTATTTCATTAAAAAAATCTCAACGTGGAAATAGCTCTGGGAACAGGAATTAGAACCCAGGTCTCCACAGCCCAACAAGTCTTTCTGGCACTATGAGTCCTGATTTATTTTTGCACAGTTTTAGTTTTAGCAGTAGACATGAATAGTGACTCTTTCTTTTTTCGATGTCAGGATGGATTTTTCTCTTTGCTTGCACTTTAACTATGTATTGTAGAGTAGTCCACAGTAAATACATTGTGCTTCTGTGATTTATTCTTGCTTTTGTGCTACTTCTGTTGTTTGAAATCATGTCTGCTTCTAGGTCTCATAAGCAGAAGTAATAGATGATGAACCCACAGGGTCTTTGATGAGATTGCACTTCTATTAGGTATTTTTAGTGACTACTATCCCTTCTTTTCCTCCAAAATCTGCACTTCAGAGGCAAATGTTTCTGATAAGTAGCATTATTTCTAATATGCATGTTTTCTATTCTATAATTTTTCATTTATATAGCAAGATACATGAGCATATCTTCACTGTCCAAAAAGTGAACATTTCCAAACCATGCTGCATGATGCTTAATCAAGGAAGATAAGCTTGGAACCTCTAAAACAAAAGCTATTGTGTTTTTCTGGATTTTTTAATACCAGCAAAGAAAATTGCCCAGGTAGAATCTGAATGAATGGATGGATGAGGAAAATATGATATCAAAATTTTATAAATTAGGAAAGCAAGTCAAAATGATTCCTCATTGTTGAAAATAAGGGATTTTTTTTGAAGTAAAAGACAAACTGAGCTCCTGTATTTTAAGCATTTTAACACTACAATGACATATAAAACCCTCTAGGTTTTCCCTTTGTTATTCTTCCCACATGTATAAAGACTTCTGAGGAGATCTCTGAGCTATTTCTCTTATAACTTTCAATATAAATTTCCTGTTTCTATAGCTAAAAATGTTCTTTGCATATCCTTCTGTTTTCATTTTTTTCAATTTTATTTTGGCTTCATCCCTAGATTTCAAGACAATTATAGTAGGTACCTGTTTCAACAATTACAGCAGATTTTAAAATCTGTCTGTTGTTGATTCAGCTTTCAAAAGTGTCTAGTTCAGTGACAATGAAGTGGAACAAACTGAATTTTTGTATGCATTTTGTTTCTGTAACTTGCTCCTGGTGAGTGCCAGAATCAGTGACAGTGGATCCATAGTCTTTCAGAAATCCTAGTCTGTTTTTCCACCTTACCTTGTTTTAGTGTTTTTAGTGACTCATGGGAAAGCAAAGAGAAAAGTAGTGCCAGTGATTTCTAGTGACAAATGTGAACAGTATTGCTACACTGAGTGGTGTGTTGAGTAGTAATTGGAAAATAATTTCAGGCGGTTAAAGCCCTAATTATAAAGGTCCCAGATGGACTCTAAGCATCTCCAGTTGCAACTGGATTAAATGAGAAAAAAAACCCTACTTCTAAAGAAATTACTATGTTTGAAAACATGACTCTTTATAAAAAAAATAATTTGGCTATTTGTCAAATTGTGTGTGTAATTGCTCAGGGGTATATAAATAACCATGCTTCAAATCTGAGATTAAACAGTTTATACTTATGATGCAAAACTTCATTCCCAATTTCAGTTGTTTTGAACCGATGATCTAAATTAATTATGATAGTCTGTATTTTGAATTTAAAACCTTAAAGTAGTTCTTTAAGTAGTAGTTTTTAAAATGTCTGGAAAATATTGGTCTCGCTAGTGGTCAAAGGAAGTTATTCTGTAGACCTGACTTGAGATTTCAGACTATGATATATATGTTACTGAGCTCATCTGTGTATGCCTGGGCAGGAATTAAACAAATTATAAATACTAGGTGAAAACAGTAGTGTGAGTAATGTATGATAATGTTTTCATAGTTCTTTTGCACCATTGTGATAAAGAATTATTTCTGTTCTTCAGTGCTTAAAATTCTTGTTAGAGCCTAAATTGGTCCCAGCAAATTAATCTCCTGTTGATCTAAATGTTGATTCTGCACCAACAGGGAGACTCAAAATCCATTGTGAAGTCTAGGGTATGTAAAGCCTTTTTCCAGAAGCTGTCCACTTCAAATCAGTGACCCAAGACTGAAATGCATTGTGAATCAAAGGCACATGGTGTATATTTTATTTTAATTGCTCTAAAAATTCAGCCTCACACCACAGCCTCCACAGTACACAAAGGGTGGGGAATAGTTAATCATGTATGACTCATGTCAAACTACTGGAGGTGAAAAGGATGTTGTGGGGTCACCAGTCCTATGCCTTTGGCTGCAATATGAGGTTCACTATTCCATGAATAGAATTTTTTCTCATTATAAGTGACACAAGGAAATGGCACAAGGATTGTGTCAAAGTGACTCAGACAATTGTGGCTATGCATAATGATTAAGATCTACTGAAAATTAAATAAAATTTGTCTTTATTGATTTTTTTTTTCCAGGTGCATGTTCAGATATCTTTTCCTTTGATGTCTGCCCAGCAAAAATAGAGATTATACTTTCCTTCCAAGGAGCTGATGGTCTCCTGTGTGGTAGGGAACTCAATATGGCCTAGATCAACTTTTTATTCATCTGCATTTTAGTCCTGGTAACAGGAAGAAAATGACATTATTTGTGAGCCTACAGTATGAGAGTGGCAGATCTATGACTAGCAATTTAATAACATTTGAATAAGGTTTGTACAGTGTTTCATGTCTTCAAATTTTCTAGCGAAGCCAAGGAGAGCAGCTGCATGGTCTGTAATTATATAGCCAGTAATAAGTACTTTTTTTTTAAGGAAGTGAAGAGATTTTCAATTACAAGTCAAAATTTATGACACACTATAATAACTGTTTAAACCTTTTATACAGAAGAAGTTAGCAGTGCCAGTTCTTCGGCAGAGTGAGGTTAGCTCAGCAAATGTATTTTTCAGTTGCCTTAAAAATGACTGAGTAGCAATCACATAGGCCTTTTTTTGCATTCCAGCCCAGAACAGCTGTTTTAGCTCAGTAAATACATCTTTAATGAAATTACAACCTGCTCTTTTAAGTTGCATTTATAGGCACTGATTAGATGGATATTGTAATAGAGATGAAAAGTGTCAACTGCACCAACAGGGAGAGGTTTTTGTTTTATGTGCCACCCACACAATGGGAGTGTGGGCAGAAAAACCCAGAGTGATACTTCAGAAGGAAAGTGGTGTGTAGTTTACACAAGGTATATGGCTAAGTGTTAAGAGATTGTAGGTTATTAAATGACACCTAGCAGTAACACGCAGCAGTGAAGACCATAAACAGCACAGTAAGGTTTCTTATTTGCTGGAGATTAGGAATGTTCATTAAAAATTATTTGGGAATAAGTATTCTTAAAGCACAGAGTTAATGTATTCTAAGATATGTGTTAGCTGCCACAGCACAAGCCTGTGTAGGTGTTAGTTTTGCTATGCTTTTAAAACTGGTCGCTTTTTTAAATGCATATGCATAGTCTGGGCAGAAATGCTGTCTGCCACACTTCTGATAGAGCTTAATGAAAAAGCACACCTATAATTTCTCTGCTTTTCTCCATGGCTTCTTGTGAGTCCAAAACTAGGCACATAACACAACATTTTAAAAATATCTCACTGTCTTCCAGATGCAAATCTTTGGAATGGATTTAAATACAATTCACAGCAAACCTAATGAACTAAGAAAAGCTGGATTTTTTAAGAGGAGATCCAAAAAGAGCCTGATAGCCTGAGAAGTTTTGCATTTTTATTTTTCCATTGTGTTGGGTTGACCCTGTCTGGATGTCAAGTGCCCCCCAAAGCCTTTCTGTTTTTCCCTTCCTAGCTGGACAGGGGGCAGAAAATAGAATGAAACACTTATGATTCAAGATAAGAATGGGAAGAGATCACTCGTCAGTTAGTATAATGGGCAAAACAGACTCAACCTGGAAAAAAATTAGTTAAATTTATTACCAATCTAATCAGAAAAGGATAATGAGAAATAGGACCAAATCTTAAAAACACCCTCCCCCCACTTTTTTGCTTGACAGGGAGAGGGCCTTGTGGTCAGTTCATCACACCTTGTCTTTGCCACTGCTTCTTCCTAAGGGAGAGAAGTTCACTTCTGTGCCTGGAGTTCCTCTTCCCGTCCTCCTTCACTGACTTTGATGTCTGCAGAGTTGTTGCTCTCTCATGAGAGATTTGGTGGGCACCTTGCACATACCCACCGCATCATGACCATAGGATAAGGCTCTGTAAGCAAGTCAGACAGTAATTTTTAAGAATAAACAGTGGTGCTCCATAATTTCATTTATATTCTGTGGATAGGATATTGAGGTATTTAACTCCAGCCCCCTCTAGATACAACCAAGGGGAGAATGACCTTTCAATGAAATATGAGTTAATAACACTAGAGCACTGTGTGCTTTCTTTGAGTTAATATCTGTGCAGATTGTAACAAAATGCTGTCTAATGTGTATTGAAAATTAATTAGAATAAAGAGTGTGTTTTAGTAGTGTAATGAATATAATCTTTGGTTACATCTGAAAATTTCTATTGCAATTAATAACAATTAATGGTTTTAAATGAAGGGTCGGGGGAAAAGGATGTTTTTCATATTAGCTATATCACATGTACTATTTGTCATCTCTGGTTAGATCCTGTATGATTTGTATGCTCATCTTTTTTTTCCTTAAGCTAAAGCATTAAGGAGAGATTAGTCCCTTTATGAGGAGCATAGGGAGGAAGATTGGATGTTCTTAATAGCTTGTCAAAAAGAGACAGTGAAAGAAAGAGGTTTAGTATGGTATCTGTATCCTTACATACATCTGGAGGCAGATTTGCAAAGGAGGTTTGCAGAGATGTTGCAGATGTCTGGCACAGAGAGAGTTGCTCTGTAGCTTGCAGAGTCCGTGGGGCACAAGTGAGCACTGGCAGATCTCAGTCAAGTGCAGCTTAAGCATCTTTTCAGCTGTTATGTTGAACTATTTGAGGAAAGTTCTGTAAAATCAGAGATACCATTTAGAGATAGAGAAGTGATGAGAAGTAAAATGGATGCAGGGGTTGGTTAATTCTTGTGTATATAACATCAGGATGATGTACCACAGTGATGGTGGGGTGCCCCCTCCTGTAGCACCTTTGGTTGAGTATCCCTTTTCTCTGATTGCTATTTTGCCTGTCACTGAACCCTTCCTTCTCTGCAAGTGAAAATGTCTTTCTTACAGTTGGATGGGGAGTACATGCCCAAGTGAATATGTAAATGACAGCATTTTTTTTACATTTTAAACCCCTCAAAACTTGACATTGAGTAAAGTCCTATAATTGCATCATCCCACAGTTACCCCAGGGGTTTATAGTCTAACCCAGGAGTTGTCTGCCATTCCATTTGTCTGAAATATTAAATGCTGTGAGCAAAAGTGGTAGATGTGTGGCTCTGCTAGACTGATCAGCAGAGAAACAGTTAATAACGTTGACATTTAAATTGGCTTCATGTTAAGTGTCAGTTCTCACCACCGAGCTGAAGAAGAGCTATTGTTTCAGCCAGTCTGTTTGCAGATTCATGAAAATACTCTCCAGTTGCTTACATAAGGGTCAAGGTTGGAAAAATAGCTTTACAACTCCATGGACTACAGCCATAAAGGAATTGTGTCAACTAGCACTCCTGCCTGCATGTTTTCTCTTTATGCTGTGTGAACTATTGGTGATCTATGAAGTGATCACTGACAGTGCACTAGAAACAGTATTGTCACAGAAGAATGTTGTTATTTCTTTTTATTCTTTCTTATTCTGTAGCCTAAAATATTTAAATTTTATAGCATTAATGAAGTCACTAGAAGAGTTCAGAAACAAAATTTTTTGCCAGTTGTAGTAGCCTCAAACATGGGTTTATCTGAATTTTCCAGTCACAGAAGGCTTCAGTAAAAAACAGTCTTGCAGGAAGAGGACACAGTGAAAGTTAATGTAGAATTTCATTCAAAATACTCCTACTAGTGCTTAAATATTTCTTTAGTGTCAAAAAAAAGCAAATTGTACTACATAAAAGCTTAGTAATCACATGATTTGTATAGTGTCTTTATGAATTTTATAAATATTAAGGTAGCCTTCTTTCTATTATCAGTTTATTAACCATTAAAATCATAGAATTAAAAAGTAAAGATGGTTAACTGTGGGGGATTTTTTTTTTTTTGTTTGTTTGTTTGGGTTTTTTTTTTTCCATGAAAGCCTTAGGAAAACAGGGAGGATGAAGCTCTTAGTTATATTCAAGTGGGAGTAAGATTCAAGAGCTCTAACCACTGATGCTACTGGAATATCTGGCCTGCAGGGATTTCTTCTCCTTTAACACATTCCATCTCTTCATGGGATACAAAACTTGTCATCTGAGGTAAAAACAAATTAACTTACACTGTCAGTGAAAACACTTTAATGGTGAAGTTTTAAGCCTAAAAATTATTTCAAGTTCCTATCAGTAAGTTCTGTGTTGATAATTGCTTAACTAGCAAAATGTACTCTTTAAGAATATGACTTCTGGCTCAATTGAAGGCACTTTCATTACAACATTAACATGACTTCATCTTTAATTGCCACTTCAAAGTTGGTTACTGATTCAAAATACAGATTAGGAAATATTTCATTTCTCTGACTAGTTTATAGTAATCTTTCATGTGCTTTAGGCAAATAATAATAAACAGGCAAACACAAATTGAGTTTATCACAAACTACTCATGATCTGTGTGCTCATGTTAAAAAATGCATCAAGCCAAGTTTGGTGGGTGCATGCCAGTCTGCTCTCAAATCTACTTTGTTCCAGTCCATGCAGTAACATTTCAATTTTTCAAAAGCTGAAATGGACAAAACCAGATAATTCTGAGCATCAAGGGTGCTTTTCCAAGGGATGAATTTATGACATAGGCATTAATAATATAAATCTCCCTGGCTGCCAGACAAATGTGTCTCATCTGTGAGGGAAAGGACTGCTCCTGGTGATGGAGGATAAGGTCTCCATGCCAAATGATTACAAGGTCTCTTAGATCACTCTTCCACCAAAGCTCCAGTTTCTGAAATGTGGAGCTCTGTCTGGAACTAAAATCAAATCAGAAGCCCATTTTGAGTAATTATCATGTAGTAATTCCCTATGAGTACACTTCCATGTCCAGAGATGTAAAGGATCTCTGCAAAAGTTTAGATAGGATTTACTGACTCATTGATTCCCAGACATATGTTTTGTTGCTAACTGCTGTTTGTTTCCCAACTATTTCAAAGAGAATCAAAAACCTGTCTCAATTTGCTTTCTTGGTTCTCTTCTGAGCACATGGCTCCTGATTTTGTAAGAGACTATGCATTTTTATGTGCAGTCACACCTGCCTGTTTGCATATAAGAGCAGTGCTGTGAAGTGTAATGCTTCCAGATAATTTGGAAAAGACTATTTCCTTGGAAACAGGTGTGGTTTCCCAATGTTGGCCCAGTAACTGTAACAGCTGTACATATATTTTATGAGACTTAGACGATGTTATTGGATTCCTTGCTTTAAAACACAGTGCAGTGTGGGTTTCTGTTCTATATTATTGCAATTAAGTGTGTCTACTCTATCAGATAGAAATAATCTGCTGATCACAACCCATAAGAGGTTTTGGACTAAAGCAGAACTTCAGTCAGCATAATTGAAGAAAAACCACAATAGTGAACAGCGGCCTGTGTCACACAGCTCCTTTTCTGGTTTGCTGTATAGAATAAAGAAATATGGAACATAGAAACCCTTTTATATGACACCTCACAAACATGCATCACACAAAGAAATTCAAAGTAATATAACATTGTCTTCTACCTTTCTCTGACATGAATGGCAGAGCTAAAAAATAAATGGGTATCTGGACATGTACATGTGAGGAGGAGCCATCCTGTCAGCACCTTGGAGATAGCTCCCTGGTAGCTCAATTTATCATGGCTGTAAGCAGTGTCTTAGAGCCACCAAGGAAAAAGCAGTTTTTGATTTCAGGGGCACAACAGAGTAATTTGAGACCAGTGCACACAAATATATCCATAACTGTCAGTGATTCAGGTTTTGGTAGTGAAAGAAAACCTGACACTCCTATATCTTTCCCCAGAAAGCTGTCACCCATATACATTTGGGCTTCTTTCTTCTTCTTCCATGGGCTAGAAGTGAAAATAACTCAGCTTGTGTCAGATATGCATTGCCAGTGGGCATGGAGGCTCTCCCTTCTGCTGCTGGATCACATCACACAAGCCTGAAGCAGGTAACAGCTCACACTTCCCATCTCACTGCAGCTTCCCCTGGCTCCCTCCATCTGGCACAGGGATGCAGGAGCCAGTGAAAAGCTGTGGAACTGTGCTGGGAGCTGAAGTGCCAGCACCACAAAACCAAAAGTGGAGACAGAAGCTTAAGCCTCCTTAACTACCTCCTGTTTACCCTGATTTTGGCCAGTAGCATCTCTCTATTTGGGCTCCCTAATCATCGATGTTGTGAGCAATCTTGAAGCTTTGTGCATGTTCTGCAAAATAGTTTGGCAAACAGGCAAAAGAAAATACAGCAAAGTCGTTTTTGTGCCATCTGTTAAAAAAAAAAAAAGAAAAAAAAAAGACAAGCCTACACTGTGTACATAAAAAGATTCCAATTTGTTATTTAATATTTTTTTATTTACAAGCATGTTTTAGATTAAAATATATACCTGGTATAAATTAATGCAAATTTTTTAACAGTCTTTAACAGTTTAGATGTGATTTTTTCCTCTTGCAATATCCCTTTAGTAAGAAATAAGACTTCTTGAGTTGGTTTTCTTGAGTTCAGCAGAGTATTTTGTGAAGTTTAAAGTACACCACTAAAGCAAGTGCATCCTTGTATTACCAGTTAGGTTACTTGGATATTTAGGAATAAAATTACTCCAGCTGCAGATGAATTTTTGCTATCTGTGCATGTTAAAAATAAAAGAGCTTCATTTTTTTTATGCATAGCTGCATTCACATTTTTGAAAATATGGAAACCAGGGGTTCTGTGAAGCACTGTGGAAAATTTATATCAAATGCAATGAAAAACAAATATTATTGCTAAATATCTCTATCTTAGGTAAATTTTTCTCTCTTTATTTTTTATTTAATAATTATGAGAAAGATTGATGGCTGAGTGTGAACAGATACACTTCCAAATGTGGGGAAAAAATTCCAACTGTGACAAAGCCAGTTCAATTCAAGTTTATTCTTAGATGCTTAAGTTAACACATGAATTCAACCTCAGTACATAAATTTGTGATACTTAAAAATAGTTAATATGTTTTGTTTTATTTGCTATTTGGCTGAGCAGATGGTAATGGTTTTGACACAATTCAGTTTTTTATTTTTCTTCTTTTCTTTTCTTGAAAAAGACAAGGCTCTTTTTCCCACTTTGTCACAGCTGGTTACCAATCAATCTCAATTCACACTACAGTGATGATAGCACATGTTGTTCAGGGGCCAAATCTGATTGGGTTGCATTTTCAGCAGTGTTTCATATCAAAAAAAAATTGTGTCTGTATGGCAGTGACTGTCAGCACACTATTGTACAACTGTCATTAATCAGAACTAGCAACAATGAATGCATTCATATGTGCCAGAGACTGCCAGATTTCACTCAAAATCACCCAATTTCTATTAGAATTTCCTCACCAGCAGTGTTTTCTCATGTGCCTCTTGTTTCTCTCTTTCTTTTTTCCTTGCCAGTCCCCTGCCAGCCGCTTCCTTTTCGTTTAATTAAAGGCAGACTGGCTCTATTACTCGCAGAACAGAAATTATGTAACGTGGTGCCCAAAAGTGGCTGGTTTATATCTGGCACAGGCTGTCTGACTGTTTAAAAAACCTCTCCCAGCTCAGTCTGATGGCTGAAGTCTAAGCTGAACTGAAAGGTTAAGCACCTTCGAATGTTTAACAAAGAGAAGTACTTAAAATCAATTAGATGTCCATAAACATGTGAAACTGATGTCTGATGCCCTGTGGCTTTAGCTCAATGCTGTATGAATTGGCTAGGAGTCAGCAATATTTGGGCAATATGTCACAAGTTGTTTCTTGACACTGCATGTATTTTGAAGACATGGCCTTCTTCATGTACTGGCAATGTTAAAGAGCAATTTAACCACTGCATCCTGGTTTTCTGCCATTCCATTTTCAATCCAGGAGCCTGGTAAACCCTCTCTGTGAATGGTATTAGCAGAGAGGACCCTGATCCTCATTCCTAAGTGTTCAGAAGCACTAATCCAGCTGAGAGTGAACTTCCACAGCAAATGAGGTGAAAACATCTTGCTGTGGGGATTTGAGGCTCTAGGCAAGAGAGGAGACAAGGCGTTGTTCAAGGCTGAGCAGGTGGATGCTTGAGAAATTCAAAAGATGTTCCATCTCCATACCTTGTTATTTTGTTTGTGTGCTGAGGGTCAGGCTAAAAGCCAGTTTCCCTCTTTTCTCCTTCCTGTCTGCTTCATCTGCCAGAGCTCTTCACTGAACTGCAGTGACTTCTGGGGACAGTGCTAGTGGAACAGATGACTGACGGGCAGCATATCAGTACTGCAGGACAGCAGATGGTTCTAACACCCCACGGGTCCAGCCACGTATGAATCTAATTGCTAGATGGCAAATTCTGTCAGGGTGGTCCAAAAGTATGGCCTGTTGGAGAAGCAGACCGGGAGAGATGAGCCTGTCCTTGAAGTAATTGTTAACTGGACCATGACCGTGACATGTTTACGCCACCCTCTGTTTGGTGACCCAAGTGGGAGCTGATGGCTGCAGCCACCACCCTGCGTCCTGGCATGCCATGCAGCTGGCGCCTCCGCCCAGCAGCCTTGGCACAAGGTGCAGGATTGGCAGGTGCAGGGATAAAGGCTGCCGGAGCCTCGGAGGCAGCTGGCTGGCATGCCGGCACCAGCACATCCGTGGCAGGAAGCAGAGGGAGTCAGCTGCAGCCCACAGCATGCTGGAGCTCCCTGTCCCAGCCTGCCTGCATCCCAGTTCAGGCAGCCCCTCTCTCACATACAGTCCTGCTGCCTGGCTCTTTTCTCTCAGCAGCATTAAGTGAAGCACAGGGATGATATCTGTTGTATTAAAAAAAAAAAAATCAATTACATAGATGGCTAATTGTTGCCCAGCTTTATAGCCCTGATTCTGATATCCAATTCATATTTATATTTCAACTGATCTTCGTTTCCTCATCATACAGCAGCTGAATACAAATTTATATTTTCAGTCTCCTAGAGCTGGCCTCATGTCAAGAAAATAAGCATTCACTCTCATCTGCAACTCTGCAATCACCAAAGACAAATAACTGCTCCATCGTTGTAGGATAATGTTGTCATATTCTTGAGATTTTTAAGGGGGACAATTTGCCCTTTCTGTCTTATGAAAACAGTGATTTTTGTTTGCCATTGACTAATGCAGCGCAGCATGCAAAATGACATAATTTGTGAGCAGTCTAGAGGAAATGTTCTTTAGCTGCATGTGGCTGTTGAATGTAGTTGTAATAGATGTGTAGCTCTCCAGAAGGTGCATATTAAGTTCTCTAACTACATAACTACATGCCCCCTCAACACTACCAATGGCACTGTGCTGCCAAAAAAATTATCCTTACAAGTTTCTGAAGTTTGCTGTGCCATCTATTTACTTATTCTTCCCCTTGGCATATCTCCTATTAATCAGTTAAATCTGAAGTACTGCATATACATACAATTAAATGTAACTCCCAAGGAAATGGATATAATATGTGTTTATGTTAACTTTAACAGAATGGTCAGCCTCAAATACATCTCTATTAAATTATTTCTTGCTAATTGATAGAATGGACCTATTGAATATAGAAAGAAGTTGAATTGTGGTGAGTGTGAAAAGATTTCTTGATTGATCTTTGTTCTTGGAATTGCTAGGAATGCTCTAATTGATGTTGTGAGCTTTAGTTAGACCTAATAGAATTTTAAATGTTTCACCATATGGGATCTTTAAGTTAAGATGCTTTGAAGTCTGTTAGCACATGGTGCTCTCTCTACAAACCTGGAACCAATAGCAATATATGTTATGTACACAAAAATTTTATGTTTCATTTTCCCAAAGGATCTAAATATCCCATAGAACCTGTCAACATTCCTCTGACTTGTTGCATTGTGTCCTTATTCATCCAAACATTTAAGGATGCTTTTCCATACGATTTCTATGTGTTTCCTGTACAAGTCTATAAGACCTTGCCTGCATAAAAAAAGGTAAATTAGTCCTTCTAAAATTATGTCATGACTGTGAATACAGTGAGAAATAGTAGTGACACCTTCTGAAGTCTAGATCTGTCTTTAGTGTTCCTATTTCACTGATACATGTGAATCTGAAGCCAAGTCTAGATTCAAGATGACTTAATGTACCATATCAAGAAGAGATGTTGTTGAAAATAATTTGACAAAATAATATTTAAAAGGTAAAGTATCTGTGCTGATAACCGGGGTTTTCCTGATTTGGCAACCAAAGATATTTTATACAACATGAAGTCTCCTGCTGATTTTAATGAGCTTTGGATCAGAGCCTAAAAAAGTTTGTTAAGCATGACTTCTGCAGGATAATAACAATTTAGCTGAAAAAAAATTTCTGGGTATAATCAGTCTAAATGCCTTGAGCATATTGGAGTATGTTGCATTAAGTAAGTTTTATACATCCTCATGTATATAACTTAAAGTTTTAGAATTTTTTTCAACAGTAGAAACAAAGAAATGGACAAAGCACAACTGATTTGTTTCTAATTTCTTTTAAGAAAGAGAAAATGTCATTGTCCACCCATATTGAATTGTTTTGTTGTATTTCTGTGAAATTGATAAATCTGCTTTAATGTGCCTCTTCAATAAATGTCACCTTCCAGAGCCTGAATATATTTTTTATTGTTCGCAATTGGGTAGTATGAGATCCTACCACCATACTTACCCTTCCCTAAGGGATTGCTGCTCTAGGGGGAAACTGTATATAAAAGGAAATTTCCAAATCAGCAAAAGGTAAATCGTGTAGCTCACACGATTAAAGGCATGATAAACCTGACCTGTCATGTATTGATAACTGATGTCTGATACCTTAATTTTATCTTATTGCTCTAGATCAAGGACAAAGTGAATGATATTATTAATAAAGCCCTAATACTGAACATAGCAATACTAATTTTATGTAAAGTTTCTAACTAATGCAGAGTGCAATAAAACTGTCACGGAGATTAATGCTTCATGGAATTATCTAATGCTGGATAATAATTTATCTTCCAAAGTTGGCTCCAAAATAGATTCACGCTGGCATTTTCCAGGTGATAGTTTCTGTCCATTTCTGCTGGCCACAAAAAGAGCTTTCACTCTTTTGCTGTGACACAGGTATGACATCAAAGACGACTACACCCTGCGCATTAAGAAAGCCATGAGCACGGATGAGGGAACCTACACCTGCATCGCCGAGAACCGAGTTGGGAAGGTGGAAGCCTCTGCTACGCTCACCGTGCGAGGTGAGTGCTCCTGCCGAGGCAGGGCCTGTGTCCCACACGGATAATTGCTTTCTGATGGGATGGGCCCCGTCCTTCCCTGCCCTTCCTTGGGTTCCACACACCCTTTGCCATGCTGATTTCACCCACTGATTTACAGCGCGGGTGAAATCCTGGTCCTGGTGATATCTCGTGTGAAATTTTAATTGATTTCAGTGGGATGGGATCTCCCTGCAGTAAAAGTCCCGTCCCAGTGTGTTTTTATTGAAGAGCAGATGCATATATGCATAAGCAAGCACTACATAACTATGGGCATAGACATGAATATGTGAGCCATCAGCTCAGGCTATTAGTCATATTTCTTTCTCTAAGTATAATGAGTAGAGTAACTATATTTATTAATGACAAACATAATACAGATAATATTATTATAGGATTAGCTCTGCCATAATTAAGCTCTCTACCACTGCCCTTTATCCAAAAAAATAAACCACAGCCAAAGGAAAGAGAAAATCCTAATTAAATTTTATAAGTATTACAAGGTAAAGACTAATTATTCTCGCCTGAGTTATTTGTGGTCTCTAGTATCCACTCACTGTTTATGTGCTGCTCTTTGATTTGGTAAGGAGGTTTAAGGCTAGTGGAATAATGAGTTGCCAAAATATCTTTTGTGAGAGTACATATAGATATGCTAAATATTATGGGGAGAGAAAAAGTTTGTAAGTTAATATTTCTATTTGAGTAAATAGAATATAATAGTTATTACTTCATTCCAAAAGATAAGCAGCAATTTGGCACAATGGATATCAGACAGACACTATTTCACAGTTTAGTGGTGCATGCTGACAGTTTTCAGTAGAGCTGTGAAAGGTTAATAAAAACATTTTTAGCTTTATCTGTCCTCCTCTTTTCATACACATTAAATCAAATGTTCAAAGTCTCAATGGATTGCTTTATTAGAACTGGGGTCAACTGACCCAAGAGGCCAGCTTCCATTTCCATCCATTTAATGCATGGACACAGTTCAGTTTAATTTTCTGAATTCAAAGGGAAAAAAAAAAGCCACTGAGTGGCTTTGTAGGGGGAGAGATGTTAGTATGTAACAAAGAAAAGATAGCATTGTGATAATCTGTTGAAGTATTACCTCAGTGTTCACTTTAGACTGTAAGTGACAATATGGCTCTTCTCATTTTAAGTTGAAGAAATAGGTGTGTAAGAGATTGTTCTTCCCTTTTGTAATATGGAAAAATTAGTCACCATAACCAACTCCCAGAAGCAGTCTCACTCTGTTCCTTTGTCACAGGCAGGATCAGAGTGTCCAGTAATTCTGGTGACTAATTCCCTGGCCTTTAAACACTCCTAGAACTGTGTCCACTGTGCACATTACTGGAGCAAGCCTTTTGGATTTGCTAGCCTGACTTTTAATGTAAACAATAGCTAGAACCCAGCAAAAAAATCCTTTGAAATCACTGGAGCTTGAACCCAATGAAATTAAAGGGGAAAAAAAAACCTCAAGGAAATGTGTAATTTAATTGATTTTCCCTCTGTAAAAGCATGTTTTCATTATCTTGTGCATTTTTCCCCCTGGCTTTGTCATTTACAGTCAAATATATAATGTTTATTCAATACAAAGGAAGCCATGATATTAGAAACATACTACATGTTCAGGGTATGACAGAAAATTAGAAGAACCAAGAAATTCATTGGAGAAAGCTATAACTCTGAGTTTTGTGAAAACATAAGACTGGGAAATCTCCCACTGACTTTAAGGGGATGATGAACAATGGACTTCTTAATTAGAGAAAACTTTAATTCTGAATTGTTAATTAACAGTGTTGTCTGACACTGATTTTACCATGTCATGTAAAGGAGCAAAACCACTTAGCATTTCAAAATTTACCTTGAGCTCGTCTTGGACCTTGCAGGTGTCATGTAGTTCCATCTGCACACCTGACAACAACCATGTAATCCTTAGCTCCCTCATTCACAGCTCCATCTTCCTAAACCAGAGGATGGGGATGCAGTCAGGAAAGTTGCATTACACTGTCACAAACAACAGCAGAATCAGAGTTGTGGCTCAGACTCCATGTTCTCTCTTGGAAAGATGCATGTCACTCTTACACCTTGTCTTTCTGCAGAAGAAGGAATATGTCCATAATACTGGAAGCCAAAAAGTGCTCCAAGAGATGATGGGTTGGAATGGCAGCAGACTAGACATAGTTAAATGAAATGGGAACAGAGCCATGGAAAGATTGAGAACCAAGAAGGCCCTCACAACCTCTGTTACCTCTGAATTTCCATGTCTTATAGTTGACTCTAGCCCTCCCATAAGCACACAGGGCTGGTAATCTTAAAAATAAAAAAGAAAAATTCTGCATTTACTCAGAAATGTGTAATTATTGCTGCTGATAAAATAAGGGAAGCTTTGCCTACACAGATGCAACCCGGAGTCACTTTTATGTCCAAATTTTCAGCTCTTCTGAAAGAGATGTCTATATTTTATTAGCAGAGGGACTGACAGCTCTCTTCCCCAGCATAAGTATAATGAAGGGCTGTTCTATAACCAAGAAATCACTTGTTGCAGTAGCAACTTTCAATCTCTGTATCAGCCTGAAACAGTATTAACCTGTCAATCATTTAAGAGCAATTTTTTTAGGAAGTAGAAGTTACCTAAGCAGTGATTTGGGAGGTTATGGGTTGAAGTCCCTGTGGCAATTTCAGCCCATTTGTTATATTTTCATCAGCACTGTCAGTGATGAAAAAGCACTGTGCTGTAAGCTTTCATGCCCATTATTGAATGAGAAAAACTGTCCTGGGCTTTGTGTAGCCCTTACTGCTGTACTGACTGGTCATGCTTAAAATTCATTTGGTGTTTGACTCAGAAAGCAAATGCCTTGCCTGACATTAGGCAGTGTGAGACTTAAATTGATGTGTTCATTGGGATCTAAAAGTTTGTGCTAATGCAATGCAATTTTTCTTTTATCAGGCATTAACAATGATACTTGATGATGGCATGTGAAGATAATAAAAATGTTTCTCAGACAATGGTTCCAGTCAGCTTGTTCAGATGCTATGCTCAAGTAAATGGGATGATAGTGGCACAATAGCAGCAGTGAACATTTAACTTAGGTTTCCCTTTGAGGGGTTAGTAATCATGGTAGTATCCATAGTGGAAAGTAACATTACACGTCATGCATTCTGACAGATATTCTTTTCTTTTTTTAATTTCCTTTTTATGTTCTCACTACACCATTGTAATGTCAACAGCTCGCCCCGTTGGTAAGTAACCATCCTTCTATCCATTTTAGCATGGCTTCATGCAATGCTTCATCTTTCATTTGCAACAGCATTTCACTGGCTGGAATAAGCAGCCAGCGCTTAATAGTTGTACCTGTCTAACACCAGGCAAGTGGTTTTGTCTGCCAAAATGCTATTTCCAAACGTTGTATTTCCTACTGTGTCGTGTACGAGCACATTTGCCAAATCACCAAGTACCGGTCGGTAAATGGGGTGGGTGTGCCAGTACCAAGCCACAATCACTCATTTAGATGCTTTTATTGGTCTGGGTTTGGGCCTGGTGTAAAAGCCACTGAACTCAACAGAAAGGGTTGTGTTGACTTTGGTGAGCTTCTCCCAGGCCCTAAACAATCAGCTCATCCTGCTCTTCCTGCACAGCAGAGAAAGCACAGGCTTTGCATGTCCCGTCTTTCTTGTATCCCATCATTCAAAGAGTTCTAAAATGAAGAAATCCTGAAGTTGAAGAGGGGATGGAGTAGAATTCTGTGCTTGCTGAGAAAGTTCATCACTGTTTTCTGCCCTTGGGTCATCTTGGAGTGCAGTTTGGAGGGCACTCTATAGGATGCAGGCTGTTTTGAATAGCAAGTCATGAGGAAGACAACCTCTAGGTTTTAAATCCCCACACCGAAATTTTTATTATTTCCTGTGCCTTCAAAATTCTGTAAATGCATAAAAATTTTACTGAGGATAATGGAAAATTTGCAACTGTCAGCAGCTGAAATTCACTTCTGGTGTTCAGAAATATTCCAAACATATGATTCAATTTTCTTTCATGAATATTTACTCTGTGCCTACATGGATTTAGCTTAATGAGCTGCATTGCTCCTCTGATATTTGTAGTTTGTATTTAAATGTATCTTTTAGAATAATAATGTGGTAACTCTGATTTTTTTTTATTAGTGTAAAAAGTCAGTGCTGGTGTTTATGGAGATTGATGAGGGGTTTGGTCTTTATTTACTTAGTCAAAACTTTTGTTAGATATGTATTTGACTAAAGTTTTTGTGTTTGAATTCATCTCAGCTCTTCACTGTTCTAAGTTTGGAGGAAGAAAGATTGGAGCAATTTAAAGATAAAATCCAGGTTAGGCCTCTTTTTCCAGAACTAGGGTGATCCCATCTTATTAACTTGGTTGAACCATCCATGGAACCAAGCCAAATACCTCCACAGTCACAGAATGACTTATCCACACCTGGTTAATTACCTGTGCAGACGAGAAATTTACCCTTCTCCATTTGGGATTTTGATAGCAAGCTTTAAACCCAAATCACTTCTCTAACAGTTTGGCATTAGGCTCATTCTCAAGGAGTTCATTCCCAGGAGCTGCAGAAGTGTAAAACTGCAGTAAACTTGGGAGAAAATTTTACTGTGCTTAGAAAATGTGGCATGAATTTAGTGTGCTTCTTCATTTACTAAGTAATGCCACAACATTAAAAGTATTGTGCTTGTAGAGCAAGCAATACTTTTTTTTTTAAACTTTGCTGCCTCTTAAAAGACAGGCAAGGAAAAAAAGTCATAAAGTGGAAACTGTTTCAAGCTATGTGAAAACTACATAAAATAAATGACTGGAGATTCACAAGAAAATGATAGGTTTCAGTAGTTTTGATAGTGTCTCATTTCACAGTACTGATTCTTTTAAAAAAAATTTCAGGCCGTTGAGTCATCCCTGATTCCATCTCCAAAGCTTATATAGCAGGTCTTGGTCTCAAGTTACTTTATGTCCAGGTATAAGATTGCATGATCATGCAGTGGTCAATTCCACATATTCCCTGCCTAAGCTATTTTATATTGTTGATAGAGAACAACTCCGGCAAAGAATTTATTCTTCTACAGAATTTATTTAGGAAGCTGAAATTAGAATGGTTGATCTTGAAATAATTAATATATGGGCATATGGTCCTTATGAAATTATTTAATTAGTGATTATCTTTGTGACTTGTGAAAGGATTGTTGAGTAAATATGTCTAACCCTGAAGATGTTTGACATAGAACTCCCATACAAGTGTATGTGGGGATTGCTGTGTATTAGCAAATCAGAATCAATCACTTTTATCTGATCCTGTACCTGTAGAAAGACAGTGATCATGCGTACTTATACTGGGTTTTTTGCTTAAGTACCTGAAATAAAATTAATTTGTGCAGTTCACTGCTCTATTTCATTCAAGACTATGCAAATAAGGTGGCTACCTATCCTTGTTTTTTGAAAATTTAAAGTCAAACCAAAGTAACTTCCCTCTCCACCAAGAAACCCAAGCAGTCTTCTGTTAAAATTGTCATTTAGCAAGCACAGGGAGTCAAATCTTGTAGCATTTTTTTGTTCAGGAATTTCACTGGAATGCAGAGCAAAAAAACCTCTCTTTACCAAAAGGAAGCTAAAGAAAACCCTGCTTCATGTAATTAGCTCACAGCTTTCTAGGAGGATGACATTTTAACAGAAGTATATTTGTATATTTATGTATATGTTAAAGTGCAGGAGAGCACTTAAAAGTTTATATTTTTTGATGATATCAGAGAATTATCTAGATACTTCTATCTTCCATCACTGTCTCCAATTCAAAGCAGACTTTTTGCCTGTATTAGGTTTTAAACAAGACAAAACAATCTTTTTCCGATGAAGAGTGGAGAAATATATTTTTAATTATTTAGATTTGTATTTCTTTTTGCAAACAGAGTAATTTTCATTTTTTAGTCAGTTTTTGCCTGTTTCAAATATTTGTACTCTGTTAGGTGTGATATTTTTATTTTAATTTCAGCTTGAGTGGAAAATTCAGGAGTGGGATTACCAATGACCATCTTGGGTTCAAGCACTTATTAACAAATGGTTCATACTACACAGATAAAATGAGATATGATGCTGCCTGAGGTGGGTGGCAGCTGGTGAATTTAAAAGCTCTGTGCCAGATTACTCATCATGTTTGAATTTGCTGCTAGGAATAAATGTGTTGCCTCTTTCTAAAATAGATTATTTATAACCTTTTGAAAAGATTCCTGACAGGATTTACAACAGATGGGTTTAGGAAACAAGATATTTATCCCTATTTAGACCATTTCTGTAGTTATTTTACTAAATAGGTAGATTCTCCACATAAGCAAGTTAGAATTTTCTCATTTTTGCATTCTACTGTATTTCATATGGCAGTTGGGCAGGAGCATAGCTGCTGGAAGAAGCACAATAGCTGGGAAGAGCCCAAAAGTTTCAGTAACACTGATCCTCTTCTCAAAGGCAGTTGCTGTACTGCTTTGAGATGGAGGACCTTCAAATGGCATATTTATGAAGATCTGTCCGATGTCCCAGTTACTTTTTTACTAATTATACAAAAGTAATTCAGATGACAGACTACTACTCAGTTTGCAAATTAATTTCAACCAAGTCCAAGTGAAAATAGAGTTCTTTCCATGTCAGTTGCTTTGCAGTAAGTCAGGTTTACTTAGTTTTTTGTCATGTGCTGTGGCTCATCTTCCCAAAAAGAAAAGACTTGCAGCAAATACCTGCATACTTTTGCCACCAGGATAGAAGTGCAGTATTTGAATTTAGCTAAGGGACTAAAGGGAGACCAAAAACTGAACTTCTCTGTCATGATGGTGAAGAGACAGCTAAGATACCAGCCATGAATTTTCCAAATTTCCTATTGGTTAAATGCAGTCTGTTGGCATTTAAGTACAACATGACTATACAATGCATTTCAATCTGCACTGGGAAGTTTTCGTGACATAAATCAGCCTGGCATGACTTAAATGGTCTGTTAAGAGTCGTGCAGCATGAAAAACAATAGAAAGGGCTGTATTTTATAGAAGGTTGTATTTGGTTTTGTGATATTGCTCAGATGGTTCAGATTGGCAAGTGAGAAAGAATTCTCTTTGTTCTTCTTTATTCTGACTCTTGCAGGGAAAGTCTATATGCAGTGAATGCCTTTATTTTTGTTACATTCATGAACATAGCACTTTCACTTGAGACACTGAGGATTTATAAAATATCAGTAATGTGGATCGGTGTGTGATGGGAGAGATAAGATGGTGCTTGGTGCTACAATGCCATCTTTCAGTGGCAGAAATCTCAAATTTATCTCAAATTGTGCTATCTTGCCTGTCTGGTGCCACTTACAGAAATTTTCAGGAGAGGGTAAGGACAACAGTGGACATTGGGCTTTTTGGACTTGTTAAATGAAAGAGTAAGATGTGATTATTTTTTATAAGTCAGAAATTTTTCAGATTTAAAGACAAAAAGTTACTGTAGAATGAAATTCTGATTGCTTTGTATACCAGTAAGAGAGTAAAATGTGGAGCTGACTTGTTACAATTTTTTGTAGCCTGTAAATGCCACTCTAAAAATCTTGAAGTCCTTAGCATATCTACTTTGCCTACAGTGCAAAGGAAGCACAAGAAGTGATCAAAAGTCCCATTATTTTAATTTTCTTTCAATTGCTGAGCCCTAGCTTGGGGAAGTTTCAAGAAGTTTAATGCATAACTTTTATTTTTTAACTTTCTAAGTTTCTCAAAGCATGTTTAAATCAGTGGGAACTGTTTTCCTATTTCTTTAACTTCTGAGTTCTGAGTATATCCATAAGTCTTTGAAGATTAGTGTATAAAAAAAAGCCTGTTGATGTGTTGCTCTCCCCAAGCTTTTCCCCTCCTTTCAGTAAAAGGAGTAATTGGTTACCTTTCCTCCAAGAGGAATGTGGCAATCAATACATTAATCTATTCACTTTCCCCTGTACTTTCTTTGCTCATATTGCTGCCAGTCAATTTACAGCTTGGATGTGATCTCAGTGTTACTCAGCAGCTGTGTGTCCTATTCCTTGAATGTTAACATTGTCAGTCAGAATAAATAGTCATTTTTCTTCCTCTCTCCTTTTTCTCTCTTCGTTTAACAGCATCCCAAATTGACTAGAGTATCTCCTCTCAGCCTTTATTCTCAGGGGTAAACAAACCAGGAATTTGTCACTTTTCTCACTGTAGATGTAGCCTGTGAGCCCATCTGGGCTCTTTACCCTTCTCATCATCTCCTTAGCTCTGCAGCATGTGAATTCATGTCTCTTTGAAGGAGCTAACCAGATTGCACTTATTATTTTGATGAAATTCTACTAGATCAGCAAGGACTCCTTTTTAAACATATTGTCAACAAACCATCCTGCTATCTCCCCTGAAAAGAGGAATCAAGGCATATTACGTGTCTTTTTGTTGGCATAATTTGTTCTGTTTGGTAAACTCACAGAAAGTAAGAGCATCACAAGCCATCCCCTAAGAGTACAGTTTACATAACCAAGCAGGCTAAAGTGTTAAGATTCTAGAAGAGCACATCTTTTCTATGTGATCTGAGCAAAAGGTATATCCTGAATCTCAGGCACTTGGGAAAAAGCAAAAATTACAAAGTATTGTTTAAATTAAAGTCCTGAGTAATGGGAGTTATTTGGCATACAGAACCAATGCTCCCTTTCTTTTTGTGCACTAAACCTAAATGCAAAACTGTCTAGATGGGATTTTTCAGTAACATCTGTAAAATTCCAGGGCTGCTTAAAGGAGGTGATTGGACAAGGTATAATAAAATAGAGATGTATGACTAAATGAGAATAGGCTACAGTCTAATGCTAGGATGAAATTAAGACTGATATTTAATCTAAATATTTAAATACACTGTAAAACAAAGAGGAGGAGGAGGAACCCAAGAAAAGTGCCGCTGCTGAAGTCAGAGCACTGGGAAATGGGATGGGGGAGTGGAAAGTAGATGCCTTTCTTTTTGGCTATGTAGGAGGCAGACTTGAAGTTTTTTTAGTAGTTATTCTCAGTGTATTTTTTTTATTTACATTAGTTCTAGCGAAGAATGAAGAACAAATCTTTTTTTCCACCATGCAGATTTATTCTACTTCATTCTTTCTGGTCATCCAGGGATAAAAAAGAGATTCTATATATCAAAACATTTAGGACAGTTTGCAGTTTTTATTTATTGAGTCTCTAGATTTTTACCTCTTGCAAAGAAGGAAAAAAATGCTTATGCTTCCATGCTTTAAGGGATTATCTGCTTCAGTGTTTCAGAGCAACTGAAGGATAAAAATGTTGTTATATGTGAAATTCAGAACCTGAATTTAAATTGAAAATTAGAACAATTAGTATGAAAGTAGGTTTAGCATTCTCAAATGATCAAAGTGTGCACTTTTCACAATGCTGTGTTTACACACGGTTCATCTGAAAACAGCAACAAACCAAAACAAAAGGAGTTTCTCAGTTTCCATGAGACAACAGCAGTGTGAAGGACACTTACAGGAGAACTGGTCCTGGTAATAATTCCCTCTGCTCCCTCTCTCTTGCTCTGATTCTTCTTCCCCAGTGTCTCCTCTCCTACAACCTGCCAAAAGTTCTCCCCACTTGTGCCTTGTGCTTCTGCCTTTGTGTATTTGACCTGTTGTTGAAGGACACATGAGCACTGTTATAGAACTAGTTTTGAAGCAGTGTCAGTGTTAAAAGTGGTATCCAAGCCCTGGATTTTCCATGCTTCCCTAGGTTATGGGAGTCTGCTTTCCAGAAGACTCCAAACCAAGCACCCCCTCCCACAAATGTGATTTTAAAATAATATAATGGGTATAGCAAAGGGCTTCATAAATCTGTTGTGATCCCCACAACCTACCCATTCTTCCTTTTTGTGCCAGAACTATTCACCTGAAGAAGAAATCATGAAAGACAGAGAACACTGTAAATGGACAAGCAAGAAGCCATAGTTAAAAAAACCAAACAAACCAACAAACCAAAACAGAAATCTCTACCAAATGTGATTTATGCATCTGTTTCAAAGGCTGCTGCTCTGATGCAGCTTAGGGAATGGCAGAATAAGAGAGGAGACTCATTTTCCAGGTAACTCAGTTGTAACTCGTGCTAAAAAGTTTCTGCCAACCCTGTGTGTGAGCACACCTAATCACTGGAGCACACCATAAGATTGAGATGTCTTTTCTCTTTAAAGAGAATTATTATCCTTAGCTTCCATTAGTTTATCCTTGATAAGAAAGATCTGATTTGGTAATCGGCCTAAGCTGTCATCCTCTCTGTCTTCTGTAATGGCTCCTGTGTCAGAGGCTACACCCTTGATTTATCATTAGTCACAGATAATAATGCACTAATAACTTTGTGTACTAACAACCACACATCACTTTCAGTACCCATTAAGAAGATCTGAACTTTTGAGGGAAGAACTGCTGAATCAGCCCAGGTTTCTGGAGTTTGAGGCTGCACATATTTTGTTTTCCTCTATTTATTCCATCAGCAATAGATCTTTTGTCCTTGCAAAAGATCTTTCAAAATTTCTAGACTTTTGTATCTGCACTTCTTGGCAGCTCATACTAAACATCGTTACAAGGTGTATAAATAGGATCCTACAGTGTTATTTTGTATTTGTATCAAAACCATCTAAAATTCCAATATCTGCCAAACAAATTTAACCAATGACACAGATAGGTAGAGGATCAATTTTTTTCTTTAAAGAGTTCCTGTACAGCCTTCAATTGTCTAAGCTGGTATCAGGAACTAGCAAAGCAATCCTACAGATAAGTAGTTGTATTCCATAGATGGTGTCAAGGGTTACCTCCCTTTTGAAAATACATATTACTTTAGTTGGAGCTCTGTGGGCTTCTCCTGTTCTCTGTGTAAATGTCTTAGAGGCAAGTTTTGATTTGTACTTGTAAGAGTGGAATTGAATTCGATCTCTTAAAATATCCATGTGTATGAAAGGCAGCTGAGAGTGCCACATGAATATTGTCACTGCAGTAAGGATTTGAGAGGAGCACTGAGATACCGGCTCCAAGTCTTTGCAAAAGATTTGATGGGTATTCTAAAGTAAAAAAGCAATTCGGGGAAGGCAACATTATCTTGTGACCCAGCATACTCTCTTAGCTGCAGACAGAGCAGCTGAGTATTGTACCAGGTGTAACCCTGATTGTTCAAATGAACTTAATTGATTGCTGAAAATGTAAAATGCTGAAAAAGAATGTAGGTGGAAATCTTAGGTTTGCCTGCTGTCTCTTCCCTGCTGGAAGCAGAACTGAGTATTAGAGAATCTTGATACTTTACTAGCCAGTGTGTTTTTACTTGTTCCTCAGAGCCTTTTCCCTTATCATTATCTGAATTTTGCTTAGGATATTTACAAGTTGGTGTCTTTCCCCTTGCCCCCTTTGAACCAGTCACAGGAATATACTGATGGATGATAAACAATTCCAGTTTAAAATGAAGCCCTCATCTTTATCACTTTTCCTGGCCTAAGTAATCTCCATGATGAATTTCATGTGCAGTTCACTATCAACTGAAATTAGTTGTAATTAAAGGTTGTCAAATCTGTAATTTAAGCCCTTGAAATTTGTTGCTGTCACTCATTTCCTGCAATACTTTTTTTTTTCCCCCAATGGATTTGATC
This sequence comes from Chloebia gouldiae, assembly GCA_003676055.1. Classification (NCBI taxonomy): domain Eukaryota; kingdom Metazoa; phylum Chordata; class Aves; order Passeriformes; family Passeridae; genus Chloebia; species Chloebia gouldiae. The sequence goes on from QUSF01000016.1 coordinate 6,800,859, forward strand.
CAAAGTCCACATAAGCCAAAAGGAGAATTTCTACTAGCTTTCGTGAGGGGTGAATAAATTCTCATATTGCCTGGTAGAATCATAGAATTGTTTCAGTTTGAAAAGGCCTTCAAGATCTTTTAAATACTTCCAGGGATAGTAATTCCACCACCTCCCCGGACAGCCTGCTCCACTTCTCGAAAGCCTTTTTGGTGAAGAAATTTTTCCAAAAATCCAATCTAAACCTCTTCTAGCATGACTGGAGGCCATTTCCTCTAGGCCTATCATTTGTCACCTGGGAAAAGAGACTGACCCCCCCACCTGGCTACTCCCTCCTGTCAGGGAGCTGTAGAGAACAAGATCTCCCCAAGCTCCAGACCCTCCCCATCTCTGTTCTCTTCTCTGGACACACTCCAGCCCCTCAATGTTCTTCCTGCAGTGAGGAGCCCAAAACTGAACACAGATTGAGGTGTGCCCTCACCAGTGCCCAGCACAGGGGACAATCAGTGCCCTGGTCCTGCTGCCACACCACTGCTGACCCAGGCCAGGTGCCACTGGCCTTCTTGGCCACCTGGGCACTGCTGGCTCCTGTTCTATCAATGTCAACCAGCACTCCCAGGTCCTTTCCTACTAGGAGGATTTCCAACTACTCTTCCGTAAGCCTGTAGCACTGCCTGGGGTTGTTGTGAGTCAAGTACAGGACCCAGCACTTGGCCTTGTTGAACTTCCTACAATTTGCCTTCATTCACTGATCCTGTCTCTTGCAGTAGAAATATTAGAAAAAAAAAAAAAAACTTGCTACAATATCTACTTTTAGTTAAAATCACCAATATAATATATGAACCCAAGGGAATTTGGTCTGGGGAAGGTACTGTGAGCAAGTTATGATAATAAAATTCCTGTAGAATCATTGAATTCCATGTCAACTCCAAATCACAAGGTCAGTTTAGAAAATTGTCACTGGAAAAAAAAAATGTTGCTAGTACCTGATATGAGATCAATGTACTTTTTTGCTATGAATTCACATTTTTATATATTAAATTTCCCCTCCCCTTCTGAGTTGTCTGCCACATTTCTTATCAGATGACCAGAGTTCACCTACAAGGGATGAACTTTCTGTCTCAGTCAAGCTTTTCTGCATCAGCTGCTTCATCAGCTCCTGTTGACTCAGTGTAACCTTTAGTATTCAGCAGCAGTACTAAGAAATGCATTAAATACATCCTATCAGATTAAAGATTCTCCTAACTATTAAGATTGGAGTAGAGTTGAGAAATCTCTTTGAAATAATATGCAGTGCTTTTTTAAAATTATTTTTTAAAGCTTTTTAACACCAGAGCAGGGGCTGCCTTCATATGCATTTATTAACAGCATAAAATATCCATTCAGTCATGCATAAACCACCAACGTTCTGAAAGAGTGCAAGAGAATGCACTCTTCCCATTTTGCACAACAAAACTAATGCTCACTACTGCTCATGCTTTTCTATCTGCTTTTTAGTTCCTGCAGTTGAATACTGTTCTGTGCTGTAAAAACAGTTCTGAACATGATGTGATTAACCTTAGGGTCCCCCCATCCCCTCATCTCAAAGCCCCCTCGTACGTGGCCTGTGCTTTCTATTCATGTTCAACCATCTGATTTCCATATCATCTATTAGCATAACAGAGCTCTAGTGTGACATTGATTGAAGCCAGCACTTGCTGAATGCAGTATCAAAGCATAATTTGCCAAAAATCAAATCTAATTTACTGTGTACTATTTAAATTTCTAAAAAAAAAAAAAAAAAAAAAAAAAAAAGGGAAAGTTTCAACAGAAATATATTGGGTCTGTAATCTTAATTGTTCTTTTTTTTTTTTCCCATATTTTTGGCTAGTCTCTAGAATCCAAGCAATATATTTCATTTTAGAGCCAGTGTCTTTGACTTTCAGATGTCAGTTAAGCAAGAGGTTTTCCACTCTGCTTCTTCCAATCCAGTTTATGTTACATCTGAAATAGTAGAAAGTAATAGTCTGGTAGGCACAACGCTGTTTGCTGCTTCATAAGTTTTTTCAACAGATCCTTCTAATGATCTTAATGTTTAGCTTGAACTAAGCATTAAAGTACCACATAATTTTAACAGCTGAAGCATATCAAGACTGCTGTTTCCTCTCTAACTGTACGCTTTCAGAATGTTTTAGAAATTCACCTACTTTGAGAACAGCGATAATGGCTTGAATAAATTTTGCCCAATGTTCCACTGAAGCCATGCTTTGAGAAAGTCATGATCTCACTTAACCCTTCTGCAGAATGGAAGTAATAATATTTGTCTGTATTTATAAACAGCATTCATATGTGAACATAATGAGCTCTCTTTTTAGGAAAATTGAAGAACCCAAGTGCTATTCTGTCAAAGAAGCCTTGCTGTCTTTGAGCAGAGTCATGCTGCATTCTCTGGGGATAATAGCAGTAACAGTTACATTTGACCAAGAATTACTCCTGTACTTATTAACTGTTATGTTCAGTTTTCAAATTCAACTAGAAATTGACAGATAAAACTGATATGGTGAAAACAGTCTTTAAATGCTGTAAACAATGGTATTTTTATCAGAGGCTGTCTGTAAACATAGCTATAGTTGAATATGACAACAAACTATGAAAAAATGAAGATTTCCTTCACTATATAACTTCATCTTTGAATAATTTTTTTTTAAATCATGAAAAATTTTAGTTTTCAAAAACAATGTTTTTCATGTCCTTTAAAATTATGGTGCTAAATAGTTTGGCTGAAGAAACTGTTTTTTTTGCTCTATTTGATGTGAGTAAAAGCTCTGATTCATTTATTTTTACAGGGAATTTCTAGTAATCAGGGCTGCAGAGCAAAGCTAGAAAATATATTGTTGCCTAACTATACGTGATTTTTTGCTAGAGTCTTTAGAAAGCCTGACTAATAACTGTGAGGCCAAATATCTGCTCATGTAGTATGGTCAAATGGTGGAGAGGATTTTGTGTGTGGCAGGGAGAGAATAGGGCAGCAGGGTCAGTCCATGTCAGAGCCACAGATCAATTTTCCTTGTCTGATTGTGAAAAAAAAAAAAAAGAAAGAAAAAGAAACTTTTTTCTCTGCTCTTAGGAAAGTGAGAGATGGTAAAAACTAGGAACAGATCAAAAACTGGAAACTAGGTAGAAACCAGGGTGTGTTTTTTCTCATTTCATTGTTTCTTGACTACCAAGTTACCTTAATTTCATCCTTGGAAGGTCTGCTACAGTGACAAATTCAGTTGTGTGGTATCTGTTTAGAGCTCTGAATTATGGATTTACGGTAGAGATCTGTGTGTGTGTGAGTTTCAGATGAACCTTTGAACTTGCCTCCCTTGCATTTACTCGGTTGTGTGATTTGAAGGACAGGCTCATGGACGTGCCGTGCCCTTCTTGCCTCTGTTGAGCTGTCTGAGAGCATTGTCTGTGCATCCCCCCAGGGCACCAAGCAAACCTAAGAAGTGAACTTAGCCATCCATCCTGTTTAGGATAGATCTGTGGGATAGTCTCCTGACACCAGGATTTTAGGCACCATAGGAAGATTGTGGTCTTGGGGCCACCCAAACACTGCACTGATTAGCACACTGCATGTCCTGGCACCTGTGGGGGTTTCATGTGGATATGCTGAGTGAAACAAGGAGAGGAAAACCCAAGTAACTCACTGCAGCTCAGCACTTGAGGAGTGGTGTAGTAGGAGTTCAGTTCCTAGGTATGTTTGGCAACACCTTATAGAAACCTCAAAACACGTGGCCGCAAACAGGCAGCAAGAGGGAACCTCACCCTTAGTCCTGCCTGTTCATAAGATTAAAACCTCTGAAAGTGGAGGAAGAGGTGAGCATTTCTCTCCAGAGGGTCCCAAACCTCTCTTTAGGAGTGTGAGGCAGGAGGAAATACCCTCTACCTTCTAAACTGATTATGATTCATGTTTATTAAGTTCTTGTTTTAAGAGTGCCAGCACTACTCAACTGATGCTCTTTAGACTCCTGCTGATCTGTAAAGCCTTGGGAAGTACCTCATGAGATAACTGCAAAGTGTGTTTCAAGAGAATCAGGTCTGCTCACATTTCTATGCAGTTAGCAGGTTTGTGTCTGTGCTGTCAGCAGGTGTAATCGGAAGCTGGGTCTTGATTGCTCTTCGTGCCTAATTAAATAGTTTGTAATTATAATGCTGAAAATACGGTTTTCTAAAACACTTAAATTCTGTTTACCTGAAAGCTCAGTATTCCTAAACCATCCCTCTGCACACCCACAAAACCAATAGTGGAATAGAAGAAAACCAGGGTGGGTTGAGGGCTTTGAGTTCCTTTTGTGCTTTTTTTCCCTGCTTCAGCCTGCCCCAAAACTTAGCTAGTCTTTTGATAAGAATATTTGGAGAAGCTGCTTACATTTTTAAAATATGCAAAAGCATACAAATTCCAGTGATGAACCAAGAGTGGAGAGTTTCCATGTCCCATATAGAAAAATCATTTGCTTTGCTTCTACGTCATGCTCAACATAGTTACTGAGTTCAAGTTTTATCTCAAATCCTCTAACACTTCTTCCCCATTCTCTTTCTACTCATTAGCACCTTTTCTCTACCTTTCCTTCCAAAGCACTGACTCTCAATTCTCCATTACCCTCCAGACAAGTCAAACTATGCCCCTCTCTTAGAAATCGTTCACTTCTGACTGTGCTTCCTGGTCCCCTATGACTGAACACTGTTAAAGCCAGTGACTTGAAAAGGGAGTCAGTCCTGCTTCTTCTTTCTTGTTTTAACTCCAGTCTCCTTTTTCCTTTTCCTTGTGTCTTCCTTACCTCCTTTAATACCTATTCCTTCTTACTCACCACTCAGCTCTCCCCATCAACTCTTTCAACTTTTGCTTCTCTCTACTCTTTAAACTAGCTGAAACCTGGGTTTACCAGGTTCCTGTTCTTTTAGTAATGATTCCTTTTACATCAAGTCCTCTTCCCCACACCATTCTTGACCACATTGCTTCTAAGAAGAGTAAGGGAGTTGTTGAACTTGGGTTCTTTTGGTGCCATCCAGACCTTCCTCTCCTTTCATAATCATTTTTAAAAGTCCAGAGGGGCAGATTGAGAAAGGCAGTCTGTTTATCCTAATTCATACCTTGCAATACACAATAGCTACAGCAAGTTCTGTGAAGTGTGAGAGGATCTGAGGATGCTGATACCTTCCCAGAGCAAAGGTAGAATACATCCAGACTCAGCAATATAAACACCTGACTCCCGCTCTTTAGCATTTAATGTCATCAGAATTGACTTTAGCATGAATGGTTGTAATGTTTCTTTCCTTTTTAATTTTTTTTTTTTAATACCTGGGGATGTCACATACATATATTGCTGCTCTCTGTCGCTGTTGTTGTTTCTGTTTATATATGAATTCTGTCTATACTAATGAATGTTTCTGGTGTCATGTCCTCTGACATAAAACAAATCTCCATAATGTTGTATTTCTCCCTTCAATATTCCCTTTCTCTACCTTGCAAAATATCCTAAACTTACACCATGGTTTTTCTTACCTTGTAGCTCCCCCACAGTTTGTGGTGAGACCACGAGACCAGATTGTAGCCCAGGGTCGAACTGTGACTTTTCCTTGTGAAACTAAAGGAAATCCCCAGCCAGCTGTTTTCTGGCAAAAAGAAGGAAGTCAGGTAAGTTGCAAGCACCCTATAAGTCTTTTAAGTCTTTCTAAATAGTTATATTGTTTAATTTTAAGGAAAAAATATTTACATTATCTTAAACAGATCTTTTCATCTTTCAAAGATATATGTCTTTTTAAAACTATCACTATTCTCTACTGAAATTTGTGTCACTTTTTTTTTTAATACTTTGAAGAAGACAAAGGCCATTTAAGTTGTTGAAACCTGTGCTAGGCACTGTATAGATGAGTAGAGGAAAACAGTATATATGTTAAAGGCTTTTTGTTCTGAAGCCCCCAACAAACAGGTGGGTGAGACAGGCACAGCAGATAAAAAAAGGTATGACTCAATTTTGAACTAATCAGAGCCACTAATTACAGTTCACAACCTGTCTAGACATGATCAAGCAAAATATATCCAGCAAGCTGATTTGCATTGGCATTTTCTCATAGAGCATACAAATAAAGGTTTTGAACACACAGATGCTTTCTTCAGTAAAATTATCTCAAGAAATTTCCAGATCTGGTTTGGAAATATTTACCTGATCCTCTATGAAGGCAAAATCTGTGAGGCAGCAATTGGTGCTGCTGTCAGCCCATACAAGCTTTATAGCTCAGTATCTGAATGGGATGCCACAACATTTCTTTACTGGAGGCATTGTGTGTACCAGCTCGGGTAAAAGGTGAAATAAGAGCTGAACCTCAGCTCTCCTGCTCTGCCCCACCTGCTTCTGCTTTACTCTCTCAGGAGATCAGAAAACTGATCCAGAATAGCAGGACCAGGCTGACAGCATTTTGTGCTCTGCTGTCTCATTGGCTTACAAACACACAAAACTATTAACTTAGGGGTGTGATTATTTTATTGTGTGAGTGCAAGATTAACCTTCAGTGTATATCTCTCAGTATAATATTTAGAGAAATTAAGATCTACCCTCCAAGCGTCACATCCTGGAAAAGCACAGTATTGTGAGTCTCATAAAGGTGACAATTTTTTCCAAGGGGAAGGTAGAACAGCATATTGAAATTAAAGTAGGAAGTACTGATGTGCTAGCAAACATTTCAAACCCCTTCCTTGTAGAGCATTTTAATAGCATGGTAATGTTTATGTAAAGTGAGCTTATAGTGTCACACTTGAATCTAATAAAGTGGACATCCATCATGCTGTAATAAAGAGAAGAGCTTCTAATTAAAGTAGGACATCATTTTCAGGATTAAAGTCATTTAGCGTAATTGAAAAGTGTTAATACTCTATTTTATCCTCTTCCATTGGTATCACTTCAAGGGTAAAAACATTTTAAGGTGAAAATGCATCTTGTGTCTTTAATTGAATGTTATTACCTACTGATTGTACAATGTTGAAGCTGCTTAATTACAAACCTGGAAAATTAATTACCATATTGAGAACCAGATCCCTAAGGGTTAGAATAGTCTTTTTTGGCAAACAAATGCAACATAAAAATTGATACTTGCATGATTTATAATCAAACCTTGAAACATGGCTCAGTGTAGTTTACAACATTCTCATGTTAATCTTAATTGATCATCAGTGCAGTAACACAGGTTGGGGTTGCCATCTCAGTCTATAACTTGCCATATTTTGCAGTGAGACGCCACAAAGTGAGTGAGTTTCCACATAGTGTAGTATCATAGCAATGGAAAGTGGATTTTTTGCCAAATTACAGGACTTTTCACCTTTGCCTCCCAGCTATAAATTGTTGCTTGTCTCTACAATGTTGTTTCTGCTTTTAGGGAACCTGTTTGCAGCATGACTTTCAGTGTTCAAAGTAATGTTATATAGTCAGTCCAGTAATTGTAGGGCATTTTTGGTTGTGAATCCATTTTTCCATCCTGTGTTTTTGAGCACAACCAGCTGGAAGGGAGGGGAGATGTTCCCTCCTAAGTAATTTTTTTTGTGCCAGCCTGTGTATAAACAGTTGGTTCTTTGTGCTTGGTAGGCTTTTCCCCAGAGCCCAACAGCCGCTTGCCGATAACACGTGCGAGGGCAGGGCGTGTTTAACCTTTAGACTCCGTGGATTCCATCCTTCCTTGAGATAAGTTCAGTGGTACTATATCAGGGATGGCTCTGGTCCCTCTGTTTGCAGCCCTGCATGTCACCATTGTGCCCAGATGAGCAACCCCACAGCTAATTAAAACCAGTGAAATTGTGAAAAGCGTTTTAAAATTGTACTGTAATTTAGGACAAGTTATAGTTCACAGTTATCTGGTCTTTGAAGGGAGGAGTTACAAGACTGGGGAACTCCTCCTGATCTGTGGAGTATTTACTGGAACATGGTACCTTTCCAGGACAGAGAAGCCCATACTGAAGATATAACCAAGGATTGATTCCCCTTTCTAATGAAGTGACAAAGAGGGTTCTCGACTATTTTTCTCTTAAGAATTAGGAGCTTCATCCTTGCACCGTCTTTTGCATTCAGCTTGTTTTTACACTTTACATAATGAGTGATAACTGAAGTCAAGATCAGCTCTGTCGAATTGCACCTCCTTCTCATAATATTTACTGAAGTTTTCATAATACAGTAGATATAATACAGTTTTCATAATCCAGTAGGTATATTGTGCCAGGCAGAAGTTATTCTGAAAGTTTAAGGCAGTTCAGAAAACGGGGCAATTATTTGAGACCCACTTAATCCTATAACCTCAAATTGTTTCAGAATTTTAACACCTTTTTTTCCTATTATCTGACATGTTTACTGGGTGAATATTGATTTTTGAGGAAAAATTTGCTATTATAAATTTCTTAAACATTGCTATTGAAAGGCAGTAAAAGAAAAGCCTAGTGTGATGCGTAACCCAGTAGGTTAATACAATTATAAGGATACTTGGAATGTTGGATCTTATTTAAAGAATATCTCTTTCCTTTTACTGCCAAAAGCATAGAGATAAAGGCATGAGTTTCACTAAATAGGATTTGTTTCTTATTTGAATTCTTATTTGTTTCTTAAGCAGTTTGTTGCTTATCAGCTCCAAATAATTTTTGTAAACCATCAAGGTCTGCTTCAGAAGAAGCAGATCTGCAGAAAATTCTTTTAATAACCTACTCTGCACTTTTAGATTTTTTTTTTTTTTAGTCAATACAGACAAGCTGAAAAGCTAGTAGGGACACATTGATAGAAAGCACAGCAGAGCTAGATAGATCTGCAATAATGACTGACCAGCTTATCACAGCTGGTAACAGTGTTTTGGGGTATTCCTGATGCATACTCTATTTTTCATAGTCTCATTGAGTTGACATAAAATCTAGATCCCATTTTACTGGAATTACTGTTGTTTAATTATTTTTTAAGTTGTTCTCCTTTCTATCTCATTGGGCAGCTCTGCTGACCTTTCTCTTCACATGGCCTTCCTTTTCCTGTTCTTATTTATTCACAAGAGCTGTGCCAGAGGGTATAACTTTTTCCTTGAAAACTCAGCTCTCACCACTAAAACCTTTTCAGGTCTGTAGTATTGATTCATTCAGTCCTTCATCATATGCAATGACTACTAGAGCCATTCCAGTTATTATTATTGACGTCTCTGTTTTCTCCAATCCAGCCCAAAGGCAAAAACTAATCTCCCTGTTTTGTGCTAACTGATATCTTATCCTACATGATTTTTTTTTTCCCTCTGATGATTTCCACATCAGATTAATACCCTTTCTATTTGCCCTCCAGGCTCTATGCTGCACTTCTCCTTTGGTTTATCACAGTTTTAATTTCCTTTTGCTTCTCCTTTAAACTCTCATGCTCTGCCAGCTTCTCCTACTTTATGACATGCTTATATCTTCTTCCCAGCCTTACTTATGTACCATGCTCTTACTTTCTCATTTTCTCAGAATGTTTTCATAGCCAAACAATAGTGCTCTGCTCCCTCCAGTTTCCAGGATTCAATGCTTGCTGCTAGTTTTCTAGTGTTTGCTGTAGTGTGATGCCCTTCTGGTTTGATAGCTGAGTATATTATTACAATTGCATTCAGAATGAAGATGAATGTGTCACAAATATAAATCACTCAAGTGTGATTGTTGGAAAGTGTCTCCTCGCCTACATCCCAGTCAGAACACAGCACTGTGAGCTGTCAAAAGGCTGTTTCTAATTTAAACTGTGAGTTGCCCAAGGCAGGGAAAGCAGCTCTATGTGTTCATAAAGTCAGAACCACACTTACTTTTTGTCCTCGATTATTTATAGTACTTTTAAGGAAAAATCATTGTCTCTGTAGCTGAAGGAAAAGTGGCGCTTTTGTGCTTTGAATTGATGTGAGATGAATTGTCTTTGCAGAACCTACTCTTCCCAAACCAGCCTCTGCAGCCCAACAGCAGATATTCTGTGTCACCAACCGGGGACCTCACCATTACCAACATCCAGAGGTCTGATGCAGGCTACTACATTTGTCAAGCACTGACGGTTGCTGGAAGCATTTTAGCAAAGGCTCAGCTGGAGGTTACTGATGGTGAGCTGTTAGAAATTCCTATTGTTTCTTTCCTGTCAAAAGTACATTAAAAGCAGTGTAAATAAAGGTGTATGAGATCACATAAATCATACAAGTAAATGGACAATTTTCTGAAGGAAATAAAGTGAGGAAAGATCTCTGTATTTTGTATGGAGTAAAAAAGGCATCAAAGTCTAGTTTGCCTCTTACTTGCTTTCTAGAGGAAAGAAATTGTTAACAATGGAAAAAAGGGACAAACCAGCTTAGAATAGGTTTGGTGAGAAATGAAGCTGCTTGGTTTGCTAGAGTTAAGATAGGACTAAAAAAAAAAAAAAAAAAAAGAGAATGAATATGTTTGTGATTAAAGCAGCGAACTGAGGTGCAAAAAAATGCATCTCCATTCCCGCCAGTGTTCAGTTCTATCTTAGACGAGTAGGGGATGTGTCCTTAGCTCAATTAAATCAACATAGTTTCTCTGAAGGTGGTGGAGTACCATAGATTTGGACTGCTTACAACATGTAGCCCTTTAGTTCCCCTCATGAATAAAGTCCCTACCTCAGAGCTGTGTTCTAAGAATGCCTCAGTCATGAAAATCCATAGGTAGAGAAGAGTTTTTAGGAAAGGAAAAAAATTACATGGTCTGTCTTGATGCTTTCAATTTCAAATTTTTGGGTTTGACACTCATCCTGCCTTGAGGTTTATCATCTACAGATATGAATCCTTTCCATATGTCAGGAATCCTGTTGATATCCCTCTTCATCCTGTTGTGGATAGAAGGCAGTTTTCATCCTTGCATGTTAGCGAAGAAAACAAGAGAATTCCTCCCATACTCAGAGACAGTGGCATTCCCCAGCATCATTATTCCTTATCTTAACTGACACATTAAATATCTCCTGACAGACTTTGATGAATTTTTGCCATTAAAACTGTTGTTATATGCAGAGGTCTACTTTTACTGTTCCCTTAGAGACCTGCCTGCACCATGAAAGTTTGAAAAGATGTCTAATTTTGAATAATCTGCCTTTTCACAAGAGCATATTCATCACAAGTGACAGGTAGAGAGGTTCAGGCTCGTATTATAGAGGTTTGAGCATTAATTTGATGCCTTTTCTTTGTTTTCCAAAAGCTGCCTATATTTTTATGACAAGGGGAAATAATTTCTGCCTTATCCTTGCATCTATTCAAGCATGTTACTTTTTTGTAGTTTCTGGAGACTAAAGACTTGGCTTTGCTCTGCAATCTCTTTTAGTCCTTTCTGTCATGGTCTATGACAAAATGATGCATTTTCATTCAATTCAAATTTAAATGTAGATTAAAAGGTCATTTAAAGGAATGGAAAGGCAATATTTTTTAATATCTGTCCATAGTGCTGCCTGATTCAGGGCCATGACTGTGATTGGAATAAATAGAACACACAAACATTGGCTGAGAGGACATTGAGCTGTTAAATGGTCACACCTGCTGATGCTGCACAGATTTACAGCAACAGGCGCTGAGTGGATCAAATCAGGTTCAAGGATGCTAGTGATGAGAAATTCTTGCTTTTGACAGCCAAGGGCTTTGATCCACCTTTATCTATTTCATGTGTGGGGAAAAAAAAAATAAATCCTAATTGATCTCTTTGGAATTTTCATTAGTGTGTTTAGAAAGCCAAGGGAAAGTGTCCCTGCTGAAATGCAAGCTCATCTCCGGTTAATTCTGATTAAAGGCAGCATGCATTCCACGTAGCTCGAGAGGGCATTAGCTGGTGGCTCTGCTGCTCAAGGAGTGCAGGGCCTGCCTTCCTCAAATGCTTTCCAGAACCCACTGTCAGCATGATCATTATGAAATAATACAAGATTGCTTTATAGAAATACCATTTCATCCCAGAGTCAAAGGGCAGATGAGGTCAGAACAAAAGTGCCAAAACAACATTATGGAGCTGAGATTATGTGAATAAATGTACCATTAGATCACAGATATTTTTTTAATTGCTTTTAGTTAGGAAGTTAACCATAAATGTCTAAGTAATCTGTTTTGGTTGATGCTGAGCAGAAGTTCTGGGAGCTAATGACTTTTATCAGCCGGGAAATCTAATTTAATAGTTTTAAGAATATTATAAAAGATAAACACTGTGTGTGCTAGCTATATGCTTTAGCATTAGTGTTCTAGTTTTTGGCTGGTGATTTCAGTTTTACTTCCTAGCCCAGAATTTTTCTGTTTGGTTAATGATTTAATAATAGTGGTGAGCCATCTTTTTCATTTTGAACACATTTTTGTTTGATCCAGAGTAATTTAGATCCAATTGAAGTTCCAATACAGAATGAAAACATGTCATGTGCAGAAAAACAAGTGCTTAATTATACCATATATAGCAGTGTTTCAGTTGTTACATTTTTGCACTTACAAGTCTTTACTGGAAATATTTTTAACTCAAGTGTTCACATGAGAAGAGATTACTAGCTGTGATGAAATGTGCTGAGCTGAGTGATAATTTTGCTGATTATGGACTGTGCTAAGAGCCTTGAGCATATTTGAAATTCAAATCTTGTATTTTCTTGAAAGGCTATCATGTAATTCACTGTCTAATGCACATCTGGAAAAGCAAAATCAATTCTAAAATTGAAGAATCTTAGCAATCCTTTCAAACCCAAGAAATGAATATGCATCTCACAATCTTATGACAGATCATCTAAATAAACCAAGTGCTTCCATCTCTGTCTATGCTCCACATAAAAGGAATAGTTTCCAATTAGTTTTGTATTAGTATTTGTCAATCATGCACAGAATATTTTGGAGAAGATCTTAATTTCTCCTCAATAAGTATTAAAATTTAGTAATAAATGTATCACCATTTACTTGTCTACGAATCTGACCACAATGATTCTTAGCCCTCATCCAAATTACGTTTTACAGCAAGTGTGACACTTTCAGAGAGGAGAAATTCAGAACAATTTCACAGCTTCCTGTGAAGCTCTTCTGGAAAAAAAATAAGACAGATGAGTTATTGGTCTCTGCTTTTCCACCTTTCAGACAGAACCCTGCCCTATCATGAGTGTTCATGATGTGGATTTCCTTAATTTTGTCTGATTTTACCCATCATTTCACCACGAATTTTTTTTTTAAATTTTGACTTTGGAAGTGTCAAAGTAAAGACTTCATTTTGTTTTTCTCTTCATTTCCATTGTAATTTGACCACATATCCCCCAAATTTAAATATGGTTTCAACTGATCCAAAATGCATTTGTAGTGAATAAACTGTTAATGAACAAATAGAATTTGTCCTTTTCCTATAATCTCTTCAAAAATTAAGATGCATTTTACCATGAAAGGAATCTGTTATTTTTTCAGTTACCAGAACATGCAGATGTATGGATACTGGCAAATAGTTTCAAAACCATTTAAAAAATAAAGTAATTTTGAAATCAACTTCTGTTTTACCATGCAAATATGTTTGTGGGCACACAAAATGTTTTTGTGGAACAGATACAGAAGTTTGCAGCTAGGAGAAAACTATGAGAAGAAACTAAAATGTTTTAAAAGTAACTAACAATCCGCACACCATTTTGTGGCTATTTTTCATTAGTCCTCTGTTCTTCATAATGCTTCTGACATAGATATTATTTTAAACTCTAACCTAGTTTGGGTTTCTTACTAATGAGGACCTAAGTAGTAGGAATGCAAGCACACACATGTTTTAGAGAAGATTTACAAGTCATAGTTGTGAAGACAATACAGCCGTTCACAGATCAGTGGAAACTCTAAGTGTTCATTTAACCTTTGGCCTTAGTGTCATGGAAACCTGTAGTGGTCTTTCACCCATAACACCCTTGAAAATGAAGATTCCTTCTGGCTAGGAGGCTTTCAATTACACTATTGATCAGAGCTATTTAAAGGATTATGAGCTCCTCATTTGGGCTGTAAAAAAATCTAATTACATGCCAAAGAACAATATCTGTAATGCAGTAGGTTTTGAAAATACCTACATTGCTACATATATGAAAGACACTTAGATGATGCAAATAACTTCAGTGGAATAGCTAGAAAGTAAAATAGTTATTCTTCATTAATTTTAGCTACCTAGAATACTGGGATTTTCTGGTTTACATTAAATCTAAAGGATAACTTGCACAGCTAAGTTTTAATTTTATTATACTCATGCTGCAGCTATCCTAATAAGTCTCTGAGAGCTGAGATCCATTTTTATTTTGCCAAATGGCTGAACTATGTGGTCATAAGGAACCTTAAAGAGATTAAACATTTTGTATCAAGGTGCAAATGCATTACATTTTTCTTGTTATATAGTGTTTTCTGTTCTATCTCTTAAATTCCATGGGTGATACCTCAGAATTTCCAAAATATCTTTCACATTCTGGAGTTAAGAAATAATCTGCATTGGCTTTCTATTTTCAATTCAAAATATATATTGGCTTTCTATTTTCAGTTTCAATTTCAATGAATGTGATGAGGTCACACTCCAAGGTATGATTTTGACAATATTAATGATTCTGATCTTTGTGAATCTTGTTAACAAAAAAGGTAGGTAGTATTTTTGCAACATTAAAATTTCAGAAACAATTATTTTGAGGCATAAAATATGCCATTAATATATCCCTGATGTTTTATTTAATAAATAACACAATGAAAGTACTTTGGGACTGTTGAAGGTTCCAGAGGTTTGCATCTCAAACAGCTCAAATACAGCAGAAGCCATATTGCTTCATAATAAGGTTTTCACATCATTGTTAGAGTCAGGTGTTTTATATGGACTATAATAAACAGATTCTCAGCTAGAATAAATGATCTAAACTCAAGTGACATCAGCAGAGGCAGGTTAACTTGCACTGGTTTAGAAGTTAATCCTGCCTCCTACGATATTTAATACCAGTCACACAATTGTTCAGTTGTTCAAAATTTAAAACAGCAGCAGTATGGCTGGTAGAGTTATAAAAATACACCAAAAAAAAAAGAATTTTCAGTTCTATTATATTGACTTTTTGCCACAGTCCTAGCCTTGTGTATATTCAAGTATTTTGTGTTCAGTTTGTATAAACACATTCTTTAGAAACAAAGGTCATATTTTGTTGCTTAACAGATGGCTCAGAGAAAAGGTTCAACAGAATTAT
The DNA here is from genome assembly GCA_003676055.1 of Chloebia gouldiae. Classification (NCBI taxonomy): domain Eukaryota; kingdom Metazoa; phylum Chordata; class Aves; order Passeriformes; family Passeridae; genus Chloebia; species Chloebia gouldiae. Next base: position 6,816,014 of record QUSF01000016.1, read on the forward strand.
TTGGGATAAAATGATCTTTCAAGAAAAATAAACATGAGCATTATACCTCATCTTCAAGATATCTCACTGGTCATGGAATGAGGCTTATATGCAGCCATGCACTCTCTCACTGGTTGCAGGGTCCTTTATTCAGTATTGCAAGCATGCAGATGTAAATTATCAGGAAAAAAAAATGGGAGTTCATGGCTTTAAAAGGTGAGGAAATTATTTGATAAGTAAGCTGTTAAATGGTGTGATTGAGTTTGAGCTTTTCTCTGCTGGAAAGAGCGGTAAGTCATTTAGATCAACCAGATTATGAAAATGTTTTGTATAATTGTTAAATATTTTTGCTGGTGCAAACTTGCAAATAGGGTAGGAATGGGGGATGTGGTTGGTACCCAGGCTAGAGTAGCTAGAGCATTTCACTTTTAACTTAACAGACTTTCTCTTTTAGACCATAAATTGGGTAAGCAATTAAACACATTTTGATGTGACTTCAAAGGTATATTTTAAGTGCTTTCCCAAATTGGAAAAAAAGAGTGTTGCACTTCAATTCTTCTCTGAATCAAGGTCTTATGTTAACCAAATGAGCCTGATGATCTTTGCTAGCAGATATTTTTCTATCTGCATGTTATCTTGCAGTGGTGAAATAAATCTCTTAGTGAAATGATTTTCAAATTTGCCAACTAATTGATGACCTCTATCTATCTAAAGGATGACTTTAAGCAGCTTCTTAAAACTTGCCCTGCGTGGCAGAATAGGGCTCAGAGCAGCAGCAGAGGATGGCAAAAGGATGTGGATACCAATGCTTGTGCCACTTTTTTAGTCCTGACAGATCGACCGCCGCCCATCATCCTCCAGGGCCCCATCAACCAGACCCTGGCAGTGGATGGCACAGCTCTGCTCAAGTGCAAGGCCACTGGTGACCCCCTCCCTGTCATCAGCTGGCTGAAGGAAGGGTTCACCTTCCTGGGCCGGGACCCTCGGACGTCCATACAGGACCAGGGGACGCTCCAGATCAAAGCTCTGCGGGTGAGTAACGGCAGCACCACGACCATGATGGGTTCTATGTGTCTCATTTGGAGCTCTTGGTGTGTGCCTCAGGCAGCTCTGCTGCCTTGTTGTTGTCTCCAAAATTAACTTGTCTTTTCTACTATGAAGTTCTCACCAAGTCATTATCCATTCTTTGATGTGTAGGAGAGGGAAGGGGAAAGAAGAGCAAAACTAGCTTCAGATATTTCTATCAGAATTCCCTAGAAACAGAGTCAGTGTTTATAATCTTGTGTCTCTTGCTATAGAACACATGAGTTGGGGTTAGACAGAAATGTAAAATTCCTTCCTTTTCATTGGTCTTACCCTGAAGCCATGTGCCTCTCTGTCAAAACTTAGAGCAGTTCCTTGGCAACACCTGACCATAATTTTCCACGTACTTGTGCTAGCACGTGATCTGGAGCTCATCAGGGTTTGACCATGCACTTTCTCCATCAACAACTCCTCAGCCCCGAGCGGGCTGATTTATTCCAGTATTATGCTTCCTGGAAATGTTCCACCAGGCTGCAAATGGGAAAAGACAACTAATACTATAGCATACATGCAGTCATATGCAGTGGGATTTCTATTAAAAATTAAATACCTATTGTAATATTTACATTTTTACACATGAGATAATACAATATTCTCTAATACTTCAAATAGCACAATGTCTAATGTTTTTGATAAATATTGCATCACTAATCTCTATTTTGGCTTTTAATTTTTCCTTGTTTAAAGATAAAGTATTTGTGTGTATTTGGACAAGTATGCATGTGGAAAAATAGTAAGATAAATGTACTTTCTTGTCAAGAACTTGAACATAATTTCAGAAACCATTTAATTTAGTCAGCAGAAATGTCTGCTCTTAGTTTTCCTGTTGTGGATGCAGGCGAACCCAGTGGGAAGAAGTGACTATGTCTGACTCAGTTCAGAAGGCCGAATTATTTCTTTATTATAATTATGATAAAATACATTAATATACTATATAAAAGGAGGATACTAAAACTACATACTATTTTCTCCTACTCTATCTTTAATCTAACTAACTCGTGACCCTGCTTGTGCGGGTCCAGACACAGGTGGATTGGATTGGCCATCAGGCTCAAACAATCCTCACCAGAATCCAATCAAGCACTCACTCCAGGTAAACAATTCTCCAAACACATTCCACATAGGAAAAACAAGGACCAGAAATAGAAATTGTTTTCTTTTCCATTTCTCTCTGTGCACCTCTATGAAAAATCCTGAGAGTGAGAGAAATGTGCTTGCCACATTTTCCCATCCAAAAAAAATGTCAATAAACATAGTTCTAATGACAAGAAATAAAGAGCAGTTTTGTTTGCTGATTCTGTCTCATCAGTGATCATAGATGAATTGCGAACTGCCTTAGAACAAAATAGAATTTATTAAAAAATTTATGCTAGCTTGCCTTGAGTAAACAATTTGTCGTTCCTCCCTGGGCTGAAGGCAGGTTTAGGCCATGAAGGTTAATGCATTTTTCCTGTAGAGCTGGATTAAAGAGTGCGCTTGAACAGTCAAGATTCCCCAGTAGTGTTAGAAAGCAGCAATTAAAGGTGGAAGCTTAGTGATTTCAAACAAACTTTCAGGCATTGATGATGGGCTTCTGTGGAGTGTCCATGCGGCAGAAGCTCTTGGGATACCTGTCTGCATGCTGCTATCCAAACAATGAAATTGGCTCTGAATCGTGCCAGCGCATTAATCGTACTGTTAGAGGCTGTGTCTGTAAACTAAAGGAAAATAAAATTACTTACAAGAGGGGAAGAAAACAATATTAGTAGTGAGCGTTGTTCTGAAAGACACGAGGCTTTTATTAATCATTAAGTGGCTCATTCACTAGTAACCAATTTTCCTTAAAGGCTTAGAAAGTAATTTTTTAGAAACTGCTGTATAGCAGTAATGTGCACTGTTTGTTTAACTCAGTTTTAAGAACAAAAACTACACAGAACTCTAAACACAATCTTTCTCCTGTGCCTTTGAAATTTTAATTAAACATGAATTTAAAGGAGGAATGCTTAACTTTTCTCTCAGGTCTACCTAAACAAGGACAAGCACCACTTCCTAAAGAAAAAAAGGGCCACAAAAATGTCTAAGTATGTTTACATCCCCAGGTTCAAAATAAATTAATAATTGCCACTCACATGTCCTCAGCCTTCTGGCTGAGGCTAGATTTATATTAGGTATCAGGGAGAAATCTTCCCTGTGAGGGTGTTGAGGCACTGGAACAGGTTTCCCAGATAATTTGTGGATTCCCCATCCTGTTCAAGGCCAGGATGGGACTTTGAGAAACCTGGTTTAGTTGGATGGAACTTTGAGCAACCAGGGCAGGGGGGAGGAATGAGAGGATACTTAAGGTCCTTTCCAACATAAACTATTCTCTGATCCTTTTCTGCTATTTCTGTTACAGCCCAGTCAAATGGTTCATGAGCCTGCAACAGTCACATGGGCCACAGTCGTAGCATGAACATAGAGATTTTTCTGATCAGCCAATCTCTCAGTTGCCCTGAACTAAAAACTCACATATGTCATTCATTCAGTACCCCTTTAGAAAGGTCAGCACAGATGGAAAACTCCCTTCTGCTGTAGAAATGTGCCACACCAGGATTAGACACCTGCATTAACTAAGGAACAAAACTTTATTTTATTGAATAGTAAAGATTTTTCTATTCATCTCCCCTGTTTTTTTTTTTTTAGCCATAGCACAAAAAAAAGTATAAATCATTTAAGCTCCAGCACAGTAAATCTGTATCTAATCCATCCACAACCTGGAAGTTAGATAATTTGCTAAAGCTTGCAAGAAGCAGTGTACTTCCAGCTTGTTTTGTATGTTGTTTGCCTTCTTCAAGTTACTCTGTTGTGTACACCACATACCTCATTGAGTGCACCATCTGTCACAGTAGTACACAAATGAAGTTGAGAACCATACCCTTGAGAAATATTCCCCATTATCACATAATGAAGAATTATATATTTAATAAAATCTCAGAGGAAGCAAAATAAAACACTGCTTCAAAATGCTATAAGGCTCTCTCCTCTGCAAAATCTCTCCTTTCAAGGATCTTTCTCATTTCAGTAGCAGCACTGTTGTGTTTTGAGACTTTGAGCTATTGTCAGAGGGGTTTTCATTTTGCTTGTATTTCACACAAGTAACCATCTCCTGAAATGCAAGTTATGCTCATTCAGAAAATTGAACTGGCATTAATGAGTTGCTTCCTCACCTAAGAATGGTACACTGCATTCTCAGTGTATCTGAAGAAAAATAGCAACAAAATTCATGCATGACAAAGCTAAAAATCAATTAAAGTATATATCTACAAGTAACCTAAAGAACATCTTGCTTTTTTGCCTTGACATTCTTTTTGAAGAGTGACATATGCTACAGTGCCAATCTACATTTAACAGAAAACTCATTAAAATTCCTTAAAGCCCAATAAAACTCCTTGGATGCAGTTCTCTTTCCATCAAGTCGTGTGATGGTGAATACAATTCTTAATCACTAGAGTCAGCACTCTCCCTTTTGTGCTTCCACCTCCAATTACCATGCTTTATGCATTATGGAAGGAGAACTCCTCCATATATTTTGTGCTTTGTAAATTTACCATTATCCATCCATCCCTGACTCAGAAATCTTTATTTCAAATTTAAACAGGAAATAGGAAAACCCCTGGCAAATTTGCTAGTAAAACAGTTTATATGGTGATGAGATTAATATTGACAACCTAATTCAAAACAGTTTCCCGAAATAAATTTAAAATATTTGAATTGACAAGGGAATCACAATAATTTTATACAAATGCAATATTTTTTTGCTACCAAAGGGTCTTGCAAGCCTGAAAAAAAAATCCCGTGTGAGATGGAAGAAAGGTAAGCAGGGTGTAGGATCTAATTTAATGCTGCTGTTTGGAAATTGCCTGGAAGACTGTCTATGTCGAGAGAGCCACTGTTAAGAGAGAATTGTTAAGTTTTAGCATCATTTTTATGTAGGGTGTATAGAAATTACTTCATCTGTCTTAAGAGTTGCAGGTGATGTAACATCCTTCCTGGCAATGGAAACTGGAGCTGTGGGTCATCCTGGGATAATAAATGCTGAGATTTTACCCTCTAAGAGATTAATCATTGTTATATTGTATATATATATGTTACCTGATTTCACCTGCATTTTTTGTAACCAGTGCAAACACTGACACTGTCAGTGCTCCATTGTGGAGCATTTACAGTACTGGTACCATTAACAATATGAAAATTAGAATTAGTAAAGTATTAGAAGCAAGTAATCATATTATAATTCTCTAAATGAAAGCCACCATTAAATGATTGCTTGAAAATGTCTGGTGCCTTCTAGTCTGGTGTAAAACGTAGGCTAAGTCCTTCTTATCAAGGAGCATTTAGAAAAAGAAAATAAGAGTAAACTCAGCTGATTCTAAAAGGTTGTTAAAGCTGCCCTTATGCCCTTTTCATGTCCAGCTCTCTGATACTGGGACTTACACTTGCGTTGCCACAAGTTCCAGTGGGGAGACGTCCTGGAGTGCTGTGCTGGAGGTGACAGGTAAGCAGTGCCCAGGGATGTGCTCCACTTGGCACAGAGGAAAGTAAACCATATGACAGCAGTCTGAGCCACATGATTCTAGAACTTCTGGGCTTGACATGGAGAAGTTTTGGATAAGAAGGCTGCGTTCCTTCACGCATCTTGCATTTCATTGCTGTTGTCTTATAATGCCTGTTGACATCGCAACAATCTTCATATTTGTGTCCAGTGAATGCAGTATGCTTTAATTCTTCTAATAGGAGTATTAATAAAATGTGGATTTATCCAGTAGTTGGCTTGGGCAAGAAAAATACAAAGTGCTCTCTGTGAGTACTGCAGTTTATTTGAATACAGGAAATTTCTCGTAGCTTTTTGTACTTCATGTACATTTCAGCAAGCTGGGCTTTTTTTTAATCTTTCTATATTTATATTTATATTTATATTTATATTTATCCTTTGATCTTTGCCTTTTTTTTCCTTTATTATGTACCTAGAGAATGATAGCCCTTCATCCAAAAACATGTGGTAGTAATGCAATTGTTGACTTAGTTCTTTATAGATTAAGAACATCCATTCTGCTGATTTTGCAGATGTTTGCCATGTTTTTCATTTTAATCTTCTGCTTTGATCAAATTATATAACCAAGGATAAAAAGTAATCGTTTTGTATTTGTCCTTCACAGAATCCGGTGGAGCAACAGTCAGTAAAAATTATGATATAAATGACCTCCCTGGGCCACCATCCAAACCTCAGGTCACTGATGTTACTAAGAACAGTGTCACCCTGTCCTGGCAGCCAGGGACCCCTGGAAGCCTACCAGCTAGTGCATATATCATTGAGGCTTTTAGGTATGTGAATTATACCACTTTTAAGCTCCTTTCTTTCTAATTTTGCTTAAACCCTAATGCCAGGGTTTTGTGGTGTTCTTTTGGGCTCTATATATGTCATTAGAAGCTCATGAAATGACTCAGCTACATAGAAGGCATTGATTAATATTCTTCACATTTTTTCTAATTTATCACTTTTTTCTAAGTGATTAATTGGAGGACATCTAACTATTTCTTCAGGTCAACAGGAATATAACAGAACAATGCAGTAACTGTTTGTCACTTTTCCTTTAACATTGATGATCAGTGAGAGTCTCCTGTGGGAATGCTGCAGGTTCTTGGCTATCATAATACAGACAATTTGGGAATAAATGGGTAATCCTGAAGGCTCTCTGCAAACTTTAATTCCTCCTCTTGTTAAAGCACTCAGTATTAAGGGGTCAAAGTGCTTTAAATTTCTATTTTTTTAGTGTTTTAGATAGATGAAAAGTTCTAACTGAAAAGACCAGTATTGATAATTTAGGATTTTATCCTGCAGCCTGAGGCTTTAAAGAATTCAGGTGCTCCCCTCCACACAGCAGCAATTACTGTGTGGTACAAAAGAACTCCTGGGCTCCAGTTCAGCATATTGGTTTGAGCATGGGCCATACTCTGACATGTATCTCTAGAGCACATTTTGACTTAAAAATCTGTACCTTTTTATATGTGTTCCTTAATCCAGATATTATAAAAATGAAAAGTTTATAGTTTAAGTTAAAATTCATGTTATAATTTTTCATAATCATATGCATATGCAAATTTTAGCTCATATGTTATGCATGTAAACATTATAAACATTATGTATGTAAAGAACATTACAATATTTGCAGTATGTCGCTTTGTTCTAGAACTTGTTCTTTATGCATTGTATGAAGTGATTCAAGCAACATAGACCTGGTAGCTTTCCATTTCCTTTTTCCTTTTAATATATTTAAAGATTTTTTTTTTATCAACGCTATACAACAAAGCATAGTAAAATAAAATTTTCTCTTTAAACTTTTCTGATGTTTCACCCTAGATAAGCTTTAATGGCATCCCATCAATAACTTCTAAAAAAGGTAGACATTTTCATTAAAAGTTGTTTTAACAATCTTATTTGAAATCTTTTCATATAGTGGACTGTAATCTAATTATAATAATGTTGAATTGAAACTGTAGTGGCAGAAAAAGTATTCATATAATTTGCTCCATTTCAAAGAATGTTTTCAATTTTTTTTTTAACTTTGAGAGTGAATTCAGTTCAAGAACATTTTTCTTCCAATGACGGTTTATTGACATAGTTTACTTAGCAGTATAGAAAATTCTTCTTTCAAGAGAACTTTCTTTTCTAAGCCTTTTGTTCAAGAGTAGCCTGTTTATCATTCAAATTTACTCTACAGCTTTCTACCTTTTGCAGGTATTTTAGAGAAATAGAAAAAAGGTTTACTTTTATTTCAAAGAGAAATACTTTTGACAGATGCATTATGATTTTTAGCTGGTCTTGATGAGCTAACTGAAAAAAATATTTTTCATTTCACCCTGCTTTTACCACTTATTTCTGCTCTTAGAGTCAATCTGGAGTTACAAGACAGGTCCTTTCATATCTTTATTTTTCTCTTATATTAGTTTATAATCGTCCACATGTTCTTGTTGCAGTCAGTCTGTGAGCAACAGCTGGCAAACGGTGGCCAACCACGTGAAGAGCACCCTGTACACGGTGCGAGGCCTGCGCCCCAACACCATCTACCTGTTCATGGTCAGAGCCATCAACCCGCAGGGCCTGAGCGACCCCAGCCCCATGTCAGATCCTGTCCGAACCCAAGGTAAGGCACAGTTTCAAGGCTCGTGTGCTTGAGCTGAAATAGAGAGAAGGAGCTGTGGCTTCATTGATAGGTCAGTCTGGCTGTTTGGCTTTAGCACACTCACTGAAGGAATCGTGGTTTGAGCTTCGCCAGTGAAGATGAGAGTAGTCCAATGTTTGCTGCGTTAAGGTTGCATCCTTAATCCTTTGTACAGTGTAGAACTTTAGGTTTGCAATTCACTCAGACTCGATTTGTCCCTGGTTACTATTGAAAGCAATGTGAGCTACCCAAGCTTTTCTGAAAAGCACTCTGAATACTCTCCTCTCCTCAGTATCTTTCCTTTCCATGTCCTTTCTTCCTCTCTATTAGTAAGGATATACTATGATAACAAGTGTTTATAACAAGCAAAACATTGTGTTTAGAATTATGTTTAATCAAAAGAAATACACAACACATGTCCATTAATCTGAACCAACATTTAGGCAGAAAATTCATGTAAATTAAGGCATCTGCATGCTAAGAATATATAGAAGTTATTTTGAGAAAGGCATGGACCTTCTATTTACATACCTATATTTCTGAATTCTTTGTATCAGTCCATTGCACAAACCAAGAGAGAAGGTTGAAGTGAAATCGCTCATTTGTAAGGTGCTGATAGGATTGGTACCTGTGATCCTCCATTGCTACTGAATCAGCTACTGAAGTCTGTTCAATTTGCATCAAGCTCTAACTGAATATAACTGCCACAGATTTCCCTTCACAGCATGGAATTTTTTTTTTTTTGGTTTTGACAAGACATTGCTTGAATTCTTAATTCAAGACTGTAGTTCTGTGTTAAACATGTCCTAATACAAAAATTCATAATTCTTTGAAATCATAATTTTTCTAATCCCAACTAATAGTCACAGTTAATTTAAAATTAAATTTTCTGTCTCTGTTTATTGTTATTCAGAGACTTCTGTCTCTGAAGACCTGAAGGTGCCCATGGAGGGCACATCCTTTGGCAGTCTCCACTATATGTGTTGTAAGTTGTTTGGGTCCTTTTCTGGGTGGAAAGAAATAAACAAGAGTAGGATGGCATTTCTTTATCACATAACCATCCAGCCTCCCTTATCCCAGCCTAGCCCTGAATAAATCTGTCCTGAATAGTTACACCCTCAAAATAGTAATTATGGCTGGAAGAGGAAAAACAGAGCTGTCTTCTCAAAAGCTGGAGAAGTGGGTTGTGCAGGGATTTCATGGCCTGATTATCCATGGAATATCACAAGTTTCTATCTTTCTTATTTTCCCATTATTATATGGTGACTCATGCTTTTCATTGCAACAGCCTTTTAGTCTGCATAACTTATCACCTAGCTAAAAAAAAAAACAACAACTTTGTTTGGCATTTGAGTGTCAAGTATAGACTTTTTATCTGACATACTGACAAGCAATTTGACTTCAGTAAAAACATGTCTTTTAATTAGCTATGGCATGTGTTGCAGCTTCGATTTCCAGAAGCTGTTTAGCAGTCAAGCACACTGAGATATGTACAGGATTTATAGCTTCTTTGCAAGCCTGCAGTTTAATAGAATTAAATCATAAAATCAATTGAAAATTAACATAATGTTTTGATGTGATTTCTAATTATGCCTGGATTCAATTCAGGCTCACAGTAGAAGCTGACACACGGTGGAAAGCCTATTCACAGTGGCCATGGTGAAATAGCACCTATAGCAGCGCTATAAAATAATAACTTGCAACAGGTAGCTTTCATAGCTGAACATCTAATGTCCTGGTATTCAGTACAGCAAATACAAGTAATAAGATTTAATGTAAATTTTCACCAATTAACTGCAAGTAGATAATCAGGTACTTTCCAAAGGTTCATCTTATATAACTTATATGAAATAAGAACAAAGAGTTCTTATTTCTAATGAAGGAGTTGATTTCTTGTTGGATTGTTAATAGATGAAACCATATCTTAAAAAACTCTTCCAAAAAATGATATATATTCCTATCCATGAAATCTAAATGATAATAAATAATAGTATATTCACTGATAGCTGAAAAAAAGAGGTGTTAGAGAAAATATCTAACCAATTCCATTGTGATCAGGATGTAGCTTTTTGCACCAGTTTTGCTTAAGTCATGATTCTATTATTCCAATACTTAATCATACCCTTAAAGATAGATTAACTGGCTTTTCTACCAGGAGCCTCCTCAACATGTGAAAATGACATTATGCTGGGAGCATCACACGTGTTTTCAAGTAGAAAACTGAATTTCACATGTACATTTTGGCATTCAATTCCTACTGTTATCAGTCCATGTTACTCTCTTACTTCTGGACATAGGTGCCATGAAAATGATGAAATGCTGTTCATAAAAACTACTTTGTGGAAATGTCTTTTCCTCTGAGGGAATACACAAGTACTTTGTTGTCTGTATACCACAGCATAATTTAACCTAAAATGTAGCCATGGATAACTATAGGTTTATTGTAGCAATGATCATAGCCTTTTGTGGATAGAAGCATAAATAAAGGTCCTCTAGACCAGTCTGAGTTGAAGTTTTATTTTATTATATCTCTGTTTCTTGGCTGCTTCAAGTAAACATAATTTGCTAGACAACCACCTACACTGACACTTATATTTGGATTATATTCCCTTTGGAGATCCATGGAGCCATTTTAATTTGGATATCAATAGAAGCCTGTGGCAATATTGTTTATTGGTGGCTCAGAATCCATAACAATCCAGAATTACGAATGTGAATTATTGATCATCAAAAACTACTTGCTTTCAAGATCTGGGGATATATGATTAAAGTTGTTATATTTAAAGGTTTCATTTTTAAGACAACTATTATTTCTTTTAAATAGCATTTAGAAAATAAAAAGAAATAATAGGATGCCTATTCCTATATCTAAGTCTGTCAGAAAGGGAAAAAACTCTTACCTATGTATCTTTTTGACATGGACATGATGTTGATCCAAAAAATGAGGAACTGTCTTTGACTATTGAATCCTAAGGGAAGACCAAGCAGAATTCAGAGATGCCTAGACAGGCATGACCATAATTTGTCAGTCCTTTTTTGAATATCTCTATAATCGGATTTTGACTAGAAGAAACAATTCCCCCACACACTTTGAAGGGCACATCATCTTGAAGAGAAAATTTTTGTGGTAGATTGTTTTTGTTGGCCTTTTACTAGATAAGGATCAGTTTGGCTTCCTAAATTAAATCTTTTATTTTTTTTTATGTTTGCACTAGATTTCATTAGCTATGTCTGTTAAGGGAAAATATGCTTTGCAGGGGAAAATGCTGTTTTTAGTATTTGGTTTCTTGTGTGCATGGCATGTGGGGAGAGGAAGCTTAGTGAAAGTTTGGAAACATATAATGACTTAATGTCATGTATGCTGTAGCAAAATAAAAAAAACACTGTTCATTTTCTTCAATTATACTAACCAATTTGGTTCCAGACATCTGTGCAGCATTATTATTATCTGAGTACTTTGGAACTAGTGAACATTGCATTTCTCTCATCATTTACCCAAGCTGAGAAACTTTGCCATCTAGTCAGAATACTCCTTTAATCTTACTTATATTTCATGATTTCTTAAGTGGCTAGAGGTGGATGGTTTCTTTGCATTATTTGACATTTGTCTGTGTTTCAACCTTAATGCTGCATTTTTTTAAAAACTGTTCTATAGATGATTTTCAAGTCATGTCATCAGGCTACTCAGTAGATTTTATTGATGCCATTAAATGATGATTTCATATGTGTGCAGATATCAGCCCCCCAGCACAAGGTGTGGATCACAGGCAAGTCCAGAAAGAGCTGGGAGATGTCATTGTACGGCTGCACAATCCTGTTGTGCTGACACCCACCACAGTGCAAGTCACCTGGACGGTAAAGCTTCTGCTGTTGTTACCTTAACAGTAATTTCAGTCTGCCTATTTTGCCTATTTTTATCCCTTCAGTGTTTTACCACCCAGAAATGATCCAGTCTTGATCCCAGTGTGAGTGCTCTGACAATCTGACATACAGCAGTGTGTGTATGTATATATATGTGCGTGTATATATATGTATACATAGGTGTATATATATATAAAAATATAGCAATAAAATAGTCATTTTCTCTTTCAAGTCAGGCAGGTTCAATGTCTTCAGTCTTCTTCTTGAAGCAATGTAGCTGTCTGACTAGAAAAACATTATAAAAATGAGTATGCTTGAAGGATAATTGATCTGTGGATTCATTATGTGGCATGTCAAGAAATAATCAAAGTTAAATATCAACAAGAAATTGATGTGTGAAAAAGTGCTTTCTCCTTCAAGTCATAGTGACCTCTGACAATGCCCTATTATTTAGTGACCCAAAAATCAAAAATATCTTTCCTACAGAGCACTTGTAGTGAAGTCAGAAGCACATGGTGCTACTGCCTGACACAGTCTGTCATCTGGTTTGCCAGCACAAGCCTTGCCCACAATCAGTGGATATCCTTTCATTAGAGAAGACCAAAGTCTTTTGGGCAGTGCTTAACCACATTTCTATTTGAGGGGTCAAACTGCTGGGTACGGTTTCTGATATAGTGTTTGGCTTTCAAATTGTTCTGTTTCCTTTCCTGAAGCTTGATGGAAAGGACTTGTAAGAGTAGGACAGAATTCCCAGGGCACTGGACACAAGGAAAGAGTGCTTTGGTCTTGGGGCATCTGCCCAGAGGAAGGAGAGCCACGAGTGAAAGAGTGAGAGAAAAACTGCCCTGCACAATATCAGAATAGTTGTATTCTGTGGGATGAATTCTGCTTAGGGCGCATTCACAATGCTCATGGTTTTTCTTCTGCATGTCATATTGCTGAGAGCTTAATGTGTGCAGGGGATTACACAAGAGGAGATAAGTGTGGTGATAGATTCTGTATTTATAAGGATTACTGTTGTTTTTGCACAGCACAGCCATTATTATGGGGTCTTATGCACCATACTTGTTCTGACAGATTTCAGTGGTCAGGGTACAGATTAGAATAAATAGAGAAACCAACAATTTTTTCTTCTGTGGAAGATTATTTAGCATTTGTGTCACTGCATTTTTCCATCAATGATGTGAACACGCAGCTTGGCTTTCTTAAAATGCTGCATGTTTCATCTGCAATTCCTCCAGAACAGGCTGAATAACCTTTGTGGGGAACCCTTTTGCCCCAAGCAGATGGATCAGTAGTAGAAAATTTGGATGTTAGCAGAGAGTAATTGTAAACCTGGATCACATCCATGTGGTGCTCCTTCAAGTCCTTTTTTGGGTGTGGCATCTATCAGAAATACAGATTCATAGGCTGTCCCTTGCCTTAGCATACTGCAAAAGGAATCTCCAATATAAACAGAATTCAGTTTTATACCATGTAACCAAAGTCATTATATTTTAATTATATATATATATATGTATGTATATGTGTGTGTATATAGATATATGTATGTATGCATGTTTATGTATATGCATTTGTGTGTGTGTGTGTATATATGTGTGTGACATATATTCCTTTAAAAGAATTTCCTGGGGCCCCTGCTGAACAATGAGTGAAGAAATGATAAGGTAAAGACAAATTGTTGGAAATGCTATGGATACCAGCTTATTGGGAAGATCCCTCAAAGCAGTGACCCTGTGCCACCTGACAAGCACAGAGACCTCTGTAGAGGCATTTTGGAATTGCCCAGGGGAAGAAAGACACAAAGAAAGATCTCTGAAGCAGCTAATTAGAAACTACCCAGCAACCAGAACAAAAACAATTAATTAACCATAGTCTCTAGGAAAAAAACCCACTCTATCCAGAGAATAAAGTCCACACTATTAACATAAAATGGATAGATAGTGTAGCTATCATAAAAAAGGACAGAAGTGCCATGAGAGTCATAAGACTCTTTGTGCTGGCTTTATGCAGTTCAAAGGGTGAAGGCCAAGGAATGTCCTTGGTTACTGACTTTCTGGCATCCTGACTCACAGCAAATTAACACCACTTTCTCCTTTCCTTTATGAGATTTGTTTTGGTTTTGCTTTCTCTTTATTTTTTTAAATTTGAGTTTAAATGTTTGGAAATAGTTCCCTGTGGCTGTGTTGCAATTTTAAAATATGGACATACATATACACACATATTTTGAAAAGAACATCGGGCTTATAATATCAGTGTTGAAAAATAAGAGGAATGTAAAAAGTTAAGTTTTTATTGCCACTTAAATTTATTCCTCTTGTGTATAGATATTAAAATATAGCTGTAATTATCTGGTCACATAGAGGATCTCTTCTTCATGGAGCTATTAAACATTTCTTTTTATCTTCTTTATTCTCTGTGTGGTGCCAGGTCTTATTAAATTCATAGCATTGAAACCTTGCATTGAATAAAAATTATTATTTTGTCTCACATGCTTGCTTATCTGTCATGCTCTCAACCGTAACATTTGTGTGCTTCACAAATAATACTGAATTTAACATCACAATGATAAAAATGTGTCATTATCCTAACTTTACACACAGAGAGGTGAGGTGCAGAGATAGTTATTGCTGATGAGACTTGTGGTGGCAGATATGCCCACTGTTACCAAAAGGCTAATTTTAAGCCTTGAACATGATTTATTTTTACTTGTATTAAAACATTTCACATTGCAAGAGCATATTTTGTACTCCAAGAGCTTTTTTAGCTGAACTCAGCTATGGGTCAGCACTTCTAGCCTCAGTGGGCATTAAACTGAAAGTTTCATTAGTGACCAAATATGAAATGTTCCCTGGCATTATAAAGAAGCCCTGTGGCACAAGCAGGAATAAAAAATCAGTTCTTCAACATTGCAGAAGAATTGCTGCTTTGAAATCCTTACTGCCTTTTTGGAGGCTTCCCAGGCAGAAGGATAATTTACCTCTGGTTTTTTTTTTTTTTTTAATTTGATGTAGATTTTAAATGAGTGTACTTCAATGGAAGCTTCAGGAGTCAAGTCCTTTAGGCAGTCTTCCAGATTATCATCCCCATTTGCCTTGTTCCTGTAGGATACATAAATGCTAGTGCAGTTGGAATTTCCAGAGACTCCTGTGAGGCCGTGCCAGGGAACTCAGCACAGCATGCAATCTACTCTGCCCAGCTGGAGAATTGCTCCGTGTGTTGCTGTGGGAGCAGAGGATTTCTTAGGATATTTTGGGATAGAAATTTGCATGCTACAGAACATATTACAAAATGTATTTAGGGTGCAGATTAGCAGGTTTGCTTGAAAGGATCTTATGTCTGCAGCATAAGCTGCATTATGAGTTTCTTGCCATTGTTTTAACAACTTAATAGCCATTGAACCTGTCTGGTGTTCAGCTGGGGCATGTGCAGGGAAAATGAGCTTCCTGTTCTGCAGAAATGGTTTTGTAGTTGCCTCCTGCACCATGGACTCATAAAAGGGAGTGAAAAGGAGCACACAGGACCAATCCTGCAAGTAGATCACGTTTGGTCAGTGCTGAGCACCACCTACCCAGGATCTTTAGAGCCTCACCTGCATATTCTTGCAGTGTCTTTATATCGGCAACCATTGCAGACCTTTTGAGCTGAGATCACCCACTAGAAATATCCTCTGATCCCAGTATTCAGCACAGAGAATTCCTGCAATTGCTGAAATAACACTGAGTAATTTTTGTAAGGAAGTGGCAACCATTTACATTCTTTACCTTTTCATCAAGCCAGAGTGCATGGTTCTCCAGCTCTGCTTATGTGTGAATGTGTGCCAAACTTGGGAGTTTGAATTAATGTCTTTAATCATATAAGGATATTTTTAGTAGTCTGCTAGTGGCATGACACATCATTACCACAGAAATGGAGCAAATTGTGCAATCACAGTCACTTTGTATTATATATGACCGTGTAACTGCAGACAGACATATGTGTGCACATGTGTGTGCATGTATATGTGAAATGTACCTGTCCTACCTCTCACAAATACTTCTGGTTAATCCATGTAATTATCTGAAAGTAACTTTTTATTAATTTGGAAACCCAGAACAAAATTGAAAAACCACTTTTCTCAGTAAGTAAAGTGCCCTCTGAGTAGTTTCCCAACAGGACCTTACAGAAGGCCCTGTTCATACAGACTAGCTTCAATTGGACATGAGAGATAGCTTTGTATCCTCTCCTTGATACTGAATGTGACTGGATGCTTAGAGAAAACATTAAAAATGTATAATATTTTCTTTTGTCAGTACCCTCCAAGACTCTGATAAGTAATCATCATTGCCCTGCCCTGTTGTAATCAAGCTACTAATTGAAAGCTCTGTGAAACTCAAGCAAGCCCCAAATCAAGCTAGTTTACAACACCCATAAATGTGACAGCCTTGTGGTACTGCTTCATCCTGCTTTCATATTGCTTTTATTGTTTAGTCTTTCAATTTAAGATCTTCAAGGTCTGGGAGAAAAAGATGTGTATGGACAATTTGTCTGGAAGCAGATGCAAAAGTATGAGAGACTGAAAATTGATTTTCTTTAGCTGTTACCTAGAGGTCCAGCTCTTCTCGGTGAGTTGGGGGGTGGGTTTGTGATTTTGCTGTGCTGTACAAAACACTCTCCATACTGCTTGTAGCAACACAATGCTACTTTTCAGTGAAGTCAATTCTGAATTTTCAGTTTTCTCCACTAGGCAGCAGTCAGTAGAGCTTAAAAATAGAGCAAAGACCAAATGGAAAGTTCTAACAAAGTTATGCCATCTTTCAGTGTAGCTTCTAACTAAGAAGTAAAGCAAGAATCAAACTCAGTGTTTGATTATTAAACATCATAACCTTATATTGTAATTTAGGTTAAAAATCTCTATTGCAAAGTGGATAAAAACATTATTTTGGCTGAATTTTGTATTAAATGTGAGGTTCATAAAGTCTTTATATCCATAAAACATTTAGTTAATCAAAGTCAAACATGGATAAAAACAGTTTACTCTGATTTACAGACTCCCTTCATCTGGAAACAGCTGCTTAATGTTCTTCTTAAAAACACAGCTTGATTCTTTCGGTATTAACAAGCTATTATTGTGAGTTATATCCCTCTTTCAGTGCATAAATTCACTTAAAGTGAATGCAGAGAAGTTTATAAAATGCAAGCTTAATGTTGTTGTAACATATGTTGCAAGGTTTTTAACAGTGACAGTTTTGATGAAAGACATTTCTGCCTTGCTTTCATAAATAAAGCTTTCTTCTTGCTTGCCTTGCTTTTTAATGTCTAAGAATCTGTGTCCCCTCTGAATGCCTCAATAAAATGTAACAAGATTATAGGAGGAGCATAATAGAGCATGGTTTGTGTTTTCAGCCTTAAATTCATTTATTCTTAAGTCAAACAAATGTTTCTCTAATTCTGGAATATCTTTGAGCAGGCAAATTGACAAGAACATAAGAAATATCCTACTTGTTGAGTCTAAGTTATAACACAGAATTACCAAACAGCCTGCTGTACGTTCTTGTTATTTGTGCTGCACTTTCTTTGCTCCTTATTTGGCAGCTACAGAAGCAGTTTCCTGTGGTTTACTTTTAGCAACCAAATTGGTTTTGGGTTTTTTTTGGTGCTTTTCCCCAGGAAAAATTTATGCAAGCATCATAATGCCTTGATTTTTTTTTTTTAAGATAAATAGATGCATGCAAGCTCTCCAAGATAAAACACATAAAAAGCTTTTCTTGAAATAAAAATCCTATTTGTAGGATAAAATTGTTAAACATCCATGGTCCAAACTTGAATTCTGCTTGCCTAGCAACAAATAAAATATAAATCAAAACCAATAATCCATCTCCATCTGATGATGCTCCTGAGAGCATCACAACCCCAGGATGCAAAGGGGCTGCTCAGGCTGTGAACACAAGAAATAGCATATGTCTTTGGAGGTTGTTTTCTCTGCATCTGTCTTATGTTTATTTTAATTTGCTGTGCATTTCATGAGCTGTGAGCCAAGTAATGGACTAATTGTAAGCATGTAGCGTATCTTCAAAGACTTGTCCTTTTCTGAAAGAATTTGTTTTTCTTTTCTTCTCCTATTTCAGCACATCAGTAGCCAAGATGTGCTTAGTAAGTTTACATGTAGCAAGCATTATGCCAAAGTTTTCTTTTCATGATTTATTGCAGGGGTGGGGGCCTCATTTTATGATTTAAGGTGGTATTTGTCATGATGTATAGAGCTGGAGAAAGCAAAACAGAAAATATTCTATAACCAGTAAAGTGAGACAAATACTCTTTGTAGACAATTAATCAACAGTGACTTACAAGTTAGATTGTTAAATTCAGCACCGTAACTGTGAATTTTTTGATGAGGGCAGAATTATTCTAGGCAACTGCTTGTTTTCTTTTAACGCAGTGGTTTGTTGTTTGTTTGTTAGTTTAGTTTCATGTTTTTGTTGCCCTATTCTTCATTGCTGTTTCCAGGTGGACCGCCAGTCCCAGTTTATCCAGGGCTACCGCGTCCTGTATCGCCAGACCTCGGGCCTGCCTGCCCCGGCCGTGTGGCAGAACCTGGAGGTCAAAGTCCCCACCGAGCGCAGCGCCGTCCTCGTCAGCCTGAAAAAGGGGGTCACCTACGAAATCAAGGTTCGCCCTTACTTCAATGAGTTCCAAGGCATGGACAGCGAATCCAAGTCTGCTCGTACCACAGAGGAAGGTTGGTAAAAGGGGCACAAAAGCCACGAGCTTTCAGAGCTGACACTGGACGTTATTCTGTGTGTGCTCGTGTTCATCTCTATTTCCTCCACATGATTTATGTTTGTTACACACCAAGGTGATATTGAAATTTAATATAATATTGAGTTTTGTGCTGTAAATATCCCCTGAGAAAGCGCTGTACTGGTCCTATCTTCTTCTAGCTGATTCATCCTTTTAAGGTACAGGTGGCTTTTGGTCTTCCAAAAAGTGTGCACTGCAGCCCTTCTTTTGTAACCACTGCTGTTGCAATAAAAGACCTTGGTCTGCACTTTGAAAATAAAATAAATGCAAGCTCTCACAGATGAGTGTTTGATACTAAGCACATCTTTCTGAATGGGTAATAATGTAGATGAACAGTTGGCTGGGAAACGAGGAGTAGTGAAGGACATAGATTTAACTAGTCTAGAGAAACTCCAGTCTCAAGGGCACACCACTTCACAGTTTCTGTTAGCACAGTGTTCATGAAATTGCCCTGTTCAGTACTGCAGAGGATTCCCCTGAGTACCTTTGAAGCCTCTCTGAAACAGTCACGATTCAGACAGAGGGAACAGTTTATACTTCTGAAATGCTCAATCTTTTATATCTATGGCATATAGCCTTGTATATAGTTGTGCTAAAGCATGTGCATTCCAGGGCTGATGGGTTTTTTTTAAAAGTAAAGACACTGGGGTAAGATGCAAGTAATTTTAATAATTTCCTATTAGAAACCCACCTTTCTACCTACTTAATTCAATCTTTGCCTGGAGAATCTCTCCTGTAAAAGTAGGATGGTCCTAACAGTGAGGGTTCATCTTCTCTCCATGTCATTGATTTTTTTTTTTTTTTTAAGTGAGAGAAAGAAATACTGGTGAAGTTTTAAGATGTTCATATGGTTTCAATGGGTTTTGAGTGCACTTTTTCCTTCCTATTGAAAGTGCATCTTAATCATTTACAGTAGTCTCCTGAGGTTTAATTTACTGCTGATTGCCAAGTACTCTTTAATTCTAGAACAGACTTGCTTATTACTCACTTTTCTCTTTGATTTTTTATGATTATTAGCCAACATGGAAGTAAAACTGAAGATAACTTGGTTGCACTTTGCACTTTGTGGATGAGGAAATTCAGTGTCCTGCAACATGTAGAAGAGTGTGCAGGGAGGCAGTTTTCAAGTCTGATTTGGAATTTGGGATTTTATGGTCCCCAGTTCTTTGTTCAAACTAAAAAGCTTATATCAATTGGTGAAGAATATGTTTGCAGCACTCTGAACGAAGGTTTTATTTCATAAAAAAGAGAAATTTAAAAATATTTCTACAGGTGAATTTTCTTTTCTGGGGTTAAAATATGGGATTTTGTCCTCTCACTAGGAGATTTTCCTCTTGTCCAATTTCAATTGACTTTTAGTGTTTATTTAGTTCATCTAACTGTTTCTTGCTAAAGGTAAATTACTAACTACTGAAAAAGAGAGAAGGTTTTATACCTCCTGTCTATTTCTACAAAATACTTGAGGAATGACATTCTCTTTTATAAACCTTAGCTCCCAACAGAGCCTGTCAGGTAATTTCCTACCTTAAAGGACACTTTGTTCATGTGGAATAGCTTTCCACATAGTGAAGATTTAAAAAAAAAATATTCCTGCCTGCAGATATGTATAACTCACAGCCCAGGATCTGCTTTGTAGATTAATATAACCTTCAAGGAGTCTGTTTACAAGTATCTCCTCTCAAAAACATCAGCAAAGGACCCGTAATATTATCACCAGAAAAATGTCAGCTCCTGTAAAAAAATTCTTCCTCTTTCTTGGGTGATAAAATTAGGTACTTCCATTAGAAAATTAAGACATTCAGTAGATGCAATTTTACCCATATTTCCTTTATTTCCTCATATTATCTTTGTAATTATATTGGGTTCATGTATTTCAAAAATATTGTCAACTAAATGTTTAATGACAGTGGTTTCCTCCCCTTCCACTGAAGAAAGATGGCAGTCTATTTAAAGGTGCTGTGTTGCTTGTGATTCCATTTCAAAAATGAGCTTTTTTTAGACTTGACTTTAAAAAATGTTAGCCATACTATTTGTAGAAAATAATTTGGAAAAGTGATATGAGTGTTGCACATTTTTTTGAAACATCAAAGCAAATATCCCTGGTAAAGGCAAAGTATGGCCAAAAGGTAGTGGCAGCTTTCTGCTGGATTGTATTTTACATGCCATGTTACTTCTGAGGCCCACCTCTAAAAATCAATTTTGCTGCAGTTAGACTTTTCCTCTAGATCAGACACTTGTCACAGTTCAGTATCCATCCATCTCCTGCCTCTTTGGCCTTGTGAAGGTAACAAATGGAATTCTGTTTGGCTGTGTCTGGAAAAGATGAGCAGCGATTTGGGTTCTTTCATATCTGTAAGAAGAAGCTCAGCACTGGAATAATTGACCTGTCAAGAAGCAGGCAAGGTGTTCTCCACAAGCCAGCAGCAAGGGAAATGAGAAAACGGTTTTAAAAATGTTATTTTTCAATGTGATCTGTTTAATAACTGCAACAGTGTCAGACGAGTGGCTTAATTTATATCATGGTGCCAACTTACAGAGTGATATTATCAGAGGGAGGAAGCTGAACTGGTACATGCAAACATGTGTACATGCATACTATGGGAACTAAATCAAAGATTTTATTTTATAATTTTCACTCTTTCTTTCATACTTTCTCTAGAGACAGATTTTTTTTTTTTCTCTGTTGCATCCACTGTTAAATCTCCTTTGGCATAACATTGTGGAGCAGTACTTGTCCTGCACCATGTTTGTCATCACAAAAATATGACAGGAATGGAAGTCTCCTTAGCTTTTATCAGCTCCTCTCTCTCAGTATCTCCTCACCTTAATGCAGCTCTTAAAATAATATTTCCACAGCTGCATTCATTAGCTGTAATTTTAATTTTGCTTGATTTATCCTATGTCCTCCAAAAACCTCACAAACACCAACACACACAGGTAGAATATTAACCAGAATGTTAATGTAGTTTAAATGAAAAGACAAATTAATACAGTATGGGTTTTTTTGGTTTTTTTTTTTTTTTTTTTTTTTATTTTAGAGCATGCTATTCATTTTACATTTCTTTTGCATTTACACTCCCCTGTCCCCCCAGGTATGCATATATAGCACATTATATTTCTGAAAGCCCTTTTTGTTTCAGTAAGGAAAGTAAATATTTTTGAGCGAGTTGTTCCATTGTACTTAAAATCAAAACTGAGTTATGCAGTGTTAAGCTTTGCCATTTTTATGATTATTATTTTCACGTAAAATATTCTAATTAATATCACACACATACGTTTATTCACAGTTTTATTGTTATTGAATAACTTGAAGACTTTTAAAATGCTAATTTTTTACTGTGTGGCAAATTATTTCACATGCCATAAAATACACAATGCAACTATTTATTTCACCAATTTTATGCTTTGCATGATTGCAAGGAGTAGCCCAAGGCCACCTTTCCATGCTTCACTTGAGCTGGCTGAGAGTCAAATTGTCCACAATACAGCTCCATTTCTCCCCTCCAGTTCACTGTTTCTCTGCACCAGGCAAGGTCACAAGGACTCTACCAAGCATTATTAGCTTTGCAGCTGAACCAGCATCTGAAAATGTAGTTGTCAAAATGTGAAGCCTCCCAGGACTGTAATATGTGTTTCATTTTTCATCTAAAATATTTTTATTTCTGCTGTAATCTTGTATGGTTCCTTGTCCTCACCTCTGATACCCTAGTTTGAAGCTGTGTGATTCTTGCAGCAGAGCACTCCAATTTTTCAGGGTTATCAGGGTAAAGATTTGAGCTCAGCTCCGTGAGCCTGTGCCAGGTCAAGTGCTGAGGAGCTTCCAACATGGGAACACAGCCAGCCTCAAAGAAGCTGTGGAGAACAATAGAAATATCTGAATTGACTCCGGAGGCTTGAACACTTCTGATATCTGTAGCTGTGCTTATTTGTGTTAAACCTGCCAGAATTTAATACAAAGATGCCAGGGGCTCTTGGCTTTTCTGAGAAGCATGGTCCAAGGATGGGCATGGATATCTGTTAAAGATAAGACTAGAGTGCTGTTGCCATAAAGTTTAGCAGTGAAGTCACTCTGACCAGGGGCTGGAGTCGGGAAACTTTGACACATGATGTGAGATGCCCCAACCACATTGTTATCTAGGTTTGAAGTTGGAGCAGGAGAGTGATAAATATTTTCATTTCTGCTGTGATGTCTAAAGTTTTCAAAATCAACTTTCATATTTCAGATGAAGTGTTTTAAGATCAGATTAAAAGCAATGAAAAATATGTGGAAGAAAAATTCCATAAATATTTATTAAACACAAAGACACCTCCCTAGAACAGAAGGTGTCTAAGCAACAGCCTCCTGTAAACTGGAAAATTGTCCTGGAGAGGTGTCACTCCATGCTTGCTTTATTAGTTCACACTTTTCTGGCCTCTTTCTATTAGTTTTCTTGAGGACTGGGTAGATGGACTGGGAGAAATGGAATAAATACATTCTAGGACCGGTTCCAAGCAGCTGCTCTCCATCAGCTTTTCCCCCCAGGGACTATACCTTAATATAATACAGTCAACCTCGGTGGCCTAGCTTGCTACTGGGGTGGAGTTTCAACCCTTGCCTGGGAGCAAGGGAAGGATGAGGAGGGCTGCAAGGGTGACTGAGCAGGGCCTTACTGATGTCCTCTGCCCTGGCAGCCACAGCCATGCTAGGAAATCCCAGTATGGATATAGGAGCTGCTCACAGAGGAGACCTTTCCATAGCAGAGCTCCTTCACCATTTCTCTGAGCCACCAGAAGCACCTTGCTGCTGGTGTAGCTGCAAGAGGGGCTTTGCCAGCATCGCTCTGGTCACTAATAATTATGATTTTTAATTTTTTTTTCATCCTTCTAGACAACAAGCAGGGCTGGCAGGCAGTTGTAGAATTTGCCTTGATATGCAGTGACCAGCCAAACAGCTGTGAATGGTTGAACTGAACATGGCTCTGAAGGGAAAGCAATTTGCCTAGGGGCAGAAAAGGACAGAAGTGTATATGTGACCTAACTGAGCACCTGCTCTATTCACTGGTTTTTGATGTAAAGCCATGAACATTTTAAGCCTTTTCCAGTTTGGACATGCAAGTTCTATGTTTAAACCTGGTATTGTCTTCCTGGAGAGCAAACAAAAAAGGGTCATTAAGTGTTGGCTGCTCACATCATTATTAGACCACGTAAAAATAGAAGAACCAAAACAGTTTCCAGGCCAGGTGAAGCAACCTCACATGTGACTTACTTTATATATCCATAGTTATGCATGCATATTATGGAAAACAAAAGCAATTATGAGAGCAGTTCCAATGCTAACTTAAGAAATGCCAAATATAAATAAATGAGGAGTGATTTCTATTGATTCACCATTGCCACAAATTCCACATTGTCATTCAGCCCTATGCTCCTCTTCAGAAGGGCATTTTTCAACATAGTCAGTGCCTGACAAAAGTACATGCCTTGGAGTGTGAGTTTTCTGTACTGTCTTCTTGTTCTTGCCCTGCTTCAGCAAATTCCATGCCCTAGCAAATGGAGTAATGCCTTGCTTCTGTTTGCTCCCTCTCCTTGGTGTAGCTCCAAGTGCTCCTCCTCAGTCTGTCACTGTCCTGACAGTTGGAAATCACAACAGCACAAGCATCAGCATCTCCTGGGATCCTCCCCCTCCAGATCACCAAAATGGAGTCATCCAGGAGTACAAGGTACACTCGATGTCTGATGGGAGGGTTGTGTGTTTAGGGAAACAGCCTGCTTGAATTACAGAACAATAGCACTGTTTATGGATTTAGATTCTGACAGCATTTACAGCTGCCCATATAATTATATGGAGAAAGAGGAATGACTGCTTATGGATTATTTATTGTTGTTGTTGTTATTATTATTATTATCAATGATAATAACAATGATAATAACAATAATAATAACAATAATAATAATAATAATACTATTACTACTGTTATATTAAGAAGCAAAAGCATCATGAGATTGATATGAAAAGAGAGCTGTAATTTCTAGCTAGTTACAGTTCTTTCTAGCTTTTCCTTGCTGTAGAACAAGAACAGGGGATATTTTTTGTAAGGGGCTTCTGCACTCCAAAGACAGGCAGTGAAGTCCCCGTAGCTTGGAGTACCTTCACACTATCAGCAAAGCTGGCAGAAGAGTTGTTTCTTATTTCCTCTGCTAATCCTAGCACTTTGAGGTCAAAGTCAAGGACTGTGATTCTGGGAGAATTCAAGACTTCTTCCAAGTACTATGTCTGTCAAGCTTCAGAACTTAAAGTGCCAGGTTGTTAGCTCTGAAAAACAGGTTGAACACAACTAGTATATCCAAAGTTTGCTACATGAGAGTTTCTTGCATTGGTTGTATTTTCTTCTTTTTTTTTTTTTGCTGTGATGGCTCAAAATATCCACTCCTTATACATTAAATGTTGTTGTAGCCTGTAATTTCATACTAAGATCACTTTTGCACACGGGTATTTTCACAACATTAAAAAAATGCACTCTGTTATTCAGGTGGAGAAAACGATTGGGCAAAGTTCGGCCTTGTCACAGCATGGAGCACAGTTTGGTAAATTAACCTTACTGTGGCTGGCCTGTATACACCAAGTGTGAAATGTTTAATTGAGATGGATCAGGGCAGCTTTCCTGACAGTCCCACAAAGGGTGGAAGTGGTGACTGCAGCTTATTTCACATAAAAAGTTTTTTTCCCCTGCTGTATCTTGAGGGAACACAGCATGAAGAAGGGACAAAGTGCTTGGCTTCTAAATCAGATAATGGTTCAACGTCTTCCAGCTTTTCGCTTGGTCAGAGGGATGCAGTAAATGTTCACAATGTTTATGTTTAGCATAACACTTCTTTTGTTTTGCTTTTAGTCAATATCAAGATTTATTAATCCCAGGATTTTATTGATCCAGTTTTCATATCAATTAATAATTATCCTTTGGCTTAATTAATCTTGATCCTGACTCCAATATAAATCAATATAAACCATCCAGGGTTTATAGGCAAACGAGTAAAGCACACTCCTCAACCACAAAGCATGTAGATATGAAACACAGTGGGCTGATGGCTAATAAAAGCCATGTTCCAGGTGAGTGCTCAGGCCTCTGGGCTGTGTATAAAACCAGCTGGAGTCACTACCTATTACAGCCCTCCAGTCTTAGATTAGGTGGCTGCCTGAGTAGTGAACTGGCTCCAGTGAATGGTGCAGAGAGTCTAGTATTTACTTGAAAGTCTAATAACAGTGCAGAGTCTAGTATTTTGCAGTATAAAATAATTGGTGAAGTTCCACGGTGCATTTTCTAACAAATTGAAAGTAGATCTGTTGATTCCGCCTCAAACATCAGAATGCCTGTTAATTTATTCATTAATTAAATGCTTTTAATTAGGGGATCTCATAGCTATTGTAACCTAAGACCAGGACTGACAAGGAGTGAAGGAATGAAGGCAACAGTTACTCACCTTAATGCATTCTGGCTGGCAAATAGGATCACCTTAGGTTTAGGAAAACAAAAATAATTTTTTTCCTCTTCAAATCTTTCTTAGCATTTCACAGGAAAAAAATATAAGGTATGGTAAAACACTGAGCAGGGTCAAAGTAAGTGTAAAGATTTTATTGCTGTTGCTTAGATGCATTAGTTTGTCACTGAAGTGGTTCCACCAACAGCATTTCCTTCTGCTGTTATTTTTATGTAAGTGTACCTGTTTATGCATTGATTTTCTTGTGTGGTGGTAGATGCTTTCTTTAGTAATACAGAAGCAGTATTCACAGATAGCATTAACTGAAGAAACATGCCTAGAAGTTAGTTCGAAACCTCTTTGGAGAATCCTATAAAAAATGCAAGAGGGAGACATAACACTCTGAACTCAGACTATTCTCATCACAAAATGCTAGTTGTGATTATAGGGTGGATTATCAGTTTAATTATATAATATTTGAATGAGAAACTGATGTACATTCCTAAACAATGTAGCTAATCACAAAGGCAGCAGTAAATATGTGTCTCTGCTTATTCCATTTCAGAAATTTCAAGCATCCCTTCTGTGCAATGAAAGGAAGCTAAAAAATTTTTGAAAATCGTTTATTCTTTAGCAGTTTAAGAAGTGTTTCAACCTGTGCTCATATCTTTTTGCTATTCAGCAGGAAATTTAGAAGGAAAAAATGTGGGTTTTTTTTACACAAAAGGTTTGATAAACAAGATTTTGATTAATGTATAACACCTCTTTGCCACTTGGATGATGTGGTCTGTGCTTCTCAGAAGTGTAAGCACAGAATTTACACTCCATGGAGAGTCAGAGAGGTATTTGCAAGCAGTCTTTGCAGCTGGCTTGGTCCTGTGCTAATCTGGGATACTTTGCTGAGCTAAATCATCCCAATTTCAGCTATTCCTGGAGAGGAAGTAAGATTGTCAAGAAGTCCCAAATAAGTGATTGCCATGAAATACCTTGATATGTCATATCTGTGCGCGATTGTGTGAGTGTGAAGAATTTCATCTATTTTAACACATCAACTTTTGTCCCAGATCTGGTGCCTAGGTAATGAGACTCGATTTCATATCAACAAAACAGTAGATGCAGCCATTCGGTCTGTAGTAATAGGTGGCCTATATCCAGGTATCCAGTACCGCGTGGAAGTTGCTGCAAGCACCAGTGCAGGTGTGGGAGTAAAAAGTGACCCACAACCCATAATAATTGGTAAGTTATTGTCTGTTCTGTTGTTTTGTTTTGCCTGGGGTTTTTTGTGTTGTTTTGTTTTGTTTTTTGTTTTTTTCCCCTCTCAGAAATGCTTCATACATCACTTCTGGAAGTGTAAAAATCTGTGGAGGAAAAGATGGGGTTTGGCTAGAGCTGGTTCGTTAGCTTTTATGTCCCACTGCCTGATGATGTTTTTTTTCCCTTACTGCAGAGTTCTTGCAGACAGTGAAAGGAAGTATGTTCCCAAGACATATGAGAAAATGCAGATGGCCTAGTGAAACTGATTAAATGTTTGGGGTTTTTTTTGAAATGAATTTTCCACTTCTGTAGGTTGACAGATGTGTGGAGCCCAAGCTACCTTTTCCTTCTGTTAAAATGGCTGGAATATTGCTTATTCATTCCACTGGTGCCTAAGGCACTACTTACCATTGTTTTCTGAATGTTTAAAGTCAGTGTTTTTCAGGTATTCCAAGAAGACAAGCCAAAGCAAAAGCTGTCTTTAGATCAATTAGAGAGGAAAGGAAGCATTATCATCCCAGCCTTTGAAATAGTTGTTTCTTGGTAGTTGTCTCCATGCAGAACTAAATTCCTGACCTGAGGGAAACACAGATTTTATTTCTTCTTCTGTTTATACTCTGGAAATTTTTCCTGAGTAAAAAATATAAAGATGGGAACAATATGGAAGACTAGAAGTGATTATGTTTAGCAAACCTGAAATGAGCTGTGCAAAGCAGAACCTATTTTGAGTGCACAATAGAGGAATTTTTTTGCCTTTATCTGTATGATCTAACTTAGTTATTGCTTAATGGTCTTTTGCTTGTTTGTTTGGGAGACTTCTGTTGTTAATAAATATTTTCTTTCTAGAAAATATTGTCAATGCACTATCCAAAACATGGACTAGTCTATTATGTGCAGACCCTTAGAAAATGCTGTCCCACAAGCTTTGCTTAAATGTTTACTGATATTTAGGTTCCCCGTTCATCAAAAAAGAAGCCAGGATACTTCAGCTTTGAAGTCTCACTGGAGACAGAAATACGAGAGTGAAAGGGGAGGTAGCACTTGGTTTAGGAAAGGCAGCCACAGAAACACGAAAGAAAAGAGGCATAAAAGATAGCTAGAAGTGAAAACAAAAAAATTGATTTTGAAAATGCAAGAGACCCAGGACCTTTTTTAAATTATTATTTCACTAAGGGGTCCATCTAACTACGCATGAAATGCACTGCACTTATTCCAGCAAAGCATAATAAGAGTATTGCATTTTAAGTACATGGGTAGCCTTGTGTCATTTAATGTGTTGTGAGTTATACTTGCACCAAAGGTCTTTGCTGGATGATTCCCAGAGTTCTTAGTGATATTTATTTGTTCCTTAAATGATCCCAGAATGTCTGCTTCAACAAGTTTGTTTGATGACATTTTTGCACATTTGAGAGTCATTTACATGAAAAGTAACAGAGAGTAGTTTCTGTTTGGGTTATGTTTCTGTTATAATTTCTGTTTCTCTTTTGGGACCCTGAAGCTGGATGTGTTTATTACATTTATGGTCTGTATCTCCCTTTTCTTTAGGCCCAATTTTGCTATTGATTATGAATTGCTAGCAGCTATTTCTCAGACTATAAATTTGCTTGATAAATATAACAATGTTTAAGTGAAAAAAATTTCTGAAAAAAATTGAGTTGGCACCATTCAATGATTGAATGGGAATCAAAATCATAAAATATGAAAATTATTTTTAAGGAAATTTTATAAAAACTGGTTACATGCATTTAAAGTGAGCTATTGAATAAATCTCAAAACATCATAATTAATGGGAAGTCATTATTGAGTTATTATAATATAGTTCTATATGGTCTGGTGCTTATCTGTACCATTTAACAACTTACAGACAGAATGAACAGCTCCAGAAATGCTGAATTATGGAGAGAACAGGTGCAGGAGAGTTAAGCTGTGTTTCTTAGCAGTAAAAACTTTAAATAGTAATGAAATACAGAGTACAGTGTATAAAAAGAGATGTTATTTTTAAATATAAGATTCATTCTTCTAAAATGTTTCGGGGCTTTTTTTTTTTTCTGGTTTTCATGGTGGAGAATCAACTACTGGCCTCCCACAGTAATTTTAGATAACAGACCTGTGACAATCCAGAAAGCAAAACAAAGAGAGTAGGAAGCAGTAGGAGGTATATTATTCCTTTACTTAGAAATTGCCTCACTATTACAGGAATCTTGTGCACGTACTTGAAAAATTTTACGGAAGACTCAAGGAGAACCAAGAATAAAATTTTATGATAACTAATGATATGCTGAAAAACATTCACTTGGAAAACCAGAAATAAAATTGGAGATAAGGGCAATGCTGGTTAATGCTGTAGCTATTATTTCTCTTCATCAGTTGGCCTGGTCCCTCTTACATTCCATCATTGGCATAATAATATGAGGAACAGCTGCAAACTTTCACAGTAATAGGTACAATCGAATCTGATGTGTCTAATTAATTTTTGGTCCGACAAATTAGTTTTGTTCTTCATTACTCTCCAATGGGAGGAAGACATTATATTTCATTATGTTTTTGTCTTCAGGAACAATGGAGCGTTACAGGTCGCACACTTCCCTTGTCTAGGTTCTAATTAGTTCAACTGACAGCATTGTTACAGAACCACCTGCAGTATATGAAATAGTACACTGGTACCTATTTATTACTTCTGCTTAAATATTATATAAAGGAGTACAAGACTAATGCTGTTTGTTTCCCCAACCCCCTACAATTATATTAATTTTATCAGAAGTCAGTGGATAACATTCATCTGTCTCCATTTATTTTTCGATCATCAAATTCATAAAGCATATGTTATTTTGACATTTAAATGAATTATTACTTTTGCAGTTGTAATTGCTATGCACAGAAGGGTAAGAGCAAACAGCCAGACTGCAAACTTTAGAAGGTAATTTGGAGACAGATTGTATCTTCCCCTAGAAGAGAGGCAGACCATACAATCTACTGGAACCTCTTCCCAGGCACTTTGCAGTTTTCTCTCATGTCCTCCCTTTTCAAAAGACTGTTTTCTGGTCTTAGAGAAGACAGAATCCTAGGATGGTTTTGGAGGATTTAGTGAAAATAACTTATTTTTGTATCCAGGAGCATCCACTCCCAAAGCTGGTGTTTCCTTGCCTGCTCTTCTCCTTGCTAGCACAGCAGTGTCTGAAGCAGTGCCAAAACTACCTGTTTCCTCACTGTCCCACTGCTTTGGCCTCTCCTCCAAAGGGCACAGAAATTAACTGCAAGTTAATGGTAATTAGAGCAACTCCAACTCCCATGCTGATTTCTACTAGAAAATCGATTTTGTGTCTGGAAGAGCATGCCATGGAGAGCCCCTTTCTATTAGTTTTACTGTCAGCCCTTCCTCTTTCAGCACTGGGGTGCTCCTATGGATTGGTTCCATGGGCAGAAAAAGACATGGAAAATCAGATAAAGCAGCCACTGCTGCCTTCTTTCTTTCCTTGCCACAACTGCTCACTCAGTTTCATTCTTACATACTGAATCAGGCCTGGAAGCCATTGGACCTTTGGCAGTGGCAAGAAAAAAGATGCAAGCATGGCAAAGGACAGCTGCAGCTCCCAGAGCCTGGTGCTGGTAAAGCTTCCCAGCATGGCCAGTACAGACTGGTGCATGACACCAATGCTGGTGCACTTTTTGTACATCTGGCAGCACCTTCCTTTGGGACCTATCCTGCTTGCTGGGAGGCTGTTCTGTTCCTTGCCCAGAACGACTGAAGGCAAGCCAGGCTCTAGGACAGTCTGATTGCCAAAGCAGACAGTCATGAGTGCTAAATACTGAAGTGATGATGATAGAGAGGAAGCCTAATGAACTCACTGGGGTCATCAGCAGAGCGACAGCAATGGCATGCAGGGCACTGCATTTCTCCCTGATTAACCCAGCCCAGCTCGGAGCACCACTGAGGGCCTGAAGCTGCATCTTGGCTGGGGCAGGGCTGGGCAGAGGCAGAGGAGCCCCTTTCTCCAAGGAGCCCCTTTTATAGGATGTGGCTGTGTGAGCTCCGGGCCACCTGCGAAGAGCTGTCCATGGAAATGGGACTGGAGGTGTCAGGCTTCTCAAATCTGCTTCAGCCAGGGACCCTGAGTGCTGGCTTTAGGCTGAAGCCAGCGAACTGCTCTGTTGGAAGAAGTAAATCTAAGCATGGCTGAATTATAGGAAAGGAATATGTACATTTTCACAGCATGGCATAATGATACAATACTCTTAATAATTTTCTCCAAGTGACCATTTCAGTGTTTTACTGCAATGTTCAACTACCTTTATGTGTGTGATAGACTCTCATAATTGAGAATCATATTGTTTGCTTCTTCTTTGTCTCCATAGAGTAGCTATTCCTGCAGCTCTTCAGCGTGCATACAGGCATCTGGTAATAATGCCTAAACATTTCAAGGATTGAGCTATATAAATGCTTTTACTGGAAATAATGGATAATCTTTCATAAATTTCAAAACTGCAGATGTGGGCAATTTATATAAAACATATATAGAATAAAATTCTGAGGTTTATTTAGAAAAATATGTTCTGCATTTCCTAATTTTAAAACTAACTATTTTTGACAATTTGAAAGTGTTGGCCCTAGAACTATATGTTTTAGCATTTCCTGGATTTCCATTCAGATTTTTTATGATTTTTTTTATGAGCATTTGTTTTCAAGCCAGATGACAAGCTTTTTCTTTTAGAAAAGTTCCCTTTTAGAGAAAGAGGGGCAAAACACCAACAGGAGCATCTACAGGAATTTTTAGTTTTCTGCTGTAATATACCATTTAAGATCCTGTATAGTAATTTTTTGATGTATGTCACTTTAATTGGTATTCCAAGTAATAATTATTTCTTGCAGGTTGATGTTAAGAATTTGTATGCATATTCTAGGTGAAAAAAATAGCATCTGTTGCTGTGATTGTTTAGTGCTTACAGTTAATTGTACGATTTTCTGCTTTGTGTCAAAGATGGTACACTTAGAATTTGTATGAACTGCTTTCCCCTGGAAATAATTGCTGGAAAATGCATCTTTGCCCCAGTGGAAAGTGCATTTATTGTTCATTTCAAATTTGGAAGCTAGCATTCAGAGAAAAAAAAATGAGTTGAGCAAGAATTTTTGGCCTTCTTCTAAAATTTTGTATCTGGATTACTCATTTGGAAAAAGCTATTTATTGATTGATTTATTTATTTTTTTATTATTTTCCTCTGATCCATTTTCTCATTATTGCATTCTGTCTACCATTACAGAAAAACAAAGTAGCAAATATGCATATTAAAAAAAAATAAAGCTCTGGATTAGCATCTGTTAGATTACTTGGGAGTTTGCTATGGGTCTGTCTTTCTAAATATATATCTGCAAAATGGCTATGGATTTACTCTAGAAACACTGAGATTGTGGTGTGCATTGTTACTTCTAAAATTTCTTCTACGGTGGGTAACATTTTGAGATCCATTACTATTCTTTAGAAACCTTCAATTTGTTCTACTGGTTGCACTGTGTGTTGCAGAATCCAAAATAACCCCATTCTGTTCAATTTCTCTGGTGCAGGAGGTCGTAACGAAGTTGTCATCACCGAAAATAACAACAGCATAACCGAGCAAATCACGGATGTGGTGAAGCAGCCTGCCTTCATAGCTGGCATTGGTGGTGCCTGCTGGGTCATTCTCATGGGTTTCAGCATCTGGCTCTACTGGAGAAGAAAGAAGAGGAAGGGGCTCAGCAATTATGCTGGTAAGAGCAGTGACTTTATTGCCATCTCAGCAGGTGCTATCATAAAAAGAACAGGGGCTACTAAACCTACCTAAACAGCACATTGAACTTACAGCAGAAGTGTCCTTGGTGAATTTTGTATGCTTGTTTTAAATGTATGCTGTGAAATTGCTGGTGTATGAGAAGCTTTAAATGCATCGCTCGGTACCACATTTCATCATTATCATAAGGCAGTATTTTTACATCTCCAGCAGATCTAGCATTAAAAAAGTACAAAGAGGATTTCCTGTTCCTCTTGCTCCTTGCTCAGAAGGCACCCTGTGCAGCATCATTTGTGTGTTCAAATACAAGTTAGACTAGACCCTTTCAAGGAATGTTAAAGATTTTTTTGTCTTCTTCTTCTTTCCTGTGCATTTCCATGTCTCTGAAGCCATGTGCATGGCAAATAAATGAAGGTACTTAATCATACCTGTGACTTCATACCTGTAGCTGGAAGACATATTAGACAGAGAAGTGTTGTGAAAATTTACCTAAGGCAGAAGCCATAAACAGTTTTGTCTTGGAGGCAGAACATCATGGAATGTTCCCTTTTATTAAATGTTAGTTCCAGTTATAAATTAGTTTTTGAAAACTACATTTGGAAAATTAAATATTCTTGCCAAATGAAAATATTTTCATCTTTCCCCAGCATTTGTTTTGTGTATCATTCTGTTTTTGGGATTCTTATGAATTTTTGGGAAGTCAGGTGAACTGTCATAAAACGGGTTACTCTGAAGTAATTTAACACATAAAAACTCCAGTTCTTCAAATATTGCAGTAGGTTCTCTTGTAGTTCTTATTAACACTTAAAAAGAGAAAATATTTACCCAGTTAAGGACAGAGTATATTTAATGTTGACATTACATCACACTAAAGTTACACCAGCGCCCTTCTATTTACAAGTTATCAAATGTAGAACCAAGGACTCAGGTTCCCTAAATGGCTGAGCAACAGCTTGCCAAAACCCCACAATCAGTCACAGCCAAACTGTTCCCAGCTCAGTGCAGCCATAGTTAGACTCCTCAGTGTCCTGACTGGGCTCACTAAACTAGCAGGAAACTATTCCATGTTGGTTTTCAAACCTTCCTGCTGCATTCATTTTCTACTGGCTTAGTGAAGGGACAGGAAGACATCAGATGAGCAGTGGAAAGAAAGGAAGGAGAGACCAGTGGCTTTTGGACCTTCTCAGTTTTTGTGGAACCTCACTTTGTGTCACCACGTGATCTCTGTCATTCATGGGTTGTTCTTTGTCCCAAGGTGCTTTTTTCTTTCTTTTAATAGCAGTAACTTTTACTCTCTGAGAGATGGGGTGGTTTTAACTGAGAAATTCATATATATCTCACACAATTATACATGTGCTGACATGAAATTTCATTCTAGATCCCTAGATTTTTTCATGCTATAAACAGCTGTGCTGTTATTTCTCTTAGGAGGTAGTCCTACCTAAAGCTTTGGACACAAGCTGAGACTAGATTTTTCTTAAAAAGAAGGATTATTAGTCCTGTATGTGAGTTGGCATGTTGGGGTGAGGGAGAATTGAGAGCAGTCTGTTATAACTTGAAGAGTGTAGCTGTAAATAATTATAAACAGCATGCCTCGTGCAACTCATTCCTTCCCACGGCATTTGCTGCATTTAAGTGTGATGTGAGCATCAGTTGCATCATGAAATTGTGTATGCTTTCAGCAAGGAAAGTGGATAACAGATCATGCTTCAGAGTTCATCCTAATGTTTACATCTTGGAGTACAGCATGTCCTCACAGAGAATCTTCAAATGTGACTGTCAAAATTCACTGCTCATCTTTCCAACCATCATTTCTCATTGGCTGCTGGCTGGTTGGTGCTTTAAGCTCAGCTGTTATGTCCTGCTTATGATATTCAACCCCACCTGAGTGATTTCCAGAGGAAACTCATGCCCTGCAATTAGTGCTTTTTGTCAGGGTGTGTGACTCACAATGTGTTTGCTTTCTTGTTTTGCAGTTCAGTCCTTCACCTTCACCCCTGCAGGTACTGTCCATTAGTCTGTCTCTTACCTCACCAACACATCATTTCAAGCATTAGGTATCAAAGTGTTTATGAACATGTGAGATATGAAAAATTAAAACCAAGTACAAGGAGAAATGTTCTGGATGCCTATCTGTGATAAAAATGTAGCATTCATTCTCCTCTGGATTCCAGGGAAAAATAAAATCTACCACTACTAATGTCTCTGTCACTATAAATCTGCATACTTAAGTCACCTAACTCTCTGAAATGTAGTTTTTTTCAGGACCAGATGCCTGAACTAAACATAAACAATTCATATATAACTGAATTTTAATTTTAAAGCTCAAACAGTTTAGCAGATCCAAGTGGAGAAATGAAACTTTCTTCTACTTCAGCTCTCAATTAAGTATATGCTTGCCTTATAGTGAGGTGTTCAGACCTTCAAGCAATCTAGTCACTAACTGATGCATTCATTGACTTTACAGGGTTTTTGAAATTGAAATATTTGGGATTTTTTCCTTACTACCCAGCTCAGAGCTGGTATCCTATTTTTCTTATCTTTAAAAAGATAGCACACATTAGATCATTATATGGTAGACATAAGGATGATTAAAGATATGTGAAGGATAAATGAAGAATGGCTGAAACAACAGGCTGCAAACACTATTCAACATATGAATAGTCAGGAAAAATAGTGTATACAATTAATAAAAATAGCAATAATTAATAAAATAGAAACTCAAAAATAATTGTACCTCAGCGTTACAGAGTTAAAGGCTGATAAATCTCGGTGTTTTTTAGCAGAAGATTTTTGGGTATAGTTTGGCCCCTCAGTTGCCTTTACCAGAGCTGTCTCCTCATGCTTAGTATCTACTTTCTCACTCTTGCTTGCCTTCAGCCACAGCTTGTGTTCAGCTTAGCAGGAAAGAGCAGATGACCAAAGGTGGTGACGCATGCCCCAGGAGCCCATGACATTCTGAGGGAGAAATGTCCTTGTGGAAAAGCTCTGAGAGCTCAGGATTGCTCCCCTAGCTTCCAGGCAGGTTTGGTCAGGTTACTGTAAGCTGTGGCACAGCACATCCCATCCTAAACACTTTACTGCCTTTTCTTTGATACACGACGTAGGGTTTTTTTCCAAAATTAAATACATCTTTGCATTTGGTTCCTATGACTATGGCTTTGTCAGCTGGCTTGAACTGTGGTGTATTTTTACCATTGTGTTTGTGGCATGCATTGGCACGACACAGGGTTGTGCTGGAGCCACAGGGTCTGAGCATGATTTCATGCTGTTGATCCACATGTGCTGGGTAACTGGGATATATCGGAGGTACTGCCAAAAATGTTCTGTTTTAAAAGCAGTTTTGACATCTTGTGGATGTTGTAGAACTATTCTGTTTCCTGGCTTATACTAACTTTTGGAGGAATTGAGGACCTAAGTCCTCCAGTAATTGAATCCAAAAATTTTTTTAATTTAGAAAAGTACTTTCCTTATGACAGAACATAGTGCATGTTTCTTGCCCTTAGACACAGAGTTTCATAACAAACTTTGTTAATTCTCTAATATTTTAATTTTCCCTTGATAATATCATTTAGAAAGACATACTGTGCTTGTGGAGGTTTGGCACTCACAACTGTATGTTGTTCCCTTCAAAGTTATGGTTTATAAAGAGTTTGGGTTTAGATACAGTCATTTAGACAATGGTGCATAGCTTTCAGAATCTCCTCAGAGACATCTGTCAATGAATTTTTACTTAAGATTAATTTATCCTAATATACTCAGATTTTAGAAGGTACACACTTTTTGTTCTGACATCTTTAAATTCTTCCTTCAGAGAGTTGCAGAACATACAGATTTAACTGTGTGGTAGAGAATTGAATCTATTAGGTAGAGAATTAATAATACTAACAATTATATACTAACTTTATTTCATACTCAGAAAAAAAATCCCCTGTTATTTCTGATGTGAATATTTTTTTATTTTTCTTCATCTGTATTTGCCTGTGTGTAGAACATAGAACACTAAAAATAGTTGTTTAAAAGTCCAAATCAACAGTTTTTTAATTACTTGCTGAAAATATTCTTTTGGGTCATTTGCATATTAGGGGTCATTCACTAGGACCACTTGTTATTTGTATTCTGTTATTAGGCTCCTGAGTTGTACAATTTCTGCTTTGTGACTATACCACTGTAAAATGTGTGGGAGAAGAGCAAACAGCAAATGTCAGGCAGTTTGTAATGATTTGTGTCAGGGCAGAATAACTGATCGAGTTAAATCCTTTTAGCTTTCTGTCTTTGGGAACATTTTCATAAGCACTGATCAATGGCTCAGATGGTCACAAATAAAGTGGCAGTGATAATCACAGTTAAATCTTTTTAGCTATTTTCAGTTGAACTGGCTCCAGTAGTTACTGAGCCACAACTCTGTGCATCTCTGTTCTTCCAATTCCCTTTCCACCATGACTCACCAGGCCTTGATTCTCAGTAATATCAGTGCTACAAAACAAAAAATTTAGCTAATATGTTTGTTAGATTTCTGTTGGTGAGTAGTAATGTCACCATCTGCAGCTGTACAAGGACTATCCATTTTTGTGACCGTGACATACTCTCAGCAAAACCAAATCTAGCACAAGGACACTAAACACAACTGTCATCCCTTTTCAACCATTTTTCCTGTAATATAAAGGATGGATTGGTCTCACTTATGTGAATTTGTGTGAAAGCTAAAATACTGCTGCACTGTTTGGGTGGGGTATTTTTTGGGTTTGTTTGTCTGTTTGTTTTGGGTTTTTTGTTTGGGTTTTTTTTTAACGCTAATCTTTCCTGTACACTCAAACTTGTTGTGTCACTACCCACTCACCAGAGTGTTCAGGTATTTTCAAGTGTCTCAGTGATCAGTCATGCAAAAAAAAAAAAAATGTATTTTTACTTATGAATAGATAAGCTTATTTAGTGACTAGTGCTTCTTGGGATTAAAGATTTTATGAAACCCAGTAAACAGAAAACAAATCAAAAATAGAGAATTGTGGAATTTTACATATTTTATGTGCAACTCCTGAAACTGTTAAATGAGGATAAACTATATGACAGAATCATCCAAAGGTAGACAGAAGATTTGATGGAATTTTTATGTGTTGATTATCTGTTCTGAGTTAATGCTTATTAAAAGAGGATTAATCTACATTCATATTTGAGGAACAGCTTATCAGTAAAAGGAATGAGACTTGGCTGGCAACATTAAAGTTTTCATTTGCAGTAGGAAAATGTGGCCTACTAGAGATAGGCATACAGAAAGCTTTCTAAAGCTTTCTAAAGATTCCTTGCCTCAGAATGTCGACTTACTATGCATTCATATTTTTCCAGTTCTTGCAGGCATGAAGATTAAGTTTAACCTTGTCAGATAATATTAGTAAATGGTTTTGGTACCTCCTTATATATTTAATAAAAAGCATGTGAAAAGCTCCTTAACATATGCTGGTTTTCATACAAATATATACAATATAATTTCCTGAAATATTTATGCATTTAAAATGCGCTTTGAATTATATTTCAGCATTTTTGCAGTCCTTGAAGTATAGGCTGGTGGGGATTCCTTCAAAATCTCTCTATGCAGAGGTTATTTTCTCATCTTCTTTTGAAAACCAATCTCATCCCTGCAGGTCTTCAGCCTTTCTAAGAACATGTATCAGATGCAAAGACTGCTGAAAGAGCTTTTTTGCTTCCTTGGTGATAAAAAGCAAGGAAGATAGGTGGGTCAGTGATAGGGACATCCTTCCCTCCCTCCTCTTACATTGCCCCTTGAAATTACTCTGCTGCTTTTTGAAGTGAAGACAGGATGAATAAAGCCAGCTGTCTGTGTGTTTTATTTTTACAGTGACATCTAC
The DNA here is from genome assembly GCA_003676055.1 of Chloebia gouldiae. NCBI lineage: Eukaryota > Metazoa > Chordata > Aves > Passeriformes > Passeridae > Chloebia > Chloebia gouldiae. The sequence goes on from QUSF01000016.1 coordinate 6,855,228, forward strand.
AAGCCTGCATTGCATTAAGTATGCTCCTACTCAGGCTTGTTTTGTAATTGCAGAAATCAAACTGCAGGAAAAAATGCTGACAAAATGTATGGCAGGAATGATAAACATAGTGCTTTTTTTTGGCAGCCTGACCATATCTTCTGTTGTTAGCTGTCTTGCCTTTCACAACATTGATGATAAAAGAAAGGAACCTTCTGTATCCAGCCTCAGGTAGCCCACTTATGGATGGCATCAGGAATATGGGGGCGGTTTCGTAGCATCCCAGTGACATAGCCACACTTCAAGAAGAATTTTGGCAAGCTTAGTTGATATTCCAAAGCATTTTACACCAAGAAAATTAAATAAATAAAATGCTTTTGGGTTTATTTTGCCATTGAGATTTTAACCATGCATACATTGATGTACAGGGTGAAGGGTAAACAAAAAGATCTGTTTTCCTTCTCAGCTCCATACACATCACATAAACAAGACTCAGTCTTCCCTAGGAAAAACAACATCACTGCGAGATGAACCTTTCTTCTAAAGATGATGCATATATTGGGAGGGTGTAAGATTATTTAATGCAGGAAATTAAAAAAAAAAAACAAAAAACCAAAAAAAAACAGGAAACAGTTCCTACCACCAGGACACATGGAAGAAAAAGGAGCAAATTCTGTAACCCTTGTTTTTATTATAGACAATCTCTTATGCCACAGCCAACCTGCAGCAATTATGGCTCTAGAAAAGAGATTTCTGTCTCATGTCTTCTTGATGGAGTTTTCATGGCATGCCTGGGAGTTTTGCCATACCTGCCTACACAGAAAATAAAATATGTCAGGCAAACACTGCTGAAAACACCTGCTAGCTCCTTGATTTTAGCTTTGCTTTATAAAAGTACACAAGGATATAAATACTTTGTAGACCACAAATATTGTGGTTCTTTTTTTCCTTCATATGACATGCACCTGTACATGCTATACGAGTGGCAACAAAATTGCCTCAAATAATTTCTGGTAGATGACAGTCTAAACAAGAGCATGAATGCAAGCAGTTTTCAGAAAATATGTTTTACTGCAATTCTCTTACATATGTAAACTTTATTTCTAAAGTTTGTTATCAAACAAGCCTTTGTTTCTCGTTTTCCTTATTTTTATCGCTTTGACAAATACAGAAAGTTGGAAAAATCAAGTATTAAATTTGGAGGAGAGGAACAGGAAGGAAACAGCATCTAATATACTACTGACCAATATACTTGGAAACAAAGACAGGCAATACCCACATCTTTGCATAATCACATATGATATGCACAGCACTTCAGATTATTCACTTTTAAACAACGAGTGGAAGTCATTTGACAGCCTTTTAGATATCACGTGAATGAAAGCAGCATTGCCTCTAAAATTAATTACCCACAATGTTTTACCATGTCTTGTTTTTCAAAGCAGACCTTTATTTAGTACTTTCCATACTTGCATTTTGATTTTCTTTTCATTAATTGGTTTGATTACACCCTTTCAAAATTCAGCTATTAACCATTTTGATGTGACATATGACTGCAGTGATTTTCTGATATTGGTATTAGTCTGCTGTGCAGTGAAGGGTAATTAATCACCCTACTATTCTTCAGCAGAGCTTCCAGAGGGGCCAGTTTTGTCCCCTTTGCTGAATGTACACTGTGAAATTACCCTAGGAGTTAATAAAGTAACAAGGATTCTATAATGTATCAGAAGATTTTTCCCAGTGGTTTTATGTCATTGCTTTTTTTTTTTTTTAATGAACACCAAATTTCTATTGGCTGTAGTCATTTTGTCTGATTAGAATAGTGTATAATAGCCTAATCCTGAGCTAGTGTATTTTGGACTAATACTCAGAAAATCTTGCAAATACTCTGGGAGCTACAGTTTACTGATGGGACAAACTGTCTTACAAAGGTAAATAGTATTTCCAAATGAAAGTCTATTTTAAATTAAACTGGTCACAAACTCTTCCATTCCTCACTGAAATTCAAACCCTCATCCAGTCAGAGCCCTTTAAGGCTGCAGGTGTCCAGGCCATTGGTATAATTTAATAGTCTGCCTTATCTATGCCTGACAATAAATAATGGGATATTGCCACTGAGAACCAGAGTAGTCTGTTGGCCTTGGTTCAAAATATTTTTTCAGTGTTTCAGAAGAGATCATCAAATGTTGTCAATTAGCATCTCACCAGTAATGTGGGTTTACATATATTGCCCTGAAATGTAATCCTGTTAATAGATAGATAAGGGAGAGGCTGGTTTTTGTCAAACACCCGTGAATGGAGAGATAAAAGCAATTGTCTCCCTCTGATTATGTCCTTGGCATCCCCATGGATGGAAGACTGGAAACACTTTTTCTTCCTGGTGACACTGGCATGTATGCATTTATGGGTGCTAGTTCTTAAACTGTACTTCTAATGGAAGAGGTGCAGCTGGATGCTTTTTTCCATCCCTTCAGCTGTAATAGAGCTGCCACCTCTTTGTGTTTGTCCTGGGAAATGACATATTTGTGTGGTGACATTATATTACTGCATTACAACATGATGTTATTAACTCACTGGTGCAATGTCATTATGTGCTGAAGCAGAAGCCTGCCAAGAAAACAATTTGATCCCGTGGCTCAAACTTGCAATGCAAAGTTGTATGAAGGGGCCTGTGGTGAATTCAGGCCTTTTGCTCAGTGGCTACTTTGCCTTGCAAGGTACAGAGCAATTAGTAATGTGCTGTCAATCAGTAATGTGCAGTGAAATCCTAAATGAACTGTAGCCCCGATGTGCTTGAGCCTCTTCTTGTCATTTCTGTACTTTATTATGGGATGATACCAAGAGACCTCTGACCTTGGACACTGAGCAGTTTGCATTGCTACTTTTAATTATTATTAATTGATTTTTCTCTGTCTTATATGTGTGCGTGTGTATGTTTGTTTGTTTTGTTTTTTACGACCAAAACACAGTCACCTTCCAAAGAGGAGATGGAGGACTAATGAGCAATGGAAGGTATGTTTCTTTGTATAAATGTCTTTCCACTGTGTTTATTCTTAAAGTAAGGGATCTGAAAAATGCTATTGTGATGCATTTGGGTCATAGCCTATCCTTGGGAAGACTGATAGTGCTAGGAGGAGTTAAGTAGCTTACCACAAGGTTTAATGACCTATCTGTTGTGCACTTTGGAAGAAACAAGCCCAGATGTTTCATATCTCCCAGATGTCCTGGAAGAAATGAGTAGTAAATATCAAAAAGAATGTGTTCATTTGTTACGGGGATGTTTATTGCATTAATTAGACATTAGCAAATGAAGTTGCTGTTGTTTAAGACTCCTTATTGGCTCCCCCTAAATTGCTGTGAGTGAACAATTACACTTAATCGATCACAAAATAAATGATTCATGGATGATGAATAGGCTGTAGATTGATAGGACTGGATTCCACAACTTTGGCTACTCAATTGAAATTGATAAAAGCTGATAACGGGCCCATATATCCTCATCTATTTTCCCTTTGCCAATATGGAGATTGTAATTAGGCCCTGGTAATAACTTCCAATCTCCTGTTTAATCAATATTTTAGCAAAAAGAGATTAGGCCTAATGAGAGCGAGTAGATGTGGCAAGAATGCGGCTGGGCCGTCTTATTGCCGTTTCCATGGAAACCAATGTTTCTCTTAGGGATTGTTCCAGGCAGGGGTCTGTAATGCTCAGTGATGGGAGATGTTGCTCCAACTTCACGAGTACTTTAATAACCCAGGGAAACTGCGGAACTGCGGACGGCTTTTTGTTTTTGTGTGGGAGAAAAGAGTGTCTGCAGCACACGATTTGTTTCCCCTGCTGAACACAAATACAAACAATCCACCTGCCTTGCTAAATTTTGGTTTATCCTGGGGTGAGAGAGACACAGTGCCTCATGGCCCAAGAGTGCCTTCTCTTTCACCATGCTCCCTGTTTAACGCTGCTCTCAAAGTGGGAATTGCAGGGATATTAAAGCCATGCAGTAGTAGCACACAGAGATAGCTGTGGACTTTCCATTAATCCTCCTCAAACCTGTTTGCCTCTAAACCATCCAAGAGTGCTCAAAGAAAGAGTTACCAGCCTGTAGATGACAGGCAGGCATTTGGGATGCAAGGGAAGGAAGAAATAGTAGCCCAAAGTCCTGGAAATGGCTGATATGGAGCAATCAGTTTGAGTGATGGCTCCCTCGAGGCGGTAATTTATCATTCAGCCCTGGTGTAGGATCCCATGATGGTGCTGCCTAACTCCTGTTTCACACAGACAACGGAGTTCATTTGGATTCTGGCAGAGTCACGACGGATGCCTAGTCCCACTTCTACTGACAAAGTTGATTTGTATATAACCTTAATTAACTGCTCAAGGTCTTTAAATCATCAAAGGCTATACAATTGTAATTTGAAATAAATTGAAGTCTCCTAAAGTGTTAGTTACCTATGGTGTTAGAAGAACAGTAATATTCCCTCTTCCATTACTTATCTCACAGGTATTGTTATTTCATATATATATATATATATATATACATATATATATATTTGTGTGTATATCTCTTTTTCTTATTCTGCTTCAGTCGACCAGGTCTGTTGAATGCCAGTGATCCCAGTTATCCTTGGCTTGCAGACTCTTGGCCTGCCACAAGTCTGCCAGTAAATAACAGCAGCAGTGGACCAAATGATCTTGGGAATTTTGGTCGTGGAGGTAGGTCTCCTTTTGTTAAGTCACCCGATATTATAAAACAGGCTTCCATTAGTTAACATCTATGATGAATACTGTATAATATTTTTATCATAATAGTTCTTTCTATATGTTTCTTTCTTTCTAGATTTGATTGAAAATTGACTTTAAAATGTTCCTTGTGCTGTATCTGTTTTTACTTTTTAAAAATGTAGGTCTAGTTTGTAACTTGCCCCACAGTGGTGACACAGGGTCTGTTTATGATTTCAAAAGAAATGTATGTGTTTCAACCTCATTCCCTTTTTTGTGGAGATGAGCAATGTACCATGAAGGTCAGTATAGCCAGGGATGGAGGATGTCCATAAGAGCAGAGGAGAACTCTGGAGATGCAGAAGAACACCAGCATTTTGTTGCTGTCACCTTGCTCATCCTCTTCCTGCTCCCAGGGTCCTGCTCTCAGTCTCAACCATAATCTGTGAAGAAAACCTCAAAAGTCTTAAGCAACTTTCTTTTTCATTGGAGGAAAGGATACATAAAAGGCAACCATTTAGATCTTTTAGGGGTTTGTGTCCATTTTTACTTGAGAGACACCTTTGGGGGTGTGAGGTAAAGATACATGGTTACAGTGAGGAAGGAATTTTAGAGGGGATATTTAATTTCAAACATTTAACTCAAATGGGAATTTTAAGATGTAGGATGAGAATTTTTAAAAGTCATAGTAATATTCACATCTCTCTGTTACTTCCTTGTTTTTTGTGAGAACACAGCTAATTCTGCATGCTGGTCAGAATTTGCTTCTGAAGACCATCTATCATACTGGGTATACATTCCCATGAAAAACCTCTTGCCTATGGTTTGACTACTGTGACTTAAAATTGCAACAAAACACACTAGATTTATATTCTGTATAAAAAACATTATAAAGTTCTTGTCAAAAATATTTAAAAGGAAGCAAAACTTTGGATAATATTTACAAGGCAATTGAATTTCTGCCAACTTCTTTGTTGTGAATATCTTGAAAATAAAACCCTTCAGTACTTTTCCATCTTTTCTTAAACCCACATAATACAGAAAAATTACCATTTTCTTTTAGCATTTGGCTCTATACAACTGAAACTGGAAACATTTTTTTTTTTTAATTTTTGGCTTCAGTGTGCTTGAGGCATAGGTCCAAATTCATGCAAGAGATACAACAGTTGCATTTTAAAATCCTGAAGCTTAATTCCACCCATGATCTTTACAGTTGAGCTGAAACTTTTATTCTGGGTGGTTTGGGATCATTTATCCCTATCTGTTTTAGCAACTGAGATTAGATGTTTCTGCATTAAAGACTAATTGGAGGTATTTTAACATGCTGAGATGGCATATTAACTATAAAGATGGAGTTTGGGCCTCTTTTATTGGTTAAAAGGTCTGTGATAACGTAAAAGTTCTTTAAGAATTTTAAAAGAGTGGGGTGATATCACTCACCCTGGAAACTCAGAAGCTGAGGCAGGCAGTCCTAAAATTTCCCTTAAGAGTGAGATCCACTGTCCTAGATAGGCTTTTGAGAGCAAGGCTGTGAGTAGGAAGCACAGGTGAGACTTGGAGTCATGTAAGTCCACAGAATGGTATTGCATCTCCAAAGCAGCAAGGGAGAGCTTCCCCGCACAAGTATTTCAGCACCATTTCATTTATCTCAAGAATTACCACCAAAAGTTAGATTCTGGAGAGTTTTGAGGGAAGTTTCCAGTGGGAAGTGTGTCTTCATCTTTGGTCTGAAATGTACAGTGTGGTGTTTTTGCTATGACAGTTTGCTGGGAAAATCACACTTGACTTTTACTCGGTGGCTATGGCACTTTGTAAAATCTCTACTTAATAACTCTTTGAGTGCTTAAATGTATACATGTCACTGAGGTCAAAAAAGTAATTCATGCTTGTACTGAAAATTCCCAGAATGTCTGGATAACCTCAGCTTATCAGTAAGAATGACTGAAAGTCCTTGGCTGGTGGGCAGCTATGCAACTTCCAAGTGTGTACACATGAATAGTTCTCTATTTTAAGATGTCTGTATAGAGATGATACCTCTACAGTTGCCAAAAATATGCACTGAAAGACAGATGTATGTCTGAGTACTTCAGAGATGAGCATTTTGCTAGTTTTTACTTCCTTCAGTCTACATATCCAACAGACAGGTTGATCTGGATTTACTTCACTTTATACATCAACAACAGAATTTATTTACTAAACTTCAAGCCATTATACTTTGACGGAACCAATTGTGGAAAGAAGAAATGTTCATATTGTGGATGAAATGCAAGAAAGATAGGACTGCACTTGTCTCTCACATATCATGCTGCATTTGCACATAGATGCATTTTTATTTGTGTACTGCCGCTGGAAAGCACATTGCATAGGTTCAGATAGTAACAGCATGATTTTAAAATATGGGCTATAGTTTGCAATAATTGGAATTTTTTTGCACCTGCAATTTATCTGCAGATATAAGTTAATACAATTAAGATCTTTTAAATACTTGATTGCATCCATTTCCCTTCTGTATGCAAAACCAGATCATTTGGTTTAGACCCAAATTTAATCTCTCTTTTCGCAGTGTCTCTGCTGACCATTTGCTATTACCATATTTATTGTTAATGTTATATATCATGTTAATATATATAATATATAATTATTTTAATTATAATTATATAATTATATGTATTATAATTATACATATAATATTTATATATATTATATATTATATATTATATATAATTAATATATATATTATATATTTGCCCTGAGACAAAAAATGTTATTAGGGTCCATGTTAAAATGTTCCCTGTAGCACACCTGAATGCAAAAGAAAATAGTTCTGTGATCTAAATGTTCATCCCAGGAAAAGAAACTACTAAACCCCCCAAAAAAACAGCTAAAGCAAACAAAAAATACCAAATCAGTGTGAGGAGACCATGGTGTCACATCTCATTGTTGGATAAGTCTTTGAGACAGTGAGAACAAATGTATTCCCTGAGGTTGCACAAAAGCCACATCTGAGTTTGGAACTGAGCTTAAACCTTTCACTAAGTGCAAGAATCATCTTTTCTTTCTGGGGCTTGAGGTACACAGAAATGGCTGTGATCCCTAGAATAGTATCTGAACATCCTCACTATAGGACTATGCATTATCTCAAGTATGATATAACAGTTGGAACCTGTATCTGCCATCTGGCTGTAGAAAGAAAATGGCATATAAATGAAGGATTTTTTAAAGAAGTACATTCTGGAATTGATTCAACTTTTCAGAGTCTAAATAAATTGTAAAAATAGTACCATTTGAGATATTGACCTCTGAGAGAGCAGGAAGGAGGGTTATCTGCTAAGCTGTGGTTCTCCTTGGGACATCATGTCAGTCATCATTAGATTCTTCACACTTCACTAGTCTCGGTTTCTAGATCTAGTATTCCACCAGCAAAGGTCACTTCAGTGTTTAGTAAGGAGAGAGACTGCCAATGAAACTGATTAAAGATACAAATTGCTGTGTGGGATAGGATTCAAAATATTGAGAAAACTCAGCAGATATTTTGTTAAATATGCTGTAATGGCTTTCAGGTAAATTTACTGGAGATTTTGAACAAGTTGTTCTCCATTATCAACATTGCTTCACCATTTTGAGGGACTGATCACTTAAACCCCTTCAGAATATCAGATTTTCTTTCATGTATCAGAAACAACTTGTTTTTGTCAGGTTTTCCTTTTGTTGAAAAGAAGGAATGTACTGGCTAATGTCAAAAGGAAAATTAGATAACCTGATGCAAAAAGTTTTAAGGAAATCAAGGTGATGCCCTTAAAAAATTACTTTGAGAGTTTTTCTGCCTATTTTCTGGACAAGTTCCCTCTGTGATTTGTAAATTCTCTCCTTTCATAATTTCCCTGAAGCCCAGACAGTTTCATTGGTTTTGACATAGAGTGAACAACTGAAAACATTCTTCAGTGGAGAAATATTCCAAACTTCACTTTCACAGTTGAAGATATGAGAAAAAAAAGAGATGGTTTTAGGCAGCGAGACGTGAAGGACAAGTGGTAGGCCTGTCACAGCTGCTGATAGCTTGGCGATGGTTGTACATCATCTTCCCTTCGCTGGCTCATGGACCTGTCTCAGCTGAAATGCAAACGTGCAAAATGACATGTTTATTTCTCAGCTTAAACCCTGGTACTTTCAGCCTTCCTGTGCATCAATGATTTGTTTCGTTCCACAGATGTGCTGCCACCAGTGCCAGGGCAAGGAGATAAAAGCGCTACCATGCTTTCTGACGGAGCCATTTACAGCAGCATCGACTTCACCACCAAAACCAGTTACAACAGCTCCAGCCAAATAACGCAGGCTACACCATATGCCACCACCCAGATCCTGCATTCCAACAGCATCCACGAGCTGGCTGTCGATTTACCAGATCCACAGTGGAAAAGCTCAATTCAGCAAAAAAATGACCTCATGGGATTTGGTTACTCTCTCCCAGACCAAGGCAAAGGCAACAATGGTAATTACAGCTCTTATTTTCCAGAGCCTTTGGCTTGTGTTCTGTGTCATCTGTGCATGAATTAGAAAATTCTTTTTAGCTCTGTGAGACACTGTTCATGTTGACCTGAACTAATGCTTGCACACCTTGCATGTGTGCTGAACCTCACCTGATCACAAAACACAGTGCACTGTGCTTTTAATGCTTTTTGTCCAGTTCTAGTCACCAAGCCATCTGTCTTCCATTAGGCTAGGGTAGGTGTACCTTTAAAAATAACCAAGTTTAAAACCTGCCACCCCACCCCATCTGCCTCTGACTTGCTAACTGCATGTGTCGCATGTGCTTGTGCTGTCGACTAATCCCACGATGCCACTGTGACCTCTGCCGTTTAACCCTTAGCCTTGCTTTACATCCCTGACTACCGGGTGGCTGAGGGACTGGCTAATAGATTGCCACACAACCAGTCACAGGATTTCAGCACCACCAGCTCCCACAACAGCTCCGAAAGGAGTGGCAGCCTCTCAGGTTGGTTCCGTCGCCGTGCGTAGGGGAGCGAGGGACGGAGGGGTGTTGGCGAGCAGCTCTCCAGGGAGGCAGAAGATCTCTCAGGCACCAGTTGAGGATAGCCATGAGAGTTCCTGCCCATCAGCAAACAATGCCACATGGGACTCTACTGAAACGAAAAAGCCTTTTGCAGAACCTACTTGGAGACAACTGGAGAGTCCTTCCATGTGGTGCTTGTCAGCACAGCTGCCAGCCTTGCCTTGTCACATCCTTTCCCTGTCACAATCTATGGAGAAATTGATTTCTGCATCCATCCTCAGTTTACAGGTCTCCCCACAATGAATTTCATGAGGAGATTATTATTTTTGTTGAGTTGTTAACAGATATCCCACTCCCACAAGCTGTTTCTAAATGTTGCTCCTCAGTGAAGCAGGTTGGAAATAGTTGTAGGGCCCTGAAAGGTGACTGGGGTTTCAACAAATTGTGCCAAGTTTACATACAAACAGGATGTAAATGTGTGTGCTGCATGTTCTATTGGAAATATGATGCATTTTCATCAGATGAAAATGATCATAGTACATGTGGTTGTGTATTATATCTGAGCACACCTTTTTTCTTGATTTCTTTAATTTTGCTTACTCGTTGCTTATGTTATGTATAGTTGTCCTTTTTTTTTTTTTTTTGTCAAGACAAAAACTGAAAAGGCAACAGTTAAGATGAAAATCTGTGATTTCACCTAGCTGAAATATGGGAGCACTGAAAGGATATATTCAGAATATATTCACAGCCTTTTGAATTTCCACTTTAAGCTGGATCAGTCCTCCCAGTAACAGGCCAAACCTAGAAATGGCTTCTTTATGTCAATTTAAATGACTATTCAAACTGAATCTTGAGATAAGATGCCTATTATCATTGGCTCATGATTCAGATAGCCAAATGTGTTTGCAAGTCTTGCCTTCTCAAGGGGGAGCATTAGCTGATTTTACTGAGACAAAAAAAATAGCTTATGGCATTGTCAGAGAGGTATCTGGAAGCTGAAATACCTCCAGAAAGGTTCTTGTTCCTTGCATGTGAGATATATTGACAAGTAGCTCAGGAAATCAGCTTGCTCCCCAGGCTGCATGAAAATGCAGAAATGGATGTGCTGAAGTACATATATGTCAGGTATCAGAGGGCAATATCACACTTTAGATATGTTGACAGCTAAGGCTGCCTAAGAGTTTTCTCAGAAAATTTGAAGTGTCACTGGAAAATACCCTTTGATCAAAGGTTGGACTTTGATCAGATATTTCAAATGCAACATATTCTGTGTAGTGTTTCTCAGTCAGAAGAGAATTTGCTGATGACACTGGGAAACTTTGTGTTATAATCAGTCATATGGCCAGGGCAGTCTTCTTGTGACCAAGGCAGCTCACAACTGGATGCCCCAGTGCTCAGATGAGTGCCAGATTGTTGGACTGCAGTCAGTATTTTGCTCTCCCTTGCCCACTAATTATGCCTTTGATACAGGATAATTATGTCTGTAATACTCAAGAAACTGGGGAGACCTTCAAATAGTCTGATAATTAGAGCATCACTGGAGTCAGAGACCAGCTTTGATTACGTAGTCCCCATCAGGGTGAGCAGGGATTTCTTCTCTCATTTCCTTGGTTAGTACTTTAAGTAGTACTTATTATTCTGACTAAGTTTCTGTCTCTCTTACATGAATATCATGAGAATTCCTGTCCCACTGTGGAATGGAAAACAGCTAAAACCTCAACTGCTTTATGAGGCAGAGAAATTTTATAGCTATAGTTTGCACAGATGATGTCTGTACTAGGATAAGTAGCCCAACTAGCAAATTCTTTCTCCCAATTCACCTAGAGATTTAAAATATAATTGAATTTCAGTGTGAGAAGACATTGAAGCATCAGGCATTGTTTCTAGAGGGAAACAAGGCTTTGGTGCATCAGTTTTCAGGATTTTTATGTTTGGCGTCTGTCCCATGAGTCTGACAGTGGAGTAACTGCCTATGGGGGCAAAGAGAAATCTCCTGCCCAACTGTACAGAGTAGGTTGCTTTCCCCTACCAGCAATGACCTTGGAGTTCTCTTCTTTCATTTCTTCATCTAAACAAGTCCCTTGTCTCTCTGCTTCACTCCTAATATCTCCATTATCTCTAATTTCTCTCTTTGAAACTCCCAAAATCCAAGTGACTCACTCCCATATTAGCACTCCACATGTCAACCTACATTTTACCAGTCTCCTAAGATCATCAAGATGATACACTTCCAAAATCTTCCTCTCCACCTCAGCTTAATCTCTAAGCTGAAGTTGTTCTTTGCATTTCCCTTCTCTGTGTGTTCCTAGTTTAATTCCTCCTGTAACATAAAAACCATTAATGTGCTTTTCTCCTAAGGCAGATCCACCTGCCTTAGTTCTTGTTGGCTCCTACTCCTGCTGACTTTTAAAATATTTCTCCATGTCCCACAAATTAAAATTAACCTACTCCCTTTGCACTGTTCAGTGACCCTATTTCTAACTCCACTTTTTTTGCCCTACCTGTGCTTTGAAAGCTTCACTTTCCCTCCAGAAGGGTCATATATTTGTTCCTCTGTCTCCACTGTCACTAGGGTTTCTTTTCACCAGTCAAAATATTCTTTCCCTTTTCAAGAAAGCTACCCTGTCTGCCAGGCTACAAACAGAAGGAAGAGCCTGTTTTCCATCCTAATAGAAGCAGCATCAGCTCAGTTCACACATAATGAATCACAGGATCTTGGCTGGACTTACTATAAATACTCCAAAACAAGGAAGGAGGAGCTTTGGTCTGGAATTGAGTACTGGAAAGAAAAGTCTCGTTTGCAATGTGCTGCCAGCCAGGTCGATTAGAAATATTGCTGGGCTTGTTGCCTGTCTCTAGCAGATACAATAGGAGGTGAAAAGAGAAGTCTTGGCTGCTTCTGAGTCACAGAATCACCTTTTTTTCCATCTCTGTTTGTTACTGTTTTCATGCAGCTGATGTTTGGAGGTAACAGAAGAAAGCCACTGTCTCACAGACAAAAAGTCCCATGACAGGGGCTTGTCTCCATTACTAGAATTTCACCTCCTTCTGTGTTTCTCTGTGCCTAAAGTTGGAACCATGGCACAGAGAGCGATGCCTGGCAGTGCACATCATGCCACCCTCTCTGACCAGTCAGTTGTGGCTTTCTTGAGTCATTGATTCATTTTCACACGAGGGTTTTTTTGGCTGATCATTATAAATCATCAGGGGGCATCAGTAGGTGAGATGGATTAGAGTGCTTTCTGCAACAAGACAGGGATGAGTGAGAGCAGCTGGGTACCCCACTGAAAAGGTGTCTGACAAACCATTCCTCCGCCAACAAAGAGTTTGAAAGCCACGACAGAGCTCCAAAAAAATAGATGAGTCCCCAGGCAGTCAAGGGATTCGAACTGTTGAGCCATTCTTCCTCTTAATGAATTGCTGACAAGCAAAAGAAGTTAGGGAAAAATAAAAGAAGTAAACCAAGTGGGATGAGAGCTTTCCCTGTAAGATCACACTCCCACGAATGGAAGTGTTTCAGCTGGGGAAGTGGATCCAAGGACAGTAAGAGGAGAGCAGAGGGTTTAATCAAAATGCATTGCTCACTTCATTTCTACCTCATCCATTAGAGCTGTGTATCAGAAGTAGAACCTCTTCTCCATAGTGCACCAAGATATTTGAATCCATTGAAACAGTCAGTCCTAACACATTGCACATGACTTCCTGCTCTTTTAAGAAAAGCATAAATTAGGAAATTCCTATCAACAAAACCCTGTTTCTTTTGTTTTGACAATTTACTCTTGTCTTAGAAGTCCTGACTCCAATGACATTTTTGGATAGTGTTCTTAACCTCTGTGTTTTCCACAGAAAGTGATTATGCAAAACCATAATATAATCACAGTGGATTCTGACATTTGAAATAATTTGCTATGTTTTATTATAATTTTATCAAAGAGTGAATCCAAGAAGTTATAAAGTGCACATGAATAAATCAGGAAATATATTTCTTATGCAGGTAAACCTGTCTTTCCTTGTTTCTGTACTACTGTGGTGCAAATGTACAGAGGTATAAAAATAAGTGATTTTCAGTAAATATTCACAATATTCTCCATTCCATTCTATTATTACTTATAACCTTATGACAGCATTAGCACGTTGATGTTGATTCTGCTGAGGTATAAATACATCTTTTTTGGGGCATGTGCTCTGGAATCAGAATTCTGTCAAAGAAACATAAATAGCTGGCCTTTATTTCCACATTATAGCTCTAACATTTGATTTTTCTTTTTTGGATTTGCAGGTGGAAAAGGAGGGAAAAAGAAGAAAAACAAAAATACTGCCAAGCCCCAGAAAAATAATGGTTCAACCTGGGCCAGTGTTCCCCTCCCACCCCCTCCTGTGCAGCCACTTCCAGGCACAGAGCTGGAACACTATGGGGTGGATCAGCAAGAAGCAGGGTAAATTTTTTTTTCTTTTTCTGTTGAAGAAAAATCTGTGATTTGCAGAAATGAGTCCTTTTCTATTTTTTTTTAAATTTTGCTAAGTGACAATATTATTCTGTTTTGTTTAAAAAAAATAAAGGAGAGAACAACTTATCCTGTAGACTTATTCAAGGCTGTGGAGGAGGAATGTTTGAATAGCTTCCCTGGATAGTGACTGAAGATGGAAACATAAGTGACCTTGCTTCATCATCATGTAGGGCATCAGTGATTTCTCATGCTGAGAACTATCTCACTTCACAGGTAGCTTAATTGAATTGTGGGATTGCATGGAGCTGATGGGACTCAGAGTGAGTAAGGATGGCATAATCTGGCTCTGTGTATTTTTTTCACTGCTTTGATGTTTAGAAATATTAGAGCCAACAGAACAAAAGAAAAACCAAAAAAAAAAACCCAAATTGGATTAATTTTTGAAGATCAACCAATGGATAATAATCTTCTCATCGGCTTTTAGAAGAAATTTCACATTTGAGGAAGGCGTGCTAATTATAGGCTTTTTTGTTATTATTCAAATAACTTTCAAGTTTCTGGGACCGTCCACATATTTTTGCATAGCTCAAACTTCTTCTCAAGGACACAAAATCACACAAGAAGTGCTAAATGAGAGGAAAGAGACATTTCCTATACAGACAACAATTACAAAATGCTTTTTATAAAGTGTAATTATGTGATATACCAGGTTTTAAAGCTCTGGAGGTAAATCAAAGTATATAAAAACATAGTTTACTGTGGGTAGCTCTGTTGGAGCCTTTGAGAATATTTTTTCTGTCAGGGACAAATTTCTGTCTGTTTCAATGCATGGATTAATCAATATTTCCTAAGGATGAAACATTTTTAAGAATGCATTGTAATAGCTTTACTGAATAAAAATATTTCAAACATTATCTCAATTGTAAGTGGGAATTGATCATTACTACTTTCATAATTAAAGTTAGAAAAATTCCATATTGTTTCAGTTTATACCAACTCCTTTGACTCTTATAATGAGCAATAAATAACTGTGTTAGTCAGTGAAGTTCTTCTTAAAATTAAGGCCCATTCAGGCTGTATTATAGTTAAAATTTCAAAGTAATGGAAAATTAATAACCTTACTGATTGTGAGTGTTGTTTAAATCTCAAGGCAAAAAGTTCATTTAATCATTGTCTTCTGTATTCTGTTATAAGAGGCTAAAATAAATTTAAAATTGTTTCACCATCTAATAATTTTGTCTTTATCAGTTTATATCCTTAAAACACATGTGCAGCCATTTCACTGAAACAATTATGCAATAGAAGGCAAACCACTTGGTTTTTCTTCAGAACAATGAAATAGCCTTAAAGGTAAATGGAAATACCTTGTAGAGAAATCCCTTGTGACACAGGGTTTGACTCCTCAGTTGCATAAAGCATCTGTAATTTAGCTGGAAGGAATAATGTTGATCACCAAATCAACACTGGTTATTTAAAGAGAAGTTAATCACCAGCCTCTAGGTTCACAACCATTCAGACTTAGTTTTTCCTCTGATTATGTTTTGAATTACTCTTCTCTGGTTTTTGCAATGTCTCATTAGCAGCGGTGGTAGCAAGACTTCGTAACTTGCATTTTACCAAACACAGAAAAAATTTGAAGGTTGGACTTAGAGTCTCCATCTGGAGCTACAGTCCACCTTTTGCAATTTGAATTTGCAATGCCCATACTTTCTGAGGAGACTTCCAATACTAATAGTCCTTCTGTATTTAGAGGGTGGTTTTGCTTCTGTGGTTTTCAACATGCTAGAAGGGAATCATAGACTGCATTCTTTATGTTGCCTTGGACATACTGGGTTAAAAAAAAAAAAAGCCACATTTTTTAACTCTTATGTTCTTCTTGGTTTGTTTTGATTTACGCTGTCTGTGACAAATTCAAAGTGGTTGAATTCTAGAATTAGTTACATGGAGATGTAATTATATTGTGAATTACAATGGAAAAATGAGCTTCCTGTCAGAAAAATTTAACCCTTTAATGAAATTCTAACAATATGATACAAAATATGAGTGTTTAGAGCAATAAAACAAGAAGGGTGCCATCTAAACAGAAATTTGTTTTTCGGTGTGTCTTCCTATAACTATTAAATTTAAATATGAGTTTCATTGGAATGATTATCACAAAAAAAACTCAAAAATTTTGACACCTAGTTTTGCTTACTAGAGATTAGGACTAATCACCTTATAAGCACTAGTGGACTGCTAAGTTGCAAAAGATAATCCACAATAGCAAGTGATATAAAAAAACCCACCTAACTTAACCTCACACAGAAAAAATAGACTCAGTTTTCTGTACCATCTTCTTCCCTGAGGCACTAGGGTTTTTCCATAAACAGCAGAAGGAAAAGTGAATATCTTACTCCCAACTAGCACTGATAAATAATGTGGTAGCTTTGGAGATATCTTTGATTCCTGTTTAACCTCAGCAAACAGCCTGTTTGTGCCAATTAAGTTTCTCTTTTCCTATAGTAACTCCCAAACTGACATGCTCCCTGTCCCACCCTTTTCAGAGAAGATGATGTTGCTTGATTTTATGTAAACTTGACAGTAAAGAAATGCTCATTTCTTACTCATTATCTTTTACTTTGATTTTTCACCAACAATATGCATGATCTTGAGCCAACCCAGTAAAGGCAGTCAGCATAATGTTATTTGGTTATTTCTGTTTCTTGCTATTGGCTACACCTCAAAATGGAATATTAGCTGCTGAATGTCAATATATTTGATACTTATTGTCTATCTTTAGGAAAAGTTATGGAAGTAGTAGCTTTTACTTCAAAAATTCTTTCTGGTGAGTTTCAGGGAGGGAAGCTTAATTTGATGCAACAATATGTGTAATGAAACACAGTTTTTACAGAATGTGCCCTGTAGTTATCGCCTTTATTTTATATTTTGAAGGAAAAATTCTATTAACATAATGAATTGGGCTTTTTAATAGTAAAAGATTACTATGGAATAGAAGTGCTAACAATATTGTAAAACTTATTAGAAAAATAGAAGCTCATGTTAACTAGAACTTATTAGGGTCTTAATTATAATGAAATCACAATCCAAGATTGCTAATGAAGCTAAGGCACTTAGATTTCAATAAGTATACTTGAAAAAAGTAGCATTTTAACCTCACTGGATTTACTCAAAAAAATGAAAAAGAACACAGATGTGGCCAATAATCACTATGGTGATATCAGATGTTTCTATATCTGTATTACTTTTGTGACATGTAGTTACTATGTACTCTGTTAGGTTTACTTTTTCCTTTTTTTTTTATTTGTTGGTTTTGGGGGGTTTTGGTTTTTTAGGGTTTTTGTTTTATTTTGTTTTTCTCTAAAATGAAGGTTAGGACTTGTGGCTTTTCAGACACCTTATATTAAGAAGACAAAGGTTCTTGTACCTGAAATCTTGAATCTCCATGTCCTGAACTTCAGGCTTATGCTTCTTTCCATTTCAAACAAAATTTGGGTAAAGGTACAGTACTTGTGCAGAATCTTTTCACTGAGAAACCTTTTTACTAAAAAACCTTTTTGCTACCAAGCTGGACATTAGGGGATTTGAAGCGAGCAGGGTCAGAAGGCAAGCACATCCAAAGCTCATTTATTCATCATTGCAAAGTCACCTGGGAGTGCCTTTTTCCCCTGTCCCTTTTAAAGAAGAAGGCATTATAGCAAAGCATGAGGTTGAGAGAGCAAAAGGAAGCAAGAGAACTGTTGCACTGCACAGTTTTCACAGCATGATTTAGGATGGTCCCTTCAGCCTTGGTTGCAAATGTCCTGAGTAAACACTGTTTGGAAAGACAAATTACAGCTGGTCGTATCTTAATTCTTTGCTGAGGATGAATATGTATCATGTAACATTTTCTTAAATCTCTGTGTTATGAAAATGGTAATGATCAATCACTCAACCTCTCCTAGAGGCCAGATGTTAAGATGCAGCCTTTATATTCACTTCTGTGCTCGTATGTGTTTGTGTATCTATTTATGGTTATATCTACATATATAGAGATTTAAATTTATGCACGTGTGAATTACCAGATGTATCTTCCATGGACTTTTGGATGAGTAGGTCAGGTTGTTTTAGCTGTCTTGAATCTGTGTGTTTAAATACAGACTACAGACTTCTGAATAAGGAAAAAGTAGTTTAGTTAATTTAAGAAATCTTTGGGTTTTGCTGAAAGTAAATGTTCTGTTTGTAATACAGGTTTTGCAACTTCTCCATCTCAGTGTTCCCAGCCTTTTTATAACCCAGTTTCACCCTTGGGAAAATTGACAGTTAATTCATTTTTCTTTGGAAATTGGTAAATCCTTCCTTCCAAATCAGAAGCTTTAAAGGAGTATTTTTAAGCCAGTTTGAGAAATTAACTGTATCATGCAATGCACTGCCTGCCTGCATTGCAGAATAAAGGACCTTCTCAGCAGTCCTTGAAGGTGGAAAGAAGATAAAGTGACTTAGATGATGCTTGGGAAATGGCCTTTAAGAGCGTGTGATGATTTGAGAGTGAAGGAGCTGTGAGAGCTTGTGGTTCTCTGGTTGTTTTTTTGAAGGGAAAAAAAAAAGGCAACTGTGTATCCTGAGTTATTTTGGAATACACTAGGAGTTAAGAAGAAATGTGTGCTGATGCTCAAGGGACTGTTGCCTGACTGGATATTTTGAAGATGGAAAAAGTAGACAGTTGAGATTTGAGTGGTGTGATTGTCAGCAAAGCTGCATACAACTGAAGTTGTGTTCAGATTAGGGAATTTCTCTGGGGAGATAATGCACAGGGAATGACCACAGTCACTAAAGCCTATCCACCTGGAAAGATGCCAGAGTCTCTAAGGCACAGCATCCCAGGATGATACTGTAGTACAACACCGAATTGAAAGATCCTCTGATGAGTGCAGAGACTGAAAAGAATTGACTTGCTGGCAAAACTTGTGTAAGAAGTGGTAATAAAATAAAAGGCTTTTGTTTCTAACCCTAATCAGATATATACACCTCTGGTATAAGGCAACAAAAACCACAAACTCCTACCAGGACACCCTTTATGTCTGAAGAAAGAAGAATTTGTTATTCAAGAATACTCCTAGTGGTTAATATTTCCATTTGCTTTGGGCAGGTGTGTTGAAAGTGTTCAGAAATGTAGCACTGTCTAGGTAAGTCCCAGTACAGACTGGCTAGGAGGTGGGGTGCTGGCAGAGCTGTCAACGTGTGTGCTAATGTACCTCATCAGCTGGTGCTGTGACACAGCATATGCTCGGGGTCAGAGCTGCTGTGACATGGATGTATTGCACATCACAGGAGATACCCGTGTGCAGAGTGGGAAGACCAGCATTCATGAGGAAAGTGTAGCTTTTTATTTAAGCTCCAAACCAGAAACAAATGGTAGATTTATAGACAGATAAAAGGGAGGATGCTCTTGGGCTCATGATGTGACTCTTGGGGATGGTGCTGTGCAGGCCCAGGAGTTGGACTTGGTGATCTTTGTGGGTCGCTTTCAACTCAGCTTTTTTTTGGGATTCTGTGAAATAAGTTCTACTACATAAAGCATGCTCTACCTTTTAAGAATGCTGCTCTTTTCATGTCCAGGTCAATATTCATTCCCTTACGTTAATGATCCTGGAAGTGAGTTAGTTCATTCTTATTGTTGATTGTGGTGTAGCATTATCTAATCACCATTAACGAATGTGATAATGGGTCAGCAATTTTTCTGTTGCATATCTTGCTCAAGTTGCTTAGCAGTTATGGGAAAATTAAACTGACTCAGTAAGGACAATCTAAGCAATTATGATCCTATTTTCATTAAAGTTTAGAACACACACTGTGTGCAAGGTTTCCAGTTATAGCAGGATTCTTGCATACCCACTACACCCTCTACTGTGCAGCAGAGATGAGTTTTGATATGCACTAAGTTTATTTGGTTCTTATTTTAGATATGACAGTGATGGTTGGTGTCCACCTTTGCCAGTTCAGACCTACCTACATCAGGGCATGGAAGATGAGCTTGAAGAAGATGATGATCGTGTCCCCACACCTCCTGTGAGAGGAGTAGCTTCATCTCCAGCCATCTCCTTTGGGCAACAGTCGACTGCAACTCTCACGCCTTCCCCACGAGAGGAGATGCAGCCAATGCTTCAAGCTCACCTTGATGAGTTAACAAGGGCTTACCAGTTTGATATAGCAAAGCAGACATGGTAAATATCATGGTTGAAAGGGTCACCTGTGATCAGGGAAATGACATAATAATATTAATATTATTATTATTAATAATAACAACAATACTACATTCATTTTTGACATAAATAATGACCATGTTCAACAGCATTTCAATTGTGTTTCCAAAGAAGTAAAATGGAGGAAGAAATAGCAAAACTCTACCCACAGCTGGAATAACTTACATATCTGTATGTGCTTTTTAAATCACATTTTTAAATCACTTTTTTTTTTAATATGCTAAATTTTGTCTAAAAACATGTAAAAACAATATTCCTCCTACATTTTGCTAAGTAGTTAATACCCACCTCCTGACAGCTTTTATACAGTTGAGAGTACTCTCTTCTCAGTCTAGCAGAGGACAGGAATGGTTTAGGATTTTCAAAAATAATAAGGTTCTAAATTCCTGATTAAAATTAATGATAGTTTCTTGAAATAGCAATGTGGCAGCTTTTACACTGTGTCACATGAGAATGAATTATTTGCATCTCTGTACTTTGAACTACCATGAGAATTTCTGATTCATAGGAAAAACCCAGAAACAGCAGAAAGCAAGTTGTTAGCATTTATAGGATGGATCTAGTGTTTCTCAGAGTGCTTTATGCCTGTTTAAAGGAAAAGCAAGCAAATACCACAGTAACATTTCTCCTGCAAAGCAAACAGAGGCAATCTCTTCAGGGACTGAAAAAGAACTTGTCAACTGCACCAGGCTGGGGACATGGTGAAGGTCAGCTGCTTCCTGGATGTTCCCTGAGCAGCAGTTGTCCTTTTACAACTCTTCTACCCAGACAAAGCCCGCGACTCTCGGCGGAGCGGAGCAGAGCTGGTTACTGAATGGCACGCTGCCAGCAGAGGAGCAGCCTTTCTTCCCTGCTCAATAAAGCCATGAAGTTATTCAGCCTGAGCTCCCATAAATACATCAGGCAGGTAGGCAGGCGGTGCCAAAGCAAAGCCAGCTGTTTTCCCTGGGCACCGTGGAAGCCTCGGGGCTTGTCTGCAATCTGCACTCAAGCAACAGGGTACCTCAGCCTTGCTGCAGCGCCTCACTGCCAGCCTGACCCCAGCCTGCCTGTGGGACAGACCCAAATCCCAGGCAGCAGCTAGAGCTGGCCTGTTGAAGGTACTGGCTTCTGAGCCAGCACACAGATGCACGCCCTGCCAGCACAGGCAGTGGCTGCTGCCTTGTGCAGCTGGTACCCTTCCTACGCCCTCCAAACCTCCAAACCGGCGCAGGCACGGATAATGGAGCAGCACGCTGCACCAAAGCCTCGTGCAGCTGGCAGGGAAGCTCTTGCTCCCTTTTTGGGGAAATGAAAATTGATTGGGAAGTTTCATAACGTGCTTAGGATTATACAGATTTTAATGTTGCTCTTGTGCAAAGTCACAGTAATTAAGTGTGAAACTCCGGAAAAAAAAAAATAACAAGGACATAA
The DNA here is from genome assembly GCA_003676055.1 of Chloebia gouldiae. Lineage (NCBI taxonomy): Eukaryota > Metazoa > Chordata > Aves > Passeriformes > Passeridae > Chloebia > Chloebia gouldiae. Next base: position 6,877,037 of record QUSF01000016.1, read on the forward strand.
CCTTTTTTTCATACCTTTTGGGCATTGGGATAAATGCTGAGGGTGCTTTTTACATGCAAGTGATTTTTATTACATGGAATTTTTTAATATATTTTTGTTGTTTGGCTGGGTATGTGTCATGCTAGTCAAAGTTAGTAGAAAGTCCTCCATTCTTTTGACTGGGAAAGAATATTTTTTCAGTCTTCTTTTCACACAGTTAACCTGTCCATTGTAGAGACCAGGGAAAATTAAACAGCAAAATGAGACCTGTCTGGGTCTCAGGGTACTGAGGGAACAGTAACTGAGAAATACAGACATCAGCCAACTAGGAATTTAAGAAAGAGCCCATTAGAGATTACTGGAAAAGTACATAATCATTATGGCCTTGATCCAGCAAATCACTTAAGTATATGCTTAACTATGAGTACATGAGAAATTGACTTCAATTGTTCTATCACAAGCTTAACATTAAACATATACTTAAGCATTTTGCTTGATTAGGAGCTAATCACACTGTTTATTGAGGGTTAGTTAGATGGTAGTGCCCTTTAGTGCCCCAGTGTTTTGAACACTGTGTAGAACACTAAAAACCTGGTGTCCAGGCAGAAAAGTGTTCAATAACTGTTAATCAGAAGGGGATTGTATGTCAGAAAGGAAGCACTTGTTCTGGAAATTAGATTCAGAATAAGCAATGAGTTAAAACCTACACTGAGGTGGAGAAAGTTACCAGTGGTACATAACATTTACCATGACATTCTCATATCTGATAGATTTACATGATGAAAAGTAAAAAAAAAAAAAAAAAGGGCTCATTGAATAAAGAGAATTCATTCATGCAGGTAGTAATTCAGTACAAAGTTTCCACTGAAAATGTATTCTAGCTGGGAGCCAAACAGGTGACAATTGTAATTTCTTCAGTTTTACTGATGTCCAAGCAAGAGACCAGCAGAATCCTGGATCCCATCCAGAGGGCTGCCAATTCAAATCAGATCATGGCACCTCATGTAGAGCCACCCAAGGATTCCCACGTGCCTAAGTTAGCAATTTCAAGTGTGGTACATGCTCTTGTGCCAAGGCCAGTCATGCCTGGGTCCTCTGGCACAGCGTACTGTGTACCTGTTGTGCTGTGGGGAATGCTGCTCTGAAAGCTTTTTTCTCAGAGACCAGGCAAATCATGAATCCCATGCTTGCCTTTGGCCATTTAGCTGTCTTGTGGGTGCTTTTTTGTCTTTTTGTCTTCTTTTTCCTTTTTTTGTTTTTTTTGCTTTATGTAATTGCTGCATGCAGTAATTTCACACATGCATGCCCTAATACTGCTGCAATTAAACCAATTAAACTTCTTGGAATAAAGCAAAATGAAAAGGCCTCGCTGATGATGCGTTCATTGGACTTGAAAATTTCTTCTGTCCTACTGGCCATTTCCTCCTCTTTAGGGTGACTTTTGCTTCAGGCACTGCATCTGTTTAAGTGGAAGGAGTGAGATTTAACTTTGGTTGAATGTGTGATTTGCAAGGGGGAATATTGGGTGAGACACTTATGTGCTGGGCTGGGATTCAAAATTGTGCTTTTCCATGGGTTTCCTACCTGATTTATGTGTCTATCGCTCTTCACCTGTGGGAAGACACTCCCGACCTTCCCCATCCTAGAGGATTTTATCTTTATTCTTTTTATTTAAGATTGGAAAGTGTGCAAGCACTCTGGTATTAGAAGCTGAATTTTCTTGAGTTTGGCCTAACCAAGCAAGTTTTGTAAATATACTTCAGGACTTGTTGAAAGGCTTTTGTTTTATTGACCATGGGCTGCAAAGTCTCATCCATTCTGATAACTTTTCCTGTTTGTTTGTGTAGGCACATCCAAAGCAATACACAACCTCCTCAGGCTCCAGTTCCTCCCCTAGGATATGTATCTGGAAACCTTATTTCAGATTTGGAAACAGATGTTCCAGATGACGATGATGATGAGGATGATCTTGAAGAAGAAACTGTAGAAATCAGTAGGCCACTAAGAGGTCTAGAGCATACTCCAGGCTCCAGTATGGACAATCTAGACAGCTCTGTGACAGGTAACCAAACACATTGACACCAACTTGTTACTACCAGTAAAATACATCACCATTTGGACACTTTCAAAGTGAAAATTTATTCTGCTCGATTTCTGTAACATATAAAATGTTAATACTAAACACTAAAGTTAAAGAAGGATTTGGAAATACTTTGCTTTGCTGAAAAAAATGATAAGGAAATTCATGAATTTTAAAAAGACTTTAAAAGACTTGAAAGAAAATTCAGTTACAGCCTTTCATGAAAGGTTCATTCTAGTATATAAGCAAGGCATTTACATAAAAAGGAGGGGGAAGACCTCAGCTTAGCAATATGTATTTTATAAATCAGGAGGAGCATAAAAATGTTATCTTAAAACACTTTTAGATATTTTTCTGGGCAAATGCTTTCTGAGATGAACACAAGGAAGTTAAAGACTTCAGAGTAAGTGTAGCTAGATCTGCACAACATTTATTTCTAGAGTAAATACAACATTTATGTTAGAAAATGTGTATTTTGAACATACTTTGTACTGCTGAATTTATCAATTGTTTCCTTTTAGAGAATCTGTTTTATAATTCTGACCCTCCTTCCCTCACTTCTCCCTGTCCTTTGCATGCCTTGGAAAACTACATCATCATCAAAGGGGACCTAGAAAGGGGACCTGCTGTAATAAACTAATGCATGGAATCTGAATGAATTAAATTGCTGTTAGTGAAATGTAGGCAGTGAAAGACATTGTTTTTTGAAAACAGATTTTTATGGACATCATGTATTATTTGTAAACATCAGTGTAGTTCTTTTTAGGTTGAACCAGGCCCTCTGTATAGTGTACTGTGTCCAGAGTGTGGAGGTGTGCTGGAGACCCAAATATCCCCAGTGCCACAGTGTTAGTGCTGCTTCAGTTTTTGATCTCAGCAGAAGAACACTGATTGTTGGTTTTTCCTTAAGGGAGACTTGTTCAAAACAACTTCCTACCATAGCACCTCTGAGTTCCTTCTTTGTCTGGACCTCTGAAATACCAAGGCTTTTGCACTCATACTTAAAGATTGCTCTTCTGAAAACCCTGCAGGAATGTGACAGTGATGGAGCATCAATACTATCATTTTCTTCCTTTCCCTTGATGAATGAAATAGTGTGTAGCTTAATCCCACCTTCCAGGTTTTCCTTCACTCTAGAGCCAGGCAGCTAGCCAATCTAATTAAGATTTAAGCATTGTATTTCTGCTGCTTCGATTTGAAATCAAGATGCAACTGAAGGCCATAGAGTTAAAGTTTATATCCCTGAATTGAGAAGGTTAACATTTTTGTGCATGCGTATGTTAACTCACTTTTCTTGCATTTCTAGCGTAATCTCCTTCAAGCTATAATTCTGAATATTTTTGCATATCTCACTACTGGCTCAGAGCCCTTTCTGTTAGCAATTCACTAAGAGTTTTGCACTGGTAGAACAGCAATAAATAAATTTAAAAAAAAACAGGTTGGTATACATTTTTCTTTTGGTAGATATTAATGTGGCAATGCTTATGTATCTGGAAATCAGAAAATGAATGTTTCCACATTTGCATCTTCACCTAATAGTTTGGATCACCCTCCCTAGAGCAAATAAGAAATAGTTGCATTCCTGCTCCAATTTGAAATTTTATTAAAATTTATACTTTTATGAATAACCTTCAAACTTGTAATAATATTTTAAAATCTTGTTTAATTTTTGGCATGTTACATGTATAATTACTCAAATTTTAAAGGCTTCTTGATGTTTTGGAAGGAATTGGGCAGAACTTCATAATGTAGACTGGCAGAATACTTAAGGTGATCTAAATTCTCTTCCGTTCATCACCACCACAAACTTCATGTGGACTCATCCAGCTGAAATTTAAGGTTTTTCTCTTGCTGTTTCTTTTGCTTGTTTAATTGCTAGCTGGATAATTCCTTGCCTCTGGTTCACTGCATGGCAAGGTGTGTGCTGGCAGTGCAGGAAGGGAATGTGCAGTGGAGGGCAAGTAAAATTATAGACTGCCCCTATAGCACTCAGCCAACATTTAGACTGACTCAATTAGGGAATGATAGCCTCACAGAAGTACACCTAGTGTGTTAGCCTAAAGGGTGTGTAGGAGGGCAAAATTTCCAAATAAAACTACCTCTGTTTTCCTCAGTTACTATGTGGGTAAAGCCTTGATTTTAGAAGAGTTTTTATTTGGCTTGTTTTTTGTTTTTTTTTCTAAGGGTTGAAAGAAATTGCCTATTATACTTGGGCAAATCTTGTTTTTCAAAGAAGAATTTTAATTTTTGTTTATCTGTTTCTGTTAACTCTTCCAGGCTGTGTTTGATGGTCTAAGGAGTGTATAGCAAATTGCTTCAGTTCTTCCCAAGCTGTTTCTCATTCTTTAATTTGATTGCTTTTAAAATACTGTAGAACAACTAAATTGTTCTTTCTTGTGCTGAGAATATATAAGCTACTTCTTTTCACAGAGCCTTTGGTGACTTCAGCCAGCATTTTTCTAGGAATTTGTAGATCATGTTTTCACTTCTCTAAATGTATTTGAAAATGGAGGCAAGTGAGAACAGCTGACCCAGATGAAGCAATATTTCTGTTCATTCTGAAGTGCCCTGAGAGTTCAGTGTTGTGAGAAATCTAAACTGACATCCCTTGGTCCAGGCTTCCTCCAAACAGAGTTGCTGTGGCAGGAGCAGGGCGAGGTTCCTCACCCTGTAGTGTTAGCAAGCCTCAGCAATGCCTCAAAGACAGCAACTCTTGGACTGAAATGGGGCTTTGTTCTTCATGGCTGAGCTGAGAACAAGGATTTCCTGCAGTGCCAAATGTGGGATTCTCCGAGGGGAAGCATTGGCACTGCGTGAGCCAAAGCACAAACTACTGAATCCCTCTGACACCACAGTGCTGCTCCTTTAAACTGTTTAAAAGTCAAGTTGTCTTCCAGGCCCTTGAGTTTTAGTCACAGCTAACTGAAGATTCAGACAAGGATTTAATCTGCACTATTAAGCTTTTCTCTTTGCAGGTGGCAGAGACATAATGTTGACTTGTATAATAAAGTGAAAAGAAAGGAGGAGTGTACAGGAGCTGTATCTTAACATTCTTCAGATATCACAAAGAGAATTCAAGGAGGGAGGTTTAGATTTGCACGTTTGTGAGATGTAATATAAAATTAAAGCCAAGGTTTTGCTTCATTCCTGGTATGATTTGTTAGGATATTAAGTCACTTAATCTGCTTAAAAATAAAATAGAATAAAGAACAAAAAAACACTGGTAAAATTTTTCCTCACTTGACTTTTAATTCATAATTATTTAGGGTTATTTTTTGCTTTCAGAGACACAATGAAATATGTTTTTTTTCTTTCTCTTATGCTTAATGTTTTCCTTTATAACGAATTGCTGTACAGAGTTATGGCACGAGTGGCCACAAAGAGTCTGTTGCATTATTCTACTTTAATAGACTTAATTAATTGGATAAGATGACTATAGAAGAAATTAATTTGCTTCTCACTGAAATCACTAAGAGCAAGCCTAGGTTTTTTCAGGTCGAAGTGTTATGGTTTGGGGGTTTTCTTTGCCCTCTCCTTACCTCCTCCTCCTCCTGCAGCACCAGTGAAGCTGGTAGTGAGAGCTGCGTGTCTTCAGTCCTGGTGCATTTTGACTGAAGGGAGAGTTTGACTCACTAACTAGCGTGGAAAACAGAGCAAGGCCTCTTCTATCTAACTGATACAAACTGATATAAACAGAGAGATATTTTTGCAAACAGTGCCTCAACAAATGGGTTACATTCTTTTTTTTCAATAGAATTATATAGATCTAAATCATAAAAATCTCTTCAGATTGTGTAGCTCAGCAAGGAAGAATATCCCTTATCTGACATGTTTTGGTCTTGATTAAAAGACTCACTGATCACTGTCTGTATGGAAAAAGTTGGTAATTCACTGTGTCTGAGCACAAATGGAATAATTCTTGAAAACTGCACAATATCATTTTCATGAACCATATTTTACCATGGCAGAGCTCAATATTTGTATTGATTTGCTTAGGGATACCTATTGCAAAAGATTCTGTTTTATAAGCAGTTAGACAGATTGCATTTAATAGGAAGAATGTGGTTCATGGATTAAATATGTGCTCAGAAAATAGGAAACTGCTACTTTTTGTATCTCATAAAAATGGTAATGCAACAATTAGCAGGGTCATATTATAAAGCACAGACTTTACTCTAGCTTAATGGATCTAGGGATATGCATTCATCAGCAACGATAGATTTAGCATAAAATGACATGTAAATGAATTGATGACTGATCATAAATTAATTTTAGTGCTGAAGAAGTAATAGAGACACAGCAAGTTGCCACTTTATCATAGTATTTTACTGCTCAGCAACATTTGAGCAACTACTTAATGTTCTGTGCGCATTTCTTTTCTAACAGCTTGAATAAATTTGAGATTTTTTTGTGCCTTTCAGCAATATGGAAACAAAAAAAATCTCGAAGGATGGAATGCAAACAGAAATAAATTTGGCTAAGTGACATAAATTCATTTTTCATTAGATGTTTATAAAGGACATTAATTATCATTGGACCTGTGAAGTGCTGAAAAGCTATGTATGTTTTTTTCCTCCTCTTTTTTTTAGTGTTTTCTGTCCAAAAATAAAACACTTAAAACTTAGAGGTTTATTCCAGGGGTATACATTTAAACATATGGGCATTTATGGTGGAGGAAAGTAAAAAACAAAGTCTAGGCTTTGGAAGTGTAACCATATTTAGATTCTGCATTCAAACACTTCTATTATTCTTCTTTATTTTGATGGCACAATGACTATTACCCCTTCTATTCCATCACTTCCACCAAAATCAGTGGGCATTCTTGCTGTGTAATCATGACAGTGGTCAGACATACCCAATAGAAGATATCTTTCTCCTGTACAAAGGCTAAAAGAATTCTGTAACTGATTTCAGCTGAAGTAGCTTCAGTCCGCAAGGACATCACCCACACTTCAGAAACCTAAACAGTCTATCCCTATTCCATTAAAAATCTGCAGAGGTGCAGGGGCTTGACATAAATATGAGATGGATGGTCTTGTAAAGGAAAGCACACATGAAGAAAGGCTACTAGATGCAGAAAAATATCTAATGGAGTTCTCAGAAGTGACAGGTTTGTTGTGAGCAGCCCGTTATTTCACAGGTGCATTAGGCTTTTGTTTTATTATTATTTTTAAGTAATGCAACAGTACACTTTACAAATCAAAACAGCATTTTTATTGCCAGCAAAATGCCTCTAAAAGCAGTAGCATGCAGTCTACTGGAAGCTGGCACCTCTGTTCCCCTCACCTTTCCCTGAGAGCAAAGAAGATTTCTGTTTGCATTAGCACCAAGAGATATTTTATGGAGCAAGAAAACAGAGTTCAACTTTTCACAGAGCTGATTTTGTTCTGCATAAAGCATTTACTGCTGCTGTCAGCAAGAGTAAAATTTACAGTTGCCAGAAAGTGTAAAAACTCAAATGTGCTCTTGGAAAACACATAGTGAGCTGCATGTAAAGGAGACACTAAAAGCCTGCTTCATCCCATTTCAAAATGCACAGTTGATCTGAAAGGAACGTCAGCATCTCTTATTCTGCCTTTATTCAGAGAAAAACAAATGTGCATCTGATTTGGAAAGCAAGAGGCCAGTGGATGCCTTTAAACAAGCAGTCACCACGTGTGCTGTGTTAACACAGCTGTATGGTGGCCTGAGGTGCCCAGGCTGGGCTCCAGCACTCTCCTGCCTTCTGGGCAATGTCTGCACCTCTGCAGGTCAGAGCAAAACGGGATTTACTGCTGCAGGTTTGGCTGGGGAAAAGAAATTCTTTGTGCAGGGAAACTGAATAGCTCAGGAATCAGTAGAAAGAATGTAAAGATGTCGCCTTTAGCTCCCTGGTCACACACAGCTGTGGGTGCTGTACGTGTCTCAGGGTATTTTGCTGACTTCAGCAGTTAGAAGAAGTTTTTATATAAAAAGTTGCTTCCAGCAACCAGAAGTAATGGAGCATGATTTGGATAGGAGGGACCTTTAAAGGTCATCTTGTTCCAACCCCCAACCATGGCCAGGGATGCTTTCTGCTAGACCAGATTGCTCAGAGCCCCATCCAGCCTGGCATTGAACTCTTCCAGGTCTGGGATATCCACACCTTCTTTGGGCAACCTGTTCCAGTACCTTACCACCCTCACAGTAAAGAATTTATTCCATATATATGATCTAAACCTTCTCTCAGTTTGAAAATACTGCTTCTTGTCCTGTCACTACAGGCCTTATCAGAAGGCCTTTTTCTGCTTTTGTTATGACCCCACTTTATGTATTGAAATGCTGCAGGAGGATCTCCCTGGAGCCCTCTCTTCTCCAGGCTGCAAGAGAATCCCAGTTGTCGCAGCCTGTCTTCACAGCAGAGAGGTTCCAATGCTCTAATCATTGTTGTGGCTCTTCTCTTGGGCCCTGAAATTAGTGGCAAACATGTTAAATTTTTAGGATCTAAGTATCATCCTTTCATATGTGTAGCTCTAGTTACATTTTTATGTTTCAGCTTCTGCTCACATATTTTGTGGAATGTGTCTGTAAGTGATTGTTTGAAAATGTCCTCAGTTGTAGCATTTTCTTACATCTTCATTAAGTGTTTTATCTGTAGTATCTCTTTTCATACATCATCAATAAATGTTGCTAATTGTCTTTGCTCTCCATTCTCTATGATGTCCTATCGCACTTTGATTTTAGTTCAGAAAATGTCCTCTCAGAGGAAATTCAGTTTTAGCCTTCCCTTGCTGTTATCTGGGCTCCCTCACATCTGTCTGCATCAGGTCAAGTCTGTTTGGAAAACAACAAGTTTTTTGTGTGCTTTTTTCAAGCAGAATCAAACTCTGTCACTCTCTGTTACACTTGACACATTTCCTACCTGTCAGACCTCCACAGACCTCTTTGGTTTCTTTTCTTGTATCTGAGGAGTGCACAGGTTTTTTGTTATTATAGCCTGCCACTTCTCTGATATGAAAAGATTTGGTCACTGCAGCATCACAAAACAATCCACTGTTCTTGGGCTTTGTGGTGCAGCATGCTACTGAATTCCAGGATTCATTAATTGCACTCGTGACCTATTCTTGCAGGACATTTTTAATATTTGACACCACCATTAGTTAATTAGTCTATCAATTAACTAATAAGCAGGTCATTATTGATTTACTACTTAACAATTTTAAACACAGCAATGCTTTCTTAGACATTGATTTTAAAAAGGCTACTGTACTGCTACACATTTTATGTGCATTTACAGAAATTCAGCTCTACTAACTGTGTAAAGTCAGGGCCGTGGCGCATCCCTCAATATGTGTCTTTATGTCTTTGAAAACCAGTCCTCTGCAGATTCTTATAGGTTCACTGGGCTTTTTTTTTCAACATACAGCTGTTGTTAAAAAGCACATTTCAGGTATTTTGAGATGGGTGTGGTGCCTGTACTAGCTCAGAACAACATGTACACCATGCAATGCCATGCAGCAGCTCAGGTCCCAGAAGCTCTCTGGCTCTGCACCTCACCTGGGTTTGGGAGCTCATTTCACAGGGCTGCCCTATTCCTGGAGCAAAGTGCTTGCTGCTGCTCTTCCCTTTGCCTCCTGCTCCACTGCACAGTGCTGAATGACCCTGGGACATTTTAGAAGTACAGAATGCCACCATCTCCATCTGAAACCCTGAAAGAAACAGAATTACAGTACTTTGAAAAAAAAAAAAAATTGAACCAAGCAATCGCTTTTGAAATTGATGGGTAGCTGATTGATGCTTGATTCCTGTTTCAGAAAAAAAAATAAAAAAATAAAGCAAAGAGCAAATAAGATTTATCCTTCCTTGTCTATTTTGCTCTTTCTATTTTAGTTATCTTAAGACTTCTACATTTCTTTCATGTTTTTTTTTCTGATATCTGGTTTTCTGACTGCACTTTTATGATGTTGTTATCACTTTCCTCTCCTGCAGTGGTGGTAATCTGTAGTTAGAACATACCATGGGGCCAATGCTAGTCTAGCAACTGACTCAGTGCAAAATCTGCGTACATATTGGCTCTGCTCTTGAATCTTAATTATTTCTAACCTTTTAAAAAAGTTACTTTAATCTACTAGAGTGAACTACTTTAGATCAGCTATTTTCAGGCCATTACAACTGCTCATTTATTTTAAGGTTTTGATTGATAAAATTACATGAGGCCAGTCTTGTTCAAAATGGCCCTTGAAGCCCAGGTCTGACTTTAGCCATATCTACTGAGAATTACATATATGCAGTCCAAAATTAAGACTTTGTTTGGCAAATACCAAACTAGATCCTGATTTGTAACAAGTCAAGAAAAACAAAAATAACAAAACCAGGCACGTTCAATTCAATCACAGGGAAAATACATTAATTTTGAAAAGAATTTACTGTGGAGCCTTTGCATTTGTAGAGAAAATGTATTATTTTGTTTACAGGAGCAAAGCTACATGGAGCAAGCTATGAATGAAATCCCACCTAGCTCTGATTGTGCTCTGTTGTACCAAACTCTGGCAGATAAACTTTGGGGTTTGTGTTGTGAAAGGACACAATAAATGAATCTTTAAGCTTTAGATTAATATTGCTTTTCTGTACCAAGCTCTGTCAAATGAATTTTGGGTATCCTGTTGAGAAAGGACATATTAAGTGGGTCTTTAAGCTTTAGATGAACAAATATCAAATGTGCACCACTCACTAGCCCCCTACATTTGTTTTTAGGTTCAATGGTAAATGGATGGGGTTCTGCGTCTGATGAGGACCGTAACTTTTCTAGTCATAGATCTAGTGTAGGTAGCTCCTCAGATGACTCCATCTTTACCAGCGGCACTTTTGCACAAGCACTGGTTGCAGCAGCAGATAAAGCTGGGTTTAGGCTGGATGGAACCAGCCTGACAAGAACAGGTTTGTAGACTCCAAGTTGATGCTTTCTGCATGAAGGGTGTCTCTGCCTATCCTTCTCTCCGTGAAACTGCATCTCACACTTGCCTAACATGCATGGGATAAGGTGGATTGAGAGATTTCTTTGTATTTTAAATGAAACCTTGCATTATGTTTTGTTTTTAGTGATTTGAAGTAGTGAATAGCACAAGTTTTTAATCTGCACCTTTGGTCTGCTGCAGTTTCCCTCAGTGCTGACTCTGCTCTAGATTTACTGACATCTGTTCATTTAATATTTCGGTGAAGAAATTACTAATTCTGCCTTGCAGCTTTTGATGATTTCATTTTCTGAAAAATCTCCTCACAATCATTCACATTTCCAGTAGTGAACATCATGTTTAAGCTGTTACCTCCATCCTGCTCTTCTATTGCATTTCATCCTGCAAAAGTGTGTTTTTCTGTGAAGTTTTTCTGAGCATGGGGTGAATTTGTGTGCTTTGACTGTTAACAGTACAAACTGTTTAAAGCTTAATTAATAGCTGATTTTAAAATCCTTTATTAATAAGTTAATGTATTTTGATAACATTTAATTTTGGTTATGCCAACTGAATCTGCCAAGTAAAATGTAACACAGGTAAAGTGGATATAACATTTGAAAATAGCAAATCTCCTTAATTAATGAAACCTAAATATATTTTAGTTATTTTTAAATCTCCATGTATTTTTTTTTCTATTTAAAAATATAAAGAAATATTATCTTTATTCTGGTAAGAAAAGGATACATTTGCATTTCCTTAGTCTTGTCAAAGTAGCAACAGTAACTAATTATTTAAATCCACAAATTTAATAGCAGAGTATGAACTTGGGTCATATTTTTTGTTATGCTTCCTCAGATAATTCCGGATGCCATAATATTCCTGTCATTTAAATTTTTTTAGACTATTAGTCTGGTATGAAGTCTCTCCTTCAGTAAAATATGTGCATTTAAGAGACAGTCTCACATGTTGGGGCTGAAAACTGTAGGCTTTCTGTATGCAATAACTTCATGGCAAGAACTGCATTTTAGGAACATTAGGAATAAAGGAAAGAGTTGATGGCAAAGTCCAAAAATCCAGCTTTTTTCAAATCACTGGGATTTTTACCACTGGCTTTGGTCAGACATAGGCATCCTTAAAAGATTATTTCACCATAGCTGAAGCCCTCAGTTGTTTCCCTCTATTAATGGAAAATTGAGTAAATCTGTCTTATCACTTAAAAAAAAAAATGCAAACCAAAACAAGAAAACTCATATAGACTTTAACTTATCTAGTATGGATACATCTGGCCAAACTATAACTTAAAATATAATGTTTTCCTTTAAGAGTCTCCGAGGTTCTGAATGAAAGGAGCAAATCTTTTCCAGCCTTTTTTTTTTTTTTTTTGGTAGTGTTTGCTCCAGTTAATGCAAAGATTGACCAAAATTGCTGTCACTTGTATCAAACCTTTGAGAAGTGCAGTTTCCACGACAAACAGGCTCATAACAGAAGTAAATGGACACACAGACACAGGCACTTTAGAATCAATATGATTTTTTTTATTGTAGCTATGTGAATGGAAACTACAGTGAAAGGATGAGAGCCCCCTTGTATTTTCCCAGCTTGATTAGGTCACAAGTGCACTTAAAGTGAGTATGTGTGTGAATCCTCACACACAATTAGAACATAGGGTACAAAAATGGATCCATCCAGTGGCTGTGGTAGAGACTTCATGATTATGACCCTCTTACTCTCTTAATGATCCAGCAGGCAAAATGGAAATGAAATAGAAACCCACATGCAAACAAACAGCCCTCCCTCCTTTTCCTCACAGAAACCTCAGCAAATGGCATTTTTTGCTCACTGCAGAAAATCTCCCCCTGCTCCCTGCAGTGCCATCAGGCCGTGTCCCCTCGCCGGGCAGGGTGGCTCGGTCAGACACCCCAATTACAGCCCTGCAGCCCCCCAAGGTGCAGCACGCTCTCTGGTAGTGCAGAAGCAGCAGGCTTATCCTGCTCCTTGCTCTGAAGGGAGCCTGAAGGTCCTGACTCTCTATTCCTCTGCAGCCTGGACAGTTATTTTCACCCCTTTAGAACAGCTGTGAAATACTCTCAGCGGTAGATACTAAAGGAGGTGTCCAGCTTGATAGCCTCACGTGGTAATGTTTGATTGCCAAGCAGGAGAGGCACTGGTGAATCCAGATGCAATGTGTCTCTCCTGCCAGACACTTTGATTCCAGTTTCCAGAAGCCATCATGTGATTTGCCATGAAGTTAAAAAAGCTTTCCTTTTTAGCACCGTTGGGAAATTAAATCAAGTTAGTGGTTTCATCCTTGTCTCCACTTAAACACACTAAATCTGCTGCAGAAAGTCTGACACTGCTCAGCAGTTCTTACTGGCAGGGCTGCATACAAATACAAGATGCTGTGATCAGTTATTAAGTGCATTGAAAAATGTGTTATGGGAGTCTTCACATCATTTTTGTTTGCCCCATGTATGATTTAGGTCAGTGCTATTTATTTTGCCTCATTTTCATGAAGGGATAAAAGAGAATGTTTGGTGTCTATTTCTTTTTAAAACCAGCATTCTGAATGAATAATCACATTTCTTTAGTCAAAAGAGTAAGTGTGACAAATCTGCACTCACTAGTTGCATTTGCATGTTGTGAGTTTATTTTTGCAAAACATCTGTGCAGCGTGCTGTGAGCTGGGATGGAATTTCAGGCTCACATCTGAATTTCTTTGCATTAGGAATCTTTTTTTAAATTTTTTAATGAAATCTTAATATTTTGTCTGTTTTCATCTGCTATGTTATCCTTATCAGTGAAAAAAGGGCTTGATCACTTGTCTTTGTCTGGCTGCAGCTGTGCCAGCTATAGAGGTTAATGTTCCCAAATGCTTATTCCTTGCTTTCTCCCAGCTCCAGAATTAGCTGCTTGGGTGGGTGTTCTGTAACCCAATTTCAGTTAAAATGAGCTAGGTTAGCAAAGCCATTGTTTCCAGACTATATAAATTCAATTGGGCTTTTTTTTTTTTTTTTTTTTTTTTTTGGTAGAAGAGGGTTAGGGAATGTCCAAATGAGGGCTTCAAATGTGGTAGCCTTTGATAGCTGGCACAGATGGGCAGCTGGGGACAAGCCTGACTGACAGCAGTGCCCTCCTTAGGGTGCAAAACCATCAGAAGGTAGAAGATTTTGTGGCTATCTCAATCCTGAGATAGCCACAAGATCTCTGAAGTCAAATAGTGAAATATTATCCTAACATTTTCACATTAATGTGAAACAACATGTTAGAGAGATTACGGCTACTTTTTCACTTTGCCCTCTGAGAATGTTTAAAATAGGATGCTGAGCTGCATAGTACTCCCAGTTAGGCTTTTCTAGATCAGGTTGTATGTGACACGTTGTATGTTGGAAGGGTTTACTGGAAAACATAACCCACTGCAGAGTAGACCATGGTCTAAGTTAACCAGAGGATAAAAAGACTTCCTTTCTTCAGTTGACCAGAAAAATAGAAATCGCCCATTTTGCCACTTTCTATAACCTCTTACATCATTTGGCCCTACAGTAGCACTGAAGGAGCAGAATTTCAGACTGGCTTATGCATTTTGAACTGCAGATAACATTAAAATATGTAAGAATTTTAATTACCAATTCTAAACGAATTAAGATGTTAGCATCTCCAACATTTCACAGGAATGACATACACATGAACAAAAGAAAGTCAAAGATGAGAATTTTTAGTTTTCATCCGTTATCATTAAGTCTAGTTAACAGAATAAAAATATCAGAATAAGAGGAAGTGAATGTGGTAAATGAACTGTGCTCTTTAAATTCCGAGGCTTCTAATCATCTGCTCCGTAGAACAGCATCAAAGATATTTCTTTAAGAAAAGCACATAGCTTGAATAGTGTGTATATATATATACACACATATATCTATATATGTGAGATATAAAAATATGTAAATAAATCTGAGGTCAGAATATATATTTTTAACAAATAAAAGTACTGAAAATTAACGGTAAAATTTTAGCATTTAAATATATCCCGATTTTTATTTCTTAAGAAAAGAGAGTCCTTAAGTATACAGTATTACAATGCTACATAGCTTGCAAAATTAGTTACATTTATCTTGCTGGAGTTACTCCAGAGATACAGTGCATATGGGAGCCCCTAAAATGAGAATCTGGCTCAGAAAACAAAGTGGAAGGCAAGAGGAGATAAATTTGATATGATTGCAGAACTGTTTTCCTTCCCTGTTCAAGGCTGAGGAGTTGTTATGACACATCTGTTCAGCAGACAGAGCAGGTAGGAGTTACATGGCATACAGTAGTTTTATCGCAACAGATGGAATAATTTTAATTATAAAAGTTAAAGACAAAAGAATGCCATGTTTCTCTACTTCACTTGTTGTGGTGTGTCTTAAAGCAGTTGTTATCAGTGGGTACCTTGAGGGGACACTTGCCTGCCTCTGAGAATTAGACCTGATTTAATGTTTCAGAGCAGACATTAATAGAACAGTGCATTTCAAGGCAATAACATTTTTTCATCTGGCTTCTCTGTCTTTTTTTTTTTTTTTTTCCTCTTTAGGCAAAGCATATCCTTCCTCTCAGAGACCTCGGCCAGGCAGTCCTTTTTCTACTGACAGCAACACCAGTGCAGCTGTCAATCAGGGTCAGAGGCCAAGGCCCACGAAAAAACACAAGGGAGGACGTTTGGAGCAGCCCCCTTTGCCTCATCGCCGGGAGGGAATCACGGATGGTGAGTGCTGGGGGAGGAAAACCTGCAACAGGCAGGTGAGCACAGCAGGAGAAGGCAGAGCCATCTTTTCAGGAATATCAATTCAGGAATATCAGTTACTGCTTTGGTAGAGTTGGGGTCCCCAGCTTGCCACATGAGCAGTGTTGCAACTCTGACAGTGTTGGGCTTGGGTGAGTGTTGGAGGAGCCTTTCCCCATTTCTGCTTTGGACATGTCATCATCTCTTAGGGTTTCTTAGATCTCAGTATAAATCTTACCCCAAAATGACTGCATTGCACATGAGTTGACATTGAAAAATGGCCTGTGAGCAATTTTACATTTTATGAAAGTAGCCACCTCTAGCAGTAGCTGTATGTTATGAATTCCTAAGGAGAAGCGGAGAGTGGCTCCCACAGGACGTGTTTGGTTTGTGCTGGTTTTGACAGACACCCAACAGCTACAGCAACACGTGTGATGTTTTCCCATGATTCTGCCTCACCTCTTGTCCGTGCTGCTTCAGTCCTGACATCCACTGACCTCAGTGACTGTGTCTCCCTCTTTTACATCTCCACTTCTCTCTTATGACTGCTTCCCATCTGGAAATTTCAGGCGTGTCTGTTCTGCTCTTCTAATAGTTAAGATCAGCTCTTTCTTCCATTTTCTTTGTCTACCCTTCTTGAGTCTGGCAAAAGACACAATTAGTACCTGTTAGTTTTTGAGGAAGACTAGATAGGAAGGTGGCCAGCTGGCTACCTCCCCCTCATTTCTTCTGATCCCTGGCCTTGCATCTGTAGGTGTTGAAGGGGTTATTAACCAAAGGGGTTACTGTTACACCTCCTGCTCTATGACTTATTCTCCTGTGATATTATTTGTGGCAACAACTTAAAGTAGCTTCAATTCTGCTCCTATGGATCAAAGTTCCTTTAAACATTAATTCCCTCCCCTTGTGGATATATTACAGAGGCCGCTCTATTACACAGATCCATTGGATAGATGTGTCTATGAGAGTAGCAACTAGAAGGTTATGGATGTCACTTGCAGTGGTGTACATGTTTTGTTAACCCTTCTGAGTGCCATATCCTGTCATCCTGAACTGTGAGCATCTTAGGACACAAATTCTGTGTACATGTGAATTTGTAGTGCACTCAGTATGGTGGACACTAATCCTTCTGCTTCTGAATACTATTGCTACGGAAGTGTTTTACAATAGTGTGGATAACAGAAAATTAATGGGGATCCAGTTCAGGTCATGAGACAGATGGAAGTGGGGCTCCTCAGAGAGTGACTCCTTCATAAAATTTGGCATTGTTTTAAATTTGTGAAAGAGATCCAATTTTAAGATTCATTTTTAAAAGAGGAAACTCCTAGTTCTTTGTATTTATCCTTAATAAAATGCTAATCTTAGCAGAGTTTCTTTCATATATTTAAATCAGAATGCTAATGATACACTATTTCCTTCAACCTTTCAGACATGGGCAATAACCATAACAGCTTTTGGATGCCATTTGATTAATATTTGTCTTTTACAAACCTAGTTAAAGTTCTTGCTATATGTTGCAAAAAATTTATAATGTCCTGGAGCAATAGAGGAACAGTTCCCATCCTGTATTAACACAGGAACAAACAAACAAACACAAATGGTACAGTTTTCCGCTTCAACTCCTACTGAATATGAGTCATTAAAGTATAATGTCAAGTCTGAGTCATAGTTAAATTTGCAAAAGATCATTTGTTAATTAAGGAAGCTAGAAGTTGCTGCTGCCACCTGCATGTATGTAAACAATTGAATTTAGGAATCTCTGGTTTGCAGAAATTAAAAATGTCAACTGGATGCTTTCTGTGGAATATTGCAATGAACTTTAGAGAGAGACAATAACATTGTCCTTAAGCTATAGCTAGAAAGAGGAAGTAGGAGAGCCTCGGATAGGTCTAGCAATTCCAAGCCCTAATCCAGGCCAGTGCATTCAGCCCTGGGCCATCCTGATTTCTGTGAAAAACATCACTATACATTTTCTCTGTTTTTTCTGATGCCTCTAATCCATTCCCTTATAACTGCTTCCTCTTGGATTTGTCTTGTGAGAATATACTTGGTTTGCCAGTTGTTTTCAAATTCCCAAGTTGGATGAGTCCTGGTATCCTATGTTTAAGTCTCATCACATACCGGATGTCTGTCATTTTCAATTTTCATTGACCAAGAAAGCTCCAGCTTTTTCTGCCCATTCCAATACACATCCTGAGTGCTTCCCCCTTGTTAACTGTAACCATATGGGACAGTGCAAAAGACCTAAGAAACTGTAATATTTAACACATAGCACACACATCTCAGACCATGTAAGCATTTGAGGGCTCAACTTCATGCTTAGTTTTGACAGCAATCCACCAAATCCCCTAAAACCCTCCTTCTTCATTTCCTTCAGCTGCAGGTCAGAAGCCTCTAGAGACTGACTCTAGATGGAGTCTTCATATTTGTCTTGCTGTACAACTTGTTTTTTTCACTTCCACATCCTGAAATACTGTGGAGACAACAGCACATCCACAGAGGAAGAATATTTTATAAACCCATCAGATGCTCAAAACTTCCATTCTGAGCTCACAGTCCACCATAACAAACAAACAAACACCCCCAAAACAACACAAAAAAAAAAACCAAACAAAAAAAACAACCCCAGGAGGGTTTTAATGTTAGTGCTCAAGGAAAAATTTGTTTTCCTAGAAACAATGTAGTCATGAATAGCAAAACAGAATCTGTCATGTAGTTTGCAGCACAGTATCTGTGTGACTGAAATTAAAAACCCTTCCTTAACTGAGCATGATATGCAAAAAAAAAAAAAAAATCAAAGAAGAGGAAGAAGGGAAATATGCTTAGGGATTGAGCAGGAGAGCTGGAAGATAAGACTTGTGTTACCATGCTTTGCTACTAACTTCCTACTGTGTATTAACAATAATTTTTAATGTTGAGAAAATACTTACCTTCTGATGCTAGAAAGTGTTTCAGAGGCTTATTAAATGTCACAGTAATTATCACTCCTATAAGAAGAAATCACTGACACAGATAGAAAGGTGTGTGCTTATAGTTATAGGTTCTTTAACTTGCTGCTTTTTCCAGATAATAATGAGAAGCTGTGCTAAACCTTGACTGGTGCCTGAACCATTTAGCCAGTGCTCTGCCTTCTAAAGAAGGGCTGGAGTAATCCCAGACTGACTATCCATCTCCCCCTTATCAGGCACTCTGATGTCCTACAGCTCCTCAATCACAATCCCTCCATTACTAAATCAATAAAATCATCACCTCCCCACCAATGTACTTATGAACTGCCTTGCAGGTTTGATAATCCTGCCATTACAGGCTTCAGAATGAAAGTCTGGATGACATCCTACTGACCTAGAAAGTTTCTAGCTCTGTGCAGGCTTTCAGGTATTTTCCCTACCACCTGAAGGATAAATGAGATTTCAATGGAAGTAGGGTGAATTAGTGTTACCACTCTGGGTATCCTCACTGAAAATCCCACTGAAGTCCCTACATTTCTAAATTCAGAACTTCTCTGAAGGGATTGACATGATGGAATGATTGACATGATGGAATGATTGACATGATTGCCTTTGTGGATAATTAATATTCCTTGAGGATCTGGGACTTCCAATTCAGCTGACATCTGTTACCCCTTTAGCAGGGGCCGGAAAGCCAAGGCAAGGCAAGCATGTTCTCAGTAGTGTTGGAGGAAGAAACTCATGACTCCAGATGGGATCGTTCGATCAACCCAGGCAAGGGAGCAGAAAATATTTAGTTACCTACTAAGGCACAAGATTTACAAAGCAGGATGTAAACTGTAGAACAAATCAAAGCCATATTTCCAAATTAAGCTTTCTTCCAGCTTCTTTTATTAAAAAGGACAGGTTGGTGTTACTGTGGCTGTCAGCCTGAGTAAGGAGGTGAAGAAATAGTTTAGTCAGGTGATGTTTGGCTACAATTAGTAACCACTCTTACAGATCTTCTCAGACACTTGTAACACAGTTCAGTAAATTTGAACTCAGGCCAGAGCCAGTATATGTTAATTCCAAAGTACCTGTAGTTCTTCTAGAATTCTGTGAAACTTCATTGCAACATAAATTTTATTTTTCTCTTCAACTCATCCATAGTTTAAAGCACTCAAGGAAATTTGCAAACATGGTGTTTCATTTCACTTCTATGCATAACTCAGTTTTTATGCTTGTTTTGTGGATGGATAAAAGGAATAATCAGGTTAACAGTAGATCAACACCATAACTCTACTGTAATCCCAGGAGTTGCAGCCATCTCTAGAACATGCAGTATAGTTTAAGTACAAGTCTTCTTTCCTTTTAACTATCTAATTAATAACACCTATTAGACAACAATTTCTGAAGTAGGGTAGTCTGTTTAAAGTTTAATATTGCAATAATTTTAACCTTTTTTTTTTCTATGTTACTATTTGAAAATTTTGCTTATATTGAACGGTAAATATTTTATCTGGGAAAATTGCATAGTCCAATGTCATGTTATGGCTGTGTTTATTGGATTCAATGCATCTCCGCAAAGTGCTTATAAATCACAGCTTCAGTGATCTCTATTTCAGATTGCACAAGCAGATGCCAGTGTTGTGGTTCTGTACATTAACTGGTTATGATCGCAATAAAATCAATTATAGGAAATGCCATTTTGGAAGCCAGAACTATAAAGCAATTTTAGCATTGGCAAGCTCCCATACCCTCCTGCTTCCACCTACAGTAACTCAAGTATAGTCATTGTCATGAAAGGTTGCATCTATATTCATAATAAAAAATTTCTCAAATGAATTAGTGCTGAGCATAAAGCATGCACCAAGCTCTCTGACAGATTATTAAAAGGCTGCTCTCACCAGAGGGTGCTTATCTTAATCTGGGGCATAGCACTGCAGCTGTGAGCAAAGGCACAGGAGCGTCACTGGGTACAACTTTTTTTCTCTTGAAAACACAAATGGCCTGCACATCTCATATATCTGTAAGAGACAGTGTTGACTGGAATGACATCCCAGCGACTTTGGAAGCATTTCTGCTCCATGTGTGAGGTATAAGTATCATCTCTAACAGCAAGGACATGAAAAAAATTCTGTGTAGCATTATATAAAGCTGGATTAGAGACTCTGAAATAAACTCCCTCCAAAGTCCTCCTGACCAATTTATAAAATTAATTTCAGTTGCACTAGAGTTATAAACATCAGACTTCCTTGCAGGCAAAACAGAGGTTTACTTTTCCATGCCTGTTACTGAGCCAAGTTCAATTCCTTGGTAAATCTTCACAACACAGTAAAATAGAAAGGACTAGAAAACAGGTCAGACCCAAATCTATTGTAAGCTAACATAGGTTTTTGTGAAGTTGGTTTGGCTGCAGAGATTTATTAGGGCTATTCATTGCCTCAAACCAGAATTATCCAGAAGTGTTCCTTGTAAAAAATGTATATATGATATAGAAGAATTTTCATTATGATACTAAAGGTGCTTCTATTTTCTGATTTTTTTTTCTTTTAAATAATCTGGATTATTGTGAGTCTATCATGTTGTTTACATGAAAAAGTTGCATTTAGAATTAGAATTATCCTGAGTCTATAAATACCTTGGGTCATGGGCTAATACAAAAGTGCACTTTTGCTCCCACAAATGTATTTAGAAGGTTGACCTTCAATTCTACAAGCATCTTACTAGTCCAAGTCACAAATTTGAAAAGGACAGAAGTTGTTAGAGACCAGGCAATTGTCTTTCTGTTAGCTGAAATTGTGTTTTAATTGGTTATATTTGCAGGACTGCTAAACTTAAGAGTGGCCATCCTTTATTCTCTGAAGAGTCCAACTCTTCATTTCGTTGATTAAAATGCTCACCCATTTTTTGGTGGTTCCATTTAAACACATTGGTCAGAGATGTACTGATGCTTTTTCAATGACAGTAGGTTTCACAACTACTTTTTCCCAATATTTGTGACATTTTATTCATTTTGATGAAGTTCTATATGAGATTTTGAGTTTACACCTTGAGCTGAAAGCGTAGACCAAAAACAGGATGAAGCGAGCCCCAGTAGGGTGAAGGGATTTTGTCAACTGGCACGGGTCAGTTTTCCACAGCCTTTTGTAATTCCTTACTGTTATAAGAACAAAACAGCTGGAGTACACCCCACAGAAAATAAATCCCATGCTTGGAAGTGTAAGTCAGGGCTCCGAGTCTATGGATTTTTATGGAAGTTAGAAAGAGGTAGAATCATATCAACCAGCATAAAGAACTAGCAGAAGTCAAAACCCTTTTCTGATTAACATAAAATTTCCTCCTTTCAAAATCAAACGATTTAGTGTCTCGTACCGTTTGCAAGGCACTTTTCAGCGTCGAAAACAGACCTTCTGTTTCAATTAAAAGAAAAAAAAAAATCAGTTCACCTGAATCTTATTCACGTTTTTTAGATCTTCCACCACCACCCGACCCGCCCCCCGGTCAGGGTTTAAGGCAGCCCTTAGTGCCCGGCCAGCGCGGAGGCTCTGCCGAGAGGAAGGGGAGCTCTCTGGAGAGGCAGCACGCAGCAGCCAACGTAGATGACTCAAAGAGCTCCCTGGACCGGCCCGCTAGGACATCACTAGAGTGGCAGCGGCAAGCCCAGGAGTGGATAAACTCTACAGACCGCCAAGAGGATTTCAGGAAAGCCCAACACAAACAAGCCTTCGGATCAGGTGTGTGCGCGCCGCACCAGCCGAGGCGAGGCAGGGGCTGCTTCACCCCTCTGCCGAGGGGTTCTGTGCCTGGCAGGGCTCTAGGATCACCTCACACCTCTCTAGGAGGCCACTGCCGAGGGTCAGGCTGGAAAATAAGGAAAGGCAAAGTGAAACGAGAGCTTGTGATCCAGCTATCTTCCCTCCTGCAACAATGAAATCTCATTAGCGCCTGACTCGGTGCACTCTTTGCAGTGTTTTGGAAATTAATAATATTCTCAAGCGTAGCGATGGAGAAAATAGAAACAGTTTTGGGCCAGCAGGGAAGGAGAGAGATTTTTAGAGTATCTTTTGTTAGGTATATTTATTTATAGATATAGGGCCATATTTTCCAGTTCTTTCAACCTGCTTCCAAGTTGACAGCAGTTATTACGTGTCTGCAAGAAGACTGATCCTTCTGAGCTACTGACATTCCTTTCAGCTGCATTAAAAACCCTCTCTTCTCTTTATTCCAGGCTATGACAAAGTAGCATTCATTTCTTAAGCCCAGCAAGATGACATTGCAGGTTTCCACTTTCATACAGGACCTGCACTTTGCCCCAAGCTGACTTTAGCACCTAAATGGGTTTCAGGTGTTCACAAATGTGCACAGGAGGTGATGCTTGGCTGGAGTTGGATTTCTACAATATTCACAGTTTCCCCTCTCTCAGCCTGTCCTCAAGTAAAAGCTGCTGTTTTATCCCAGGGCGTTTTCTTTAACCCGTTCTTCATCTCATCCCAGTGCAGTGCTCATTAGAGTGATACAAGAGGACAAATAAGATTTAAACAAAAACATTATACTCTGTGCAAAGTTTGTTTGTAGGGTTACACTGTTTCTTCTCTTATGTATGTAGTTCCCACAGTCACACTAGAGGCAGTCTTATCATCCATATTTTTCTTGATTTTATTCACTCTTAAAGCTCCTTGTTAATCTAACACACTCATGCCATTGACATACAATAAAAATAAGAGTAGTGTACAGACAAATCTGTCATGAGGACAGGATTTAATGAATAAAGTCCTCCTAGGGAAAATACTGCTACCTGTATTTACAATTTAAATATTTTTAATACAATTCATATTTTAAAAAATAACAATAATGGTACTGTTGTTGGCTTCATAAACAAGTGAGTAGCTGTTCATGTTCTGAAATCACAATGTGAAGTCACAGTTTAAAAGTAGTGTGCAAAATTCATGGTGCTTGGTGAAATGGCAATTTTAATTGCAGTTTAGAAGATGTACAAACACATAGAAAATAGCCTGAATATACCTTACACTTCTCATTCCTTGGATTATTATTATTAAGGATGCTTCTCTGACCTTCTTAGAAAGAAGCACCTTCTTTTTCCTCTGTATCACGTGTGTAAATAGAATTTGTAATTTATTCTGCGATGCAGAGCTTATACAGTAGTAAAATTCCCATCCTGAAGGGCTTGCATTTATCTGTCCATAAACAAAGAGAACTTGATCCTGACACTTCCAGTGCCCTGCACTGAAGTGGTTACAGGTATCCTGTTCTTGTCAAATTCAGGATGCCAAGAGCAAGGGCATATCCTTTATGCATAAAAAAGGATGTCTCTAGGAGATGCTATGAGTTTATCCTGGTGTGAGGAGTTCCCAAAGTTTGTGTACAAGATGGGCCAGGGCTTCATATCTCTCTGTCTGCATTGTCATTCCAGCCTCTTGCACTGCAGCTTTCTTGCTCTGCACTCTTTTTTTCTGGTAGATTTTAAAAGGGCTACTCTTGTTTGTGATGCTGGTTTATATCACTGAATTTGGGTGTTTTAATAATATTAATTGTGCTTCTTCCCTTTTCCTTTATTAATGTCATAGTTCTTTGGAAATCCATTCTGTCCCAGTTTTCAATACATTTCCAAAAAAGAGTTGTTATTATTAGTTATCAGCTTCCAGAAAATAGATAATTTGCAACTTAAGGGGTTTCATTCAGATGCTACCAAGCTATGAGTGAAATTTTGAAGGCAAGACCTTTAGTCTGAAGTTGAATAGAATAAAAATTCCTAAGTCTGGGATCTCTGTTTCCATTGGTTGCTTTCAGTGTAAACAAGACCACTGAGTTCCTGGTAGTGGCTTCATTGTAGAACTGGAGTAAAAGCTCATAGTATATGGCATTCTCAGCTCCCCCCACCTGGACAAAAGTGGTGCTAGACCAGGTTATAATAATTTTGATAACAGGAAAAGCCTTTGGGTTATTTTCTGGGGTATAGAAGCATTGTTAAACACACATCCTGATTTCACAGGGGCTAGAATTATATCTTCAAATTAATGGCCCGGTATTTCAAAGAAAAAGGCACCAGCAAAACCTCCCCATATTCTTTGCAGGCCTGGATGCAGGGCACTGTTTGGAGAGTTTAATAAATGTGAGCCCATTCTCAGGACTGGAGACAACTACTTTTCATGTGCTAGAATGTTGTGTAAAACCTAGGCTTTATTTATGTCACAATTCCTTATTTTATGGATTATGTTTATTTCTGAGGGCACAACAGCTAATTTAACATACTATATGCTCTATAATGATAATGCACTTTATATTTATTCATGGTTGTTTTTCCTCAATATTTCAGTGAACCCAAAGGAGGCCTTATCCTGAGTCCACCAGCTAGAAAAACAAATCAATTGACTATATATGTCATCTTCCAACTCTTTTGCTATGCTAGTGACTTTTGTTTTCATCCTTTAAAAATGTATCCAGCTTTCTGCTAAACTGATTTATGCCGCTTGCTTTATTGCTGCCTTAATGCAAACTGTTCCATATTTTAGCTAGCATTTGGAAACCAGGTTTGCTTCTGACTCTATTGTTAGGTCTTGATATATAAAAAAAACCCAAATAACAAGTGACATAATTTAGGAGAGACTGTGGCTGTTAAATGCCATTTTGCAGTGTCTTTCAAGCATTTATTTCTATTTCAGCAAGGACAGCACACAGTCATAGCACAAAACACTGATAATGCCCTTACATCCTGCAGCACAAATATTCTGGTCCCTCAGCAGGACCAGAGGGAGATACTTTGGCAGAGAAAGAAGTCAGCTGCCTGCCCTCTTCTACAACAGATTTACCTTAAAACAGGCCCAGTTCAACAGCAGCTCACATGGGGAATCCCCACATCCTACTCTCTTGTGGCAAAAAATGAAATCCCGAGTTTCTTCCACAAATTTGTTCTCATTTAGCACTTCTCTAACTTAATTATGCCTCTGTTGCAGTCTTTGCAAAGGCTTCAAGCTTGTGAATAAAAGCATTTTTATCTCCTCTTTCTTTCCAACCATCCCCACCTATTTTCCAACCATCCCCATTGTGTTCCTGCCTTCTGTCAAAGAAAGTCCACTTCTCCTCAAAAGGTTGTTTAAGAGTGAAGACAATTGGGAAACCAAAATAAAGAAAACCCTTTGGGCCTAAATTCACTTTGAAAAAAGGCAAGTTTCAAGCAGTAGAAATCCTACTGATTTCAGAAAGGACAGTGCTGTGTCTGAGGTTAGGCATATATAGTCATATTCTTTCTTGAATCAAACTGTATTTAGCAAGATCTCTTTCTTCAGCCTGAGAGGGCAAAAGTGGATCATACACAGCAAAGAAATAGAATAGTGCTTCTATTTCAGTGTTAAATCAGTTCTGCTGTTATGCTTCTTAGATTTGGATTATTATAACAATATCTCCAGGAAACTCTAATCAGAAGTGATGTCTTGTTTTATTTCATGCTATATGAGGATATACAGTCTTATGCCTTATTGCCATTAATCCTGCTCTTGAAAGTAGTTCATTATTACAAGTCTTCACAGAAAAAGAATACAAGTGAGCAAAAGTAAGCCTTTTGCTCATAATAGAACATGAAACAAGCTGCAGGATTATTTATCCACTCCAAATATTACAACTGCAATGTATAATATAGTATTTTTCAATGTAATTCAACACCAGTTAAAAATTGTCAGTGTACTTTGCATTGTTAGAAATTACTGAGTTGCTGGAAGCAAATTAAATTAGCTGATATTTTCGTTCTTTATCTATACTGATTGAGGTAATGTTGCCATAATTTAAGCTAAAGAAAAGGAAAAAACACATTTATGTAGGTAGGCTTGAAGCAAAAATCTAATCATAGCTTCATTGTTTTGGAAATTGCATGTTCACCTATTTTCATTAAAGTATCTATGATTCATGGTCTCTTATGCATAATGAATCTAGACTTTTTGTAATTAATAGAAACTGACTTAGGAGTTCACAAGGAAGCAAGATTTAAATTCATACTGGCTTCTCTGTCCTTGGGATACAACTCTTAGTTGTGTATTTTCTGAGGTAAAATTGTTATGCTATAAAGCAAGAAAAAAAGACAGATATGAATGAATATGATGTGCATAAATGAATAGCTTGTTTATTCCTATTTCTAGGATTTTATTGGTATTTATTTTGCTTTGTTTTGCTTTTCTAGAAGAGGCACTCGTACCATATAGTAAACCCAACTTCCCATCCCCTGGTGGCCACAGCTCTTCAGGAACATCTTCTTCTAAAGGATCAACTGGACCTAGAAAAGGTGAAGTCTTGCGAGGAGGTCACCAACGCAATGCCAGTGACCTTCTCGATATAGGCTATGTGGGATCAAACAGTCAAGGACAGTTTACTGGTGAATTATGTAAGTTTACCTCTAGCTCCAGTTAAAACTCTCAAATAGATAAAAGAAAAAAAATAGAAATCTCTTGTGAAGGGAGTAGAAAGTCGTGTGTGATATTCAGATTAAGCTTTGTCCAGGTCTTTTTGCCTTCTGAGGTGTATTGCATGTGATGGCAAACAAATGTTGTCCTTCTGTTCCTTGCTTTGGACCAGTTCAAATCTGTGTAAGCCATGCCAAAGTTATCTACATGGTACATCTCTCTGTGTGTAATGCTAATGAAGCATGGGGAAGATTGAGAAGGAATTCTAGTAACTTGGAGTTTTTTTTTTGGTGTAGTGTGCTTGTCTTGGAAATGCCTATGACAGATTGCCTCCCACTAATTTCCTGTTTGATGAGAAGTATTCTCTTAGATGGAGGTCTTCTCTTCTTGATTGTGTAGCCCAGGTTTTCAGTTTTATATCTCCCCTTTTTTCCTCAGCATCCCAGGACAGAGAAATGTTTTCCAAATTTGTTTTCTATTATCACTCAATATCTGTTAAACTTTCTATGAAACCATGTTGATGCTATGTACATGCTGGCAGTACCAGCTGCCCAAAAGCTTGACTCTGTTGTTTGAAAAAGAACATCAAAACCCCAGCACACTCGGGCGTACTGGTGTGTTTAATAAACTCATTAATGGTAATAAAAGCAGTGGAGTTGCTGGCATGTGTGCATCCTCTTGCTGCAGTCAAACCCTCAGCAGCTCCTGGCAGTTACTGCCCCGTAGCTGTAAGAGAGCTAATGGTGACCCTGAAATGTGCAATCTTAGATATGGTGTTGGTAAGTGCTAAATTTTAGCATCCCTTGCTTTTCATCTAAGAAGCAATTAACCCTGTTCTCACAACCTATTGAATATTCATCCTGTGCTGCAGTAATATTGCCATAAGCTTTATTTTGTGTGTTTTTTTCTCCTTATTACAACCTCTTTCTCTCTCTTTTGTTTCTCTCTATAGAGTAGTTGAGAAGACACATTGCAAGCTGCTCTGATGGACCATCAGGTCTGAACTCATGGAAGTGATGACACTAAACAGTGCAATGAACATTTTCTTTATTTATGTACTATTAAAAGAACTGTAAATGCAATGTAAAGACACACAGCCACACATATCCCACAGATACTTTACTTGTGTTCTTCTCTTTAATACACCATCCACCTTAAACTATTCCTTGTCAGGAGTATATAAAAAAAGAAAGAAAAAAAAAGTCACCCTCCAGGATTAAAAGGATTTCCTTCTGTATATAATTTCTTTTGTTGCATTGCTATGCAAGCTCACCTTCTTTTTAGCTATGTTCATATTCATGTCTGTTTTTACTGGTCTGTTGTACTATATGTGAATTAATAGGCTGTGGTGCCATATAATAACTTTTAATTGTGTAGCTTTTATGTTTAAAGTTTGCACTGCAATTTTATTTGGTGATAAGCACAAAACTCTACTCCTCATGACATGAAGAAAAAAGAGACTGAATGTATGAAGAAGGTTTACATCCTGTCAGCTACTTTGGATAACACTGGATGTAAAGGAGTGTTAGGTGGTTTTCCATTGGGGTGTAGAAATGAGAAAGTGACAGGCAAAACTGATGTCAGTGAAGACATTAGAGACAGATTTAAAACCTTTTAAAAGCAAGCAACACAGTTGCTCTTCCTATTTAAGAAGGGGTCAGAAGCTGGAAGTGTGAGATTTAAGAGTGAAAATGAAAATTAAAGGTAGCATGAGATGGCCTAGACCCTTTCACTAGAGTGATACCCTTAGTATCTTCTTTTAGCCATCCCATGCCACTAAGTAAAGGGGAAGAAAAACAAACCTTGCTACAAACAAAAGAACTTAAGGTGTTTCACTAAAGCTGTTTTTATTTTGCAGTTTCAAAAGAATTATTACCATTAATTTCTTCAGCCTAAAACATAGGACAGAGATTTTTCAGGAGAAACAAACCATGTAACCACAAGGAATACCTAGTAAGAAGATAAGAATGCAATTTATTACTAAGACATATTCAGGCTGCTTCCAAAAAATTGAAATGTCAGAGTATCCTATTTCATCTTTCCAATACATGTATGGTACAATAGAGGATAAAGCTGCACCACTGAAATTCATGACATTAATTGTTTTGATGCAGTTTACACAACCCTTTCTGTTCCATACCTGAAGTCTGCAAGAGCTGAAGTTCCATCCACTAAATTTGTAGTAAAATGTTTCATTTTTGGAAGGAAAGCAATGGTCAAATTATTTTTGGCTTGCATTAAGTATATTTCTGGCAATACAATACATCCAAAAAGTTTGATATAAGCAAAGGAAATCTTTGACCTGTGTTTTAGTGAGTGGCTTCAAACTCTACTATGATGAGGAAATAAAGCATGTTTATACACTTTTTGAATAAACCAGACTCTGTAAGTGGACATTAATGACAGCACCCTGTCTCTTCATTAATTTTCATGACTTGGACCAAGTCTTCTTTACCTCTCAAATCTCAAAGAATAAATTCTCGAGCTTTTCTTAGAATATTGTGTATGGCTAACCCACCCATTACTTTGATGCTTAATTTAAATATTGCATCTTACAGCTTATTTCTGTTAGTTATCTGAACATGAACACAAGTTTCCATTGAATCCCCTTTTCATATAACCAGTCTATGTTGCTTTATATTTTGCCTTGGAGCTCACCAGTATTAAGAACACTTTTTGTCATGGCAGAATTTTAGAAAAGTAAATTACGATGCTAAATATATGTTGCTTTTCATTTCATTAACTTGTTCCATGATAAGATAAAACACGCCAGCCATCAACTAGAACTCAGCACTACTGCATACTGAAAAATGCTAGTTAGCTCCCTTAAGGTCAAGATGTGTTATTTAGAAAGTTACAAACAAAAAAAAAAAGTTGAGGAAAAAAGGTATGAATTTATTTACATATGTGACCAATGAGTATATGCTATTTTCCTCCTTGTTAAAAGATTATAGTTAAAAGCATAACTTAAAAATGTGCAAAAATGTTCAAGTAAGATAAAGAATGCAGCTTGATTACATATGCATGGTTTTTATTTTGGTATATACCATATGAAGAGAAGACTATTCAGACTACAATTCAAATTTAATTCTCTGGAAAATGTTTAACTCAGTCACCAATAGTAGTTTTTTCCCCTTTTAATTCAAAAGCTTGTGCTGAGCTTTGGTGGAACACCTTACTCACTCTGTTCTCTTCAAAATTCAGTACCATTAGAGGTTGATAAAG
Organism: Chloebia gouldiae; assembly: GCA_003676055.1. Classification (NCBI taxonomy): domain Eukaryota; kingdom Metazoa; phylum Chordata; class Aves; order Passeriformes; family Passeridae; genus Chloebia; species Chloebia gouldiae. The sequence goes on from QUSF01000016.1 coordinate 6,907,321, forward strand.
CCATTCCAATTACTTTCAAATATGTGTTTTATCTCTTCCACTGGAAAGTAAATGTGTGTCAGTATTAATGCTGTTCAGTACCATGATATTCACTAACTTGTCCATCTGCTTCTGTACATTTTTGTTCATTAATAATTTGCTTACAAAATTACATAAGGTGTTGTTGTGTATGGCAAAGTGTCTCCATTATCTTACAGGTGATGTCTCTTCTTTTTTTTTTTCTCTCTCTCTTTTCTATACAGTGTACTTCCAATGAACCACAGTACATATTTTTTAAAATGCCATTTAATTTACTATTTTAAAAGAAGTATTCTTCTTTTTAAAAAAAAATGAAAACATTTATTGTGAATAATGTGTTTAAAGAAAAGGGATGTTGTGGCAGCACTTAGAATTGTTTTTTAATTTGGTTTTTTTTTAAAAAAACTGTTTATTGGCTACAGTTTGTTCACGAAAAAGTATGACCTCTTAATGTGTTTCATTGGTATTGTTAGTGCAGCAAAGTTTAATTGGCAAGAAGTTGGTTAATAGTACTGTTGAAGTGTGTATTGTATATTTACTGGGGAAAAAATAAAACATATTCACATTTCAAATCTATGTTAAAAGACCTTGAGTAAGGAGTCAATATGTGAAAACCCAAACAGGGAAAATCAGGCAATAATAACATAGACTGAGCTATAATCATCACTGTCCACTTACAGGTGACAAGGAACATTTTATACACTGTTTTTTGAACTAAGCAATGAGCCAGTGGTTAACATTGCCTGTCCTAGGGGTTTCTGATTAACGTCCTGTCTCTCCTGGAACAGTTGTACCATTGTAATTACACTGATACAGCTATTCCAGTGACAGTTCTGCTTGTAGCTGTGTTCTCACAGTGTGGGGCAAGCACTTCAGAGGCACAGCTGGCTCTGCCTAAAGCCCACAGAGCAGAGGATGTGTAAAACCTGATCTGAACCCTCAGACCTGGGGCTTGGTACTGGTGGAGCTACTGCCAACCCAGTACAGAATACCCCAAAATGTATGGATAGGTCAATTTATTCTTTGTGCTGAATACAGGCTCAATTTTAAATGCAGGAAGGCTGAAGGACCAAATAATGAATTCTTCCATGTGCTTCAGTGGTGTATTGCTGTATGGGCAGCCATTTCAGTGATGCAAGGAACAGACATTTCCTTTTTTGATGTTTCTTTCCCCCCCCCCCCTTTATTTCTCAAGTACATATCCAAGTCAGTAAACCTTTAGAATACCTTTTGGTTGTCACCTGAAATGCAACTGAAACAACATTCCTTGGGAAAAGTACTAAAGATAACGTGCATGGAATGTTTTTAAGTGTATTAATTTAACTGCACACAAGTGCAAAAGGAAGACATGACTGTTTGAAATAATTATATGCTGGTTTATGCTTGCCTCAGCCCATGCATTGCCAGCCATAAGAAGAGGTGTGTACTGAGGCTGAGAAAGAGTCCTCACAACCGAAAAGGGAAAGGGAATAGGGCTGGGGGAGATTTTGGCAGGAACTTCTATTTAAAAAAGAAAAAATTACAGGCAGCTCTTTTGGCTTGTCTACAATTTATGCAGTTTGGGTTTTTTTTTATGGTTAATAGCCTTGTGGAGTTTTAGCAGGGGAACTAGAAAGAAAAAAGTCAAACTTTTGTAAAGACTGGGGGGTACTTGTTTGCTGAGGGAGGATTTATTAATTTAATTTTTAATTTTTTAACACGTGTTTTGTGTTTCATCTATCTGGAACACATTAGCTAATAAATAAATTGTTTTTGATGACCATGTGGGCAGCAGACAATTCATTTAGGAGGCAAATTCAAATAACAGGAAAAGGGGAAGAAGTAGTACTAAAATAAGTAACACATACTGGTTTAGAAACTGCCAAGTCTGCCACAGTTTCACATGCAAATTTGAGCAGTGCAATGATATGTACAAACTTCATTTTGGTTTCCATACCAAAACTAATTACCCAAAGTCCATAGGAGGCCTAGATCCTCGGGACACTAAATCTGGTGCTTTGTTTTAAGTGTGTGGTTAATCCAAGCTGGTGAGAGTGAAGGATGCTCACACCCCAGGGAGTCTCCAGCAGAGGAGCCCTCACGGTTCAGGCTCCATGGGCTCCAGTGGATCCCAGGCAGGTCAGCATGCAGAGGAAGGTCACTTCTCTGGGGATGGAGTTTTCAGGGCAGGGAAGGTCTTCAATGCCTGTGGCACCACGGGGGTTTGCATGGAGCTCCCCTAGGCGTGTCTCACGTTTTGGGGCTGCCCTCCCCAGCTCTTTCTCAGTGCTCTCCTGCTCTGGTCTGTGCACTCAGTGCTGATGCTGTTCCCTGGATCTGGGGTGTTTGGCATGGGGGCTGCAAGAGGTGCTGTGCATGCACTGAGTGGCTGAATATAGGGATAAAATCTTTATTAATTCAGGGGGACTGGGGACGCAGAAGAGCAGTGGCACCAGACATCTGTTCTGCTGTGTCTAGCTTGTTTTCCTCTTCCCTTCAGGACTGAGCTCCTTCCTGCCAACACTCCTCCACCCAAATTAACAGATACAACTCACAGATATCTCATGGGACCCACAGGAGATGTAGGGCCATACCTACGTGCATGATGGACTGGTTATTTGGGGAGAAGTAGCTCTGAGTTCCACAGCTGGTGTGAGGACTAGATTCCTCTTTAGCCTGACTTGATTTAACTGTGTAGCTACATCCAGGAAGACTCGAGCAGAAAACAAGTTCCTAGAGCAGAGCTCAGCATTGCAGCATCTCTTCTGGTATGTGGCTCCTTATTTAGTCTGTTGTAGGCAGTTCTGAGTTCACTGCTGAATTCTCAGCACATCCTAAGGGCTCAGATGGCTTATGCTGACATCTAGGCAAATGAGGTTGTTCCTCTTGCTTTAGCAGAATGGAAAAAACAAACAAAAACCAAGAAATGTCAAAACTTAAACCTTTTACTTCAACACAAAACTTTTTAAACAATGTGCAAAAATCATAGAAAACAGCATTTCAGATGTATGTTTGATTTTTTTTTTTCCTTTTTCTTGGTATTTTGTTTTGGCTGTCATTGAAATAATCCATTTGGTTTTTTTCAGAGATGTAACGCTGTCCCTGCACTGCCCCCCCCCCCCATGCATTTTCCAGCATTTATCTTTCATCTGTAAAAAAGTTATGGTAAAGAATAATGACATTTGTGTACTTACATTGTTCTAACTTTAAGCAACAAGGTGCACAGTTGCATTCAGTTCAACTGATCAAAGCCAGATGGGCACAACATATTTGTGGGTCTTTTTTTCTAAAAAGGCCTGCTATTTGTGCTGATATTTGTTCTCCATTCATGCTGATCAGTGCATCTTTTGCCTTCAAGGATGCCATTAGTAATTCTCCTTTGTGTTCAAAAGCAGGAATCCATTGTGCAGCACTTGGAGAGCCACTGAGATGCAGGTAAAGAATATAAGAGCTTGAGCAAGTGCTAATTAGAACCAATTAAAGTTAATTGACCTCCTTTGACAGTAAAATGCATAATAGAACTTGCTCTGTCCTTGCAAAATGGAGATCTTGCCTCTAAGCATAGGAGCGAAGCAGGGTTTCATGTAGCAGCCCGTAGTAATTATGTGGGTATAACAACCAGGAAGCTGCTTGCTACAATTTGTTCTAATAACTGAGCTCTACTGTATCAGGGCAATGCAATAAAAGTGAGATTTCTTCTCCAGTCTATTTAAAAACCTAATTTTTACAGAGCAAATGAGCATCCCAAGATACCGATACTAATCTCTAGGAATGAGTTGGCAGAAAAATAGAGTCCCTTTTATAGGTAAGTAATGGTGTGAGCATAAAAGGCAGTTTTACACCTGCTGGTTGGCAATAGCCCTGATGCTCAGAGGTTGCATCTATCCTGGGCAGTGGGGGAAGCTCTGGCAGGCCTGCACTGGTGCTTGGTCTGGGTGAAGGATCTGCCCACAGTTGAGAGGGGCTCCCCACTGAACCTTGCCATGAGGGTGCCTTTGGCAGACTTCTGTTGGAAAAGGGGCACTGGCATCCATCCAGCTGAGGTTTGTGGTGCTGCAGGACTACACCACTGCCATGGGCAACACTGTGGACATGGTCAGAGGTACCCGAATAAAAGAGAAAGAACAGGGGAAACAAGGGTAGGAAATGCAAAATTGTATGAATTCAAAAGCATCAGTGGTGCGTGCTAAACTATACATCGCTGTGAAAAGTTCAAAAGCCATTTTTATTAGAAAACCAGAATTGATCCAGTTTCCATGACCATGCTTTGATGACTTTTTGCTTGGCAGGAACTGAATGCGACTGATTTTGCTGCTAACTTGGCCTTACTATGAACAGCAATAAAGGTGTTAGTCAGGTGGGGACTTTGATGTGACCAGTAACATCACTCTCCCTTCAGGGAATGTTCTGTGCTGGCTTGTTAATGAATTTCTTTCCTAATGAGTATCATTAAAAACCCTTTGATTAGCTATTTGTGTGAATGCCCTTCCTTTTTCCTCTAAGCTGCTACTTGCAGGAGTGGCAGCAGGATTTTGCCCTAGGCAGAAAGCGTGCAGCTCTATTCCTCACCTCATGAATACAAGTCTGAGGCAAACAGAAACAGGAAAGAGGGTGGAAAAAAAAATAAGGAAAACTGAAAAAGACCTCATGGATGAGTTGAAGTTATTTTCTACACATGTACAACCTGAGCAGGCACAGCATTCAGATGGGACTGTCATTAGGGGAAATGAAGAGCAATAGGTGGTGATGCTGAAGCATGCAACAATAATTTACATACACCTCGAGTGCCAACAGGCAGAGAAACAAATAAAGCTATAACCTGGGGAAAGGGAATGCCAGAGACTAAATGGGCCGCAACGAGCAAACAAAAAATGCCATGTCATAAAATGTAGCAAAAAGCCTGGAAAACCAAATTAAAAACAAAACAAGGCATTTCAGATCCAAGGCACCTTAATGAGATATTGATGGCAGAGAAATTACCTACTCCTATGCAAGACAAAAGAAGACTGAGAAACACAAAAACAATTAGGAAACAGATTTGGCTATCTAAGGTTTAATAGAAAGAGATGTGGCATAGCAGAGTACAATTAATCACCAATTGCCTGAAACACTGCTCTCCCAAGCTCCTGCAGACCTGTCTCCCCTGCTCCAATCTTAAAATGACAGTCACCCAATCCAGTTTGTATTTAAAATAAACTTCTGCCATTCCTTTCCCAGTCCCTCAAATCTCTTGGTGAATTGCAGACACTGATAAATAAATATTTTGTATTTACTCTGCTGTCACAGGCTTCAAAATACCTTCAGTCTACCCACCCCCTTCTTGCTTCTCTTTTTCCACCAGGTATAAACTTCATCTGCATATTTTCTACCTTGTTGTTAGGCATATAATGAGGCTTTTCTATTTTTGTCCTTCTTTGCCCAGAAAGCTATCTTAGCCACATCACACTCGGGGATGTATAAAAGTTCACTTTATATTAGGTCTATGTGGAATATGAGGTTTAAGTTTAAACTAGGTCACTGGGTGCCTTTAGAGCATTTGTAACTAAGGGAGAGCCACTGATTGATGAGTCCTGATTTGAGTGGCTCAGCCCTGTATTTAGAGCCTGAGAAATCCAGGGGAATGATCACAGTTGCAGAAGGGTTTGGGCCGTGTGTTGCAACCCGTGTCTGCTGTGCCACACGTGATTCCCTGCATCAGCACAACTGCAGAAATGCACCTTAAAACAGCTGGAACCTCTGAGCAGTGATGACCTGCAAGTACACCAAGGGTCTGGTGAAATCTGTGGGAAAATTTTAGTCTTTCCTTATAATCAAGGTGAAGGATTAGTTTCTGTCATGTGTGAGCAGATTTTTGTCTGTCAAAGGAGTGCCTTTCTACTCTGTGCACTTTGCAGCCCTGGGACATTCAAACACATTCTGATTTTCTCTACATGAATGTTTGGGTACATTAAAAAACCTGTTTCCAAACATGGGGCTTTGAATTCCCTTCTATTATGGTTCATATATTCCCTTAGATCTTTTGAGGGTCACCCAAACCCCAAGTTTTCACAAACACTTATCACTAAGAATATTCAAAAATAACCCTTTCCATATTTTCATATACTTTGCAGTATCCTCCAGACCCATAAAAGAGAACGGATATGAATTTCAGCTTTTGATTGCTGATATGTTACACTTTTGATTTCATGGAGGGATTTAAGAGGCATGATTTTCATAGAAACTGATGTCAATTAGTTAATTGGAAACTTAACAGTAAAAGTACTAGACCTCTGAGATCTGGTAAGTACCCTTATACTCTAGCTGGGAGTAAAACCTTTCAGTACTTGTACAACTATTTTTTCCGTAATTAATTAGCGCAGAGAATTACAGCATTTGAAAATATTTCTGGTAGAGTTTTCTGGGTGAAGAAAATCTACTTTGAAACTCAGTTGCTCTGATGAGAAACTCCTTCTTGGACCAATACATGGAATTTCGTGGGACAAGTCTCAGATGCCTTTATAGCAGTAGCAACACTCTTGGGGAAAAAAAAAGAAAAAAAAAATCCAGGTAAACTCAGCACCCTTTAGTGAATACAATTTTTTGAATGTATAAGCCAGGAAGCCATTTTTTGTATGTCATAAGCCAGGAAATATTTGTTTTGGCAGGGGTGTCTTTGTGCCTGCCCTGGCACCTCACTGGTGACACTTAGAGCTCAAGAAGCCAAGGGAGTGGAGGGCAAAGAGAAGAAAAGGAAAGTGAGGGAGAATAAAAGAACATGCAGTATTGCAACAATGGTTTTCAGGATAAAAATAATTCTTCTTTATGTTCCTAGACAGTTCTGTAGCAAATTATGGACACAGAAATTCTCATTTTGCCCACAGCCCATTCTCTTTCTTTAGATTTGGATGAATTTAAGTACTTGTTCAGAAAAGAAAAATTCAGAAAAAAACCCTTATATTAAAAACCAAAACAATATGGGTCTGTTCTTAGTGCAGGCCTCTGACTATCAATATTAGGATGTGTCAGTGAATTGATTATTGTTTGTAAACTGTTCCTAGTGCTGACAATAATAATGACAGAATGCTCTTAATTGGTCCCAGGGAACAAAAAAGAGACACAAAATTCTCCCCCTTTTTTTAATGGTAAATAGATGCTTTTTTTTCCTCTGCTACTCAATGTTTTTGTTGTAGTCTTGAGGGTGTTTTGAAGCATCTTATGCTGTTCACTTCCTTAAATCCGTTTATTAAACTGAATGTGGTTGAGCATGAGGCTGACATTTGGTGGTTCTCACGCAGTTTCTAATAGCTGCAGGGTGCTCATTTTTGGAAGCAGTTTTATGATGCCACAGAATGTCTTCTCTGCTTTTGCTGGCACATATCATGCCATATAGCTGAAGCTGGAGCTGTCAGGACTGCGTGTCTCTATTTAGCAGACCATTGTTTGTCATTGAACAGATATTCTTGGAGATTTTTCAACTATAGCATTGTTGCCAATGGTTAAAATTTCAAAGCTTCATAAATGACTATGCATGGGAAGATGAATCCAGCTGGCAAACTTTCTACTTTTACGATTTTTGTAGAAGTCATCAACAGGGGAGCCAATAATTTTTATTCTCTGATGAAGCCTTCATTATGGAGCATCTGAAACCTTGTTGTAATGTGGATGACTTTGACATTATATCTGCAGTTATGTCTAGCAGCACTCAAACAATGGGAATCAAGCAACACAAAGAGCCCCTGAAAATAGAGCAGCTAAATTTTCCTCTGCATTTATACAGTGTACAGGTGTGGGGAGGTTCTCTTATGTTATTTATTATGTCTTTGTCAGATTATTTTTATTTTCATTTTCAGGTACATAAAACCTGCCAAATGTCAGCACATGTAACTATCAGCTCTCAATAAATACAATCTACAGGGAAGGTGAGTTGCATTGGGCACAAAAAAGAGTAGGTAATGAACAAATGCATGATGAACAACTTCAAAGGAAGGTCAAATTAGCCCAAGACACTTTCTGTGTTGGTCAGATTTAATTTGGGGTTTTGTCTGTGCACAGATTCAGGAACACTTGTCACAGGTGCTCAAGACATGCAAAGAACAATTGTAGTGAATAATAAGGTTATTGTGCTATAATGGTATCATAACACCTGGTAGCTGTTGTTTCATCCTTCTTCAGCATCGATTTCTTCATTCTGAAATGAAATTGTTACAACTTTGACCTGCTAGTGCATTCTGTGATATTGAGGAAATGTTAATAACATTTTTCCTCTGTTCCTCTTTTTTTTTTGTCTTCTACTTCCCTGCAATAGACTCATGTTGATCTTAACTTGAGGTGTAGCCTATAATCAGCACAATCCTGCTGATAAAACACTCCCGGATGACTACACTTAAAAAAAAGAAACCAAAAAACAATAACAATTGGCCAGTGCTACTAAAAGAAGCTGTATCTCCTGGTTCTCCTTACAGAACTTGAACTTTTGTCAATTTTCACATCTCTTCAGAAAGGAATTCTTATTCAGAAAAACAAATAAAGTTTTCCTTCAGAGAAAGAGTTTGATCCAGGCATTAATTCACTGCCAAACAGGATCTGATCCTTATCCTTTCATGCCCTTCTAGCAGCATATTCCCTACAACAGTCCCAAATAATAGGTGGGGTTTACTCAGAGTGCAACATCTGTCGCATCCTGTTCATACAAACCACCTGGACCTTCCTTACTCATGTAATTCATTTTTCACACCACTGTTCTTAAATGTATTATTTCCTACCATCTGGACTGTAGCATTTTAATGTACTGTGGCTTCAGTATTATTAATTTTCTTATCTTCAGTTTTCCTTATATTTTTTTAAAGATATGATTTTGTTCTTTGGTCCCCCTCTACTTCTTTGCTTAAGGAAAATCAGACCCTTATGTTCATCCAGAGCACACTAATTTGAAGGTTGCCTGCACCTATCTACCTGTTAAGATACCTGTTGCTGCTTTTACAGATGCATCTGGTAAATGGCCTGCTCCTTCCTTTGGTAACTCATATGATGTGAAAAATCCCAGCCAAATAAATTCTGGCTTTGAGAAGCTTTTTCACATCTCCTAGATAAGCCTATCTCCCTTTGTGATACGTTGTATTTACAAAGCGCAATCAGTGTACAGCTTCGAACAATTTCACATTTTCTCTTCCAAAATTTTCCTTCAAGTACAAAGTTATACCTGGAAATTCACAAAACAGCTTCAGCCTCTCTGAGCATGCATCCACACAGCCTGTAAGAGATTTGAGATGGCTTGAGTTCAACACAGCTACTTAGAGAGAGACAGAACATGGCCAGCATCCTCACTCAGCTGTAGGCATAAATCATCACACAGCCTGGCATTGACAAATTGATCTTGGCCTAGAGCATCCAGGAGCTTTGTAAGAAACCTGGCCAGGGAAGGGGCTCAAACATTAGCAGCAGGGATATGCTTTCAAACTTCTGTATGGAGGGGAAATATGTAAACAATATAGTTTGTAGGCAAATTTCTGGGAAAATCTATTGAAATTTTAAATTTCTCTTCCATTACTTTTCCTGGAATTTTCTTTCAGTTCAGTTGCTATCTTTGTTGTCCAAACAAGCAGGAGCAAGGTGGATCTTGGATGATAATCAGGCTCATCTGTCAGCACGGATATGAGAAAAATAGCAGGCCAGTTGCAACTCAGTGCAGCAAACATGGCCATTAAAGGGTAACCAGCTCATCAAACTTTGCTGAAAATGATGAGGCTTTTGGGTGGCAGTTTAGGCTGCTGGTAGTTGGAAAAATTGTTCTAATCGGACTGCCAGGCTGAGTAGCTGTCACATATGGTAAATCTCCACAGAGACTGAAAATAAGCTAAGAATTAATGAGCTGCTAATTTCAAGACTGATGTCTCTTGAATGTCTTCTTTTCTTTCCTCAAGATTTTTTCCTTATCCCTTCTGTCCCTCTCCTTACCCTTTTCTTTATACAATTTCCTTTATACAAATTCCTTATCTCCCAAGCAGCCATTGCAGCAATTTTCTGTTCCTGTGCCTCTGTGTGTACAATAGAGCTTAACCTGAATGGTACAAGGAGGCATTTTGGTATCTTAATCTACCAGCAAATGATTGGCACAACTGGAGGGCTGGGGGCCAGAGCCCCAGTAAGATATTCTTTGAGATAATGGCATCAACTTTGTCCATAAGAACATATTTCTTATTAATTAGTGTAATTGAAATGCTGCTTCCTGAACATTTTAATGTTTCTGCTAGCTGCCAATCCCTGTCTGTTCACTTTAGCTTTCCCCCAGATTCTTTTTTACATCTTCCAGTCTTCTCTTCTACGTCAGTTTTTCCTTCTTTTTCTAATATTATGGTTTTGCTTTTACCATTCTTCCTGCCCTCTACTAACCTTCTTTGATTTATCTAGGATTTCCAGCTCTCATTCTATTCTGCAACACCAGCCTTCCCACCATCTAATTTTCCAAGATTATTTGTTCCTCCATCTGCATTGCTAATGTGAAATTCACTACTTTAAATATGTCGTTCTAATACATGAATAGCTAAATCTCTGAGCATGCACAGAGATACTAGATGTCTTCAGAAAAATGAGGAGACTCAAATTCACTTGACTGCTAATGTGACTGATAGCTCTGTTTTACCATCTACCTGATTTCTGCTTGCTACAAAACCTTAAAGGATTTTCTTACATGTTGTATGTAGGTATACAACTGTAGGAGAGGATTTCAGAACTTGCTAAAATCATACCAGTTCTTAAAAAAGGTCTTGCTGGAAAACATCTGTCTTCTTGAGGGGTGGGGGACAGAGCATGCTGGTAATGCCTATTTCTTTTTTGTAATCTCCATGGTGCTGTAACAGAAAGATTTAGAATTGCTTACAGGCCTATTGGCTGGATAGTGTAAGATGTGAGTACAGTAAAATGGTATTCTTTTTCCTCATTAAAGTATTATGAGTCCACTTTGACATAAAATCCATAAAACATATGGATTTGGGGAACTCTGAATCATTAATAACACAATGGCTTGTTTGTGGAATAAATATAAGGGAGAGATGAAGTGGAAATTAAATGTAAATGAAAAGGAAGAGAATTTTTGCTCAGATAATATACCTTACGAGTATGGTTTAGTCTACTGGTTTTAGCAGGGACTGAGAGGCTATCAAGGTTTTGGAAACAAGGAAGTTGGATCTCCTTCTCTTTGCACCATGTGCCAGATCTTTCTTCACTCCCACTGTCCCCCTCCCTCCCTTCCAGATCTTGTGGGGTTTGTGCCAATTTGGTGTAAGTTATGGAAATGTTTCATCTTCTGATTTTTGCTGCTTGGATGTTGAAAGGTAAGCCTCCTTGGTACAAAGATAAACCAAATCAATCACAGTATAGAGATGCTGTGTTCTCATTTTCCCTTTTCCAGCATGAGATAATGGTTTCTGTGTGGACTGGAACAACAAAATTGCATTGACAGTTTCTGGGGTGCTCTTGTCCTCTGGTACTGCTGACTGAGAGCGCAGAGATTTCACAAGTAAATCTTCATTTCCAAGAGGTATTTAAATAATCTGCTAAAATATTTTATATAAGTAGGTAATGGGATTTTTCAACCATTTATTTTCTTGAGTGCTGCACTGCTGAAGTTGAAGATTGGATGGATTTGTTGCCAGTATTTGTTACAACAATGCCTTATTCCAACCTTTCTGAAAAGTCCAGACTTTTCAGATGTGTGCATTGCAAACTACTGGGCAAGTGTTTTGTATTGACACCAGACTAGTGAAAAGGCAGATGAATTATTTCACAGAGTAGATTACAGACTGGCAGCACTGTATGGAAGGCTGGCAGAGTTATAGAAGTAGCCAGCTGATATTCACAGCATCATTTACCAATAATGGCATCAGGTTACACTGGGTCCCCCAAACTGGCTTTGACCAAGGTTATACATGAATTTATACCAAATCATGAAGATAAAAGAATATTATATTACTAAAAATACTGTATTGCTTATCAAAAACATAAATAATAAATCTAATAGATATCTGAATAATATATGAATACACTAGCATTTTACAAAGATTCACAGATAAAGTATGCAACAAAAAATTGTTACTCTTTGTTGCTCTGCTGTCAAGATTATAGCTAACAAATACATGGTGAAAAGAGTCCTCACAACCTGAGTAAAATTTATATTTTGACAAAATAATGCTCCTTGAAGCAGGTTTCATGAACCGATGAAGCAATCCATGGATGTGTGAATTATAGAATTACCTATTAAATGAAAAAATAAATGCCAGAGGTTTGGGGGAACCTTATGTTTGGTGTCATTGTCTGATAAATCTGTTTTAAAATGTAAAAGGATTTAAAGAGATCATTACTTAGGCTAGGATTAGTAATAAATAAGCAAAAGCTTTTTTGCTGAAGCCCTAGGTGAACAATGGCACTTGAAAATGAACCACTGGCAAGATGCCCATCTCCTCTGGGAGAAGACGGGAGAGCCAGCAGCTTCTCTTTGTAAGCAAACAGCCCACAGAACACCAGCATCTCCCTGTGCATTTAGAGGATGTCAACAGGGCACACTTTTTGTGTGGTTTTGTGATTACCTGTTTAATCATAAGTGATGGTTAAATTCAGAGGCAAATACAGGGCTGCTGCATTTTTTTCCATCTGCTCTTTGAGGGTCGTATGTTTACATCTAAGCTCATTCTTCCCTCATCTGTGTGTATTTGGTTTTGGTTTCTTAATTTCCTCTTCCAAATGTGTCTCACAAGAATGAAAATATTGAAATGTGACCACAGATTTTAAGAACTGATTTTTCTCCCACATGTTTTTAATTTTTTTAATATATGTCTTACTGGAACCAGGCACATTCCAGCACAAACACACACACACAGAGGGCAGAATTTTCCTACTGCAGTAGTTCTGGCACAAGACCTTGCTCAGCTCCTCATAATGATCTACCCAAGTGAATGGGGTGAGGAGGATTCACACATTAAAAAAATACAATGCCAAATTCAGCATTTTGAATATAAAATATTTAATATTAAGAGAAAATTCTCTACTGGGAGTCATAGGAAGAGGCTGCCCATAGGAGCTGTGGATGTCCCATTCCTGGAAGTGTTCAAGGCCAGATCGGATGGGGCTCTGAGCAACCTGGTCTAGTGGAAGATGCCTTCACCATGGCAGGGGAATTGGATCTAGGAGGTCTTTAAGGTGCCTTCCAACCTAAACCCTTCTATGATTATATGAAATGGAAAAAAGAGTTGATTATGCTCTGTTTGTTTGGCAAAATATAACTTCCGTTGTTACTTGCATCCATAATTCCAGGTTAAATTTTTCTGCAGAAGTAAGTTTTTTAAGATCATGTGTTTAAGTTTTTGATGAAAACAGCCAAAAGGCTGTTTGACCACCTGGTTAAAAAGATCAGTGGCACTGTAGCAAGTATAAACATGTCAACAAGTTCCTGAAATTCTCCCATGTGGAATACAAACAGCCCTGTTCCACCAGTGTATGTCACTGGCATTTAGACCCCATGAAATTAAAGGCATCGCTTGCACCCATCATCTATTATTTATGCCTGGTCCTATTTAAAAGAAAAACAGATTTGAGAATTTAAACCTAGGTCCTTCAGGGAGCTGAACACCAGAGGAAGGAGCCCCACTACCCTGTAGTTCCTGCAGGTGCCCGAGAGCCTGAGGAAGGCAACGGCACAGGGGTTTGGCAGCCATGGCCATGGGCCAGAGTGAACGAGAAGCAGCAGCAAGAGGAGAACTCTCCACCAACTCTAGGGATTGTAGGGCAGGAGGAGCTGGTTCATCTTGGCCTGGCTAACCCATCATCCTAGGGCAAGAACTGCTGGGTTGTTGTGTCCAGGCCAAGAGTGAGTCTGAGGGGAAGCACCTCCATGAGCACGTGTACCACACAGAATATGCTGGCAAAAACCTTCTCAGAGCAGAAGATCTCTGGTGTTTCTGCATGGAAATCTGAGCAAGAGTTTTCAACCTTGTTTGGCTTTTCAAGAAAATAAAGTGGATTTGTATCCACTTCCTGCAGGATTCTGAGCACCTGCTGGTGCTGTGGAATCACCTTTGCAAGGGTAGCCAAAGAAGTATTGCTGTAATGCTTGGGGTCTGGTTTGGGGAAAGGCTGCATTTATTTCTCCATAGAAAAGGTTCTTGGGAGGCTCATGCTTGTGACTTGAATGCAAAAGAGGGGATATGCTACCTTGGTGTAAAAGGGGCTTGTACTGAGCATCTGCACTGGGCATGTCAGCACTGGGAACAGCATCCAAGACCAGCAATTCCCTGTCCTCAGGGCCAAGTTGTGTTTGTGCTGCTCTGCACCAGTCTCCTACTTGGCTTATCTCCACAGTGCTGAAACCTAATTATTTTCTGAAGGTTTCTCCTTGAGTTTACAGTGTCTGAAATTTAGTGAGAATCGTGCTGTACCATGGATGTTTCATAGCCCAAAACTGAGGTATTTCCTGGGAGTCATGGGACCCTCAAGGCAGCACTTGGGACAGTGGTGAGAAAGTGTGGTTTTTTATATTGCTTAACCCTGATATGGAACAGAGCAACAATATATTTAGGTTATCCCTACAACAAAAAAAAAGAAACCAACAATTTTAAACCTCCCTCAATTCAAAATGCATATATTTCTCTACTTTCTAGTGACAGATGGGAGGCTGTGTTACCCTCCTGGCTTTGAGGGGGCCTCCAAGGGTGTCCAGGCTCTGCAGTAATAAGGCTCTGAGTAACCTCAGAGGGGTGTCTGGCTCTGCAATAAAAGTCTGAATATAACAGTGCTTTGGTCACTGTTGCTCCTGCTCCCCAAAATTGCTCCTGTTTTAAGATGTCAATTTACAGACTTAAACCACGCTGGCTTTGTAATGGATACATATACTCCCCAAGCAGATAATGTTTTCAGATAGGAGATCTCATCCAGTTCCTGAGCCCACTGCACCTGGGTGACAGCAGAGTGACGATGTATAACAGCAGATTTTGGATTACCCCTAATAACTACTTCTGTAACTGAGTGCTTTAGGGACCCCAAAACAACGAACAAGGACAAGGCTTTTTGTGTTCTCTGGAAATGGGTAGATATCCATTTTGTTGTGTATATATGTGACATGTTTGTAGTTTCTGAGGAACAAATCAGTGGAATGCTGCTATTATGCTCATGGAAACAAATTTATATTTTCCACATGGCTCTGGTCCTATGGATTAAGAGAAGATTTTATCATATTATGGTTTTTTTTCTGTTAAATTCAAACAGTTAGTTGTTTGTTGTGTTGTTTGTTGGGTTTTTTTGTTGTTTTTTTTTTTAATGGAACAGAATAATTTCCATATTTATATTCTGCATTTTGTATCTGAAGTTTTTGGTGTTAAGTATGCCTTGTGTATGTGTTTTACAATGACTGCCCCAACACACACACTCCACATATGTTTCCTCTCCTGATTTGAATAGGAATCTAACACTGCAAGTGAAGTACACTGAACTACTGTTTCACAAGCTGTCATTTAAGTGATAGATGGTAAATTGGAATTTTGCCATGCAAATTAGTTAATGCTCAGATGAAGCCAGTGTTTAACTATTCAAATAAGATCTCAGTCTTGATCAGCTGTTTCAGCTTATATCTCCAGTGAAGCAGACAACTAGCTTTCAGCTGGAGCAGACAACTAGAACTCCCCAAAACCATCAACTCCGCTCACTTAGAGCCATCTCAGTAGATCAAATGATGTTCAAACAGCACTGATCTGTAGCTATCAGCTGGAAACAGCCAAAGATGCTGTTTCTTCAGGCAAAAAATTGTGATAGTTGGTAGTATTTTGAAGGGAAAATTTACATCTCCGGAATCCGCTACATCCAGAAATGTAAAAATACAACAAACTCACAGTGTGACCTTTCTTTTAATGAGAACATATGTAAAATTCACACACAGAGAATAGTATATTTAGAATCTCGGTGAGAGCCAGGAATAACTCCTATAGCAAAGCTCCCTAAGCCTGCATTTTAAATGCATGTAACCTTTCTTTCAGCAGTTTGCTACTGCTTTTGTGCACAGGAGACCTTTGAAATCTGGGAGGAAGAAAGCCCCTTGGCTAAACAAAATGCCCTGTCTTTACCTGAGAAAAATCCACGTTGTTTCACATTTATAGCACCTCATTTCTACTTATTTTTCTTGGATTCCTTAGGGAAATTTCAACCTGTCAAGTAGCTGAGAAGGAGACATCTACAGAGCCAGTCCTGCTCCCTCACCAGGAGACTTGCAGCAGCCTTGCTGATCCCTGAGAGGTGCCAAGGTCTTAATAAGGATGGGGGGAAGGGGAGCTTCTTTCCCACTGCAGATCTTCCTCATGGCCCTTCACTGGAGTCTCCTGGAAAGAATTACCACAGTCGTTTGGAGGTGAGGAATAACTACTGCTGAATTTAACTGCTCCTGGCTCCTCACAGTTATTCTCAGTGGTTCCAGTGTTTGCCTTTCTCACGGGTCAGAGTGACAGCTGCTTTTCCAGATAAGGCACTTGATCCTGCAGTACAGGTGACAGTGATCTCTGCTGGGAGTTCATAGCATGCTGCAAGTGATGATGAGTGATGGGAGTGAAGCAAAAGTGTTGTGCCATTTCAAGAGAAGAGGGCACAGAAAAAAGAGATTTCTCTCCACTGCAAAAAAAAAAAAAAGATGAAATCTCATCACCTTTGCCTCCAAAAGTGTGAGTGCCACTATGCATGTGACAGTAAGAGTGACATTTTCTCTAGAGAGGTTTGTAGCGCACATCTTCTAAAATTTTGAAAATATTGCACACGGTAGAGACACACCTGATCTTCTCTTAAGTGTCTCAAGACATCAAAAAGTCCAGTTAATGTTAGTGGGTGGGGCTGGTCCTTCTGTCCCACAGAGTCTGGCAGGCACAGAAGGACCAGTCCCACCCACTCGTTCTTCCTGGGGTGATGCATGTGCTGGCTGCCTCCGCTACTGTCAGCAGGGACAAGCTAAAAAAGTTTCTGAAGAAGGACAGAGTGCTGAATTTTCCAAAAGAAAGAACTACTGAGGGAAACTGGGTTTGAGATGTCCATGAGTGGGAAGAGAAATGGGAGGAGGAAGGCAAAGAAGCACCAGAAGGGAGGACTTACAGAGCGTGGGGTTGCAGGAATCAGCTCCAGGTTTGGTAAGATTCCAAGGGGAGGGAAGAGACAAAGCAAATGATGCTTGGAAGGGAACACTGAACTCAGTTTAAAAAGGAAGGCTGTTAGTTTATACAGTTAGCAATCCTAGCAAAGTCCTTTGAACAATTATTTTTATGTAGTTTTATGTGTATATGTATGGAAGGGGACATTTCCCTCTTCACTAATGTGTATTCTCATCACATCCCATTCTTTATAGGCATCTTAACAGCATCTACACTCTGAAGACATCTGCTGAAAGTGATGTGGGTACCCGAATCAGTTTGGGCTAGCCTGGCATTTCTCCCAGTGTTCTGACTCAAAGATGATATGTGTTGCTATCGTTTGCAAGATGTTCACAAAGCAACTCTGTACAAAAGGAGACTGTACAGCATGCCACCATTTGAAATCTCTTTACAGTATTTTTCCATTCAAACAACAAACCTTGGCAGCTACCATCTACTCTTTTCTGATTTGCAGACAGCCAATTATATCACTTATAATGCACTCAATTAACAAGGATGCAAGTTCAAGGCACTGCCTTTGTGTAGTTCTAGTTGTGCCTTAGGAAAACTTACTTTTGTTTTCCCTTCTGTGTGTTTATTTCCTGAACTGTTTTTGTTAATCCCTCCTACATGCAATGGCTCCTTTGCAAACATTATTGCAGCAGTGACCTCAGAGTTTTCAGAGTGCCTTCTACAAGTCAGATATTAAAAGAATTCAGTTGCCTCAATCTGTTATTGTGCCCTTCAGTCACCAGACTAGCTCTGATGGTTTGAGTGGGATTTGATGGGAAGATCCCCAAGAGTGAAAATTGCTCCAGTGAATCTGGGCCTGACAAACCATATTCTGTTTTTGTGGATTACCAGATGGAAGAGCTACTGTAAGGTCTGCAATCAGAAGGGCAGACATGCTGGCTGTAGAGGGGATGGAAACAATAGGATGGCCTTCAGCATGGTCTAACCATCCAAGCACAAATAAATGACCTTGCTGAGCATTTATGATGCACTGAGCCCATAGCAGCAGCCTGGCTTCTTTGTTCTCAGACCATAACTGCCCTATCTGGTGGGGTGTGTCACCCTCTAAAGCTCCCTAAAGAGGAGGCTCACTGGGATTTAGGTGGCTCTGCCCACAAATATACACAGAAACACACAAGCATCTCATGAACTCTTTTAGAATTGATGCCTGACAGAGTTAATCACAATGTTTACAGAAACTAGGCTGTGGTTCAAGATTGTAATGCAAATATCACAGTTTCAGAGCGGCTCTAGATGAAAGGCTTTCCCACTATAATGTTTTTTCTCTTGGTGAAGACATAATAGTGATAAATTTCTTATGGCACAGACATTTTTTACTTAACAAAGTGAGTGCCACAAAGCACGAATTTAGAACTTCATTTTCCTGTAGTTTCAGTAACAGCAAGATCATAGATTGTGAAGAACAAAGCACAGATACATGTAGTGAGTGTTAAGAAAATTCAGGGAAACAATGAAAGTTTCAATTTAGTATTATTCAATATAATTTACTGAATCAAGGGGTTTAAGATTTTGCATTGAGTCCTACAGATAAAATAAATTAATACAAGTCTTCAGGTTTGCTCTTTATCTATCTGTTTTATGAAAATTTCTTTTTTTCCTTTCAAAATATTTGTAAATATGTGCTTTCTTGTTCTACTGTCTTGTCTGACACATTTGACATCCATGTCACATAAGATTTCAATTTTGCAGTGGGAATTCCACTTTTAACTTTGCCTGAGTGTGTTCAAGACTTTCTGATTTAAACCTAATTCTCCTGCCTCTAAATAAGATTTAAGTATTAAACGCTTTTAATCAAAACTGTATTTTCCACAGGGGGTCCCTGGCCAGCTTTTTCTTTATGCTTGTTCAGATTATATCACAGTGGCCCCAGGCCCTGTCTGGTGACTGCCATAGGAAGATATGATAACAGTAATAAATTTCAGCTATGCACTCAATCCCCCAAGAAACCTTTCATCAGTCTCTCTCCCTGGTGTAGCACTGCAATGGGAGTGCCAGAATGAGAACTGCCAGGAGGAGTAGAAACTAAAATCTTGACAAGAGCCACAGGAGTGCTTGACAGCGGATGGTGGCTGGGGTGAGGGCATAGGTGCTTGACAGAGGTGCTGCCTCCTGTAAAACTCCCTTGCAGTTTGGAGTAGCTGCAAGGCAAAAGTTGGGCTTGCTTTGCTGTTACTCCAACCAGAGACCACAGACACACTGTCTGACCCTCACGGTTGTGTCTTCTCCCTCTCTGCCCCACAGCAGTAAGTGCAATATTCACTGACTCCACGCTGTCAGAGAATGGGTAAGGCTGGAAGGGAACACTGTCCAACTTCCCTGCTCATGCAGGATCATCCTAGAGCCCATTGCACAGGATTGTGACCACTGGTTCCTGATTATTTCCAGTGAGGAAGACTCCACACCCTTTCTGAACAACCTGTTGCAGTTTGACCAGTTTGGTCACTGCACAGAAAAGAAGTTCTTCCTCATATTAAGGTGGACCTTCCTGTGCATCGGTTCCTGCCCGTTGCCTGCAAAACTAAACAGAGCCTGGCTCCATCCTTTTGACAACCTTCCTTCAGATACTGGTACAGTTCTACCTCTTTATGTGCTGTTGACATGCCTTAGGAAAGAGCAGCGTGAGTTTGAAAATGTTATTTTCATTAAAGTTGTTAACTACACTGTTAAAGACACCATTGAGCTTTCAGATGAAAAGCGTAAGCTGCATAAAAAGCATGTCCTGAAAACAATTCAGTCTCTGGTTTCTTTCTTTGTTCATGACACCTTTCTTTTGTCTTCAGCAGCAAGAACACTGTGCAGTGTGAAGTTTACCTTTGTCTGTGGCTGCCTTCTGTACCCTTTTCCTTTCATGTTGCCATACCCAAGCAGAACAAATCTCTTAGCAAGTAAGGAGGGAAATAGACTGGATGGTTTTGGTTTTAAGCTAAATGTTTTCAGAAGTCCAAGTATCATAAAAAGTGCACTTTTAGGATCAAATCTGACTTGATTTTATATCGTTAAAAGGTTCAATCAATTGATTTAGGTTGTCTTATTCTACACTTTAAAGGCATTTTCTCAACAGATGGACATGACACTTTTCCATTTTATCTAATGTTTCTCATGAAGACTGTAGTAGTATGATCAATTGTCACTAGAAATAACTTTGAATTTTCTCATTACTGCAAGACATTAAGATGTCAGGATATGATTCACTATGGCAAGTGACTTTTATGTCATCTATTTTTCAGAAATCCTGTGACTAGTTTAAATTTCCATTTCCCTGGCATTGTATCTATGTGTGTAGCGAAACAAAGAAAGAAATGGCTAACACACTGAAAGCATTAAGCATTTGAAGCTGCACTGCTAGACAAATACAACAGCAGCACAGTGCACCACATGAAACTGAAGCAACCACCTGGAAGAGAAGGAGAAAAGAGCTTAGGCTATTAGCAAAGTCTTTGAAACCATTTTGTCAGCAAAATACTCTTCTTTAGCTTGACTTCAAAGATAAGGAGTGACATGAAAGTGGAAAAATTAGAATATCCAGACATATTAAAATTCTGAAAATATGCAATGTATTTCTTCTGGTCCTTTGCATCTGATATGCATCTGATATAACTTTTGTTGACTTCCTGGCAACAGGAATTTTCCCTTATACAGCTTGGTTAATAAAAGTGCAGTGAATGGCCACGTAAGAGTCAAACCATACCCATGGTTTAGCTCACAGCATATTTCCATTCCTCTGGAGTGGCCTCACTGCAGATTTCTCGTGCTGCTGTTCGCTGGAGAAGGGCTCTGAAAGATGAGGCTGATGGAAACAGGTGTGCCTACCACATCAGGTGCATGATATTTAACTGGGTTCACACAGGTAAAATGCAGTGGTGTGGCAGGAGTCAGGGAGGATTGGTGTTATTCATAACCACAAATGTCTTTGAGGAGAAAAAGTTTAAATTAAGAGAGTTATTTCTTGCTGTAGACTCAGACCTCAATATCTGCAAAAATCTCTTGCTGATTTGCAAACCAAGTACACTCTGTTGCTTGACAGTCTGGTATGTTCCAATGGGCACCTTTTTCAGCATCACAACCATGAAGCAGTTCTGCTTGGCTGCCTGGAAGAGGCATCCCTCCTGTCTGGGCATGTGTGGAGAGCTGCTCTGCCAGTGGCACTGCTGGCCGACCCTTCTGGAAGGGGACTCAGTGATTTCAGTCACTGGGCAAGACAGAGGTGGCTGTGGCAGTGATAAAGAGAAGAGTTTTGTTCCTGTCACCCAAAAGTATTTTATCAGGGGTTTCATTTAAGAAATAGGCAGGGGCACTGGTGTGTGGGATGTTGCACTCATGTGAAACCAATGAACAGAATAACAGGGTGACTCTTTGACAGAATAACAGAATATCTCTTCAGGGTGACTTTCAGAAAGAGGAGCTCAAGTGCTGTTATTTTTCTGTTATTATTTAGCAATTAACTTGGCAATGAATTTTCATAGCTACCTCTGTGACTTGCATGTCTGCTTTATTTTACCAGCCAAAGAATTTAAGTCTAAAACCACAGGCAGGACATTTAGAAACTGAACAAAGCAATATTTAAAATCATTTAACCATTTACCATTTGAAAAATAGACTTATAGTATTTAAGGAAGCCAACTTTGTCACCAAAATATAAAGCAACTATAATAGCACAGAAGCCTGCTGGAACACAGAAGATTGTACCCTTAATTGTGTTGCAGGTGTACCTCAATGACTCAATGATTGCTCTGGATGCTGCTTGCATAGCAAGTTTCCCCTATAGCTGGTGGAGAAAATGGCTTTCTGTCCCTAGTCTTTGTTTTGGTGAGACTGCACAGCCTCATGTGCAAATAGACACATAAACCAAGGTGGAAAGAGTAACTGAATGATGAAAGGAGATGCCACAGTGCAGCGTATCCAGAAGAAAGGCTGGGTCAGATCTTTGCTCTCTGACAAATAGGCAGCATTCGCAATTGGAACAAATTATTTTTTCCTTCTGAAACAAAAAGTGGACATGAAGGGCACTTTTAGGTTTCTTCTGTCCATCAGATTCTCACTCAGGAATGATGACTGCAAGGTTTGTCATGGGGCAACACCTACAGCACAGCATGGAGAGAGAACATTTGTGGCCTGCTTGGGGCTGCACAAATTGACCTGCCAAAAGAGCACCTGGGATTGTGAATGTCTTAATATGTTTCACTTGCTTTTTATTTTCTGCCTGACACTTAACTTTTTCACATAAATACCACATAGAAAATAAAAGCTCTCTCTTTACATAATTTTAGTGTTAATGTGGCCCTAAATAATTATTTCGTAATGTACATTTCAAAGTGTTTCAACAGTCTGAAATACTGTGATACTTTGATGACCCTCTGGATATATTTAGTTTGCCTGAAATATGGCCAAATGAACAATAGAGACATATTTGGGGGAATATCAGCAATTAAAAGAGAATTAGAGTGTTATCACAGTTAAATATGAAAGAGTCTCGCAGAATATCAAAGCAGCCCATAGACTTCACATATTGTTCATGAGGAGTTTTGTGAGCTGTAAAAATGCAGGACATTGAATCTGTCACCTACAGAATTTAATGGGAAATACTGCTCTTGGATAGGACATAGTTACTCCACAGCCCTTTTTTCCCCTTGCACACTTGAAATATCCAACAGAGGCTGGGTGAAAGTCTCTCTTGTTTTAAAACCAGTGAGGAATTAGGACTATACTGTGAGCACTGGTGTGCTCTTTTTGTATGGTCTCTGGCTGATAAGGACACTCAAGATGCTGTTCAGCATCCTTTATCTGAGAGGATTTGAACTGAAACCTCCCCGGGGAGTGCCCTAATTAGCACTCTGTGGGTCAGGCTGAGGCGTCACACTCACTGCCTTTTGTTGGAGCTGCTCTGACGTCTGTCAGATTTTGTGTTTACAGAATATATGTTTAAGCACCTGTACATGTCCTGACCATCAGGCCAGATGGTCAAGGTGTGATGTGAGACTGCTGCCTCATATCAAGCTATGTAGGGGATTACTCTGCTGGAAAGTTTGGGTTGCATGGCTGTGCAGTGTTACTAAGGCTAGGGATAGTTTTTGAGGATATAAATCAGGCATCTAATTGATAACTTTACATGCCCAAATCTCTTTCAATTCCCTGTGGGACATATTCTTGAGGTTTTCCCTAGAAAGACGTTCTTTTTTCAGCTGAATAAGAAAATTATGCAGAAAAACATTACCTCCAGGCTTATTATAAAATCCTGACTGTGCAGTACAGATGCAGCTGCTTGCAATTCATCATCTAACTTTCCTGAAGGTCTACTGGTGGATGGCTTTAGTAGACACATTTCTGTCAGTATATGTAATACTGCTTGCATTTATATGCAATATTTAAAAATACATGTGCATCTTCATGAAGCACACAGGTTCTGTGTATGTTGTGCTTTGTTTGGAGGTTTTTGGTTTCTTTGTTGGTCTGGGTGGTTTTTTTGTTGTTGTTGTTGTTGTTTTGGGTTTTTTTTTTTTTAATCTAAAAACTTGCATAAAATGGCACTTTTTGTCCACTTACAAAACAAAGCTCTAATTTTGTGATCTACATGGAAAACCTGATTAGTATCAGTGAGATTTTGTGCTACTGAGGCCTGGCTGTGTTTAAGTCCATGTTCCCCCATGTTATCCTTATGCATGATATATGTTGTGTTTGTTCTAGTTGAGGTGAGCAAAACCTTCCTATCAGCCTTATATTAAAGTGCTTTTTTTGATTAGAATAGACTAATCAGATGACAAAAATTTATTCTACTGATACACTCCCCTGTGACAAAACCTTTTTCTACTGATACACCACACCTCAGTGGCTGGTTTTGAAATTTGGAAAAAAAATAATTCATTAATTATTACATAATTTTAGTAATAATTTGTTAAAAACTTTTCTGTTGAATGGTAGCACTTAAAAATGACACATAATAATTCCTACATTTGCCTCTGTGACTTAGAAAACTCCCATGCTCTGCTTCAAAATGGTTTCTCTCTGCATGTGCTGAGCCAAGAGACTCTCTTGCTCAGTCAGCTGTAAGTAATGTGGAGAAAAACAAAATTCTTTCTCCTACAGTAAGTCTGATCCTCTAAGTAGGAGGATCCTCTTTTATAGTAGCTTCTACAAATGATGACCTAAAACCTTGTTTTGATTTGGTATGAAAAGGAAGTGCTTGTGGATGCAAAACTGGGCATATTTTTCTCTTAAGAAATAAGTGATGTTAGTTCCTCTTGCAGCCCCTGCTCATTTAGCACAGCTACAAGGTAAAGCTAAATGGAGATGATGACAAATAACTTACATGTGCAAGCTTCTTTTTTTCTTTTAGTGCAATGCACAGTGTGCAGACAGATGCAAACTGGAGATTCAGAGAGCATGACTGATAAAGGACTTCATCTTGACCAGAAAAGAATGTTTTGGTGATGAAGCTAAGAAATATTCTTATTGTTCATGGCCTTTCACTTCCACATTTAATTAAAAAAAATGCCAATTATCTTTGGATGAAGCATTTTCACTATAGATTACGATTTACTCAGAAATCAACCCCAAACTTAATTTCTGTGATTAATCCTTTATGGATTTTCTTTTGTTATTCAATGCAACTGGCTAATGATTAATACCACCTGGGAGAAGGAGATTATGCAACACTAGAGTGGCATGGTGTCCATATACTAAGTCCTGGCTAATTCACCATGCAGCTGTCCAGAAAAAAGCCAACCCAGCAAAAAGGCATATGGAAGGGAGGTATATGGAAGGGAGGAGGGGAATAATGATAATTGTTTTGAGAATAAATAAAGTAAACCTTTTGAAATCTATATGGGCGTCTGCTGGGTAGGCAACTACTGCACAGCCAGATGTCATCAGTGGTTTCTTGGTATGGAGGAACATTTCCACTCTCCAAATACCTGCAACATTTGTCCTTAAACTGTCTGTACAACAGGCATCTTACCCACAACTTTCTTGCAAAGTAAAGCCACAATTCAGCCACAACTTCTACAGTAGCCAACGTGCAATAAGCAATAAGCATTTCTATTGTGAGGAAAAAAACACTTATTGTCACACAGCCTTATTTTTAAAATCTCAGAACAGATGGCCATACTTCGAAATCATGAGCATTCTCCACAGACAAAGGGCTTTTGTCCAAATGGATGTGAGTGCCTATATATATGGAAATACAAATTTGTACAATATGACACAACAGGGTCTGTTGGTACACAGGGAGTGTAAGAACAGAGTGCAGTGCCACAGTCTAGGTGACATGTATATGCCTTGAAAAACTGTGCAAATCTTATTTCTGTTCCAATACAAAGTCTCTTCATCCAGGGAAAAGTCTTTTTGTGAGCTAAAAATTAGGGAAGAAGTCTTGCTGAGGAATTTTCTCCTCTCAAAACCAATTCAATTATGCCAGAATTTTACTTACAGAATTAAGTCTATAGCAATTATGAAGAATAAAAGGGAATCTTGAGATTATAAATATGAAGGTTTTATGCAAAAATGAATACCATTGTTTTTCACATTCATATATTCTAGACTTCAATCCCTTGAGTGGAAATGATATAAAGCCCTTAGGTGGTTTTTTTGTTATCACCTTTTCATTTTGATCAAAGAAGTCATTATTCACCACAAATGTCAAGTATTTCTCAGTGTGGTTTTCCTAGAGTTATTGGGGAATTAGAAAATACCCCGATTATTAAATGTACATAGAAAACTGCCCAGATGTTTGGTGGGGTTTTGTTTGTTTGTGTTCCTTCGTACAGCAGGGATCATGAAGGACATGTGAAGGAAATATTTGGAAAGGAATTGGTGAATAACAAAGGCAGTGACCACCATTGTGATTCTGAGGCAACTGCAATGTAATAACATTGTTATTATAGTTGGACTCTTTTTCTCTCCTTGTTGTCTCATATCATAAATTAGTGAAATTTTGGGAGGACAGTTCCTATTAATGATAGGAAGTGCTTTAAAATTTCTAAATAAAGCCACATAAAAGTTACTTGATTTGTGATTCTTGTCAAATTAGTAACCAAAATCAAAATGAAAAGGAGAAAGTTTGGCTAAAAAGTTTTTGAAGGTCTTATAGGGCAAACATCTTCTGATAGATGAAGAAATTAGGTGTTCTGTCAGTAAATTTGTTTTTTTTAAAGTTGTTGAACTGTAAGAGACAGAAAGACAAGTCAGTTTAAAGATTTTAAACAACCTCAAAAAGTGTTTCCAAAGAATAGGCTACATGCTTGTGCCCATTCTTAACAAGAAAATCATATAAATACCTGACAACATTTTTGCCATGTTCATAGTTCTGAGAACTCCATGTATGCTTCAAATACTGGCCTTTAGTGGTATGTGAATTTGTGATGAACTTCTGATTTGGGACTCAGCTGAAGAAAAAAAGATGTGACCTGAACAACAATTAATTTAAAATTATTTTTGTCATTCTTCATTGCCAATAGTCCAGCACCATCAACATAATTTCTTACGTCTCACTTCCAGTCCCTAATGGCCTATGCAATCAGACCTGCCCAAGCTCATCAAATGATACTGTAGAGCTTTAGAAACATATTGCAAAAAAATGTTTATAGGCAGTGAAAGGAAGACAGTGAACATTTACAGTTATTTTTATATCACAGAGAATAATGTTCATACTTTTGGGAAATTACTGGAAGATTTTGTTATGATCCCCCAATAGAACTGTATTTTGTAGAGTTTTAATTCTTTGTCAAAATAACTGAAGTACTTTCTTGTCCCATGAAAACCATCTGAGAATTTGCTGCTTTTTAGCAATGACAATCTAAATAGGCTCTGCTAGTTTAATTTCAGGAACACAGTCCTTAAAATGTCAATTCAAAAGATATTTTACTGAAAAAAAATGAATAAAAATGAGTATGGGATGCAAGTTAGTGGGTATTCAGAATCAGGCAAGTAATTTGATTGAAAGCTATTAATATTATCTCATTAGAAGCATTAGAAGGAACAACTCCCATTATTAGACTTCTAGTTTCTCAAAAGGACTATGGCTAGGCAAGACACACTCTTTTCCACTCCTGCATTTAGTAAAGTCTTCACTGAACACCTATTTCTATATTTAGGTGATGATATCACAGGTCATTACCAGTGAACAAATTAGTTTGAATCAGAATCCAATCTACCTGTGGTTCAAGGGAATAGCGTGCATGGGAAATATTCTCAGCAGTGCCCTGCATGGGCTCACCTGCATTTTTGCTCACTAGAACAAATCAACAAGGGAGAGGAAAGCCCCAGTGATGTCCTGTTTTTTCCTCCAACATGGGATGGGGCCATTTTGAACAGAAAAAGCGTTGTTTTTTTCTCATCAGTGGGAACTTTTTCTCCTTGAACTCTCTCCCTTAACATTTTCTGGATCAATCAAATTCTTGCTCAGAGCAAATATAACAGTCCTGTTTGGGGAATCTTTAATTCCTGCTAACCAACAGAGGCAGAGACGTGGCTATAAGTGCAGTGACAGCTATAGGAGGTTTGGTCAGACTAGAACTGAGGTTGTTAAAAAGTAGGAGACCCAAATTCATTGAGCCCAGGTTTGGGGCACTGACATTTCAGCACCTCGAGCACTGGGGTCACTTATCATTGCTGAGAGAATTATTTTAATTCCTCTGGGCCTCAGAGAATATGTTATCACCCCATTTAAGAAAGATATAAGCAGGGAGTATTGTGAGAGATCATGGAGGCCTGATGGCTTGGGCCTGCCAGGAGCAGCAGACATGGGTCTAAGCAGAAGAAGAAAACAAACTTTGGTGCTTTCCACTTCCTCCACGATTGTCCCAACCACAGCACTAATAAAACTGAGTCCCAGGCCTTTTAGCTTTCACAGGGAATGTGAATATGTATCTGTGTTTTTGTGTGTGAGAGAGAAATCCAGTAGAAATATTTTGATGGATTTGACCCAGTTTTGCAACTGTTTTTCAGGTCAGCTGAACCTGTTCCTTTTTGATGAATAAATCATTTGTCTATATTCTTCTGCTCTGCTCTAATGGGGTGAACAATTGATGGTGGTGAGGTGATGTATTACATTCATCCATCTTACTAGATGGTCACAATAACTGAGCTAAGTAGTTAATTAAGGTGGATGTACCCCAGCAGAACATCTACTTCAACCAGTACAGCTTCACCCTGAGCAAAGGGAAATGAAGGAATAGTTGAGGGCTGCTAAATTTTTTGGAGATTTTGAAAGTTTCTTAAAGACTCATTGAACATACTGACCAAGATTTTCCCAGTCTAAGCCAGTTGTCAAATATCATATCACAGAAAATACTCCTGTCCAACTTTTCCTGAACAATTGATTATTTGCAATCAAAGGCAATTTCTCTTTGGATCAGTCCTTCTCTCTTAAATGATGAAAAAAAAAACATATTTCAGTTATACAATGAGTAAGACATATTCTAAAAGTTGACCAAAATGTAAACATTTTGTTCTTTGGGTAAGTCACTGTGCATTGCAGATCATCTCAACTGAGTCACTGATTTCCTCTTCAGAGTTTTTGCATATCTTTTACCTTGAAGTTTTGGGATGAAAAAATTCTGTGAGGAAAAGTTGCAGAAAAATGCTGAATTTTTTATCCTCTTATTGCCAAGTAACTATAATTAGAATAAAGCCTTCACCAATATCTGATGCAAAAAAACCAAAAGAAACTGGAAAGCAGGCACAGTCCTTGTTTGGATTTGTTTTTTTTTTTCTAACAGGCTGTTATTTAAAGTGAATGTGTACTGCAATTGACAATTACATATTACATATCCACAAAGTTGAAATTGTTATGAAGATGTTTAGGCCTTATCACACCTTAATCTTCCTTTTTACAGTTACAGTGTAATGATGCATATAATGCAGTGATGTACAATGCAGATGGATTCATCTTAAAATTGATGGAGTAGTATTGTGAGGACACAGTGGGTTTTTTTATGTCAAGCAAGTTATGAAACTATCATGATAAAGATGACTTATGAATTTATTACTTTTTTGCAAGTGCTGTCTGTCAGGTAATGTCTTATCAAAATAGACTTATAAAACAAAAATAACAACAGCAATCTTGGCAATAAGGATTGTCTTAGAAGGGTAAAGGCACTTTGTTAACTAAACCAAGTAGATTATCCATATTGTACTGGATTGCTCTTGGTTCATGCCCCTTCTTTGCCAAGGAGGGTTTAGACTAACTGCTCAAAACAAAGGAAATATCTATTTGAATCTTGATTTCTATATCTCTTTTTGTTTGATTAATCTGCTCCTGTAGTAAAATAACTTTGATTTTTTTTGTACTCTCCTATCATAAAAATGTAAATGGCTTTTAGGCCAAATCTTAATGCAGGATATTTTCAAGCCATGCAGAAAGAAAACAATGAAAATGAATTTTAATAACAATATTACTGATGTGTGTCATTATCTTTTATATTTATATCAGAGATCTGATTTAAGGACAGCACTGTGGAAAGCACAGTATGAGCACGTAGCACTGTCCAAAAAGAGGTTATTATTAAATAAAAATGTCAGTAGAGGATGAAGTGAGTAGCCATAGGCCAGTTACCAGGGTTTTTGATTTCCATTTGTGTACTCTGACTCACGCCACCTTTTGCAGCACACACCTCAGATCTGCTCTAATTTCTTCTGGGGAGGCAGGGATGGCGTGAAATCATCTCTACATTACACAAGTGATTCAACCGTGGCTCATTTCTCTGATTTCCCTCAAAATAATTTCGATGTGATTACCCAAGCATATAAAATGGTCAATAAGTAGAACACAGAAAATGTAGTTTCAGATACCAAATTCAGTTGTTCCAGTGATAATGAATAAACTTCTGAGTGAAATGAAATTATTTATGTTTCTCCTGAGAACAGAACTAAAGTAAAACAATTAGCAGCATTCCAGAGAATGCAGAATTTGGAACATGTGAAGAATGGGAATTAGATGTTGATGTTCCAGGAGCAATTGCTCCCAGGGACCCCATACCTCTTAAATCAGCTAGAAGACCATCTGCTCCAAAAGATTTATCAATTACTGTATTTCTTTTTAAAGCAGTTTAAAGTATACAGTTATACCTCTCTGTGCCCTTTCTGTTGAAAAGCTTTACAGCTTTCATGAAAGTTTTTCATTAAAAACTTTCATGATGAACATCCAGCTGAAATGTGACTTGATGTGTCATCACCCGCCCAGATGCAGGGTCCATTTATTCCAAAACCTGCAGTGTCTGAAACATATAATATATAAAATTTATAACTGTCATGAACTAAAAAAGTACCACATTCCTTTTGCATTTTATCTTGTGTTAGGCAGCAGTGCAAGGAAAACGGGGCCAGCTTCTTGATTTGGTGCCTGGCTCACAATTCTTAAATACACAGCAAAGTCTATGTTTTCAAGCATCTGCTATTAAAATAATCTTGGAAACCTTTCCACAAAACTTCTGTTCCAAAATGATTTCAGCTCACAATTATAAAATTTATACATTCTTACAAACTTACTTAAACTGGCCTCCTGGCCTCTTGTCAGGATTGAATATTATAGGTCATACAACTGGATTATAAAGAAGATGTTTACATCCTATCATTAGATCTCAGAGAATTAGGGGAATAATGAAAGTGCAGTCCTAAAAGTATTTATTATATAAAACACATATTTTATACTTAGAGATCTGTTGTTTCTGCCTGTAATCATTACATCAACATCTTTGCTATAAACACTTCATCTTTAGGATATTTCTCTTTCATCAAAGTTTTTGTGCTTGATCTAACTTCTTGTTTTAGCAGAACAGCAAAGGCATGTGTCCCTCCCTACTGCTTGGGGCTGGGCTCTGGACTGCACCAGGAAATCCAGAGCCATCTGGGTCTGTCCTGGCGCTTGGATGATTTCATCCCCAACCCATGTTGCTGGCTGTTTTCTTTCTGTTAAAGAAAATATTTCTATCTATTAGGAAATGTGTGTTAGAGAGTTTGACACTAGAATTTGGAGCATGTCGTTGGGTTAACTTGGCCAAAGTGATTTATAGCTGTTTGTTCATGACCAGCATCCATTAGTGGAAAATGCTGTCCGAGTAAAATCCCATGGGAGAGGAGCACAAGGGGGCATTGTTAGGAGCACATCCAGCACCCCAGCCACTACTGAGTGCAGCCACAATTACCTGATGGCCTTGCTCTGGAAATGCAACCATACTGTTTAGGGACCTTTAAAATTCTGCTCCTATTCTTAATTTGCTTTCCTGAATTTCCAGAGAAGGAATACAATTCAGTCATCAGCACTGAATGGCTGCTCTGCAGAAGGAGAGAGCCAAATTATGGACTGCAATCTGATGCTGTTCCAGTGATTAGCACCTGATCCTCGTGCAGTCCTATTAAAACTTCCTAATGTAGGAAGCATGAGTAAGCATATCATTATCCAATCCTGGCTGAACATGCACCCTTCACATCTGATGGCATCTCTCATTTAGTACAAATGAATGCTTCGTCCTGCACATTGAATATGAGGTGAGGCAGGGAGGGAGGAAAAGGGGCAGTAAATGGTCTTCCCCATGGTAGACTGAAGAGAATGATTGGATCATATCCTCTTTATCCTGTGCTAAAGTGCTTTGTAAATAATACAGGAGCTAAAGTATACTACAGGAAATTGAGGAGTTAAGAATGAAAATGGACCTCCTGAATAGATACACATTACAGTAAGCACAGACTGCCAATTTTAAGACAAGCTAGGTCATGACTGCCTCTATACTTTCATCTAGTTTCATGACTAGGTGAAATATTCCAGCAACACTGGAATTCATTCAATGCATTATAATAGAGTTTTCTCCAGCAAAATTGTGAAAGCAAGTAGACTGATGCCTTGCTTATATCAAGGGGAAATTTCTGGTGTGCCAGGGAACTTTATATCCAGTATTATAAGCCTGTTGGGATAGTTACTGGGCATTGGAAATAAACAGGCATGAGGGAAATGATGGCACCACCATTTTCAGTTCTATGACAAATCATTAGTCTGAAAATAAGGATAGTAAGGTCCATCTCTGTAAAATTTAGCAATTTATGAAAGCCATGGGTTTGGGATTTTGGAGTTCTTTTTGTTTGGTTCATTGGGTTTTGGTTTTTTGTGTTCTTAAACTTGTTTGAGAATTTCTTAGCCAAAAAAAATTATTTTGATCCCAATGCCTTTAACCCTCTTCTTTGTTTAACTCCCCCACTAATCAATACTAAGCTGGTTTCCAATTAACTTTCTGGAGCTACAGAGGTATTTTGAAACCATGGTACCTGTGGTGGTACCTAAGACACAGAATTTAAAACCAGACTTAAAAGATTTAACAAAAAAGGGTGTTTCAAGGAAGGAAAAAAACCATTAACCTTCTATTGACATTTTTTCCTGGGCAAAACTTTCATGCCATAGCACTGGCCAGTTTACCTTCCATTCAGACATTCTATAAGTATTAAAAATAATATAGAAATATTTTAACAAGGAAAACAATTTAGAAGTTAAGTAAAGAGAGACACTTAAATATCTATATTTCAATCTTTTTCTACACTTCCTTTTTATTTAAGAAAGTGCAATATACTTGAAAAATAATTTATAAGGGCTTTTTAATATCTTTAGCCTCAGTTCAAGGAAGAATATATTTATAAGGTAGTCTCTTAATTGATAAGCTCTCTCTCACCTGTGATCTCATACAATAAGAAAAGCATACAGAAAAATACTGAAAAATATTATTTTTTCTATATTGTAGTCAAAGAAGCCCTCTCTATACCACTTTATATATTTTCAGCATCTGTTTTTCATGCCTGAAAAAGTTTCTTTCTCCAATGTCTCTCTCTTCCCTTGCTCTCCCCTCATGCCTGAAACTAAGCATTGACAATAATTCATCTTGGTGTTGATTTTAAAAGCCATAGATTTTTTTTTTCTTTTTTGGCTTCACAGAACAAAGTTTAATTAAAAGGAGGAAAAAAAAACCCCAGTTTTGGAACTACGGAGTAAACACCTGGTGCACACAATAAATACCTCTCATGTGTGCAGGAAAAAGGGAGAGAACAACTGGAATGGTTTCAAAAGGCCACCACATGAATAAAGGTGTCATCAAGAAACAGCAAATCACTTTCAAGCACATTACGGGAATACTTCACCTTTCTCAGAAACACTAAGCATAGACCATTTTCAAGAACCTCATCAGAACTTGTTGTTAATCTTAATTACCTGCCTTAGCCTACTTGCTAGGAAGATGGAGTCTTCAGAAATGTTTGCAGCTGATGGTAATCATGAAACAGGAACACCTTGCACATGAATGTTGTGTAGCCTTGCTGTGTGCAAGGCTCAGAGGCTTTCAGTGGAAGATTAATCTTTATTTTCAAATAATCTCAAGAAAGCTGTTATTGCTATTATTACATACACTCACTGACTATGTGACAACATAAAAATTGCATGGGAGTTTTTATGATATGTTGTGGCAGAAAACATAAAATTCAGCACAATGGATGACCAGTGTGTGTATCCTATTGCTTTGGTATGCAATTAATAGAAAACCTTGCGCTGTGTGTTTGATTTAGTGAGTTGTAATGCTTTGCAGTAGATAACTGGCTCACGAAGCCTTCTCCATGAAGTCCTGCCAGAAGTAGGTGCAGTGGTAAATCTCATTTTTGTCAATGAAACCTATTTAGGAGGAAAGATTTATGTTAAGCTGCCTTGTGCTTGTAGCCCTTCTCAAAACTGTAACCAGGTTTCTCTCATTACCTGCTTTTCACGTCAGAGTAGCTGTTGCTATCATAACCCCCCATTCCTGCCCCTTCCCCTCCGCTGTCTATTGTCTGTTTCCACACTCCTCCCTGCTTTATAATCGCTCACTCACACTCATTTATCACTGGCTTACTCTGTCCTGCCTACACTATCTCCCATTTTTGTCATGGTGCACTGGTACATTACAAATACAATTAAACCTTTTACGATACCGCAGCTTTTGGCTAATGCATCCCAGCTTCAGGGTTGAAAGATTTCTGATATTACCACTGATATCAGTTCTTCCCCATTTATCGGCAGTGTCCGGACTAATGCAGAAGTGTTGCATTAATTAAAGGAAGCATCCAGTAATGCTGCTGGTTTTGCCAGTCTGACACTGAATCAGAGCTTGATGCCTGCTCATGTTTTAAGAGCCATTCATCACACATGTCATCCCAAAGCAGCCAGCTGTCTGAGAAAAGCCTCATTTGCATTTCATCAGCTACACTCTCCCTCTCCTCCCTACCTTTTGTATGGAGCTTTGGCTTTTTTTTAAAGAGCATAGTCTTCAAAAGCAGCTTAGCTAAAATTAGTATTCCATTTAGAAAGATTATTTTCTTTAGTTCAGGGGTCTTAGAATTGATCCGAGTGGGAAAAAAGTGTCATACAAACATAGCCATGCAATCTGTCTGTATAAAGAAATTAATGCATTATGGGAGAAGACAAAGATTTTTATGATGAATGGACTAAACTCTATTAGTTCTGTACATTAAGCTGTTAGAATTAATAAAACATTTCATTTATTTTGGAAGTTTCTCAAAGGGCATAAGATTTTAAAATCCCAGCAGCTCTGAATGATTCTGCATTATGTATTTTGATTTCCTTTATTGTTAGACTGAAATTGTCTGTGTCAGGTTATATTGAAGCCATTTTAGGAGTTCAAGAAACATGTGAAACTCCCTCAGTGTGCTGAAACCAGCTGGAGAAGAGAAAAAAATGAAATTATATACTCACACTTTCATGCAGTGACTGACCTGATGAATTAATTTTTTGCTTTTGTTGTCTTAGTGAATAGTGCAGAATCTGTAAGCAAACACATCTACCATATACAAAATGACCAAAATGCAAATCTGTCTGAATATATCTTTATATCTTAAATACAAAATATTGTGTACATGTGTATGGTCATATGTCTTCAATTTTTGTGCACTTGCTTAAGGAAAAAAAAAAAACAAACAGTTCAAATTTGGCTCCCATGCCCTTTTAACTAAACAGCAATTACACAGTGAGGTTATAGGTCAATATGGTGTAGCTTCCAGTTTAAAAATAAGGGTATATCTAAACAGTTGAGTTTCTGAACTGTTTATCTGAACTGTTTAAGATCTCCAAATATTATTTTCCTTTTTGGAAGCATTGAAAATCTATTTTTCCACCCAGCAGAAGAGATGCACTGTCCACAACCATTGTGATTGAAGTTATTATCTGTCACCAGTGGAGACAGACAGGGCCATCTATGCACAATGGGTGTCTACAACTGAATCTAATTGGGGGGTTGGATCTAGATGATATTTAAGGTTCCTTCCCACCCAAATGATTCCGTGATTCTGTAATTCTAGGGGCAGGTGCTTTAGGGAGTGCTGGGTTCCCTAAAATGAGATGTGCCTTCCAGTTTGTCTGTACAAAATGCATCTCCAGTCAAAACTAGCAAGCAGAGGGGTATTTGAGTTCACCTGGATCTTATCCTAACTGACTCTGGAAATGGCTGCTGTATGCATTTGGAAAGATCCTTAACATTTTACATAACTTGGACTAGATGCTGAATTGTTAAAGAACTCAAGATTCATTGTGTGTCATGTGTTTTATGCTGAGTTGTTGGTTAAAATCCAATACTTACCTCAATCTTGGTTCATATTAGCCAACAAATATATATATCCTTTATGTGTATATACTTAAGCCCTGTTCATCTCAATGAGGTTTAGGAAGTGTTTTGCTACATAGGCTGTATGGTTGAACTGTTAAAAAGAAAATGGGTGTTTGCATTGTCAGTACAAATGTTAACTTTTATTTATTCTGATTTTTTCTTATTTTAGCTGCCACTTTTGACACTGAATTTTAAATACTTGCAGTTAATTTAAATCCTAGAGAAACTTACTGTAAGTCAATGTCCAATCCCAGCAGAAGTAAAGGAAAAGTAAACATCTCAGAAGCTTAGCTTGTTGTAATAGTAAGTGTGGAAGGGATCTGAAGCTCAGAGCAGCTTTGTGCTGGGATTCCTTGTGCTTGCTTGGTCACAGAGCAAATACAGGATATGGCATCTTGCTTCTCTCTTCTCCACAAACATGGCTTATTTAATTCTGTCTCTATTTTGACTAGTCAAACACTGGGACTACCCTCAGGGAGGCAGAGGAAAGACTGGCAATGAAGGGAGGTGTAGAAGATGGAAGGTGTGGAAACAGCCAGAAGCCTGTGCCATTTCTTCTTCCTGGGAATCAGAAGGTTGTGATCTTAGCTGGTGTCTCCTTTTCAGAGATATATTCAGGATGCATTCAAGCAGAGAGTAGCAGCAGGGACTTAGTTTTGTATGGGGATGGTTTAACTGAGTGTTTTGTCAGCCATGGGAAAAGATCTCCACCTCAGAGTCAGGTGAGCACTGGACTCCAGCTCTGTTCCTAGGTATACCAGGTTATGGTGCATGAGGCATGGGAGTATATTTCTTGTAATTCCAGGAGAAATTTCATTAAATTAAAAAAAAAAAAGAAAAAAAAGAAAAAAGAAAAAAGCAAGACATATGTCTGTACACAGCTATAAGATGTGCTCTGCTTATATTTCAGAGTGAGCATACTGGAAAGAAACATAAGTCTCACATATATTTTTTTATAGCTTATGATTTCTTTAAAGAACCATTTATCATTTTAAGTCAATAGGAAAAGAGACCCTCAGAGATACCATTTTTCTATGATACATTTTGTTGCAGCCACTCCCTGTCCTATTCTTTCTTTTGTACAGTACCACAGCTGTTCTTTGTGTGACACTGTAGCTGCTCCTGCTATTTCTACCACAGACCTGGAAAAAACAGCCATAGTTGGCTTAGGTTTAAATTTAATACATTTGTATCTGTTGTTCCTTATATAGCTCCTCCACAAAGTTATTTTATATCACATTTGGGAATGTGAAGGGCAAAACTTGAAAATACACTATAATAGTTTAATGTTTCTTGTAATTTTTCAAATGGCTGTCTTTTAAGTAGTATAAAGATTTTTAAATAAAATTTATTTCAGTTTCATGTTTTTAGCATGTTAGGGACTATCTCACTAATGCCTTTTAACGAACCATGTGTATATCTTTGTTGTAAAATAATAAAATATATCATAAGGTCATCTTTGGGTTTTGACACCTGCTGTGAATTTAGAGGGTTTTTTTTTGGTTCTTTTGTTTGTTTTTTTTTTTAACACAGTTGTCTAATCACTCACTCACCTATTTCCCAAATTATATAACTTCTCCCTTGCTCTGACATGCACTTCATTTTCTTTATTCTTTACAGATTATTTTCTACTAATGTGATTAATGGAGGTTGGTTTTTTTTGTTTTGGTTTTTTTTTTTTAGAGATTATTACTGGAATCAGATCTGCTTTTAAATTCTTTAAAAATTGTCTTCTCTCTTTTTTCCAATTTATCAGATACATAATTATAGAATCTTCTTTTTTTTTTTTTTTTCTTTTTCAATCTTGGAGCAAAATATATATACACACAAGCTTATCTCTATTTCCAGCTGGAAAATGGGAATTATTTGTAAAAGTAATTAAGAGGGATTGATTCCTAATCAAATTAAAATACTTGGAAGCCATATTCTGTGAACGCAATTGTCATTTAAATAGCGTCTGAATTGGTACCTGAATAGACTAATAGTTCTGAAGGCAAAGAAATTATTTTGGTCCTTTATAAAGCAATGACTTCTAGGCCTGAGCAAATACGTGACAGCAGCAGCAGCAGCGCATATGAAGAGTTTCCAGTCCATGTGCAGACAAAGCTGGGGGATTAGGGCCTGTCTGAGAGACAGGGTGGAGACAGCAGAAGAATGAGCAGCAACTTCAGGATAATGTGTGGGGAAGGCACTTTCCATATAAAAGGCAGTCTGGAGAGGAGAGAGGGGGGTCCAGGGGGAGCATGGCTGGCAGAGACCAGGCTGGGGGGACAGTGGTGACCTGGAGTGGGAGGAGAGGCAGACCAAGGTCATGAGGAGAAGAGAAGAATCAGAAGAGCCACAGAACTCTCATGGGTGTTGCTGAATTCTTCAGGTTTCATCATGAGGTGATGTTTGTGGGGAGTGTGGCCCCACTGCCTAAAAAGATGGTGTTCACTCCCAAAAAACTGATGCAGGGCAGCAGGGGAAGGTCACACGCACCCAGGGTCCCTCATGCCATAGGGACGTACGAGGAAACTGTGGGCAGGTAGCCCCTGAAATGAGAACTGGATCCTGATCAGAACAGCTCATGTGTTTGCAAACCTAGAGAAATTTGCTGCGTTCCTACCCAAGCAACTTAGTAGTGAGATTTGTGGGGGGGACGTCCCCATTGAAGATGTCAATAAAAGAATCAAATGGCATTGAAATGGCAGTAGGTGATACAACAACCGAGAGCGAGGGTGAGCCACAGGCGGAGGCAGGGAAGAGAAGTGTCAGAGTCTGTGCCTGGCACCAGAATAAGAGCATCAGTACTTGTGGAAGGAGTGCAGTAGCACTCTCTTCCTGCCTTCATGCAGATTTTTGGGGTTTTTTTGCCTCCCTAGCTGTTTTTTTGCCTCCCTTGCCTGTTCTCCATCTCTTTGCTGAGGAATGAGAATAGCCTGGACAATCTGGCAACACAGGGAAAGTGTGACCGAGGGAGGCTGAGCTGAGGTAAGAAGAGCACTTACACTGCAACAAGAAAATTCAGAAAATACACTGTGACAGAAAAACACGGGTGCTAGGAATCTTAGAATCAACTTAATGCAGCTGTTTCTCTTGCCCCACCCCGAGGATGCTGTTTGGCCCAAATCTGCAAGTTCTTTGTATGTCTCTGTGCTTACTGGCTTCTCACTTCCACCCTTCTGTTGTCTTTCTCTTCTTATATTTCCATAATCATATTTTTCTTGATCTCCTTGATATTTTTTTTTGACTTCTTCAAAAAGAAGACCATATGAGGCAGAGGTAAATAGAAACACATAAAAAAAGATTTGCTGATTTTGGCCTCAGTCACTTGCCCATGGGAATATACTCTTTGAAGTTTTCTTTCTAAAGAAAATATTTTAGATTTCAGATTCCTGATTGTGCAATATGTATTTATAAAATAGACTGTTGACAAAGAGGATTAGTATTAATTTTTGGATTAAATTGCCCTAAGAGCTTATATTTTTGTTTACATTTATATTTCATACAGAATAAATTTTAGAAATTAAAACTTATATTAAACCATTAGGAATTAAACTACAACTCTGAATGATTGTCATGAAAATTAATTTTCTTCATAACTACATTTGTTCAGTAAGAGACACAAAAATAAGAGTTCGAAAAAAGCTCTTTCATTTGACAAAACAACAGAGTTGCTGTGACTGCTGTAGGATAGGTTCAGGCTGGTTAAAGCTCTGGAATAGTGAGATAATTTCCAAAGTAAAATGCATATGCAAATTCATTGATCAAATCAGTACACTATTTTTCCTGGTGTTTGAAATGAAAAAGGAAAAGGAAAGACAAACAGTAGCAGGATGACATAATATATGTTATTATTGTTAACATAATGTAATAAATGTAATAAACACAAGGAAAATGAAATCTCCAGCCCTCATGGGATTATGGACAGCAGCAATTTCAGTGACAATGCAGAGTATAGCTGAGATTGCATCTGATGCAGAAGCAGCTAGGGATGGCATTTATTCCATCTGACTTACATTATCTGCAGTGTTGTCATCTGGACTTCTCTCACAGGCAGCAGAGAGAAAATAACTTGTACAGGACAACAGCTCAGGCTGCACATGGCAGCCTGGTCCTCACAACCCTTGCTGCCTCTTGGTAGAATTATTAACTAGATTATTTCCAACAACCTGGGACATGCTAGGTGTTAACTATTATTATATATTATATATTATAATATATATATTATATGTATAATATAATAATACATATTATAATATTATAATTGATTATTATTAATGTTATGATTATTATTTCACATCTTTAAATGTAATGTTCTGGAGGTTTTTCTGGATCTTGCTATAAGGAATACTTTCAGTGAGCAGAAGGTCAATAATCATGCGACATTTCTATTTGCAATGAGCAAGTCATTACTGAGAATAAATCCTGTTAGTTTTCATTTTGAAACAAATGCCTGCCTCTTTTAGAAGAAAAAGCATACCTAGAGTCCTAAAATTTGCTGAAGTCAATTAATATTTGGCAATATACTAAGAAAATGAGATTTTTGATTTTTACTAGGTCGAAAAGATGTCCAGTATTTATTGAAGTAGCTTTGTCTTGACTAGTATGTATGCTGAGGTATCTTATTGTGAAATTAAAATTGATACTGGAGAGTGATCAATGGAGAACAACGAAAATGGCCATTTTGAGTAACAGATTTTTTTATCTAGTGTCTGTTTTCCACACCAGAAGTGGAATATAGCAAGGGAATTATTCTTTGTTTGAAGACTTAAATAGCTACCAGGACATAATTAAATAAATAGTAACATTGTATTAATTTAAAAAACAGTAGACTTCCAGGTCTCCACTTCTGAAATAATGTAGTTGTTGCAATTTGGCATGACACTCCTTCTGCCCAACTGTTTACACAATACATTGTATCAGCTGCTTAGAAAAAGCTCTTTGGAGCTGGATTTAAAATCTCTGGAAAGCATCATATCTGTATGGGATTCTATAAACAGGATAAGATAATTTCTCATGCTGTATACATGCCAAACAAATTAGCATTACTGACAAAAAAAAAAAATTTAATGGCACAAAAGGATGAGGTTCAGTTCTCTCGAGAAAACCCAAGGAAGGAAGTGGCCATCAAGCCAGACTTCATCACAGAACGACTCTCATTACTTTTAAAAATCTGCTGACTTTTTGGAATGGTTACAGCAAATGACTTATGAAATGAAAAATTCTTTCCCAACCCAGTGAGCTTTTCAATCAATGTTCTTCATGATGTGCTGTTTGCTAGCTGTCTCAACTCAGCAGCCCTAAAAATATTTAGCAATATAAATGTACATTTTAATAGCTTGCTCTGATCCCTCTTTTGATATCAGGCTTTCATGATCTGCCTCCATTCATCCACAATCTCTGGTGCCATCAGCTGAAAAGTCACTTTCTCTCCAGGGTTCACCTGAAGGCGTCTGAACTACTGAGCTCCCCCCAGCCCCCACCTTCCACTGCTCCACATCCCCATCAATCTCACCAATTTTTTTGTTATATTTTTCTATCTCATGAAAAATAAAATAACAGTTTCTTCCTGTGCATACTCCATGCCCTGAGGAGAAGATTAAATTAAATTAAAACTTAAAAGAGGCTTTACCAATAGCTTAAATTTCTAGTTAGACTGCCTAAGCTACAAATAAAAAGTTTTATGCAGGCTATTGTTCTTTAGCTAAAGCACCATTACTGTAAGGCTTTGTAGCAGACAGACTAATCACTGCTGAGGGAGAGGGTTTGTTTACTGACTGGCCATAAAATTCCTTTCTGACCAATTATTCCACCTTTTTCTGACCATTTAACTTGTTTTTTTACAAGTGGCCAAAAAAGTAAGATCTGGGAAGCCATCACTATGGAAGGAAGCTATTTGAGGCATATGCTTTACACGATTCCCAGGTATCCTCAGGGTCAGGAAATGACGTTTCCTATGTGTTTGCTCTGTTTTATTTACAGTCACTGTAAATAAAAGTGTTTGTCTCTCAGCCAAACAACACAGGTGCCTCAAACAGGCTGGTGAGAGCCCCAGCATCACAGCTGCTGGTTCAGAGGAGCAGCAGGGAAGATCAAAAGCCCGTGGAGATGCTTTGAACAGGCGCGTGCTGTGCTGTGCACGAGCCCTGTAGCAAAGGTGGCTGCTTCAGCAGGGATCTCTCTGCCCCCTGAATGGCACAGCTCCACATCCTGGCAGGGAGGGAGACAGCCCTGCTGGGGTGACAGCCCTGCTGCTGTTTGCTGACAGAACACTCAGAGCAGAGGTGGGTACTTGAGATACAAAGGGATATTGCTTAGTTACTGCTTAAATTTTCTCTGCTGTCCTCTATTTCTTTTCAAGTATTTTGTAGGATAAGCTAAGGTTCCCCAAGGGTAGTAATGTCAGGGCCAGTCTCATTCAATGTCTTTTTTGATGATCTGGATGAGGGGATGGAGTTTACCTTTCAGAAAGTTCAGAGACAGCACTAAGTGGGAATGTTGACCTGCTGGAGGGTAGGACGGCTCTGCAGAGCTGGATCATCCAGCATCATCATCTGGACATGCTGGACTGATGAACCAAGGCCAATGGTATAAGGTTCAACAAGGCCAAATCCTGCACTAAGTCACAACAACCCCAGGCAGGCTTACCACAACTCTTTTCAGGCTTAGTGAAGAGTGGCTGGAAAACTGCCCAGCAGGAAAGGACCTGGGGGTGCTGGTCAACAGCAGCTGAACAGGAGCCAGCAGTGCCCAGGTGGCCAAGAAGGCCAGTGGCACCTGGCCTGGGTCAGCAGTGGTGTGGCAGCAGGACCAGGGCAGTGATTGTCCCCTGTGCTGGGCACTGGTGAGGCCAAACCTCAAATCCCGTATCCAATTCTGGGCCCTTCACTACAGGATAAACATTGAGGTGTTGGAGCATGTCCAGAGAAGGGAACAGAGCTGGTGACGGGTGTGTAACATATGTCTGGTAAGCAGCAGCTGAGGGAGCTGAGGTGTATAGCCTGGAGAAAAGGAGGCTCAAGGGGAGCCCTATTTACTCTCTACGACTCCGTGACAGAAATATGGAGCCAGGGGGGAGACAGCCTCCTCTACCAGGTAACAGCTGATAGGATGAGGAGATGGCCTCAAGTTGTGCCAGAGGAGGTTCAGGTCAGACATCAGGAATAATTTCTTCAAATGAAGGGTTGAAAGGCATTGGAACAGGCTCCCAAAGGAGGTGGTGGAGTCACCATTCCTAAAGATGTTCAGGAAACTGCTGGATGTGGCACTCAGTGCCTTGGCCTGGTTGACAATGTGATGATCAATCAAAGGTCAGACTCAATTATCTTGGAACTCTCTTCCAACAAAATGATTCTGTGATTCTGTGTGTACAGCTGGGGGAGGACACTGCAGGATTAGGTACCTTCAACACAGAAAAAGCTGTCAGAACAGGTGATTGCTGTGTAACACAGACCATTTTTTGGTGCTGAGTGTACCTGAGAATTTTGCACTTGACTGCTGTGCATGCAGATTTCTGTCAGTCACCTTGGCTCATTTGGAATGGGAAGGCCACATCCCTCCTTGTCTCACAAACATAAAACATTTATTTCTGCACCAATAAAAAATGAAAGCACATAGGGTTATGTTACTAATGCATAACAGAAATGTGTAGCACTTGTGTATGAAATAAATATTACTTTTCTTAGCTAGATAAATAAAACTGATTTTCTTGCAATGACTTACATCCTAGGCCATCATAAAAGAGCCCATTTCACTCTAATGAATACGAACTGAGAAAATCTGAAACAATAGGGATTGCCAGATAACATTCAACAAAGTGAGCAAACAAGATGATTTTTGAAACCTGCCCTATTGTTCAGCTATTTTGTGTGTAAATTAATGTAATAACAAATAAACATTTTGAGCAATAGTTCCTTGATTACACATCCCTGTAAAACACATAGGATGGACAAAAGAGCCAAGGAAAATTCAGGAATAAAAGACCAGAGAGGTTTGCACCTTTACAACTTGTTGGCAAGAAACTGAAGCAGAATCCTAAAAGTCTGCACTTGTTTGTCAGTGAGAAGAGTCT
Organism: Chloebia gouldiae; assembly: GCA_003676055.1. Classification (NCBI taxonomy): domain Eukaryota; kingdom Metazoa; phylum Chordata; class Aves; order Passeriformes; family Passeridae; genus Chloebia; species Chloebia gouldiae. Next base: position 6,951,150 of record QUSF01000016.1, read on the forward strand.
GTTTGGAAGTACAGCGTGTGATAATATAATCCTTGCTATTAGTACAGCATGAATGATGTTCTGCTGTGGATTAAAGAGAGATGAGGAGAAACAGCAGGTTTCAGAGCTGCTGGCCATGGCACCATCAATTACCTGTCTTGCTTAGGTCCCAGGATGTCTGGCATTTTCCCAGCTATAATTCCTTTTAGGCAACAGCCGTGTTGGAGCTGAGAAGCATCACTGTTCTACCTGCCTGATGTGTGGCAAAGTCCTTGTGCAGTAAGTTCAGATCAGGGTAAAATTATGTTGAAGACAGCATGTGAGACAGCACAAAATTATCTTAATGAATTGGATTTTTTTTTCTCTTTTTTATTTTGACAGCAATGGCCAGACATTTTATCAGCTAATAAAAGAAAAATGGCAATCAATAGACTGAGACAGAATTTAAGCCTCACAGAATGTTTTGAGATGAATTGATTCAAACAACTGGTCTTTTTATTTGTTTTTCCTTTATCTTGTATATGAGCATATATAACAGCAAATACTAAATCCCCAAACTTGAACTGCAGGTTTAACCTTGTTGAAAAACATGAAACTTGACCCTGTTTACCTTTCCCTTGTTTGAAAAAGGTGTTCTCTTAAATAGGACACAACCCTAAAGTAAGAAAAAAAGATACCAGGTGTGGTTTGAAATGGCATCTGCACATTCTAAAAGAGTTTTGAGGGATACCATGTTCCAGGAAAAGAGATGTAAATCTTCCTCCTGATTTTAGATGACAGATCCCTTTCTGAGCAAAATGTCAGAGTCTATACCAGAGTGATAGTTTTCTCCAGAAATCTCCACTTGGTGGGTTTTTTTTTTCTTTAAGTATGGTGCTAACATTTTTTTGTATCCTTTCCATTCTCTTTCATTATCCCTGAACTCCATGTTTCTGTCCCATCAGTCTTGCATTATGCTTACATATGTGCTGCAGTAAATACATGCACTGTTTTGTCCAAAGTCTTCCAGATTCTTGCAGTCTCAGGAAAGGAGCATGAGGATGGCCTCAGGAAAGGAATCATAAATAGGTGCATATTTGCTCTTGTGACTGTATACTTTAATCTAATTGAGCATTCATGAAAAAAAAAAAAACTGCTTTATTACTTATCATAAATCCAAGATAATTCTATTTAATGTTCCTTTAACTGACAAAAAAGGATAAACATAGCTAACCATAAACATGACATAAATAAAATCTGGCATTCCTCCCATTCCCCACCCATTGTCCCAGTTGGCTATTTTATCATATCACTCAATATAAAATTTAACAGTATAGTATATAAATGATCCTTTTTTTTTATTCTTTTGCATAATAATTGGATAGTTTCCAGTAATAAAGAATAGTAAAGCTACAATTTATTCCAAATCATAAACATCTTTGTTTTATGTGTGCTTCTTTGCTTTTATTGTGGAGAAAACAATACAGCAGCCAACAGAGAGCTACATCAGCAGAAAGCAATAGTTGTTTGAAAAGAACAAGAACCACTTGAATTTCGTTTGAATTTAGCTGACTTGGTGTCTTACTCTTTGGCTCAGAGAAGTAGAGGAGATGCTAAAATGGTGACACAAATTGATTTTAATAAATTAGTACACTCATAAAAGGTGACTCCCAATTTTAGTGCTAACAGCACACCATTATGTGAAGCATAATGTAGTTTAAAAGGCACACTGATAAGTGGCTGTATTCAAATCCATTTCTGTGCCCTTTTGTGTTCTTATCTACCCAGGTCCAGCAGACAATCCAGCTTTTCACTAACCTTTGGCACTCCACCATCAGCAGTAATCCGTGCTCTCCTTTATATCCCCATAGCTCCCGTAATGAGCATCACCTGTGGTATGTGACATTTGGAGCTGCAGCAGCAGCAAAAGGGGCCTGCCCTGGTGCCTGCTGGTGGAAGAGGCTTCACTGCTCAGGGCCCATGGGAACCTGTCTGTGTGCCCCAAAGCAATGCCAGGGAAATGGCTAAATACCTCTCATCTCCACTGAGCTGAGCCTCAGCCCCTAATCCTTGTAATTGCTGCTTGCTAAGAGGAAATCACCACGCGGGGTCCTGAACTCACACAGGGTGCTTGGCCTGCCTCTAACAAAATCAGAGAATAGCTCGTATTTGAGATAAATTCCTTATTTGAATCAAATAGACTACCATGGCAGAATCTCAGTTTTAAAGGAAATTATTTCCTTTAAAATTTATTTTAAAGGGGGTATTTTTGTAATCATATGTATTTTTAAGTGTATTTGTACTGAAATTTGAGACTTTTTCCTTCTAGGAATTGATATATAATTATCAATAAATATGAGCATGACCATTCACATGTATGTAAACAACTTTAAATTGTAGCAGTGCTGTAAGGAAATAAGTGGGCTTGAAATTATTTCAAAGTAACAGTTGATAATGAACTTTGAAAAGGATAGCTTTTTTAGAATGATAAGAGGAATACAAAAACATAAGAAAAAATAGATCAGAATAAGGAAGCAGAAGAAGAAGAAGCTGAATAAGAAAATAAGCAGAAGACCAAAACCAGAAATACTGGCAGAAATGTAATTCCAATTCTCTGAAGAGTGTGCTTTTTAACCCATTCATTTTTTTTGTTTGGTGGGTTGTTGTTTTGTTTGGTTTGTTTGGGTTTTTTTGTGGGTTTTTTTTTCAGAAGAAAAATCTAGTTGAGAAGTTTAATAAATACATTTTCTTACACCAAAGGTCAGTTTAACACCAAGACTGTAAACTTAGAGATAGGGTGTCATGGTTTTCAACATGACAGCAAACATAGGCTTCCAAAAACAGAAGCCTATCAAAATAAAAGCTTTTTTTTTGCTGGGCTGGTGTGTTGAAAGAAGTAAAATTCAAATCAAGAAACGTCCTAGACTAAAACCAATTTCTCTAGTAGTAGAAATAGAAGAAGATTACCAGGGCTATAGAACCAAAATATTCTGTCTCATAATACAATTTGCAATAAAGGAGGTAATACTATTTTCTCTTTCAGAAATTCACTGAGACAGACAGCAAAGAAATAATGTATTTTGAACTGTCAGATATGCTTACCATAGTTTAGCATCTCATTTCTATATGTCTGACATCTGATTTTGCTCTGGACTTCCCCAAAGAAATAGGTGTATGGTCTCAAAATATTGCCTTTTAAAAAGAGAAAAATATTCAGTCATGTGATAAATCAGCAGGTAACACAGGTAGAATATTCTGACTCTTGAAATTGAGGCACTGACTGGCAATACTTCATAAATTGTAACCCTGCTCTGCACATCCTTTATTTCTTTATCAGAGGAAGTGAATGAGTGGTCATGTTAGAAGTATCACATTAACTATTATCTACTGTTAGGGGTTTTTTTTTGGTTTTTAGGGGTTTTTTTTTAAACTCATAGCAAGATATGTGTATGGAGGAAAAAACATACCAGAAGGAAGTCTGTGAAAACAACAATTTAAAATCTTTTATTAACTAAAGGAATTTGCTACTCTAAAGCTTGGAGTCCTGGACATAATTCATCAGAGAACATAAACAATAATACCAGGATTATAATGCCACCCACCAGTATGGAGGATTAGTGTGGCAAAGGTTTGGTTGCCCCATACTGGTGCAAAATAATTCTGCCTAGCAGGAAAAAAAACAGTCCTCTTTTAGCTAATGTGCTCATCTGCAAAGCAATTTATATAATTTATGTTTGTTCAGACTTTGCCACTGGCTTGTGAGTACGGGACTTGGGGCTCCTAATTATTTTACAGACATCAAAAAAAAGGCTCTCCGTGAGATCACTTTTTCTTCTCATCTTTTAAAACCACCTGACAGTTTTGAAAAGGTGTAGGAAGGCTATAAAAACACCCATCAAATGCAGCTGTGTTGCACTGCAGGGCCAACCACATTGCTGCAGCACAGGGAAATGTCCACATACCACATGCATCTCAGAAAAATCTCATGAAACTGGGGAAAATGTGGGTTCTTTACACAAGGAAGGTAACAACAAAGAAAATATGTAGAGAGCTGTTAAGAGTGTAGTCCTGTGAGTTACTCTGGTTGGTGATGTTAGGCCTTTTAGCCTGACCAAGCTTTTTGACCAAAATGGGTGGAATACTTCAGATTTAGCAAGTCACAGGAATCAATCCAGATCTGCTGCTGCTTCACTTCCCATGAGCAGGTGCAGCCACAGAGAAGCCACGATGGGCTGAGAGTTGAAGTGAGATTCAGAGCCCCTTGATACTGGTTTCCATTTCTTGGGAAAAATTCAAGGTTACAGGTTTTGCATTAGCTCCTCTGTCCTTCAGAAACAAGATTTGGAGCTGCTCACACATACCATGGAGTCACAGTCAGTCACCAAATGCTGCCTGCAGCACACGAGCAGCAGGGCTCGGTGAAGCTGGATGTCCTTGGAGCTCCCTGGAGAAAGGCGACCAAGGTGGGTGTGGGAGGTTTGATCCATGGGGCAGGAGGCTGATTTGCAAGTTGCTACTGGAGGTTTCTTCCCTTCTTGGTAAACAGCACAGAAATTTGTTCTTTTCACAAAGATCTTCTTTCTTGGATCTTACTGATTCATTAGGAGCCTCCTTCTCATGCGTAGGATTTCTTTTGTGGGAGAAGAGGACAAGAGTAGAAGGAATGGGAAATTGTTGTGCAAGCTGGGGTTGTGCAAAAATTGCAGGGTTCCAGTGCTGTTGTTACTTTAATTATTCAAATAATCAAGAGACATAAATTATGTTGACAGTGCCTGCTGGCCACCTGCCTAGCCAAATGTTGGAGAAAATATGTATGATATTCAAAGAGGAAATACAGTTGAAAATGGTGTTGTATTCTTCCAGTGAACTTTATCTGCTATTAGTGTTTAATTAGTAACTGTAAAGAGATTTCTTCCTTAACTATTGAGTGGGATTTTTATATAGTGACTATACTAGGTAAGTATAATTAAGGGACTATTCTGAATATAATCTCGGTCTTAGTAAAGGTAGTGGGAATGTTTCCTCTTTTCCCTCGCTTGTTGTGTTGAAAGAAGCAAAATAAACAAAAATATGTTTAGTAAGCTCAATGAAGCTTTACTGGAAATACTTTTATCCTTAATAAAAAAAAATTTCCATAGTGAAATAAAGATGTTCAGTTAAAAACTAGCAATATACTTATATTAATAGTTTTGCTATTGTTGCATATTTATATATTTTCACTACTTTACTGTATATGTTGCCTCAAGATGCTGAGGGACTTTGCTAATTCCAGGAAGCCCCTACTCCCTGACTTCTTCTTTCTTGCTTACTTCAACCTTTTAGTGTCACTGGTACCTTCATCCAGGATCTTTCCAAAGCCAGGGGACAGATGCCTTCTTGAACTCTTTCCTGCTTTCTTGTCCTGTCTCAGCTCACAAAACTGGCTCCTCCTGGTGCAACAAAGGAGGATTTCTGTGGTGCAGCTGAAACAAAAGCCACACACAGTAAAACAACATGACCTGCAGCCGCAGTAGGCTTCTCTGGAGTTGAATAGCCTGACACATGGTGATGGTTTTTGGCCAAATTCGTAGTGGCATGTCTTCTGGAAAAGGAGAAATCCTGGATTTTTATGATGAATATCAATAAAGGACTTCTACTTATTTTAATAATATTGCAGTGAGAAGAAGAACAATGGAGTAGAGGAGAGAAGCTTTAAGTGGAAACACTTTAAAGGCTTAAATTATTTCCATATTCACAAAATAGCAATGATTTATAGAGTTAACTGCAAGCATATATTTGCTTATTAGAGATGCACAGGAGAAAAAGCAAGCTGAGGTGGTTTTATGATAAGCTGTCCAGAAGTAAATAGCTTGTGGATATCTCTTTTTAAATATCAAAATTCCTCTCAGTTGTATTTGAAGTGTTTAATGAGAGAAGAAAAAAAAATTTAGTATGTTCCAATCTTTTCTCCAGCTTGGTTACAAATTTGCTTACAAACTCAGTGTTACCATGAAGTTAATGACCACAGTGACAGCACAGAACAGTTGGAGTGTGTGAGGCTTTCATTTCTGCTGGGTTCAGAATCCTGCTAATGACTGATTCCCTCTTTCCTTCTCTGCTCTTCTGGAGCTGTGTCAGGTGCCCACATCTGATGTGGGTTTCTGTGTGCCCACGATCCTAATGTGGGATTCCAGAGTGTGCAGAGTGCTGCCCAATGTCAGAGCTCTCCTGCAGAGGAGTAGCTGGAATTAAAATCACAATTAACTCTTTGGTGGAATTCAAATAAAAGGCTAAGACAGAGAGAGCCTGAGGGATTTCTTCCCCAGGGCTTGGACAGCTCGGTGTCTGTGCCCAACCATCAGACACAGCAGGTGCCTGATAGCAAGGGGAGCAGGAGTCTGGACTTCTGACTCTGAGGCTTCTCTGATCACACTTGGTTCCATAACATCTGATCAAAACTATCTTGTGAAAGCCCATAAACAAGTCAGAAAGTAAAAGAAAGTGGACTACTTCTGCCAAGCTGACCTCCTTCAATCACCTATTAATCAAGTAGACATGACTTGTAGTCAAAAAGTTTCAGTCAACCCCATAGCTGCAATATCTTTCATATCAAAAGTAAAGTGAGATTTTTTTGGCTATGAAGAAAAATCTATGGCCTTTCATGTATGAAGCAGAAATACTGCATATTGAGATTTTTGGTTGCATAATTGTTGGCTTTTTTTAAAAAAATCAACCCAAGGTGTTGATGCAGCAGATATTTTTCCTCTTAGGGAAAATGTTATAGCATTCAAGTGAATGCATTCTTTGTCTCATTCAGGAGCCAGCTCAGCTGATAGAATATTAAAATTGAAACATTTTTTCAGGATTATAACATAATAAATACAGCAGTTAGGAGCAGACTAAAGGTGCTTCCAGCCCAGTATCTGGCCTCTGGCAGGGTCAAATTATAAGCTATTTGAGATCTTAAGGAATGGAAAACATGGGGTAATTTTTTCCCTATTATAGTCTCAAAATTCTGTAATGTGTCATTCTGTAATTTGCAAGTAAACTGTAGTCTGTTATTTGATGAACCAGAAGAACAGTTACATCACTGTATTTCATAGATATTCATGGAGATTTCCTTCATTTTATCTCACTTCTTCTTTACTCATTCATATTCTAAGCAGATTTTTAAAATCCTACTGCCATGAGTAACATCATCTAATTATAGCATGACTAGTACTTTCTTTCACTGGCTTCCCTCTCAGTCTTATATTAAAAATATGAATGTTTTCTTCTTTACTTTCTCCAAATGATTCATGATTTTGTGGTAGTTGTTTGATTATATTTTATTATTGTATTACAGTTGTTTTAGTTTATATAATATTTTATTATTTCGTGCATGTTCTTTCATTTATCTCGTTTTAAAACTGTAGAGTTATAGCTGACCTCAGTTCACCCTTCTTTTCCTACAGGGAAAGAAAGCATGACAGTCATTCTTTATGCCCCTTCCCAGTGCCTTGCCTTGCACTAAAATGTAAACTTTGGAATGGCATCACCTGGTTTGCACATGGCAGTCAGAACATGGTCAGAGATGTCATTTTACAGGGAGTCCAATCCATTGCAGATAATTTATTCTCAATTTTCCTGATTTGACTGTGGCAAATAGATGATAGGGGGAGGGGATGAGGTACCGCATGAAGACAAATCCTTCAAATTTTTGTTATGATTGCTTGATTTTACAACCTTAGTAATAATGTTCTAACATCTATTTGCATACTTACCAGAAGGGATTGTGACTTTTTCAAAATGTGATCATTCACCAGAAGAGAAGCATAATAAGAGGCTTAATGATCAGATTTTAAAAGCACTATTTCAGATCAATTCAACAAAAGGCATTATTCTGATTTGGGGGTTTAAGAAATGCAAGATGAGTAGGTTACTACTGGAAGAGAAATTTCAATTCTGCAGAATTGTAATTTCTCTGGAATTCTGAATATTCATGTTGAATATGAACATTTATCTTGAATACACGCAAAAGCATAAAAACCTTGTCAGATCTACTATTCAAAGGCAGGAAACAAAAAAGTCAAGATTGTGGCTTGGTCCCTCTGCCATGTATTTAGTAATATACTTATCTGTAATTACAGGAACATGTAGATTATGTCCATAGGACCCTTTATTCAGTGTACAAAAGTAACTGCACTCCCTTACTGATTCAATATTTTGTTTCATCTTCCATGGTCAATACAAGGTCATAAGCTTTACTTAACAGCAGTCCATTAAAACTCTGCTCCAAAGCAAAAAATATTAATTCCTGATGGGCCTTTCTCTCCTATCACCATTCTAATGTTTCAGTGTTTTAGAGGCATTAATGAATGTATGCTTCCTGTGCAGTCACTGAGGGATGTTGGGAGCTGGCTCACAGAGATAAAAGTTTAAAGTGTGCACTCACTTTGGAGCTCAACTTCACATGTACTGGGTTTTGAGAGTACTTAATGCTGTTTTGGATATTAAAGCAATAAAAATATTGATTCAGTTGCAACTGTAGGGCTCAAACATTTTGCCCAATCAGTTCCATCTCCAAGAAGAAATGTCCAGCTTATCCTGGTCAGATGCTTGCCTAGAGCACACAGGGAGTGGGAGGCTTGTGCAGGCAGAGCATGCACATCCTGGACAGGGTGTTCCTCTCCACCCTGGACATGAAATTCCCTGTCTCCCTTGCACAGGATTTACAGATGTTGTTGATGCATTCCCAGAACAGGAGTTGTCCTCTGAGTGCTTTGTTTCTGCTCTGCCAGGCTCAACTTTCAAGGTATTTTAGTTAACTGAAGTAACACTTGCATTTACAAAAGTTCTTCATTTGTGTAAGTTGCTGTTGAATTACAGAAGAAAAGCAAAAGAGAAATCCAGTAAAAACAGAAATCCAGTAATCCATAGACCCCATTCCAGCTGTCATAAAACTGCAGGTATCATTGCTGTTCAAAGAATGTTCACTGAATTTTTCAGGTGGGTGAAATATTATCCATTTTGCTGTAGAAATGGTAGAGGTGTTTTCTATTAGAATTCAACTAGAATGGGAAAAACTCAATTTCATTGTTTGAAGTTCAGCAAAATTACATGCTGCTCAATAAGTTTTACCAAGGAAAATGAGAGAAAGCTTGAGCAGTGAGCAGTATTAACATGCTTAGCAATGAAAAATCATTAGAGTTCCATATGAGTTTCTCTGGATAACAAACTTGATTTCCTGTAAAAAGTGTAAAAATGTCCTATTGCAGCATTTAATTCAAACAAAGAGCTTCAGTATTTTCTACCCCCTCCAGGCATTAGAAAGTGCCCTTGAATTTTTGTGTTGTGTATGACGTAAATTTATTTGCTTATGCTTACATTTATCTCCTTATATTCTGTCTGAATAATCTAAATTACAAGCTGTAATTAATTCACTATTACTGCATTATGTGCTGAAAACATACATAAATAATGAATATATTTTGGATGTGTCTTGTTGTTTTAAGCATTTCACCTAAGCCTTCAGAATTACCTCAGGTCTACATTTGTGCTTTTGCACCTTGCCAAAAAAAGTGTAGTATGTAATAGTAGCATTCATTTTATTTTACTACATTAGTTGCTGAGTTTTATGTTAGGAAGTATGATAGCCTTAGCACAGCAATTATTGATTTATTGGATTTGAGTGTGAACACTGACACACATTAAAACATAAATGTTTTAATTAGTTGCTCTAGAATTTCCCAGGTAAATTTCAGAGACACCTAACTTTCACACAGATTAACCGTGAACTGACCCAGCTCACTTTCAAATATTTTAAATTACAAATGTAGGCAGAAATTAGGTTATGGCACAACTACTATAGCCTTTACTCCTGTAAAAACACCAGAACTCAAGCAGAAAAGATCTTCCCCTCCTGTAGTTGTTGCTCACCCCTCTTAATCAGGTTTCCCCAAGCATGGCCACAGGGAGTGCAAACCCCCCACGCTGTGTTTTACACTCTCCAGAGCAGGGCTGTCTGTTTTCCCACCAGCAGAGAATTCCCCTGGCTTTCCTGCCCACCACATTGTCCTGCTGCTTTGTTCACTCTATTGTTTTTCCTGCAGAGTGATGCATTGCTGTATCTCCTCTTGCTGCAGCTGAAGTAGAGCCATCCATCATCCCAATCACTGGAACTAAGGACCTTATGGACTGGGAGTAAATTATGTAGCTTTGGGGGGGCAGAGAGGAAAGGAGCAAGATTTTTTTTTTGTGTGCTTGGGTTGTGTGTTTTGTTTTGTTTTGTTTATCGCCTCTCCCTGAACCTGTTTTTTTTTTTTTTTGTATTACTCTTTCCTTTTGCATAATAATTCTGCCTTGCTTAGGATCATGATAAGGCAGATGCAGCAGAAGTAGTTTCATTATTTCCAGAATGTAAATTTAATCAATACAAATGAAGTAAGCAGCTCCATAGCTGACTCGACTGTTGCTTGGGTCTGAATTTGAGTTTCATTTGTGCCTTTCCTTTCAACTTTAATGTAATGCAGATGCAGACTTCATTGAAATAAATGTCCAGTAATCCATAAAATAAAGTTGTATAGGTGTTGAGTCCAATTTACTGTTACAGGCAAGATCTTCTTCCCATTCAGATAAAATGAAATCCAAGAGAGGCTCCTGGTTTTAATTTTAAAGACGACAAATTATTAAAACCTGAAACTTTGCCCTCAATTTAGGTCATATCTTGGCACTTAAAATTAAGTCTTAAATTTAACTCATAAACTAAACCAGAGCCCAAAATCTCAGTAGTGTATCCTGTCTAACTAGGACCACTGAAAACAAAGGAGATGATTGGCCTAATTTTCACTCCTATTCCTGAGTATTCCCGAGTGCCTCGTCCTTGTGGAGCCTTACAATATCTCTGGCCCTTCACTCCAAACTTCTGGCTTCTCACCCTTCTCCCCACCTTGTCATCTCCCTGACAGGAGCAAAGTACCCTTCTTACTGTTCAAAATGTTTCTATGCCTTAAAGGGATTTTTTCAATTTGAGCTAAGCCTCAAGTTTATACCAATTAAATTGTTTATAAGGATCCAAGGGACAGAGCTGCAGAGAGAATTATAAGATTTGGGTATTAAAGTGAGGATTTTTTTTCTTCTAGCAAAGCCATACTAAATTTGATATCCCAGTTACTCTTCAGATTGTCTCTTGATGTTCAGTGCATGTCTGAAATAACAGAGCAAAGGAATAATGAAACTGCAGTTTAATGACAAAAGCACCTTGTTTTTCATAGCCTTGTCATGGAAATTGTGTGAAAATAAATTTGAGCAAGCTTTTTTGGTATAGTTAATGAGACAACCAAAGATGGTCCTATTTTCTTTTTGATAATTACCAACGAGTCTTTACACCACCATTGATTCAGAAAACAATGAAATATCCTTTTTAGAGTTTCAAAGTAAAATCAATTTGCTCTGCATTTGATAAACTTAGTTTGAATATCCATTTCAAAATATGCTCAGAGAACTGAATTCTAAGTCCATCAGCTAACCTTTTGGGGAGAGACAGTACAAGCAGCTTCTCTCTATCAGAGGTGATTTAACCTTAGATCCATCTGGCAAAGACTTGACCAAAAATCCCTTTCCCTGTGTCTCAGGGTCTGATTTTCTGGAGAATGAGGCTTAGGAACTGGAGCCTGGTGGGCCATGAGTCAATCACACCTCTAGACTGAAACTTTGGCATAACGTGTGAGGAATCATCTGTGCATCTGGTTGCACACCAAGTGCAATATGCTGGTGCATATTTACCTGAGAATTTACTTCTTTGTGGAAGGAACTACAGTACTCTGGGGCTTTGTACAGCTTATAAAATAAAAAGTACTATGACATTGGCATTAGTTTTTTCATTGCTAGAATAGAAGCAAAAACTATGTATATGATGTAGAGGGTTTTTTTAAATTCTGCTGTAAGACTAAGATCTTTAGATGGGTAAAATCTTTTTTTTCCCCAGATGTCATATTTTACACCTTTACTCAAATTCACCCTGGCTGACAGAACAAAATGAGCCACATTTGCTCCAGCCAAGGAATGTTATAGATATACTCAGACCCACAGAATGTGACCTGGTATCCCTCTGAAGTTTATAGCTCCAGGGCCATATATAAGGATAGAATATTGTCCCCCTGAATAAAAACAAGTACATCTACCTTTGTGATGAGTGTCATGCTTATTGCTGATAACAGAAAGAGAAGCTGATAAATGAGACAGTGCCTCTCCTATCTGTGTAACTTCTAGGCTAGATGCAGCATGATGCTTACCATTGGAGAGATGTCAGGTTCCTGTGGGGTTATAATGCAAAATGATGGAGAATTTCACACACAGGCCATGAATGTGTGTTAATTATCCAGCTGTATATGGGAGACCAAATTATTTGCCATCAATTAATTTCTCATATTGAACAAAAATATTTACTCTAAACCAAATTATTTAGAGGTTATTTTTGTTAAGGTGAATTTGTGGGTGCAATTTCCAGACAGAAGTCCCTGAAGTCATTTCACAACCCCTACTGAACAGTCATCAGACTGTTTTACTGATATTTTCAGCTGGATTTGGTGGTATGAGGTGCCATGAAACGCAGTTCATGTCAGTCATTGGAGTGACTAGTCATCACATTTCCCTTTCATTTGGCAAAGGAGAATATTTCCATTTCCTCACCCTTTTCCTTGATAAAAGAAATGAAATTTCTTGTTTTAAAGTGATTAAGGGGTCTGTTTCTTCACTTAATAAGGGTGGTTTGGTTTTTGTTGGTTTCTTTGGTTTATTTTGGGTTTTGTTTGGGTTTTTTTTTTTTTCCTGACAATGTGTTTGTTTTGAATATTCATTTCTTTGCAGGATTTGCAAATATACTTTTTACTGAAAACAGAATAATTACATCTATTTCTGTTCCAGCTCTGCTGTTCTTGGACTCGTTCTGTTGCTGAATTGACCTGACATATTCCTCAGCTAAGTAAGGAATGTTATTAGCAATTCTAATGTGCTTCATTTGAAATCCACATGAAGAAGGAAAAAGTTTACAAATACAAGGAAGAGTAAGATACTGATCCCTATAGGATAATCACTTACAAAATAGAGGGAACATGATCATAGTTAATCTTTTTCTTCTGGAAATCATTTTGCTTGGAAGAACAAAAGGATTGGGAGAAACAAGAGCTATTTAGCTTTATTTCTTTATTTTCATACAGATTTCCCTCAATGATCCAGTTCCATAATCAATACTTAATTACTGCTCCTTCTGGATTGGATTTATGGTCTCTATGCTCTTACATGCTTTACCATAAGTTGTCCTGTGCCACCCATTTTCCTCTTAAAATGTCAGCCTCTGGGGTCAGGTTATTGTTTGAAACATGCAAAATATTATTTTGCTTCCTTTTCCATCTTTTTCTTTCTCTTTTTTTTTAAACTACTTTACCAGCTCTCCCATGTTTTTCTGAAAAAGCTTTAAAATTGTGAAGTTTCATGCTCCCAAGACTAGAACTCAACATTTTAAGATTTTAAGACCCAAACCATAATTTGGGGAGGTATGAATACCCTGAAATTTTTTAAACCTAGCTCTTGTAATCTACTGTATGTCTCTTTTGCCCATGAGAGGCTGAACAGCAGAAGTTGTCACCATCACTTTCAGTACCAAAATAAAGGGGTTATTATGCCACTTCTGATTGCAGGTGTGGCCAGAGGAGGACTGGGGAACATAAGGCACTCTCTTGAGTGAATTTCTGTTGTCTTGGCTGGAAGTTCCTGCAAGAATTCAGGAAAATAATATTTTTATCCCCATCTAAAAAGACATGTTTATGGTGTGAGTAACTATGTTGTCTTCACATACCCTGTCTGGAATTTGGGCCAATGGGATGCCAAGTAAAGGGACAGTCTTGCCAGTGTGTGGAAAAAGAAAAAAAGAGGAATGTTTATTATATATGTTAAATAATATTTATTATTATTTTAGATCTGCCACTTATATTTTGCTTATATAAAATACTGACAAGGCTCCTTTGTGACAGAAGTATTTAGGTATTGACTAGAATTCCTTGTTTTCATATTTTTTTTCTAAATACAGAATAAAATCAACATTTTAAGCCAAAAAATAGAAGAAGGAAAGCACTTTGATAATGCTTAGCTGGAAGAAGTGAGGGACGAGAACTGTTTTTATGAAGAAGTATTCAGGTAAATGGTCACATTTTGCTTCTCTGTTGTATTTAATGTCTAGACCTGGAGAATATAACAGTAGATATTTTTTATGTCTTTCCTTTTTTTTCTCTCCTAAAACATATAGGTGTGTTTAGACCATGCAGATCTTGCTTTTGATTTCTGCTGCCTATAGAAACTCCACTGATACAGCTTCTGGTTCTGTCTTAAATGTCTTTATTTCACTGTCCCTTCCCCCAGCAAAGATGGCACTTATTTAGCCATTTTAAATATGGGAAGCTGAGGTTAGATTTTAACCTCCTTAATTCCCAGAAACAAAAAAAGAGAACAGCCTAGAGGGAAGAATCCCATCTTAGATTATTTTAGCTTAAATACAAACAGAAAAAATGAATGGTATAGCCCTGGGGACACAATTTTGATCTTCTTATTTCCATCCAGGAACTGCCCTCAGTATGAAGAGCAACAATTTTAGCACTAGTTTACAACTCCCAAAAATTCTCAAGAGTGAACAGAAACTGACTTTTTTTAATAGATCAAAGATAGGCACTGGGTGGCTGGACAAAAGTCCAGGGAAGCTGATCTGGGATGGAGAGAGGAACATGCAGGGAGGAGAGGGGCTTGGACACTGGGTTGTGCTGCTGTGGCACTGCTGTGGCACCAAGGAAGAACCCTGGAGGCAGGGACCCAGCTGCTTTAATGCCTCCCTGGGAGCATGGACCTCTGTGCTCCAGCTGCTGCTGCCCACCCAGCTCTGGTGGCAGGGCAGAGCACACTGCACTTTTGCAGAGTAGTTTTACTGGCTTAGACATGGCCTGTTTTGCCTTTCACACAGCTGGCTTGAACAGTTTAGTAGGGAAATTGTTTTGTGGATGCATCAGGATCACATGGAGCAATTCCCATATTCACACAACATCTCTGGGACAATTCCAGCCATTGTTTCAAGGCAGCTTCATATTAGGAGCTGTTTCATGTATTTTAGCTCTTTCTAATGCAATTTGGCATGAGAAAACAACTCAGACAGGGTGCCATCAGCCAATTCACTGCATGCCAGGGTTTGGAAATCTTGGCTATGTGGCATCCTTTGTTTCACACACCCACCTCCCAGCTTTGGTGAGCTCTGCCTGACCTGGCTCCTCTCCCCCTCTGGACGGTGCCACAGCTTCTACTTCCCAAGCTGACGTGGGCAACAGGACTCCTGTGTACTGGCTGGTGGCCCTGGGACCCCTTGGGGCTCAGCTGAGCTCACACCATGCCTTTCCAGGTTTCCAGGCCCATGTCTCATTGTCCTCACTGGGAAAGAGTAAGTATTCCATTGGCTCTTGTGGTTGCAGCGTGTTGTGCAGTTCACTGACTGTAATTTCTATCTGTTTGTGC
This sequence comes from Chloebia gouldiae, assembly GCA_003676055.1. Classification (NCBI taxonomy): domain Eukaryota; kingdom Metazoa; phylum Chordata; class Aves; order Passeriformes; family Passeridae; genus Chloebia; species Chloebia gouldiae. Next base: position 6,966,615 of record QUSF01000016.1, read on the forward strand.
CTGGTGTGACGTCCAGCTCTCTCCGGCTCTTATTTTGCCTACAACAGCAGACCTGAAGAGGCTCAAGAGCCAGGTGCTCAGCTGGGATAGATCAGCATAGATGTGTTTACATTACTGAAATGTTTTAGCATAGCTACAACAGTTTGAAAATATTTCCTGTAGGTAGTACCCATGCTGGTGATGGCAGCAAAGCTATGCCTTGTTACTCATAAAGTGAGTATTTTGCATTTTTACATTATCTTGCATTTTTTTACAGCATTTCCACATCCCACACCCCGCTCTTGCTGTTTGGCTCTTGTTTATACAGCTCGAGAATATTTTTCAACAAAACTTGTCTTTCCTAAATATTCATTTAGATTTGCCTGAATTTTATGAGAGTGACTTGGAAATGCTAAATAAAATTCTGACTTGCAGCGCTGTCTGGACCTCTACTAAACCTCCAGGGCAATGTGGATGAGAAGTGGCAGCTTTTAAGATGAACTTTTTCTAAAGGAGGTGTTTAATCCTCCTAAGAAAACCTTACAAATCCAAAATGGTAATATATTTCCTTAAACTGTTTGATCTATAAGCTTGTCTGGGTTCTTGTTCTCTACAGGAAAGATTTTGCCTCATGTGTATTTACATTTTCATTTTTTTGCCCATGTTTCCTTAAACTTTTTGCAGTAATGGCTTTGAAATGTGTGAAGATAACTAACTACTCAGAGGTCTAACTACATATTAAGGGACTAAAGTACATGATATTTAAAAGTTTTCTTGTTTGCTGGAGAAGAGTGCTTTTTTCTGACTTAATTAATTCTTTTAAGTAGCTGTGCAGGCAGGTTAGGAAGGCCTTTCCCTGACTGCAGTGCAGTTTAAGCTTTTTAATAATTTCAGCATGACAGTCCGTGAGATATAAATGCCAAATTGGTTTGACTGCTCTTCTGCTATTTTATACCCAAAATAGGTTATCCAAGGCATTTTTTTTCTGAAAATTATGAACAGGCTGATCTATAACACCCTGTCCTGTAAAAGATGCAATGAGATGAACTCACAATCAAGAGAAACTTCTAGCTCCAGCAAGGCAGTGCAGATCAGCTCAAGCTGGTCTGCTCTGCAGTGCCTGGAATAATTCTGTGGGGGTGTCTGCTTGCCTTAATGAGAGGCAGAGACTCCCCAGGAGAAGCAGCAGGGTTCTGATGTTCAAAACAAGGCAGTGGTGGCAGGGCATGGTGCTGCACAAAGGACACCCACCTGAGCAGTGAAGAGTGCTGTGATGATTTGTAACTGCTGGCTGGTGATGCAGCTCCACAGCTGCTCTATATTAGCAACGATATTACTATTATTATATTATAGCCCTGCTCAGCTTTCCTTCTCAACATGATGGGAAAAACTCTACTTCTTTATTCCCTGCCCCTTCCCCCAGAGAAAATGTTTCTTTTTAAGCTTTCAGGAGTCCCTAGGTTTTGAAGCAGAACCCCACTGTGCCCAAGTTGCCCACCTTGTGTACACACAGCAGAGGCTTCAGCTGACAAAAATCTGTTAGGATTGCTTTTCCACTGCACATCCCTAATAGTCTACCATTTTCCAGGCAGAAATAAATGCACACAAGAAGAGCACATGCGTTGGGAATCTGAAGTGCTCAGGATGTGTCAGGAGTTCTGCACACGCTGCACAGGTGACAAAAGCGTGTGCAGCCAGGCAAAGATGTCCTGGATGGGCTGGATTTCCTGTGCATTCACAAATTCTCTCCACGGCACACAGGAACTAGATGATCTGTCACAGATGAGCCACTGTCACTACACTTGCACTGCTGTGTTGGGGTCTGGCTGGCTGTCAGCTCCCTCTGAGCTCGTGCTTCTGGGAACTGCTGGCCAGAATAGATGGAGGCAAAGAGCTGCCACGGCAGCAGAGGCTCAGAGGACTCCCAGAGCCATAACAGGGACTAGCAAAAATTCTCAGCTTCCTGAATTCTGATTAAATAGCTTACCCACTGGATTGTCTTGTGAAGATACATAATTTCATAGCCCTTTGTTGTGTGTTCTAAAATATTCATTGCAAAAGTAAATTATTGTGTACCGGGGACAATACCACATGCTAAAGATGTCATAAGAGAAATTGAGAGTCAGCAGCTCCCGTGATCTGTGGGATAGGGGTGATTAACTGGAACAGATGCCTTTGTGAATCCTGCAAGGAACTATTATCATGCTGAAAAAAGGGGGTAAGAGCTGACAGCCAAGTATACTTTTTAAAGAAAGGGGTTTTTTGTGCTTTTTTCTTATGCTACTGTCAGAAAAGTCAGTAAGGAATGACTATAAACCAATATTTATAATATCCCTTCTTCCTACAGATGCAAACAGTAAAAGAACTCACCCTGCCACTGTAGGGTAAAATATCTAGGTTCTTCTCTGCATCCTGTGTATGCTCCACCATTCTATGGGTGACACTGTGATGACTCTGTATTTAAGTCTGTGTGTCTGTTTTTGGGGCCTCTTCTCTTTCTTGGTCAGTCACTTATAGCTGAGGGATATTACTTTGGGTAAACTTTTGCCTCATTAGTGTGCTTCATAATGCTGTTTCAAATGTACATTTAGCATAGCTTGGAAGCAAAAGCAAACCAGTCCCATTGATTTAACATATCCTAATACTAAAAGTAGTGCTGTAGTTAAAACTTCATTCCAGCACAGAGACTGCAGGGAGGCACGTCCAGTGAAAATCCAGCTGTCCAGAGTTCACCAGTTTTTCAGAAAGGAGATTATCAACTCTGCATGCCAATACAAACAAAAGAAATTGGTATAGCAACCTCTGTTTAAATTACTTTTAAAACGTAAGTGTTGAGGGGAAAAGGTGTAGATGGAAATAGGCCCCTGCCTCACAAACAGCCAACCCATCAGAATGCAGAATACTGAAAAGGTCATCCTGAAATGGCATAGGACTATATTTCATAAAATATAGGCATTACATTTCTGGAACCTCATTTGTATGACAAAAACTGTGACAAGAACAGAGGTTGGCACAAAATCAATATACTCTGGCAAGGTTGTAATAAATAATAAAAGTGAAGAACAGCATAAATTTTAACCAGTTTTCATTACAAGTTAAAGCTGGTCTGATTTCCTGTGTGATCTCTTGAAGCTACATAATTTCCAAAGAAACATCAGCAAAGGTATATTATTCATTTTGGATGAAAGCTGCTAAGGCAAATATCAGCGAGAGAGAGAAAGAGGGAGGGAAGGATGTTTATTACCTTTACTTGCACTTGGGTGTTACCAGCAGGACTGGAGGTGTGGAGGAAGGGGTAGGAGACAGATGGGGGCTACCAAACCCCTTCACAGTCACAGTCCTCGGCGTACCAAGGAACTTTGGCTGTTTTGGTGTTCTTCACCTCCAAGTACTTTGTTTTACACATGGCTGAGAAACTTCTCACCCACCAGCAGCTGTGCCATAGCAAAAGCCCCAGTTTCAACCATCCCTTTACAGAGACAGCTCGGCGTCTACATCCTGATGCCTTCATTTTCCAGTCAAATGTACCAGAAATATCAATTAACAAGCATAATCCTCTTGTGATAATCTGTTGCCATCCTCTGAAATTTCAGCAGCGCTGCTGCTGCAAAAGGATAAACCCATTAGTTGCAATTTTATCAGCCCAAATGGACACGAGCTCCTTCACTTGGCTCAGCCAAGGAGGGAATTGTCTCTAAGTCCTCCTTGGGCAGGAGTGACTCAGCTCCTGTGGTATCCCTCCCTGGGGGAGGCTGGGGAAGCCGAGCCTGGTCCCTCCACAATATGTCTCCATTTAGATTGACAACTTCCCCTGGCTGTGGGTTAACCTTGTTATGACAGCACAGCTGCAGTTTCCATCTCCCTGCACTGCACACGAGAGCTCAGCCCTCCCCAAGTGACAGCAGCCCTTGGAGTCATGGATTGCAGAGGGTGTTTCATCTCTGGAGCTGTTGGCCAGCCCCGAATCACTCTGGCATCAGCTTCTAATGGGGCAGATGTGCTTTTCTCTCATCTCTCTTGGGCGAGGGGTTTAGGGTCTCTTATACTGGTTCTGTTTTTGTTACTTTCTAGTGAAAAATATAAACATGTGTCCAATTTCATGTGTCTATTTGGCAAATGCTTTGTTGCTTGAACACCATTTCCACCCTGGCATCAACAGTAATGGTGCTCAGTGTCATCTGTACATCACCATACATTGCATCTAGTTCTGCCTGGAAAAATTGCATCCTTAATACAAATCCTGTTTCAATTTTTTTTTCTTGGCTTTCACAATTTAATTTTTTAAAATAAGTTAAAAGAGTGTTTGTTTATATTTTTTGCAGACAGTCAATGATGTGGCAGAAAGACTGGTGGTACTTGTGGACAGTGTCGTTTTTTATTATCAACATATTTCAGATAGAGGGCATGTTTAATTATAATCCTCACTTTTCAAATTCCCTTTAATGTTTTCCTTCCATCACATTACAACTCAAATTTGCAAGACCATTGATCATTTTTTTACAAATATTAGCAGACCACTTTGTTCTCTCTTTACCTCCTAGATATCTCCCTAGATAAGTACAATTTCTGGATAAGCATCACTCTATCTTTTGAGCAACTACTACATGATGATCATAACTGGCCAAATGTCTATACAATGATTTTATGTGTAAAAAATCTGATCATAACTGTGTGCCTTAGGACTGACTAATGTTGGACAGAAATAACTTCTGTGAGTGGATATTTTTGACAAATGTGTTGACAAATGTAGAGTGCAGCATTATTAAATTTGTTCGGTTGCCCTCTGTGTCTCAGGAATGTGCCAGACCCAGTACAGCTTTTAATCGCTTCACTCTCTACTCAGGAATTTTCCTGCTGTTACAAGTGCAGGCTGCTCACAATCACTTGGAGCCAAGACATTTGTAGGAAATTCCCTTTGTTTGGTATCTGTGTCCTGCCTCTCAGCACTCTGTAACACAGTTCTGCACATGCATTTCTGCTCTGCACCACAACTTGGCCCAACTGGCATTTCCAAGAGCTCAGGGAAAATAATTTGCTTCATGAACAGGTCTTCCAGCTATAACTGAGCCATATTTCTTAGATGAGTGTGCAAGAAGAGCTGAAGAGATTTGGGAGATCTGCTAACACACTGCAGACATATGGTGTTCAATCCCACAGGCAGGGAAGAAAGCAGGAAGGGGAATAACACTGCCCTAGGCTGGACAATCCTGGCCTGTACAGTCTTAACCATTCTGCAGGTCTGTCTGTCTGTCTATCTATCTATCTGTCTGTCTATCTATCTATCTATCTATCTATCTATCTATCTATCTATCTATCTCATGTAGAGTTGTAATCTTTATAGCTATGTTAAACACAGAGAGGCATAAAATTAATCCAAATAAGGACAAGTAGTGAACTAGAATATTTTTATACAATATATCTTGGTTTCATCAAATTTCAGATAAGGTTCTATTTATTGGAAGTTGCAGATCTGTACAAGCCTCCTGAAATAAGCCTCTGTAGGGACATAATGATTAAGACTGATTTACAACAATATCCAAGCAATGCATGCACAGTGGTTGGACCAAATTCAGTTTTTCTTATGAAGTTCAGTGTTAAAAAAATGGGACTACATACCAATGGGTACTGACTTAGCTGACAGTTATTGTTGTCATTGTTCTGGAGATGATATTGAATTCAGTGTCAAAGACTTTGGGTTGTGGCAAATTATTTCAGCAGAGGATTGACAACAGGCTGTGGAAGGACACAGTTGTGTGTCTCTGAAAAGCTGCAAAGCTCCCTCATATTGGAGGGAGGAAAGATTGCTTTCTCTCCTTGAAGCAACCAACACAAGTCAAAATGTAAATAAGAGAGCTTAGGCATTTTGGAGAAGTCCTTAAGAAATGCATATCATAATAGCAATGTCTTCTCTAATTGATTATGCAGTCTGAATCCCTGGCATTAAGTGCTTGGCAAAAGTATTACACTCTAGCTCTCCCTACTGGATTATTATTACACAATTTCTGTGTTTAATGGGTGCAATGTATTACTGTGTTAAACAATTAAAGAGATAATACAAGTACCTCACCATACTGCATAGATGTTTCATATCTCACGTGTATTTCAACAGATATGGCTATGGCTTGTGTCTTTACTTTGCTAATTCTTCCTGTTTTGTAGTATATCAGAAAGAATATATCTGGTATCTCCTGCTGCATTTTATGAAAAGTCATAATAGAAAATGAGAATATTTCTTTTGGCTGTAATTTCCAAAATTACTCTGTGATTTTTAAGAACTTAAGGTCACTTTTTGAAAATGTTTTAGGCTCTTAGAAGCCTGAACTTCAATGGCTTTCACTGAAGCTTAGCTGTCTGTCTGAAAAATCCTTTACTTATGTTTAAGTGTTTTATTTCAATTGTTTTTTGAAAGTCAATAGAGAGATGAGTCTATACAGATTTTTTTTTTTTTCTGCTATGCCCTGTTGTGGCTATCTACTTTTTCTGAGGGAAAAGCAAGCAGAGGTATTTTAAGTGAGTTAAAATATGTGAAGGTTATATTTTGCCTTTCTCTCCCAGTATGGCATTTGACATATCAGGACTAAGCTAAGGAAAGGTAAATTCCTCTCTGATAAATATTTGATTGCAATATGTTTACCCACATACTGCAATAAATTGGTCTTTAATGGCAGTAAGACCTCTTTGACACTTTATGACAAAGAAAAAAGTGTATATACACTTTTACTTGTATGTTGAGATAACAATGGGCTCATAACATAAGGTTTTGTTGTTTTTCTGAGAGATCACACCCATTGAGAAAGTTTACAAATAATTAGTCATACACTGTGCTTGTAAATGCAACAATTTTCTTAATAAAATAATTAAAAAGAATAATTCTATTGGTTTTTTTTCAATAATTGCTGCTTCACTGCAAAAATCTGTACAAGAAAAGAAATCAATTTTTTTTCTGTATGTGTACCTATGCTCCATAGTAAATATCACTTGAAGAACTGAAGCCATTTTATTATCACTATAAAATCCATAGGCATGACTTCACCCATACTAAATCAAATAAA
>QUSF01000016.1:6978645-7037190 GCA_003676055.1 Chloebia gouldiae
AGAACCAAGTTGAGCTGAAAACAGCAAAGTCATTAAATTAAAGAAATACAAGGAACCCTGCACAGAATTTATGGCTTATTGAATAAACCCCCTAAGCTTGTATACATCTCCTCTGACACGGAATTATAGTGTTTAAAAGCAAAACTGTACACCTGCAAGAAATTGATGAGTGGAAGGACAGGTCCATGGAGCACTTTGTCAACTGCCTGCCACTTTCAGTACAGCAACCAGTAAAATGTCACTCACTCTGACAAAGAAAGAGTAATTAAAAATATATACATCTAGTGGAGAAACTGGGCTGAAGATGGCCTACTAATGGCATCATATATCACTGCATGGCCTGGTGTGGAAGAAGAATGACCTGCTGAAAACACCCCTTTAAGAATATTTATAGGAGCTAAATGAACTTCATTATATCATCAGATATGCCATAAACACATCTTAAAAGCATTTTAGATAACCTATTTAAGGGTAATAGTATTTTTAATGGGGTAATCTAAAGGAAAACAGTTAATGTGGACCTGAATTCAACAATATTCTACAAAATAAGCCTTATGAGAAGTGGACAGTCACCTTGCTGTCAAAATCTGCTGTCACACTTTTATGATTAATATATTCTGCTGTTTGAGCCCATTTTATGATCCTTATATGTATTTTACATAAAACCCACCTGCATGATGCTTACACTTATTTTGTGGAAAGCCTGGTAAAATGACAATTTTTTTGGTCTTCTTCTGCATGCAAGATTTGGAAATGAAATATCTGTTGCCTGCTGGCTGATCTTTGATCCACGATCCTCAGTTGTAGAGAAGATTTGGACTTCAGTAAACAGAAATAGCATTCTGTGTAGGCTGTGACTAAACTCATTTCAGCACATTTGGAAGGTGCTAAACAAGTCAGTCCTCGTTTGCCGAGTTTCTGACTGGAATCAGGAAAAGTGAGACAATAAGAAACAAGAAAAAATTTCCCTAAAACATATGCATGAGGCCAATATTTTTCCCTTTCCCCCATGGCTTACTGACAGAAGTGACATATCAAACATATTTCATGCTATGATTTATTACCACCGGCCATTCCTGTAAGTTCAAACAATATGTTTTTCACACAATGAAAAAATGATAGCACATAAATATGTGGGTATTTGTTCTGAGCATAGACACAGAATATACAACAAATGTATTAATCCAAATTCATCATCTTTGAGAAGGAAAATGTGTTATCAGCCAAGAACCACATGCATGTTAGAGAGCTGTTCACAGGAGGGATGCTTCTAACACACAGTCCAAGGGAATGGGACTTATTTGGTTCATTTCTTCAAGCTGTGTTTTTCTGGTGTGGTTGTTTTCTTCTTGTCTTCCTTTTAGCACATTGAAGATGGACACCAGGAACCGTCGTGCTGCTCAATCTATTTTACCACAAGTTTTGCAACAGTTTTGTTTCTCTTAAAGTTTTAATTATCTAAAGGCCTATGATTGTGATAAAATGTTAGAGTTTATTTTATAGAGAAAGAAGAGTCTTTAAGTCTTGTAACTGAAGAAAGCACTTCAGAATAAAATCCTTCTGGCTTTGATGTGAAAATAAAGCAAATGAAGTTCAGAAATTATTATAATGTTGTGAGTGTACATCAGTCAAATGAATCTTCGAGGGGAAAAGAGAATAAAAAATAATTTGATTTATCATTTTAAAACACTGGTGTATTTTATGTCAGCAGAAAAATAAGAGCCAGAAGAAAGCAAATCTGAAAAGATGCTGAAGAGGTGAAGACAGAAAAAAAATGGATGGCAATCAGGGACATATAATGAACACAGGGGTACAGAAACTGTTTTTATTCTTGTCCCAGACAATTTCTCTGATCACATTTCTGGATTTTACCATCCTTAAAATAAAGCAAAAGACTTACAAATAAAGCCTTGAAAAAAAAAAGGTGAAATAACATAGGGTAAAGGAAGAAATTATAGTTGAGAGGCTTTTTGTCAAGTAGCTATTCTGGCACAGGAGAAAAAAAAAGGGTTTTAAATAGTTCTGGGAAGAAGTGCAAGGTACCTTTACTCTGTGCATTTTCCCCTTTAGTAGAATAAGAGAGAAAGGGTAGACTGAGAAGAATAATCACATTCTTATGCCTCTCAATGCAATATTAGACTGAGGCAAACTTCTGTTTTTTTCCAGGCTTTCAAGTGCCTTTCTTACTGGTGTGCAGGAATAGATCTGTGAGGTGATGCTCTCCAGATATTGATTTCTCATTTGTCCATCCTGAAGTTTCAAGTCATCCTTGGACAGGCAAGAAACTTATTTTTAAAATTCACTGTCCAGAATATTGTTCTGATATTTTACAGGAAAAGGAAATTCACTTTTCATGAATGAGGAGAAGAAATGCCTGATTTTGGTACTTATTTTTAGTTATCTGTCTTTTAAGGTCTACTAGTATTGGTGCTTGAGGACTGGTCATACTGTTAAATATACAGCACAAAAATATTAGAGATATCTTGCCTATGGCACATGAGGGAAGCAGTAGGGAAGCACTTCCCACTGGCAGCCAAGTAATCAAAACACACCCATGATTTTCTTTGACACTACTAAATTTAGAGAAGGAATATGAAAAACTGGCTTCCTGGGTGTGGTGTACCTTTCAGGGCACAAAATAAAGTGTAGATTGGACAGAGAAATTCACTTTCCTACTTTTTAGTCTGGGCTGCTGAAAAAGGAAGTTTGTTTTTACATGCTGTCCTGTATCTGTGCTCTCCTTCTCTTTTCTATTAACATCTGAATCCATGGGTCAGTTTTAACTAAATGGAAAGACTGAGATTTTTCCAAGATTATTTCAATTCTACAAGTTCAACTGACAACTGTTGGGGGAGAGATAATCAAATTTAAGTACTTCTAACCCAGGAAAACTGAATAACCTGTTTGTCTGTCCATAGCTGTATATGAACAAGAAATCAGCAACCTGTTGCTCCACATTCACCCAGTCCACCCTTACAAGGATGTGGGAAAAAACAGAGGGGCAAGGAAGAAAGAGGAGAAGCAGAAAAAGCAATTTTCATAACAGTGTGCAGATCCAAAGGGAATCAGTCTCTAGCATGGCAGATTACCAGCATTTTTATTAAATTTTATATTCCCTTTATTATTTATATAGACATTAATCTGCTACAGAGATTAGGGGTCTTAAACAGAGTTTTAGAAGGAGGTCCTCCTCTGAAGCCCAAGATTTTGCCCTTTTAGTTCCGGAGAAAGACAAAGTTGGTTGTCATAATTTTTATTAAAACAAGAACTTTAAAATATTAACCTTCAGTTCACAGAAGAAACATCCATGGGCACACAAATTCTATACAAAGTCTCAATAGTCTATCTATTGACAATGGTTGTAAATATTTCTTTTTATTTTACTAATGCTATTTACAAAATTTAGGGTGATACCATGTCAGTTCTTATTTGTATAGTGTGTGCTGTCATGACTGGATTAGGAATTCAGAGGACACCCTCTGCATCAGAATGTTTTGTAAGGAAGATTGGGAAAGGTGGCACTGTGAGTTAATAACTCCTTTCAACTTGTGATGAGGATTATTAAAAATGAAGGGGAATGTGGAAATTTGGACTCTGTTTAAATTGAAGTATTGAGGGGGAAGGAAAAAGTGTTTACCACCTGTGGTTCAGGGTAGGGAAGCACACTCAGAGATGGCTGAGAGCATTAGATTAGTGACTGCAGTGATATCTAGGGAATTTTAATTTGTGTAATTTATTCAGTCATTAATAAGGAGGACTAGAGTTTCATGTAGAACTCATTTTTATATCAGTATGTGTTGCAGGCAACCAGCAAGGAAAAACTTCAGACTGAATTTTATTAAGTAAAATGGATATGGTAAGTACCATGATCATTAGGGATGGATTTTGGATACAAATACAGGTGTATTAACATGTAAATGTTCCAATTTAATACAATCAAAAATGTATTAGGTAAAATATATTGGCAGCGTTTATGAGCAAAGAACTCTTGAGGACAAAAAAAAAAAGTATAATTTGCAAAAGGATTGGGAGGAAATACTGCAAAGCAAAACCTGAAAAATAAATTATTTAAAGCCTCTGTGGATGAGTGATAAGTTGTTAAGCTAATTGCAAGTAACAACAGAAGTAAAAAACCTCACAGAGTCAAAAAATTTGATACAGCTATAATATTTTAGCAGAAACAGAGTAAGTGTAGAAAAGAGCATTTGAAGAATGAGATAGAAAAATGAGTTTCTGTTGCCTGCTCTGGAGGGACGACTGGGGGGGTGAAATAATCCTGTGATAGAGCTGCTTCCAGTGAGTGGAGGATAAGGCAAGAAAAATAAGTAAAATGAATAATCAAATAGAAAATGCAAGATAAATTTAACCTTTTCCATGACCTAGAGTCCTTGGTTACAACATTGCTTTTGAGTCTCTGTCTTCTGTATAAAGCCACAAACCACCATAGGGAAGCACTGATTCTTTAAAGCATCACAGCCCTACAGTGTCTGTCCCAGACATGGATATGCACCTCTGGGAGACTCTTTGAATTGAGCTTCTTAGACATCTGGAGGTGAAAAACAGAAAACAATGTTTCATGTGATAAAGATAGCTTTCTCCCCCAAAAAGGGGAGGAGAAGTTGGTCCAATTATTGCTGGGAACAAACACAGGAGAGGAAACATTAGAGGTCTATGTATTTTCCAATATGTTCTTAGAAAACCCAACCCCACTCAGCAGTTGGAATTAATTTAGGGAAATATTAAACATCAAACTACTGGAAGGACATTGAGCATAATCTCTTCAGTGCTTGACAGTTTTGCATGAGTCTTTTTGTTCTTTCCTATGATTTAAAAACAAATATGTTAAACATCTATAAAAATGGATTGTCCAGGGAAGATGACAAATAAAGTTGTCAAACTATAGCACAAGACACAGGCCCTTCTCATTTCTTTGCCACATCTAAATTGCTTTACTAGTGCTGGACATAAAGTGGAACAGAACAGCAAGATTTTCTGTCTGTCACTTTTTTTTATTTTTTTCTCTTTTGAAGTAGCATGCAGTATATGTCCAGATGCAAAATCTGGGAGGTGGAGGAATTGATACAATTCCTATTTATTTCCAAAATAGGGTTGAAAGGTGTTCCTGACAAGAGCACAAGTTCTTCCTCCCTGTTCTTCATCTTCTGTGACCAGGAGTGTGCTACTTGGGAAGACAATGAATCTTGAGGTTATCTCTGCTTTTATCTCAGCCAACTTCTTGGACAGCACCTTATGGTTACTGGAAGTGAAGTATTAGTTAATGAAACACAATCTATGTTGTAAATAAATAAATAAAATAGTAAATTAGAAGAGTGTGTGGATAATTGTGCTCATATCTTGGCAGATGTCTTGCTAATGCTCAAATCAAATCATACCTAGGAGGGATATTCCTTTAATCTTAGGAGCAGCACTTCAGCTGAAGCCTTGTAAGAGAGGAGTGAGTTGTTTCTGTTCTGGCAGTAAGCATGGCAATATTTAATACAAAAATATCGAGGAAAAAATCGTATTTTTAGAAGGAAATAAGTAAGTAATATAGGCAATGGGTAAGGTCTTTAAAATTGGAAGAAATGAGGGAGAGCCAGAGAAAGTTCTCATTTGAAAGGGGGTGAGGGAGGTGTTTTATTCTGATATTCCAGATGAAAATTATGAAAGCTCAATTTACCTATTGTAATCTAAATTTTAGCTGTGCAATAGACCTTGGGATTGCTATGTTACGACCAAGAAACGAGGAAAATACTGCATCCTTCTAATGTGAATTTTCCAAGGTTTTAGTACGCCGGTGACAAACCAGTGCTCTTCATAGAATTATTCAAGCTGCCCTCACAGCATCTTTTATCACATTTGTCTGCTTCACTGGCGCTTTTGCTCACTCTGTCATCCAGCTCGTGTGTGTGCTGCAGGTGATCAGCAGGCAGCGACCCGAGCCTGCCCTGGCTGCATCCCCCTCCCAGGCTGGAGCCCTCCCTGCAGCACAGCCAGCGGGGCCGTGGCCACGAGGGAGGGATGGTGACCTCCATCAGAGAGCTGGGAGCCTCTGTGTCCTCAGAGGAGAGGTCCCCACAGCAGGCTGTGGCTTCACATTCACCAGGAGGAGGATTCCTATGGGGAAAAATAATAGTTATGTGGCTTGCAGTGCTCCTGATAAATGGTTGTGACAGCCTTCAGTGCTTCAGGCAGAAAATGGCAGCATGCTGCTGCTCTGAAATTGTGCTGTCAGCTCCTTTGGACCCCTTCATGCCTTGCAAAGGTAGCAGGAATCCTGGATAGCAGACAGGACTCTGACATAACCCAAACATAGAAGCCATGTGAGGCATGGAAGCAGGGGCAAGTGGCCTGGGGTGAATATAGAGACACTGGAAGCAGAGACAGGGCTGGGACAGCCACCAGGAGCTGGACCTGGTGAGGGATCTAAGTGGCCACAGAAATGGTGTCTATAGACAATTCAACATGAAAAGAACAACCACGGAAAATGTGGATCTGTTTCAAAAATGGCACAGGGGAACTGCTGAGAAGACAGATGGAAGACAATGAGGTCCTCGGCTCCCTCTTCACCTTGATCTTCATTGATAAGTTTTGGAATCCCAGGCCCCTGAGACCTGAGGAAAAGTCTGGAGCAAGGCAGATTTGCCCTTTTTGGAGGAGGACCTGGTAAAGGGACTTCTAAACAACCCTGGAACCTGATGGGATACAGCCAGGAGGTGCTGAGGGAAATGTCCCATGCCACTGCCAGTTCTCCCTCCGTTATTTGTGAAAGGTTGTGCTGATGAATAAGACTTCTGAGAACTGGAAGAAATCAAACGTCACCTCTGTCTTCAAGAAGGAGGATTCAGGGAACAACAACCCATTCAGCCTCACTTCAGTCTTTCAGAAATGATTTCCAAGCAAGGTGATTTGGATTAGCCAGCATGGATTTCTGAAGGGGGAACCATGCCTGACCAACCTGAGAACCTTTCATGATGAAGTGATGGGCTCAGTGAATAAGAGTGAGCAGCTGGTGTTTATCATGACTTCAGCAGGGGTTTTACCAATGTGTATATATATATATATATAATGTATATAAATACCTGGTTGAGGAAGTAAAGAAGGCGGAGCCAGACTTTTCTCAGTGTCTCCTGCTCAAGAGGCAGCAGGCAGCAACTGAAATACAGCAAATCACATGTAACCAGAAGAAAGCACTTTATTTTGTGAGGGTGTTGGTTGGGCTGTGTCACAGGTTGCTCACAGAGGCTATGGAATCTCCATTCTTGGAGATATTAAGAAGCCAACTAGACATGGTCATCAACAACTTCTGTGGGTGATCTTGCTCTGAGCGGAGGTTTGGAGGTGCCTTCCAGTCCCACAGTTGTTCTGTGGTTCTGTAATATAGCAAAGACATACACTCATTCAAATAATTTTTGCTTCTACTTTTGGGAGACTTATAAACTATTAAATGGAAGGCATGAAAAATAGATGAATGAAACATTTTTATAACTAATTTTAATAATGGAAATAATTTTTAGTATAAATGAAATAAGCTGTCTGCAATCAAACAAGGCATGTATTTTTTTAAGAGCTGAAAATAGGGCTGAAAATTCCTGTGTTTAAAAGTTTCCATGCTGTCACTGCAATAAATTAAGTTTCTAATTAAACACATGCTCACATACACACTCTTGGATGGGAATGCTATGCTTGATCAATAGCCCCAGGCTACACGGTAGCAGGCAGAATTATAGCAAATGGAACTGGATGAATGGGTTTACTTAATGACCACAATATGATTTATTTCTTTGGTGGGAAACAGGGTAGGAAGACATCAAATTGCTAAAAATATTACCCAAGCAAATTAAGATACGATCTTACAGGAGATAGATTCCCCAGGGATCTTGTGTGAGTACAGTAGATCAGAGCTCAGATCACTGTAAAAGAATCATACTTGATGAAAGTGTGTCAGCTAATCTGCACTCAGCTTGTTTGCCATCTATAATTAAGAAGGTTTTTCTGTTATGTTTTAATGTAGATGGCTTAGCTGTGGACAATTGCTGATTTAATCCGCACATTTTCACAGTGTCATGATTTTAGATCTTGGAGGAGTTTTAGTACAAGGAACAAAATTAGTGCAGAAAATTCCCCATACAGTAAAGCAGATGAAAAATACATCTTTGAGTAAACCTTCATGGAATTTCATTTTTTGACCACAGCCCCTTTTTAATTGGCATTTGCATTCAGAGTCAAAGAACAACCCGTGAAAGATGTGCCAGTGCAGGAACGTGCTGGAAGCTTCTGATGGTGAATCTGGGACTGGCAGCTACATTCTGGTCTCTGCCACTGGGGATCTGTCACTGACCCCCCTGACCAGTTTTCACCTTGCCAGTCAAGTAAATAAACCCAAGCAGAGCTGAGACAGAGAGAGAAAAGGCAGTTCTGAGTTTTGACTTTGCTGTAAGTAAAGGTTTCTGTCATGTGGCTTATTACCTAAAGTGAGCCATAACTGAAAGAGCTGACAAAACTAGCAGCAGAAGAAGTCTTCTTCAGTCCCCCAAAATACTCACATACATATATTAGTTTTGGTTCTGGCTGCTTTTAAATGTTCCTTCAGTTTCTCTTTCTCTCTACTTATTTATCTGTGAAAAATGCAGAAACTGAATATAAATCAGGTTTTGACTTTTTCTATAATTGTGCTTTTCAAAGAAGATAATTAAATTTCTGCCTCTTTGGGAAAAGGTCAGCATGTTGGGGTAACAAATATTCGTATCTCTAGGGCATTTGCCCTTATTAGCCATGAATCACTGTTTCATAAGCCTGGAGCCTTGGCTAGAATCCATCTAGCCTAAAATACTTTGAAAACCAATGAATTAACTGAGATCCACTTTAATAGTTCAACTTTATTACTAATTAACCTGTATATGCCCCTGTTTGTTATGCTGTAATTCAGAACCTAACACTATGGCTATTGTCTAGACATATATTAAATGTATGGTGCTACTCCTCCACTTACTTTAAGGATTTGTTGCTGTGCTGATCACTTGTTTTGTATACAAGTTAAGGCTGTAGACAGTCTAAAGAGGTTAGTGAAGAAGACTTTGCAAGGCTGGTGTTTGACTTCATGTTGACCTCCAAATCAACTGGCTCGTCCGCAGGATACAGCTTGCATTTTTGGTGCTGGAGAGCTTAGTCACAAGCTGACAAACTGGGGGAGAACACAGGGCTTGTGCCTTTTTTTTATTTTGTGCAATGATTTTTGTGATTTGAACTCATAATTACAGGTTCTGTTCAGATTTTCAACAACTTTTAAACTTTTGGGATGGCAAAATTGCTTTTTTTGTCACCTACAATTTCAGACTGAAGTATTGTGACCAATTTCTATGTTCTTATGACTTGGACCAGACCCATAAAACCTTTCAGGCCTTCTGATGTCTGCTGAGATGAAGCTGGAGCTGCCACCAAGCTGGGAATTGCTTTGTCCATGCTCTTGGAAAACAGCTGGCACTAAAGCACCCTGTGAGCAGTGGGAGCAGCCTGGGGCAGGGCTGAAGCTGAGAGCCCAGAGCATCCTGCTGGACCAGATGAAGCATGGGGACACAAGCATGGCTTTGGTCTTTGCCAGCACGTCCTTGCTCATCTTAAGTGTTCAGACCTATCATTACCTAAAGGAAAGTTCAGATACTCAAGTGACCCCCACTCTGCTGCATCCTTAACATCAGGAGGTCATTAATTTTCATGGAGTTCTACTTAAGATGTAACTATCTGACTGCTTTTCCTAATTTAAAGCCCAGTGGAATTGAAACACTGAGTTGTCCTCACTTCTCTCACTGGTTGAGGCTCATCCTTAGAAGATAATTCTATATTGTGTTTGTGCAAAGCAATAAAAAATAAATCTCCTATTCTGACCCTCATTTCCTCTGTGATTAGCCATTAGTATAAGTTTCCACTACTAAGAGGTTTAGATGTTTGAATCTTTCCTTTCTTTTTGGATGTGTTTAATTAATTACTCCACATAAGACTTTAAACCCTGGTCTTTATTGTACTCCTCAGTCTTCATCCTTCCTGCTGAAACACTTCTGTGTGGTGTGGACAAGAGATGAAGGGCTGTAAGCACAGCGTGTGCCTTGTTATGAGAGTGTTTGCTAAGAAATCTGGGTTCCTCTTGAAATGCTGGCAAAAGTTTAGGCATTTTAAGTATGGGTTGTAGCAGGAAGAGTAAGAGCGTGTCCTTTTCCCTGGGGTTAACCTATGGGGTCACATTTCTGTTTGGGTGCTTGTTCACCTCCTTCTGCCCTACTGAATAGGGAATATTGATATTATATTTAATATTAAAATGGAACAATCACAATAAAAGGGCATAAGAGCATTTGCTCTCACATAAATCTGTCATATACTGATTCAAACCTTCACCTGCAAGGCACAAGAAGTGAGTTCATAGCCCTTCAGAGGGAGGAATGGAAGTTGGAATCATTAAACTTACATGTGTGAGAGCTCTTCCATGCGGGATTTCTGTATTAAATGTTACAGTAACAAACAGTTCATTCAAAAAACTGAAAATTTTGGTAATAGAGAACAAGTAAAAATATGAGTGTGCCTAGTCATGCAAAAGAAGCAGATGTTAGCAATACATTAAATTACAACTCCAGGCACAGGCATAGTCTGTCTTCTTTTTTTTTTTTTATTTGCTATTGATCTTCAGACCACAAAAAAACAAAAGCTTTTTCGTAATAATTTAGTATTTTTTCAAGTTCTGCCAAAGATCTGACAAAATGCAATGACTCTCTGATAATAGGTAAGTGTGACTTTATCCAAACACTTAAAATGATCTTAATCTATGGCATTAACTGTGGTATAGAATTTGCCTAAAAGAATGTGGGTCTGCTCAAGGGGAGCAGAGGAAAATTTAGGTAAATTTAGAAGAAAATGAGTGCATCACCTCATAGGAACAAAAACTGCATCACCTGGTTTAGAAAAGACCAACAGAAATCAAAAGTTGGTGCAAACCAACAGGTTTATGGGGCCTGATGTCCTGTATGGAAAAGTGTCCAGCAGCAATTGCTTCAGAGAATGGAGCAAAAGACTTGCAATAGGAATCTGACTTGGAACAAAGCTCAGTCACTTTTTCTAACCATACCAGTTATTTCACTATTTCAATTCCATTTCCACTAGCTGTGCCTTCTCTGTGTAAGGAGAAAAGGTAAAAAGAAGTCTTGATGTATACTCTACACAATTTACTATTTTATTTTTATTACTTCTCCTATAATTTACCTCTGCTCAAAGATTAATGCTCTCCAGACATCTTTCCCAGAAGGAAAATGGAAATGGATTTTTCAATTTAAAGATGCAAACAAAACCAAATCTTCCTCTCTGAAGACAACATTGAAAGTATACATAATGATGCCAAGTGAAAGGAATTAAAGAAATAATCTCAGCTACACTTCTATGACTGGAAGGCCTTCAGTATACACTAAGATCTATATGTATTTATATTTATGTACTTTAAAGAGAAGTGTGTGTGGGGAGGGGTGGTTCTGTTTGGTTTTTTTATTTGGAGTATAACCTGAAGAGTTTTTATCAACCCATAAGAACTTTTTGTATTCAAACATTGCATAGTGAAGCCAATAAAATGAAAGAATTATTTCTAATGGAAGTTTTGCTATACAGATGAAAGAGGAAGGATCAGAAAAGTGCTTTTCTCTTTAAAGACAACCCTAGCAATGCATAGCTGTCTTTCAGTGGTGCTAATTTAATATTTAGAGTGCTCTGACACCTAACTGTGATGCTCTCATTCAAAGGTATAGCAGCTCACTGAACTTGATGTCACGAGCCCTTTCCCTCATGTTCACTTGTGACTGGGCTTTCCCTTACACGGCTGGGAAAAAAAGGGGGAATAATGCCACATATTTTGGAGGATTTAAGGAAATTAGGCAAGTAAAGACAACAGCCAATCAGAGTTTGAAGGAGGTAGTTTCAAGTATTCCCATGGTTTCTGTATCTCTGTAGACCAAGGCAGACTCAGAAATGTGTTGTGTTATAAGTTAATGATCTGTTAGAAGAAAAGAAGAATAAACATCAACAGTCATAAATCCAACTTTTTTTTTCTACTATTTGAATGTTGCTTCCTTGTTAAAAAAAAAGGGACTAAATTTTTCTGGCATTTAGGTGCTGGGAAAAAAATCTGTAACAATAAGGGTTTTCCACCCAAATTTTTACATAACATTTTCTTTTAAAGGTTTACATATGTAATTGAAGTTTCACTTTTATAACTTCCTCTGTCCACCCAGCCCTGTTCCTATCAACACAGAGGTGTTGAATCACTTCATAAGGTGAAAGCCATAATTTTCCATTTTGACTTTTCAAGTAGCTCTCTTATGGTTACCTTGATGAAATTATGCAATCTAGGATATTTTTCCAAACCCATGTCTGCTTTTTGGATTATCCTTCAGGGCTCCATTGTGCTAAAGTAACTAGTGTTCTCTAATAGCTTTCTGTAACACCTCTAGGGAAGTGAAATGGCTTTTTCATGTCTGAAAAAAAAAGTCCCAGTTCCTTGTCCTATTGCCCTTGCCATGAGACAGGGCTTTGGCAGTGCCTGTCAAAGCAGCCTTCTCTATGATATCAGAAATGTCAGTGTAAAAGCTGCCAAATTTTTGATCCTGTTGGCTATGGGCCTTTATATTACCTTGTGGGGGTGTATATTTTTTCAGCGTATCCTTCATCTTAATGGAGTGTGATAGCTTATGAAAGCCAGCTTGACATTCATTACCACATAGATTTTTTTTCCTTTTGTCCACCAATAATATCTTTGTGATGGCAGCAGAAGATGGCAGCATGTTTACATAAGAAAAGAATTGGAAAATATTTTTGAATTTGTAGGTACATAGGACAGTAAGTCCTTTTATTCTTTGGAAGCAATAATACCAAGCATGGTCCAGTAAGAGTTCATACTCCTGCCATCTCAGGCTAACAAACAAACAATTCTTTTGTCCTGCATAATTTGTTCATCTAACTTGTATATGGCACAGGGCTGAAGCTTAGAAACTGAAATGTTCATCAGTGGCCTAAGTACTCTGAGTGTCTAAATCCCTTTCTGATAAAACACAGATGAAGAGATGGCTTTCCCTGTCATCTAACAATAAAAGCATTTGTTCTGAATTCAGGAAATACAGGAACACATGTTTTAGCATTATCAGATGTGTATCTAACCTACTGGGCCATAAGACATTCTTTCAGAAGTTTGCTACTCTGTTTTAGTAGACACTGGAACACCAGTCTTAACTACTTTACCCTTCCTCAGCACTTTTCCAATGATCTCTTATTTTGTCTTGAGAGGATTCAATTATTTCATGCACACTGAAATAATTTCAGCAGGGGAACTGCCTCACATACAATCTCCTGAGCCAGGCCACATCAAAACAGGGCTGGCAAAATCTGACAGCCTTGTAACTTGAGGTTGCCAGCATGTTCATGAGGAGGCCCTGTGACTGGCTGTTGAGTGTATTTATCCACATTTTTCTGATTTTTCCACTTAGCTTTAAAAAACAAGGTACAGGGCCTTGGGGGTTTATGTTCTCTTAAATGGTGAGTTGCTGTAACAATAGTAATGGCACACTGACACCTTTGTGTCACAAAGGAAAATCATATTTAAATGCTAGAAATGTATTCAAATAGCTGGGTGGAGAACACTTAATCCAAGTGTCCTGGATCATGGATAAATGCTCTGCTGCTATGCTGTTGGGCAAAAGCATTCCCTGCCACACATCAACAAACCTTGTTATGCTGGGACACAGGCAGTCAATGCAGTCCTGCTCTCAGTTGCTTTTGCACTAGCAATACTTCAGGAATAGGGTTTAGGAATTTTTGGAATCCCAGCTTTGAGCTTTGTTGTTTTCTTAGGGTTTTTCCCCCAGAATGCTGCCATGGATTTAGACTTTAGTGAACAATAGAAGTGAGCAAAAGTCCCAATGAATCAAGAGAGATGAGCCTGCATTTAGGGGAACAATTTCTTGGCTTTGTTATCTCATTCTGTGTATCAGGGATGTCAAATCAGCGTTTTAAAATTGATTTCTCACAGACCAAGGAACAGAATAAGACTCGGAACCTGCTACTTCCAATCCATCTCCCTCTGATACCTTCCTTAGACACTTTCATTAATATTCTTAAATGCTTAAAGATAAATGAAAGAAATCATGTCCTTTTAAAGTAAATAAATAAATACAGTGTGAGAATTTCCAATTGTCTCCATTAAGAGCAAGCAGATGGCTCATTTTAGTGTTTTATTTTGTTATTTACAGAACAGCAAGCTTGTACTACAGCATCTCTTCATCTCCAGAATTTCTCTTCCAAGATTATGTATAGGCTCTGTCTTACTAGTAATATTTTAATTCATCACCATATATTTAGCAAACTCTTCTTTTATCACTTGATGACAGAAGGGATTTTTTTCTCTGACATTTATTGCTTTTTAAACTGTATTTCTGGTACAGTGCCAGGCTTCTCCCAAAATATTGTAAATAAATGTGAGTAATACGGATTTGGATTTATGAAGCATAATGGTTGGATGCCTTAACTATGAAGAGATTCTTTATCATAGTCCACCAATGTGCGGGGAAACTTTTAAGACGTGCTTTCCTGCTTTATTTTACTACAGTCCTCATAGGTTTTAAATCAAGTTGCTTTGAGATTTGAACACAATTACAGTAACCAATCTGACATATACACAATGTGAATAAAACACTCAATTATATACAGCTATTTTAACACTAATACATTTTACACGCATAAAATACAGGCACCTTGAAATAAAACTCTTATCTCCCTCACCTCACTTATCTACTAATTACATATAAACTCACACAATCAAGAAAAGAGAAAAGATTCCTGTATGTATATCATTAAGGAATATAAAAGAAAGGCTTGTTATCTTCCTTCATGCTTATCTGTAAGACTCAGTAATGTTCCTATCTGTAAGAGTATATACTCTCTCTATATGTGTATGTTCATATATAGTTTATATATATAAATATATCTCCCTTCAGACTCTGAATGATTAATACAGTGGCTGGGGAAAGCATTCTGTATTCACTTTCTGCAATCAGAAATTCTTTGGATGCAAAGCGCCCATTTCTTCCTTGCAGGCACTGTTTCGTGAGACCATGAAATCAATCCTGCTACCCTTTTGGTTAAATTTGGATTCAAAATGAAAAATTGCCTTTCCTCTAATGTCCTTATTCTCTTTCAGTCATTATTCCACAACCTGGATCATTTATTTCTCATTGTGTAGTGGATTAAATATGTTGGCAACAGGCTTTGAAAACATGGCAGCAAAGCAAAAACACCACTCCTTTGCATCACATTCCTTACATTTTTTGCATGATGATACATTGTGTGGTTTACCTTAAAGAATATGAATGAACTTTAGTCCAGAAAAGAAAATATGTGCCTGGGTACTTCAGGAATAGGGTTGAGAGATATTTGTAATCAGTAGAAAATAAAGCCCTTGCCCAGAATCATGTGTGACATTCCTGTCCCTCTCATGATGTGGAGCTAGTTAACCTCTGAGCTCAGTGTACTGCAGCTGAAGATAAATACTACCAGCTTGGGCTGTGGTGGGTTCTGATGGAACCAGTCTGGGAATCTGAATTTCCCCCACTCCTGCCCCAGGGAAGAATAAAGGGCCTCTTGTGCCGCCTGCTGCAGCTGCAGGGGCTGGCATCACTTTTCATACACTTGGAGGCCACATGCCACACGTCAGACACGATGCAGGAATGCAGGCAGCAGATCCCTTATCTGCTTTCCATTCTGATATTTAATGATTTCTCAGTGGATCCAAACATTGCCTAAGACTTCCAAGTAGAGGAATGACCCAGATCAGAGAGATACCATCCGGGAACATTTCCCAAGTGCCTGTTTCATGGGGATGGGAAAGGAAGCAGATGTTTTCCATCAGCAACTAATGCTGAAGAGCTACTATTACTCCCTCCCTAACCACAAGCTCTGTGCCATAATCATCTACTCCCTTCTTCTGCTTCTATAGATGTAACAGCAGCATGTAATAATTCAAATTCTGTCTTGTTGACACAGCTTGCTTCAGCTGTACAGAAAGCAAGTTGTTTGTACACCGAGTCTGTGGACACATCAGCACTTTGCAGAGAGCCTGAGAGGAGTTGCTGCTTTCTCGATGGCAAATGCCTGCTGTCGTCCAAGCCTCCCAGAAATCTGTGGCAGCACCTTGGAATAGCAACACACAGTAAATTTCTGTCAGTGTGGCATGATTATTTTTGTTAGACTGGATCACAATTTTCCCCAGAAATATTCTTTGGAATAATCCTTATTTAAAAAAAAAAAAAAAAGTCTTTTCCTCTTAATTCAGGAAGTTGATCTCATATAATGCTTCTTTATTTGCCTTGAGTAATTATGCTGGTATGAATTCGTAGTGCAGTTGTAGGAATTGCTTCAGTTGGGTCTGTGTGATGGGGAATGATTGTCATACACATTAGGCTTTGTAGAGATAACAGGTATTCTGATGTATCAGGTTGGAAACTAACTGAATAAATATGACGTCTAATGGATTATATTGGACTTAAAATACAGGCATGTGTGCAAGAATGTCCCATAGAGAATATAAAAGGTCAAAAAGAGTGAACAAAAAATGTCAAATTACATTAGTATAAAAAAAGGGGAGAACCTCACCTGTTGAACTGAAAAAGGTTAGCTGAGGGACTAAACAATTTATTTTTTGATGTCAAGATGTCTATTCTGTGAGGATGAGCACCTTAATATTCCATTTGGACAATTTGGGTAATATGATAGCTGTTATATATTTCTTCTCCTAGTTCACAGCTGTAGATGTTCCAAACTGTAAAGCAAAATCCTTAAAACCTCTCCCTTTTCAAGCTCATAGAGACCTGCTACTCACAGAATCCTATGGAATCATGGAATCATAGAAGAGCCCAGGTTGGGAGGGACCTTGCAAGATCCTCCTGTCAAGTCTTTCATAGGAAAGGGGAGCCTAGATCAGATTATTGAGTCCTGCCCAATAACACCTCAAAGACCTCCAGTGATGGGTAGTCCACCACATCCCTGGGGAGGTTGTGGCAGTGACTGATAATTCTCACCAAAAAAATGCTCCCTTACCATGAGAACTAAAGAATTCTGAAATGTTCAACAGTACAAAGCTTTGCCTTTTTGTTTGTTTGTTTTTTCCTATCAAAAGGCTGCATGGACACAACTGTGGCCTAGGCTCTGCTCAAGGTCAATGAGCCAAAGTTGACCCTAAATTCCTAGTCCCCCCTAGTGTAGGTAAATCAGGACAATCCTGGAATAATCCTATTCCTTCCATAGTGAGAGGTCTGGAAAAGACTGAACTCAGGATAAAAGTCACTATAAATATGAAGCATGTGGGACTGAGGAATGTCATGGGACTATAAACCCTTCACAAAAATGAAGGATCCTCTTCACTACAACTGCATTATGTGTCTTGGATACCAATCCTGAAGAACAAGGAAGGAGGATAAGTACTTTTACATTTTTAGAACAAATTAAAACCTGCATTACATGAAAACGTGGAGCAAAGGATGCTGAGAAAGGAAGGCTAGGAGGGGAAGTTTTACCAGAGATAAAAGGAAAAGAATACATAGATGCTCCCTGAAGAAAAGCAGATGGGATGAAGAAGGCCACCATAGCCTTCTTCCTATGTTCATTTTAAAGGTCAGTTTTAAAAGGTAGGAGTCAGGTGTGGAAGACTTTTTTCCCTCCCAAGACATTCCATCAAGAAGTCTTAGGAGACAGCAAGTAATAATGATTGATAACAGGGTGTAGGTATTTTTGCACTATTTTTGGTTTTTTAATATTTTCCCCTGGATTTAACCATTACTTTGTCAGAATAAATCTTCTTTATACATTTCAGCTTTTTTCAGGAGTGACAAATCTATAATATTCTTTTTTTCTGGGGGGTAAAACTCCATTGATGTTTTGCAGGAAAACCTTGTAAGAACAATGATTATGGAGGAAGCTTCCCTCAAAACTCTGTAAGTTTGGGGACCTACAAGATCCAGTGCTAGGTCTCAGGATCAATTCTCTCCAAGCACACACAACGCAGTACATTCCTTGTAAGGTATAAGAAAGAGGAGGCAGCTACTAGGCTGAATACTCCCAAATTGCTACAGCTGATCAGTGCAAATTTCCTTTGGTGGAAAGATATGACAAGTGACAAGAGGGAGTGGAATGTTGCTTTGTTATTCTGATTTTTCACTGACAAACACAGATCAGCAGCATGTGTGAAAGGAGCCCTCAGAGTCTATGAAGCAGGAGGAAGCTCAATATATGATGTATAGACTTTTTTTTGTGCTTCATGGGGCTGCTGGGATATGAAAATGCCATTTTGGGGAAAGCTAATTGCCTGTTCAGCAACTAAAAGCAAGATACCTTTGTTCAGTGAGTTACAATTCCCTGAAGTACACTGCAGTAGCAAAGCAGTAATTACAATGCAGCATGTCTTAAAAGAACACCATTACACATTTCATGAAGAAAAGGGTAACAAGCATTGCTGCTCCCTGGTTAAAGAAAAAGATTTAAAACATCTTGAGCATGATCTTGTATGTTTTATGAATATAAATTTGTCTTCATACCTATTTCTAATGTGGAGACTGTGCTTGAAGCTTACTTACCCTTTTCAGACTGCTACCAGGCCAGGTTATAAGCTATTTTGTGCTGCTGGCAGCAGCCCAATAATATAAAACACATTTTTAATTTTCTTCCTTTACCACCCCCACCCCCCCTTTTTATGTTTTTTTTCTGTCTCCAGCAAAAAGATATTGTCTCACCAGAAGGGAATGACTTGTGGGTAAGGCAGCCAGTATAAATTAAAGTGGGGTCTTTGGCTGAAGAACTACAATGAATGTTCAGAAAAGGATGGTAAAAAAGAGAAGTGGGAGCAGACAAAGGAAACCAGGCAACAAATACAAAAGAATATAGGTTAATATATTTTTGATGTCCAAACCAGAGTGAGCATAGTTGCAGAATTCTGGAAATCATAAACACCTTAGAGAATTAAGACTACCTCATAAATGGGAATAGGTAATTTCTTGGGGATTATTTATAAATCACACTTTAATTAAAATGTTGGGAGAAGATGAACATATGTTTTAAGAAATATTTAATTATTAAATGTTAAATAATTATTAATAACTACAAGCATGCTCTAGTTATTTACTAACCACTATTTATTTAACCTTTGACAAATGGAACACTTTCTATGCAGAATAAAATTGCCAAAGGAAGCTGGAAAGAAACAAGATATGAATTAGGATTTTGATAGAAATCAGTTAGGAAGGGAACTTGCACACAAATTACGTTGTGTTGCATTATAGGTTCCATACTCTCTCCTAACAACTATGTAATTTTCTCATGTCTCCGTGGCACATATTTTGTGACTTTTTCATTAAAAAAGCCAACACAAACCCAATAATATTTTGCCATATAATACATTATTAGAAGAATCATAAGGAAGGAGGATAAAGGAGCAAGTTTAATAAGTGCTGCAAAGCATACTACTCCTCCTGAATGTTTGTGTTGAATTTCATATGATGTATGAGAAGCTGACATGTCCTGTGGGGGCTAGTTCACATTTTTTTAATGAAAGGTTACAGTACTCTGGACCTATAGTTTATTTAGTTTTGCACTAGAGATAAATATTTATTAAGGCTTTGACTCATTACATTTTGTGCAAACCTTGCACTCCAAATCTGTGTGATTCACAGTATACTGAAAATAGAAATAATACCCCTAAATCACACCTGTCTGTGAAGAGAAAATCTGCCAGTTCTTTCACTCCCAACTCATCACCTTGAGACAGGCAAGGAAAAAAAATCCAGAAAGAAAACTAGCTGCTACTTAGGAATGAATTCACTGGAAAAATGTTCCTTTGTTAAGAAGTCCTTGGCTGGGATGGCTGGGAAAATGTAGAGCTCAAAAAAGTTAATGTGCTTCTTAGGTCACCTAGCACCTTATTTTGAAAAATACCTGTATCGCTCCTTTTGTTTGACTATTTTTTTATTTATTTTTGGGGAGTTTTGGAGTCTTGTTTGTTTGCTTGTTTGTTTTGAGAGAGATGAGTTCAAATTATTTTATGTTAGGGAGATGTAAATCACAGCCTTATACCTCTGGCTGCATCCATCTTTTAAACAAGTGTGTCTTCCACCTTATTTTGTGATGAGCTTGACCCTGTCATAGTCTAAAAATACTTTGATGAGTCTCTCTCTAAATAAAAAATCACAGCCTTTGTGAAGTTCAAGTGGACTCAAGGTTATGCAGTGCTAATCAGTTTTGTGGTTCTTAATTCTATTTTCAAATTTGGCCATAGCAGTCTTTCAATTCACTTTTGTGGCACTTGATTGATTTTGTTATTAACATTACAAGTCATGAGATCAGATAGCAGTATGTTGAACAGACATGCACCAACACCAGTCTACTGAAACACATATTGATTTGCATCAGTATTTTTAGCCTAGGAAAGTGTTTAAATTTTGGGCTTAAAATTACACTCTATTTAACAAAGATGAAGGTATTACAAATATTTATGTGACTGCAATATATTAAAATATATATTTAAATATCTTTATGTTAAATGACATCTATAGATCTGCACTGTTGCCTTATGCCTCCAGATAAAACTGTAAAGCTGCTGTTCCTGAGTACAAGAAAATCCATTTTGAAACTTTAATTAAAGAATAATCTATCAATGGCAAATTACCAGAGGATTGATATGTCACTCACAGTGTTGGCACATCATTTCAAAGAACACAACTGAAATCACAGGAGAATAACAGATCTGGGTATTTGTTTGCACTTAACAGACAAGGGGAACATAACTAATATAATTTCTAGAGAGTTTCTATATTAAGAGATTAGTCTGAAATTTCCTCACTCTGAAAGAAAAAGCAGCACTAGAGCAAATCTGCACCCTCTATGAAATCGGTAAAACCTCTACTAAAACAAGTAATCACTTGATATGTTTAAAACTACTAGTTTGTGTTTTATTAATTGTGCTCATGAAGTCTCCATACTGGATGAACCCTAGTAGCTTTTTATTTGACTTCCTAGAAACAGTTCTTGTAACCCTATTTCAATTTACCTTTTAAAATAATGCAAGAAGAGGCATCTGTGAGGATATGAGAAGTAGGAGCTTTTTCACCCAGTTCTGTAATTCAAATAAATTAATTTTTACATCTCCTTCCTGGTCAGCCGTATGTGCACTTCCTTGCATAGAGCTGTTTACAAAACAGGGGGTCTGTGTAGAGTTCCTATGCAAATAATAGTAAAAGCTCTTTTAAAAAACCCTAAGTGATTAGAATTATTCAATTTCCCCATGAAATTGGGATTTTTTTTTGTCCACAAGTTGTTATTTTTAAGAGGCCTGTAACAAGATAGATTTCAAAGGAGACATGTATGACCTCAGTATGAATAAACCAAATTTTAGCTTCTCCTGCTTAAGAGAAAACACCGGCATAGTAAAAATCACAGTGAACAATAACGATCAGGTTTTTATTCCTTCCCCACAGTGTACAGTTTTACCTTTATCTCATCCAGGAGAACCTTGTGAATCAGATGGAATAATACTTCCATCAGAATCATATGGGAATTTCATATAACCCGAAAGCAACTTGCTGGCAAGACATAAACCTATTATCCTGGGCTATCTACAGTACCCTGACCACCTCATGCACACTTATCCCTTGGCTATAATCCTAGATGTTGTCTGGTCACCATTATCTTTGTGTTGGGTTAGTTGGCTTCTCTTTTTATTGCCAGATACCAACTTTTTGCATATTTTTGACCCCTAAAACATATCCAACCTTCTCTACCCTTGCAAGGATGTTAAGTCTAAAATAAAAGCATAGAAATTCACATCTAAAGGTCAGAGCTACAATTCTATATTTAGACTCAGTTAAACTAAATTTCTTTCAGGAACTACTTTGAAGTCTCAACCCAAAGGAATCCATTTACTCTCTATCACGTCCTTTGGCACAAATGCAGTTGCATTATGTTTCTCCCAAAATCTATTCACATTTTCTATATGAAGAGGATATTGGAATAAAAAACTGAAAGATAATAAATCTGATGTAGTTAGCCTTCTTAATTAACAGCAGTGTTAATGAGATTGTTGATTAGACTATTTCTTGACCAGAACCTCCCAGTCAAAGTGTTGACTGTCCAGCCACTGCTTACACAACGTTCCATCATTTTGGCTTCAGGCCCATGGTGGATTTCAAGTCACACCCTTACTTGGGTCCTTCATGTGATATTTGTAGGATCAAAAGCACTACGAAAGTGCAACACTGGGGGTTGATTGTATTCTGATTGTACAGGATTGATTGTATTCTGATGATTGCCTCCCTTGTTGGTATTTTATCACATAATTTGATACCTCTTGTACTGCTTTAACTGAATGGTACATAACTTTGTGATATTCTTCAAATAGAATTGCTTCCTCCTGCAGAGGAAAACATAGACATTTTTATGGAGTTGTGAGTCCTTCAAACCTCTCCTCATCTAATGGTGGCCTCTTCCTTGCAGTTTTGAAGATCCTTTCCAATCTGTGGCTTTTAATGCAGAGGATGTTTAACACCTTGCAACACCTACCATGTTTCAGGCACCTGAGAAGAAAGTTTGACTTTCTAAATCTTCTGTGACTGGAAATTGGATGATTATTTGCAAGAATTTGCATTTTTGTCTTGTTGATTCTTCTTAATTTCTTTATTATAAATTTCACTGTCTGAAGATAAGATATATCTTTCCTAACAAGACCCCATGTTTGGAGAAAATAGCCAAACCTGAGCAATTCTAAATGGACTTTTTGTTCCTGAATAATATTTTATTTAATAAATCCTCTTGAACAATTTTTTTTCAGTGTGAGAGTTCCTTTTTACTTAAATTATTTTAATAGTAGTATCTTTATGTTAGACACAGCACTATTAAAGATCTTCAATAACAATCCCATAGTGTTTAAATAATTAATTAGTTGTATGGGAAAGAGCTTCCTAATGATGGCATTATTCCATTGCATATTGAACATAGCAGACCACAATTCTAGCAGGATGGACAACTATTAACAGCAAGCTTTGCTATGATCACGGGCTTTTATTATTAGGAATTTTAATTTAACTATAAATAAGTGTCAACACATATATTGAGAAGGATAAAATTACACTCTTACACAAAAATAAAAACACTCAGAGCAGTTTTATAGCATTTAGTATAAATGTTAAACAGGATTTGAACTGGTAACATTTTGCTACCTGGACTAAAATACCTCAAGAGCATATAATTGATTATGTTAGAGATATAAAGAACTTCTCTAGAAGTTCTAAGAAGTATATATAAATCAGTACAAAATAAATAAGAGATACTGGTGGTCCTTCACTATGCAAAAAAGACATATTTTCAGCTAAAAGCATTCTCACAGCTTATGATGAGTGACAGTACATTATAATGGTGTCACTTATTTCTTGGAATCAACATCAGAGGCGCAGGCTCAGGAGTGTTCATAGATCTTATGTGGTGAACAATTTTTAAGTTTATCTATGTATTCAGAAATGCAGGGGTGAAAAAGAAAGGGACAAAAGTAATGGAAAACCACATTGGGTTTAGTGGCACACACTATCCACCATGAACACGTAGCATACAGAGTCACACGTGAAAACACTTTGTTACCTCTCTCTGCAGGACACTGACTCAGCCCCTAAGGCTGGCCAGATTTCTTCTGTGAAATGTCTATCTTGAAGCTGGCACAGTGGTAAGATTATCTTATCTAGTTCTCTCTGTGCAGCCCAAATACACTTTTTGCTTGAAAACTGAGGGATTGTCCCTTCTTTGGGGGAGATTTTTTTCTCTAGGTGGATGAACTGTTTTCTTTTCTGGGAACTATTTCCAAAGAGAGTCACTCCAAACTGGTTACAGGAAAATATTTCCTCTCAAGTCTGCCTGATTCCTTCAGGTGAACAACTCTGTTTGCCTGTTGAAGTGAACAGTTTTGTGGGGTCTCAAGTCTGTCATCTAAACAATCTTTATCTTGGAGAAATGTAAGGTGCTCTTTACTCATATGACCAGTTCCTTTCTGGTTTTGGGATTTTTGGGGGGTTTTTTGGGTTTTTTGTTGGTTTGGTTTTTTTGTTTTTGGTGGTTTTTTTTTCTGTAAGAAGGGGACAGAATCAGCATAAAATATGTATCTGGATTGCTTGAATCTGACCAGAAGTTCTTTGGATAATACCTGGCTGTCTTCCTGTATTGCTCTTCCACGATTCATTTCTTCACCTAAGATGGTCAGTTACCAAATTTAAGTATTTATGGCATGATTATAAAATGTACAGAAGGTTTACTTTTCCCTGTAGCTTCCATGAAGACTTAAGAAGTTTTGGAAATTCAAACTCTACATTGCCAAAACTGGACAGACAAAATTAATGCACAGAGGAGTTTTGTTTGTTTATTTGGTTTTTATGGTGGGGCTTCAAACCCGAATGCTTTTCCTAACATTATGGAGGGAAATGATGTTTGATTCAGTCAGTATTCAAAGGTTGTCATAGTGTGAGATGCTGACATCTGGTCATCATTAAGCATCGCTGTTCACACATGATATTTTACTTAGATTGAACCAGGAGGCAGACAGTAATTTATATCCTGCAGACAGTGGGAAAAAGGCTGGTAAAATGTGTAAGTGATCATGAATAGAAGTCTCTAGCAGGTTCAGCTGTGGGGTAAGGTATGTGAGGAGACAGTTTTAAAAAAGGAAATCACACTTTGGTGATTTTCCTGGCTTAGAATAAGGAGGCTCCACCTCAGCTCATCAGACGAGAAGTGGTGTTAAGGTACCTTTCCCACAGAATGTTGAGCTGCATGCAAAGCAATTTTTCAATACAAATTCTGAGCTCCTTTGGAGTTTTCTGTTATTTTTACATCTATTTCTATAAAATTTTCAGGGGGAAATACTTACAGCATTATTTCATTCAATTTCAGTTGGCAATGTGAAATTTTATATTAATAGCTGTCAGGCAGTCAGTCAAATATCCCAAAAGTTTGCCAGAGAACTTCCTTAACTTTGCCAAAGATTAAAATGTCATCACTGCCACTAGGGACATGGGGCATGTTCTAAATTATTATATGGATTATACTTTTAAAAGTTTCAGCAGCTATATTTATTTCAAACATTCATTTCTTGCACTCAGTACTTCAAAACTTTATGAATTTTCTTCCTGAACTCAGGTTAATAACTGATCAAAGACCACTAATTTAGTAGACCTCCACTTCAGAAATCCTATTTTAAACTTTAATTCCTTGTACCTATACCTTTATATTTTTTCATACCTTTACAGTCTTCAAGAGCTTTCTAAATTTGTACAAAGTTCAGGAAAGTCTCTGATACTGAACAGACTTGGAGAGAAGGATTAAACAGTGAGACTGATAAAGTGATCTTGTGGGATCAAAGAAGAGGTGGGTGACATTGAAACTTAAAATGTTTCAAAATTCTGAAAAGGGAAGGGGAAGGGAAAGGGGAAAGGGGAAGGGGAAGGGGAAGGGATCCCACTGTTATCTTTCAGTATGAAGATAGTTATGGAGGTATAACAAGGCAGGAGAGGGAGCAAATTAAGGCTTTTTTTTTCAGGTCTAAGAAATTTCAGTGCAAGCTGTAATGTCTCCACAAAACTGTTCTCTACCCACCTATCTTTTTACTTCTGTGCACACCTGGCATGAAGGAACATCCTTGTATAGAGGTTTTTGTGGGTTTTGCTTTACTTCCTTTCCAGAGGAGCAGTTTGTAGCTTTCATCGTTTCAGCCAAGCACTGAATAAAGCCTTCAAAATTTGTCCCCATATCTATTACAGAGGGAAAACACTCAAATGCCTCAGTATCTGATCAGTGTACCTATTTCATTGTCTTTACTCATAAACTGTGTCCTAATTTCATTCATACCTGGGCTTTTGGGGAGAATTATCTGGGGAGAAATATGCTTAATCATATTAAGGCAAAATAGGCATGGAAATGGATTTTGTTTCACCTCTCAGTGTTTCCTCTGTCATTCTGACAGTTGGATAACATCTTGCTGAGGTTGTGGACATAAGGACTGTCCTCCAGCTGTGATACACACATGCAGCAATTCTCTTCCCAGTGATCTTCTCTGAGTGCACAGACACAGCAGATGCTGACAGCTACAACAGTTGACCATCACTTGCAGAACAAACCCAAGACAAAAAGATCTTTCTGGATACTGTGCTGTTGAAAACCTACCACTAAGAACCCCCAAAATACCCAACATAACAAAGATAAACAAACAAACAATGCCAGCTCTGGTGAGATTTCTATGTTGAAGAAAGACTGGGGTTTACTGTGTTTTTGTAAAATAATCGTGGTCATTATAATTAATATTGCCTTCTAACAGGAACAGCAATAACTAGAAGAACATCAAACATGACAAACAGCCCA
The DNA here is from genome assembly GCA_003676055.1 of Chloebia gouldiae. NCBI lineage: Eukaryota > Metazoa > Chordata > Aves > Passeriformes > Passeridae > Chloebia > Chloebia gouldiae. The sequence goes on from QUSF01000016.1 coordinate 7,005,100, forward strand.
TATGTAAAGAACTGAAGGATATTCATATTACAGACTTTTATGTTTCTGTGGTGCTGGGCAATTTTATTTTCATTTTGAGCTTTTAGCTCATTCACTGTCAAAATTAGCACATTTTCACTTGAAGAAACCAAGACACTTTGAGGCAAAGATGACGTTAAAAAGACCACCTTAATAGTTAACATTTGAAATTTTACTTGGAGAATAAAGGCTGCTTCCAAAAGTGAAATTATTAATGTGAGATACTTAGAATAAAAGCAAACTCTGGTAAAAAATATTTTATGATGGAATTGTGGATTTTTAAACTTTAGTTTTCACTTTGAAACAGTTTTCTTTTAATCTATATTCAAACTCACTACATGACTGTCAGCTCTTTATGTGTCTTCATCCTGTATTTCCATTCCTCATCTAAGCATGAATATTTACAAGGTTAATCTTCAGTACAAAGAACATGCAAAAATTTTTTTTTCAAGTATCAAGGAAATGTAGATAAGCCATGGTACTCCAGGAAAAACTATTAACTTTTAGCATCCTTAGCACTGATTAGCTCTAAGGTAATTGAGATCAGTTAATGTCTCACTGGGACAAGAACCTTATTTTTTTTTTTCAAAGTCTATCATCGAAACTTCTGTCTGCAGTGAGAACTCCAGGAACTGAATGGGATTCCATCTCACCTTCTGCAGGCTGCTGAACGTATTTCTTATAATTTTAAATTTAAACCTCTCTGGGATAGTCTCATTAAAATAGAGCATTTCATTGGCTGATAAGGGAGTAACAAAGCTGTTACCCCTTTCTGGTCAATTGTATCGATTGCAATCCTGACATTTTCAAATGTATTTCTCCATTTACTCCAATTATACTAAGCAGATTGTTAAGAAGATTGTCTTGGACTTCGAAAGACATGCAATGAACCAGCTCACTTGTACTTGTGTCAAAGTTAATTAATTTTTCTAAATCTAAAATGACCAGGGATACATTCTGCTTTCTGTTTTGAATTAAAATCACTTTTTCACCACAGTGTTATTCTGAGTTTGTATTGATTTTAGGTTCAAAGAGCATTAAATTCAATTCTAAATTTTCTTTTAACCTGTAGAGAACATGGAGGCATCAGAAGCTCTGCTTAGAAATTTCCCCAAGGGGCTCATCCAAAGCTTAACAAAACATTTTCAGTAACTTAATTTCACTTGACGTCTTTGAAGAACCTTCTCTTTTATCCATCAGGGTCAATTTTTTGGGAATGCTTTTATTCAAATGTAAAACATCCCAAACTAAGAGTAGTCTTCTTTTAGCTAGAATTATTTGAATATTTGCAAATGCCCCAAAGCAAAAACAACAACAACAAAAAAGAACACAAAAGCAGGTATTTTAGAGTAATTTTTACTTAAAATAAAATAAATCTTTGGTGGCTTAGCCTTGGCTGACAGCCAAAATCCCACCCAGCTGCTCAGATACCTCACCCAGAGGGGAGGAAAATAGGAAAAACAAGAATAAGACAGTTCATGTGTTCAGATAAGGACAGGGACATCAATTTCTTTTGTGTCAACCATGGAATTAATTGTCAATTAAAATAAGTATTTAATTCCCGATGCAGGTACTAGTAAACAAAAATAATGTGCATACACATTTGAAAAGAACAATTCCCCTCCTTTTCCCAGGGTCAGCTCCACCACCTGAGCAGTGCAGGCAGGGCAGGGGGTCACAGACCAAAACCAGCTGTTTCTGTCTGAGGTTTTCTCCTTCTCACATCTTTCCCCTGCTCCAGCGTGGGCTCTCCAGGGTGGCAGCTCCCTTGGGAATGGCCATCTGCATGGACTGATGTGGGTGCCTTGTCTGGGGCCAGGCACAACCTTCTCCTCCTCTTCTTCCTCCTTCTGCTGCTTTTCTGACCTCTCCTCTTCTCTTTCTGGCCCTTTTTGTTTTCTGTCTCTGTTTGGCACTGTCAGCCCCTTCTCACATGTAGCTGCCACGGTGGGTCAGTTGGAGTTGTTTGGAATCAGCTGTGCTGGGCATGGAGCAGCTCCAGCCAGTCCTCACAGAGACCCCTCCTTGACACAAACTCAAAGGAAATATTTCAATCAAACCTTAACGTTTGCCTGGTTCTTCAGGATTTGGCCCCTATGGTGTTTGTGCACCTTCAGGTAATTCCAGTGAAGGGCACCTGTAGCTGAAGGGCTGTGGAGGAGGCAGGACAGGCAGCCTGCCAGCTTGTACCAGGAGCATGTCTTTTAGGGAGCAAATTTAGAGGTCTCCCCAGTGTGCTGTGCCATGGATCACACTGTGGCACAGGTTCAGAGTATCCAATCCAGGTTCCTTTGCAGATCAGAGTGCCCAACCCTGGCATCCCTGGCCCAGGCCAAGCCCAGGCACAGGTCTGGGGCAGGGCTGAGTTGGTCTGAGCAGCTGCACGCCCGAGCAGGGCATGGGCATGGACACAGTCATGGATGTGGGCATGGCCCAGGCACGGGATGTCTGCCACAGCTGCACCTCTGGCCATCCACAGATGTTTCTTACTCTTCTTGAGAGCAAGAAACGTGCCACTATTTGATCTGGGATCTGTCAACTCCCCAGAGAATTCTGGCCAGTGTGCTACGATGCCTGCTTGCTGGACTAGATGCAATGAGCTCAACAGTATCAATCTAAAACCCAGTGAGGCAGAAGCCATATGACCAAAAAAAGATAAAAAATGCGAGTAGGTTTGACGCAGTAATTACCTCTGTGATAGCTCTTTCTAGGTAAGGTGAATTGATGATGACAACTTAGTGAATTTTGCCTTTCTAATACTGTTTTCTGAACAAAATTCACCACAGCTGTCAATCAGGTCATTTTCCCCTCGAACTAAATTAGCACCATTTAGTTTAACACTGTCTTTTGTAAAATGCTGAAAGGTGAACTATATTTTAATTCAACCTTGAGAATATTCTGGTGTGTTAAAAGTTCTAATATGTGTGTAATTTTATTTTTTAAAAAAAAGTGTTGGACATATGAGCTTCCCTTTCTCAACCTGATCCTGGTCTGAAGACCAAAAATGAGAAAGCATTTTTTATTCTTTTTACTTTCCAATTATAATGAATGATATTTTTACTTTGATCACAGTTCCATAGATTTCAATTTCATATTTCTGTGTAGCCGTAAGATGTTGTCTGCTTCATATAGTACTTTCCATACTGGGATATTTTGTTTTATTAGAACAGCAAATGCCTTTTGAAATAACACTTGTGTCTCTCCTGCACTGTCAATAAAATGCTGTAAGACTGAGTGATGCATAGGACCTTGCATAGACTTGCTACCACTACAGGCAGTTTGCAAAGAAGCTATGGCAACATAAAGCTGAGTATTTCAAAGGTAGTTCTCAAAAAAATAATTTTTCTTCTTGAAATAGGAGCTACAAAATATAGTGTGCTAAGGCAGGGTATGCTAGGAAGTGGTCAGTGAGTTCAAGGATGATTTTAAATTCCAATTCATCATGAAGGTTTAAATATTTTCATGGAAAGAGTGAAAACTCGGATTCCCATTCCTATTCTAAAAACTTATTTTATCTAATAATATTCATAGTTACTGCTTCAGGCAGACTCTACTTCTACCCTGTGTTTCATCTTTCAGTGCCCTGATCCCTTGGCTGAGGACTCAGGCTCCCTAAGGATCAGGGAGAAGCTTTTTTGGGAGTACTGTGCCTACTGTTCTCCACTTGCCTGTCCCACAGCCCATGAGCTGGGTTTGACACAAAAATATGAAAGCTGGCAAATTTTCTGTGTCACAAGCCAGACCCTATCAGACTTACCTATAATCTACCCAGAGGGATGCTCTGAAATGTATATGAGCTCCAGACCTGGAAATGCAACAGAGGCTTCATGACTTTTTCCGTGTAGAAAGGCACAGCTTTGGGAAAGTGAAAACAGACAGTAAGCACTTACATTACTAGGCTTATAATAGATCAGTAACCTTGAATGGATTTTCTTTATTATCATTTTAAGTGCTTAAGGTTGTCTCAGGTCTGTTATTTTTCCCTTTTACTAATATCAAGTGATCTGATCCCACAAAACAAACTGAACCATTATGACGAGGCGTGCATATAGTAGGTTTAACCAAGTTCTCAAGTCTTCTGTGTCTGCCACATTCTTCCAGAGCCATTCACATGCACAGATGATGGGTTTTATTAACTTGAGAGTGAATCAAAACCTGAGATTCCCTCGTCTTCGTGCACAGATGCAGACACCTGGGACTCACTGGAGCTATGTGGTGAGCCCAGGTAGGATTTAGCAGTAGCACTGTGTTTCCTCTAGGTTCACATCTGGAGCCTCCTCAGCACATCACAAACTGTTGGAATCTGTGGTATTGATGATTCTGAGACTGTAGAAAGTCTCTGTCTTTCTGCCCCGTTGCCAAAAAAGAAGTCATAATTCGCCTGTGCTGGTTTTCAAGGTTGTTTATTCTTGCTTATCTGTAACTTGTTCTGCTGCCCTGCTGCAGGTCTGTCCTGCAGGGCAGCATGTGGGGCTCTGCCCCTCAGTGGGATGTCACAAACATTATATACCAGAAACTACCTGTGCTATATTTACAATAATGTGCCAATATCCATCATCTACGTTGAACAGTTGTCCCCAGCCTAAACCAACAGAAAAATGCCAACACTACAGTGAAACATGGAGGGCATGAAGAAGAAGAAAAAGGACAAGACACACCCAATTTCCTCCATCTTGTCCCCTTTGAACCCCTCATCTAGAATCCTAAAATTTTATTTTTGCACCTGTGCCGCACTTAATTAATGCTTATATCAAACACTCAGAGCTGGTAATTCATCCTGTAAGGTTGAAAACTCTTTTCCATGGACAGAGATCAGAGACAGTGTCTCTGGGGGCTCTGTCCAGGGGGGTTCCTGACCCTTGCCAGGGTCTCAGGCCTTCCAGGGTAGCCAGAGGGAAGCCCTGCATTCCCACACAAACTGAGTCACTTAGGGTTTGAAATGGTGATGGTGTCATCACTACCTGCTAATGAAGGATAAAAAAGACACCCATAGGTCAAAGACAGTCTGCAAGTTGCTCCATGTGGCCGCTGCCTCCTGTGAGACAGGAAGAGGAGCATCTGCAGAGCCTTCCCTGGGCTCACTCCAGCTGCACCCACAGGCAGGATCCATGCTGGGTGCAGCTGGGAAGCAGGAGCATCTGCTGGCACAAGGACAAGCAAACCAGATAGTGGCTGATGGAAGAGAAGGGTGAGGCAGCTTGGGACAGGGATCTGCTGCCTGCTCAGGTGTTTGAAGGTGTGCAGGGGGCCAGGAGGAGCAGCTCTTTGCCCCACACAGGCAGGCAGGGCTCTGTGTTCCTGTGAACAGGATCAAGCATCCCTGTGGGAATGAAGGGGAGAAAAGGCACAGGCAGGGAGGTGAGGCAGGGGCTGCTCTGCAGGCAGCAGGAGGAAGGAGTCCCACAGGCACACTTGGCACCAGCTGCAGGCTGGACCACCCTGGGCCCCATAAATTCTTGGTTTACTGAACTGCACAGCCTCCATCCTCAAGGGTCTGAGCTCTTCATTAAACCTCAGCTTAACCACTCTGGCCTCATCTGAGCTTTACATAACTGCTTGTGTGATTAAGAAAATTTGGTCAAGTCTCAGAGGAATCAAATAAACCTGAAAGTACTTTAAATCTGTAACTTAAGAAGGCTCTTCTTTCTGGTCTCTTGGTTAGAAAAAATAATGTATAAAGAAAAATTTCTTTTTTCTTTTTCCTTTGTGAACAGTCAGATTTCATTCCATACCACTTTATCCACCATTTAATGAAACTTTTCATCAGACATACAAATTGGATAATGTCAGGCCTCCCTTTAAAAACTGAAATAAATGAGTGAGCCTTTGCTAGTGAGCAAACCTTTTCAATCAGCTTCTGTGTAGAAGCAGTTTTCAACATTAGGAACTGGATACCTCCCATTAACATGACTTAATGCAGCTGTGAAATGGTGCCAAACTTATGTAATACAATTATTATGTGGTGGCATAGTGTAAAATAAACCAGGGCTGCCACTGTAAGCTCTCATTTGTAACAATTCTAGTTTTAAAAGCTGATGAAGAACATCAGGCAATTCTGTGGTAAAAGGTAGATCTGGGAAAGCTCAAGGAGTCCCATGAGGATAAATAAAAAATTGCAGTACAAGACATCTTATCAAATTTACAGCCTGTAGCATTTTTGTGCTGGTCCTTACTTTCCTAGAGAAAAATGGCAAAACATTCTTTTTATCTGCAATTAAATAAACATGAATTCTCAATATCTGCATGTCAGAAATCAGGCTGCAGAAACTTATTGTAGGGTCTTGATGACTATTCTGATTAAAACAATGAACAAAATCTTGTTGATTTAAATTAGATAAACTTTCTATTGGTCTAATCCTCTGTACGAGGAAGAAAAAAACAAGGATGGTATTTTTTAAATTATGGTGGGTTTTTGTTACAAAATACAGGAGTCCAGAGACTACATGTGTAAACAGATGATTCAGAACAAAGTCACCTGATTATAACTTTAAACAAACATATGTGAATCCAGCCAGGACTTCAGAAATTATGTTTTAGACTACTATAATTGTGTTAATCCACAGGATCTTTACAATGCAGGTCATTCCAAAGTCATTGACTAAGCTATGCAATGCTAAAATTTAAAGATATTAATTTATTTCCCACACATTAAAGTAATAAAAAGGCATACTCCTTCCCTTCCTGTTAGCTCATTTAAGATTTTATGCTTTGTGGCCATAATTTGGAAGCATTGCTTAGGGCAGACCTCTGCTGCTGGAAACTAATCTTAATCTGTAACTGAGTGAAGTTTTAGCAGCTTTGTTCCTCCTTTCATTGTTTTCTGTGTCTTTCCTTGTAGACCTTGTGTCTACACTCACTTAGCTACTAAATATCACTTGAAAAGACAGATGAATAGTCACAACTTTTTTTTTTTTTGGTTTTGATTTTCTTCCTTTTATTGATCCCTACTAAATAACACTGCTAGCCAGAGAAAGTATAATATCATTCTGTGATTTTATCATTCATTATTAAGGTATTTAGAGCATTCCACTTTCAAAATACCATTTTCTCTCACTGAAACCTTTCACTGCTTTACTGAAGAAGTTCTTCACAGCACACTGTTTTCACTGCCCTTGTGTATTAAGAGGTAGAGATGTGAGAAAAAAGTCATCTTGCCTTGAAATATCATATCCTGGAACTTAATATTTTGCTCTTTTTCTACCCCACTGTAGGATGAGAACTTTGCTGTTAAACCTGGCAAATTCTTACATGACCCACTTAATTTTCAGGACAAAATACAGGGATCTCCAGGGGTCAAAACCTGGGTAGCTCCTTTGTTGGGGCCAGATTGTTTCTGGGGCACTGCTATATTCCTAAAAAGACCACACAACTTTTAGCAGAAAGGCAAAGGTGCTGTCTGTGGAGTTCTTTCTGCAGCCATGCTGTCAAAAAAGGCTCTTTGTGCAAAGCCTTGTGATTGAGCAAAGGTGATCTCATGGTTTGCTGCCAGGTCCTTTTCCACCACCCCCTGAGGCTGTGGAGTCCTGCCAGTCAACTTTTGCCATTTACAGACCACTCTGTGAGTCACTTCACTCCCTAAATAACTGGAACAAGATGCAGATTGATTTCTGCTGCATTACCGAGCTCCTGCAAGGAATGAAGCACAGCAACCTGGGCAGGGACAGGGATTTTTTAATGGATAGGTGAAAGAAAAATCTGGAGTTGAAGCAAGCTCCCATCAGCATGGGATCTTTCACAATTGTTTGTGACAGAACTTAGGTGCTAATTTTCTCCTTTATCTGCTCATAAAGAAGAAAAGAAAAAAAAAAAGGAAAAGAAAAAGAAAAAAGAAAAGAAAAAAAAATCAGAAGATACCCTCCCCCCACAAAAAACCCCCAAACCCCCCCCCCCCCCCCCCCCCCAAAAAAAAAAAATCCACAATGAGGAATTTGGGCTTTAATTCTCTGTAAGGACTCCTGAAGCACAAAGTCTGTTATGTGTTTAGACAGAATTAAAATGAGATGCAGAAAAGGGGAGGGTTACCATGGAATTATGTTTGCTGTTTCATCACCATCACCTGGTTGCATTTATTTTCACATTTGAAGTCCATAGTTCATGAGTTCTGTAAAGGTCAATTATTACAATAATTTCTCTATTTTAATTATCTTTGGTTTACATATTTGCATTTTTGTGAAATTTTACTATAATTATTTCCTGCAATCTGGCAACTTCTCACCACCCCAGCTGCACAGTTGCTGAAGATTCAAACTTGACAGGAAACCTGGCAGTTAATTTTGTCTATAGGGTGTCCTAAGTTGCCATAGAAATGGTGAGAGTTCTGGCCCTTAATATTTCACTGAAAATCTCATGATGATGATATGAGCACAAGGAAATTTGTTGTTCAAATGATCACTAAAAGCTGGAATGTTCCCAAGGGCCAAGGGCAGCCAGGTGCATCTTAGAATTTGTCAGGAAACACTGGTGGAAGGTGTTGACTCACAAGTTTTGATGGCCTCAGTTTCTGGTATTTGTAGGAAAAATCAGTTGGCCTTCAGACACGAGACTTCTCTAGGCATAGAGGAAATATAAATAAATCTCAGGAGAAAGAAATTTTAGAAACCCTTGCTGGTTTACTGGAATAAACTTCTGAAATTCTGAACGATGGAAGTTTGTTTAGAAGATACAGTAATTGGTACTCCTTTTGTATTACCTCCCAAATTTTAATTCACAAAACACACTCCTGGTCATACACATTGCACTATGTTTGTGCTAATCAAAATAAAATAGTGGGGGCTATGTTGCTTATATGCTGCAGTTGAAGGAAAATCAAAATTGTTACTGTACACTGAGAATGTGGACCCTCAGAACAATCTTGTCACAGAGTTTTGAAAGAAAGGTTTTTATGTAGTCTGCATATATTCTACTTACTTATTGCTATGAGGTAAATTTGGTTACAGAAAATATATCAGTTTAGGTATCTGTTATTGATAAGGGAAAATCTATGGCATTTATAAGGTTATATTTGACTTAAATTTTGTTTTGGCAAACAACATGGGAAGTGCCTCAGTTTTCAGACTGCTCTCCAAGGTGACAAGTTGGGGACATTCTTTACCCAAACAATTTCTTGGTTCACATCCATGGACACAACTTAATTTAAAAAATTTAGATTAATGGTGTACTATAGATCTTTGACAGACCATAACATGGACCAAGCTACACCTGCTATGTTTCCATTTGCTCTTAGGTTGTTTGATTATCTACAGAAACTTCTAAAAATACACCTGACTTCTTCCATTTCCATGTGTAGCACTCCTTGAATGGTGACTTTAAAATACAATTAGCTCTTGGGAGACCTCCTAGACTCTAATGCTTTACAGCAACTGTGGACTCAACCTTGACAAACTTTATGTGGAAGTACAAGTTTGGTGTAATGATCACACAGAAGCAAATACAAATAATTGACAGAAATCAATAGGCCAAACGATGTTTTTACGTGGAAGTCTTCCAGCCCAAAACACACACTTTGAAATCAATATGTTTATTATGAATTTACTGATTGTTCCATGGCTAGCCTGACACAAAAATTTAGGATTGGGATTTCATAGGGTTTATATGTTGTATCACTTGCCATACAATAAAGTTTAGGCATCTCTTCTTAAGCAATAAGAGGAAGAAATCAGAACAGGTAAATCAAGCCTCTAAATATTCAAAACTAAAGCTTATTTGTAAATACTCTAAATAACTAGATTGAGAAGGAAGCATTGGCATAATTACAAAAAGAACGGCATGTAAAACTAAGTCTTTAAATAACTGCAGGAAGAATGTGATCCACAACTAATACTTTAAAGCTCCTTTGTAATCCAGATTTTTTATTGTCAGGATAATTTAAGAGAATAAAATAGATATTTATCTATTCAACAAAAGAAATATCAGACTTGATACCTCATCCTTTTGTAATACATACTAAATTGATTCTGCAAATGTTTTCATACAATAATATCAGAAACCAAATTAAGAAAAATTGAATTCTAGATCAATATAAATTGTATTTGCAAGATATGATTTAACAGATTAGAAATGCAGTTAAAAGACTGTTACAGAACAATAATAAATCCAGGAGGACAAAAAACCAGTTTCCATTAAATGGGGAATTGCTACATGAGGTAGATAAAGATTTGGAAGTTAAAATCATGCATCAATAACTGAACAGGCCTTGGACCTGTCAATGTTTGGATAGAAGAGCTGTAAGAAAAGCCCATTTGCTGCAGGAAATTTAAGTCACTGACCCTCTGAGACTCCACTAGAACAAAGTCACACCACTGGGTTAGGGAGGATGCCATGGAGCTGTGATTTGTCAGCATTCACAGATGTTATTGAAAATACTATTGATTTGTGTGCTGGGTTTATTTTTTCTTCAGCAGCCAAGTGTGTTAATTCTAGTTTCCTGCATAATTTCAAACAGCTGGTTATATTGAAGGCTACATAAAATAAAAGATGTGACTCATTTTATCCTAAAATATTGGCTTTTTTCTGCCTTATTTCAAAATTGTTATTGTCAAGTCAAATCAAGTTAGGCAGACTGATCTTATCACTCCTTTAAGAATATTTTTTTGTACATTTTCTGCACAAAGAAAAGCAAAGTTTTTCTAACACTTTTTTTTTTTTTAGGAAAAAGAAAATAGATTATTTTAAAAACTCTAGCATTCTCATCATATGGAATTAGAAGCTAGATAGAAAGAGAGAGTGGCCTTCATCAGAGATTTGCCTTACCTGTAAAAGTCTACTCAAACTTGATACCTCTTTGGAAATCACTGTGCATGCTTGTTAAATGTTATAACAGTTGTATAGTCCCAAAAGTTACCATCTACCCTGGCAGTGCTCCTGCTGGGGCCAAGAATGACTTTGGATTGTCTCCCAAGACACTTGAGCCATACCTGGTGCAATTAATGTCTGAAATTTGAGTCTGTTCTTGTGGTCTCAGTGACCTCCTATGGATGTAAGGACTCAAGGAAACCTCCCAGATCCAAATGCAGGGAAGATCAAGTCTAGCAGTAGGATGAGAGGAAGGATCCCAGGGAGACAGAGAGGGACGTTAATGGCAGTCCTGTGTGGAAAGGACTGTGATTTAAAGGGAGCAATGGGAAAGGAGTGGGGGCCAGCAAGGCTGCTCATGATGGGACAAAGCCCGAGACATGAGCACAGTGAGATGTGATAAAGGTCCCAAAGGGAAAGTCTGGGACTGGAGGCTACAAAGAGCATGGGGAAGGGAAGAGCAAGAGAGAAAGTGAATGAGAAAGCAGAGATGGAAAGTGCCTTATGAAACAAGCTTATTGTGTGACCTCGAGGTCAGGAAACCTCCACACACTGAATCAGTTCCTGCAGCTTTAATGAACTCGATACTGGAGGGGAGACCATAAGCACCAAATCTAATCTTAGCCTCTTTGTTTCAGAGCCTGGCACTCTAATCCCATTGGGATATCTGCACCATCATTTACACAGATCTGCCTTTCTTCCCCTAAGACCTCCTCTCAGAGGCTGACCTACCTCTTTCCTGATTCATCCTCCCCAGGAATTTTTCTACTTTTTGTCCATAAATCTCCCAGCAGACCTGGCTCCAAGTCAGATGTTCCATCTCACAACCTTTACACTCTTTGTATTTATTTGTGAAAACAGTGCTGCTGCTGGAACAGGCAGCTCTTGGATATCCATACAGCTCCTGGTGGCTTTATATTCAAACCAGTCTATTTTGCTGTGGACTAGAAAACCCAAAACACACAAAAATCTATAAAAAAAATGACCACTAGCAAATGCATCTCAATCTCCTTAAAATAAACACAGATAAATGTTCCTTTAAAGGCAGAAGGAGTAGCTATAGTCTACTCAAAGTCTACTCAAAGCACTTTCGAGAATTTAAGCATACAACTACTACTTACTGTAAATTCTTACTCAGGTAGCATATTCCCTTTAGAAAGCCAGAGAGATAGAACAAATTGATGGCAATTTTATATTCTTTCCTTTTTTTTTTTTTTTCATGTCTGAGGAGAGGGGAAAACACAGAGAAAAAAAGCAAAGCTTCTAGACTGGTTGTGGCTGTTTAGGCAAGAAGTACAAATAATAAGACACAGAAATGGGAATTCCATTCCTCCATTTTGAGCAGAATTGTGAGCAAGCCCACTGACTTCTCTACACCTCTTTTTCTCTACCAACATTGTTCTTTCTGCCTTCATTTAGCTGTGTGGAAAGCAGAGATGTACTTGGGATGCATTTGTAAGTAGGTATCTTGTATATGCCTGAAACAAAAGAGAGAGTGACTCTCAGCCTGTGGTGCCAACCTCTCCCTGCTTGTATTGCCTGAGATTTAAGAAGGAACTTAGCAGCAAACTTTGGAAACATTTGCAGCAACTTCATGGAAGTGAATAAAAAATCACTTTTGATAATCTTGCAGAAGAGGTGAGGACTGATGGCACAGGGAGAGAAAATAAGACTGCAGGAGCTACTTTACTTGGCAAATGGGTACCCTTCAATCAAAACGTGTCTCATTCTGTCTCACCAAATGTCAGATAACCGACTGAGAAGTACAAGTGAAACCTAGAGAATGGAGCAGTTTGCCTCAGAAAACAGTGACTCTGAGAGGAATTTCGGGGTCACAGTAGATATATGACTCCAAAAGGCTTTTTTCAGAGCTGTGGGAAAAGGGTTAATGCCATCCATGCGTGGATAAACACAGGAGGAGAGGGAGGTGAGCTTACCTCTGTGTGGTTGTTATTGCAATGCTCTGTGCTGCTCTGGCCTCTGTACTTTTAAAGGATGTTGGCCAGGGTGTTAAAAAGAGCCATAAAAAGTATTTAATGGCTGGAGATGTAATGACTTACAGTGAGAAATTTAAAGCACTCATTTTGTTAGGCTTATAAAAAGAAAGATTGAAAGGTGATTTGATAATGGTTTATAACCATATGCATAGGAAAAAAAACCACCAGGGAACAAAGGATTCTTTAATCTGCTGAGGAAAAAAGAAATGTAGGAGTTGATGACTGCAAGCTGAAACTGAAAATAAAAAAAATACTATATATATTTTTAGCTGGAAAGATAAAAATCAATGAAATTAGCAGTGAAAATGGTGAACACTACCTTCTGCTGATATTATATCAAGACAGGGAACTCCTTCAGAAGCTGGCTGTAACTGAAGAAAATATTTTTAATTATGTTACTGTAAGGAGAAAAATAGAAAAAAAATAGGGTCCTCATCAACTTCCAGTATTTTAATTTGTTGTATTTTTTTTTAAATCAGCTTGAGCCTTAGGATCATTGGCCTCTAGTGAACAGACAATGCTGAGGGTTCACATCCGACTCAGCTGGCTACAGACTTGAATTTAGCTCTGCAGAACAAACTGGGTAAGAAAATGAATTGTGCAGAACTGGATATCAGCAAAAGTTTGTCACCACATTTATAGAACTTGTCCTAAGATATGCAGCAAATAACATCTCCCTCCCCAAAATTTAGTTTGGAAGAGTTTGACCCCAGTGGTCTAAAAAGAAGAGACAAAATAGTATTTAGACTGAGCATTTCGTTATGGAGTTCATGAAGTTGAAGGACACTGAACTAAAATATCAGGGGAAAAATTAATAAAAGAAAACTCCTTAATATTTGAAAATAATTCCATGGGCATTTTGATCTGACTTTGAATTTTACTCGCTAGTTTGCTTGTTTTCATCTTTCCCTTTTTGCTTCCTTTCTTCCCCATTTTTCTGGGTATTTCTCTGTCCCACACAAGGAAAACAGGCTGTAGTAGGTCCCTTACAGAGCCTGCCCCTCTTACAGCTCCTGTTCCCCAGGCTCTCTGTGCTGACTGACTGCACCTCACCTTGCTGTTGACACTGGAGGAGACCCTGGTTCTTGTTATTCTCCTGTTTAAGGTGAGCAAATAATTCATAATGAATTGCTGATTGGGTTAATGTCACTCCCTCCTCCCTGTTTGTGAGTTATTTATGATTCTCATAAATACACTTGTTGAATAGTTCCTATTAACTATCCCGGGCAGCATCTCATTTCAGGGCACTTCACTGCAAGGCTCCGATGTGTGACATTTGAGCTCTGCTATCTGGTTTAAAGTAAGGATTTCTTGTATCCTTTTCCATCAGATGACTGAATTTCTGGGGCTCACTTTTCTTAACAGCACAGGATAGTCTATCAAAGGAAAGCAAGACTCCTCCCGTCACACACACCATGATCTCTGACAACTATTGTCACCTTTCCCTGTCCTAGGTGTAAATTGGAGGCAACACTTTCCTACTCAGGTTTCAAGCAGGTATTTTTGTTATAGAGTAAGTTCTGTTTCTAAGCAGTGTGTTAAATGAAGCCTTTTAAGCTCTAGAAAATGATACCAGCTTTTTTTGCTTTTTTTTTTTTTCTTTTCCATTCTGACCTCCTCCATATATTCCTGATGTTTCCTTGGATCTCCAGGTCCTTTTACATCTAGCACCAGAGGAGGTGCTGCACCTTGCCTATTTCTTACTGTAGTCACAATTGGTTTCCAGTGCAGGAAAACAGGCTCAGACTCCATAAACAAATGACATGAAATTGTGCCCATAACCCTCTCCTCCAAAAATGAACAGAATATCTCTGTGGTTTCTGAACCCTGGGCCAGATTTTACCATGAGAGTGACTCTGTAGTGCATTTATAGTGACCACAGTGTCACTGGTCATGTACCACTGATACTCAGGGCACCCGAGAGCACGAGGAACCAGAGCTGTAATACTTCCTCTGATGAAACTGGTAAATAGACCACCACCATTTTTCTTCCCTGTTCTTCAGCCTGCGAGGAAAATGTGGGGGGAAAAAAAGCACAGGAAGAGGATCTATTCTCATAGGTTTGTCCTTCAGAATCATTGCAGTAATCACACAGTCCATTCTTGCCACAATTTATGCTTTGTATGATGGTTTCAGTCCTACATTTCCTGCTTTTATTCTTAAACATCACCGGCTGACTATGGTGGTGGGAGGGAAGACAAATATGTGCCAGACTCAAGGTGATACTTGGGGTTGTATAGAGGTGGAAAATTGAACATTGTGAAAAAAAATAGGAAAAAATATTCCAAAAGGCAAGTGAAAGTTTTCAACAATTCCCAGCAGTTTTGGAGGTGGGGAAGTTACTATTTTATTTTTTTTAACAAGGAAATGAGTTGCTTATTTATTGGTTCTAAACATCAAGGTAATAAGCACAAAGAACTGGAAATTCTCCTTGTAGAGAAGTGACCTTCTAACTCGCTATGCTGAAAGACAGTGAGAAGGGTTATATGGCTGTAATGGGAAAAATAAAAAAATACTGGCCACAATGTTTTTTAGGAAGAACAAGGCAGAGAGAGTCTCCTTTGCTAGGAAACTAATCTCATTCAGAACTAGAAGAGGAGGAACATATATAAATCAGTGTACAGTCCAGAAAGGTGAGGGGTGGCTGCTTGTTAGAGATAAAAATTAAACTAGCAAAGAAAATGAGCTAAAGCTTCAGCAGTTGTATGAACAGAACCAAATGCTGTTACAAATTAAACTGTGGTGGGATGAACATGAATAGTTATTTCAGCTAATTTAAGAGAGTTTCCTTTAATAAATTGCTACATTAAGATTAACTAACCTCCTGTTCATCATGACAATGGACAAAGGTGAATTGATCCTCACACTGAAATTACAATAGTTGCCCAAAACCTGCCCAGTTCTAGCTTGATAACATTCAATAAGCATGAATAGAGGCCTTATTTTTCTACCTTTCATTTTTAATTTGACAACTGAATTATCCAAATTTTAAAGATGTTATAAGTAAGGATCAGGAGGAAAAAGAAAGAAGAAAACCTCAACAAATGAAAGAAAGGAATAGATATTTGTCCAGTAGTTAGAAAGCAGCTTCTCTGCAAAGATATAGGCCTACCCTAGAGAGTGCTTGAATAAAAAAAAAAAAATAAAATTAACCATTTGTTGTTCTTCATATATTTATCAAAGGTACTGTTTGCAGAATGAGTCATAAGTAAGTTATAAGGACTTTCCTATTAAAGTCATTTAGTTTCCATCACTTTTTATACCAACTTTTAACTTCTCATAACTCAGATAATAATTTACATACTCTTATATTAATAAATACTGAGTTCTTATATTATTCTTGCTATTTTCCCTGAAGGTTTTCTATATTAATTAAGTATTTTGGACCATGGCAGATATTGCTGGGCTGTTTCCAGAGAAAAGAGAATATAATAAACTGAATAGTCTCTCTAAATGTACTGTCTGAGCACATTCAGTAGAGTCACATGAGATTTTACCTGTTAAACTATCCTAGGCCTAATATAAATGTGGTGAAATAATGTTTGGAGGGTTCTCTCATTTGTTACCTCTATCTGTTGATTGCAGGACACAGCCTAGTCAAACTGACCTAAAACTAGGTCTCTGAAAGATGTTTTTATCAATTTTCCCCCAATAAACAATTGCAATAAAAACAATTTTAACATATTATTAAGGTCTTAGTATGAAGCACTTAAAGACTAAAAAGTAATAATACAAAATCCTGGTGAAAGTTTCTGGTATTATGACATAAATTATATGACACAGTCTAAATAGAATGGTCATATTTTCACTTGTCCTCTATGAATTCTGTTTGTTTCTGCATTCACATAATGAGCAATAATTCAAGATCTCTTTTATCATTAGTGCCCAATACATATCCCTAGGATTTATTTACTGTACTCTGATAAAAATCCTTTTTTGAAATCAGAAATGTTAATTGCCCTGTGTAGTTTTTCTGATCTGATCTTTAGTTTACAAGACATGTTTACAGATGGAAATAGCAGCAGAATTCAGAGATTAGGAATAAAAGTATTCTCTAATTTTAGAATAGAAAAATTATACCCTATTGTGTGGGTGGTGTTGTGTTAACTACAAAATTAGTTGCAGCACAGACAGATATGCCTGACTCCTCTCAGTACTATCAATGGTGCTTATATACCTGGGCTCTGTCACCTTCCAGGGGGAATCTCTCCATGTCAGATTTAGGTCAGTTTAATGCTACTGAGAAATACTTGCACTCTCACACTGCTCAGAAAATGAACTTTTATGCAAATGAATGGGAATCAGATTGTAGTCAAAGTCTTCAGACGAAATTTATTAGTCTCTGGCACATCAATCAATGCTGTGCAAAAAAGATATGTATCAGACTGAACCTTTCATAAAGCATGAGATTTACAGTACCTATTACACCCTTATGCATAAACTTAAATGTGAATTGTGAATGTTTGCAATTATCTAGGAAATGGCCTGCTCTTATAATTATTAAAGCCAATGTATAAACCCTGCATGAGAGAAAACACGGTTTTACTGCTATTAAGAGACAATTTAATGTATGAAATCACATTAGCATGCTCAAAAGATGGATTTCAATCATTCACATGAATATTACAAGCCTGTTGTATGAAACTTCAGAAAAAGGATAGGTGATTTTTCAGGATGAGCCTTAATGAGTACATCACTTACACATTGCAAGTAGAGCAGAACAGCTATCCTGCTGTCCTGAGAAACTTCTAACTGTACAAACTTCTGCTGTCTATGAAGGAGTGAATCTACTTCTATAAAGATTATACAAAAATTTTGTTTGACTAACAATACCAATTTCCAAATCTCGTTACCAATTTCCAAATCTTATTACTTCAGATGCTTCTCTCCCACTTCAGGAGCTGAAGTCTGGGAAGAAAGGGAGGGGAAGGAGTTTTGTTCCTGGGGCCTCTCGCACACTCTGTAACAGAGGTGACTTAGACTCCCAGCTTCCTCTGCCTGGGCAAGCTCAAACCAGTGGCCAGGCTGGCCAAACCACAGCATACCTGAAGGGGAGAGTGCAAACACGGAGTTCAGACCTGCCTGAAAATGTCTGGGCTTATGTGCCTGTCTCTCTTCAGATGCCTCTCCCACTACCACAGTCATCTTCCATCAGTTTAATCAAGACAACTTCTCTTTGAGGGTGACTATTTTGAAATTTTCACATACTTCATCCTCAAAGAGAAGTTTAGAAAACTTCCCAGACCCATTTCCTCCTTGCCTTCTGTGCCCTCCTGCCATGCAGCTCCATGACTATTCTAGTTGGTACAATAATTACAGTTTTTACCATGATTCTAAGGCTCATTATTGCTTTTTGGCAACATACTTCCACGCCCAGAAATAGCAACAGCAGGAAAATTTACTTCCAGTTGCATAGACCTGATCTGAATTTTGAGGATTAGCTGGCTGTTGGTGTGTTTTCACTAGAATGTTGCTTCTGTAAAAGTGACACATTTTCTTGGTTCAAGAGAGCCTGCATCAAATTCATCGGAAGGTATCCAGAAGGTAAATGTGAGAAACCAGAGACCTCCTATAATTGAACATATTTCATATTGTCTTTTTTTGTAAATACTTTGCCTTTTTCATTATGGATTATTTAATGTCTGTCAAAAGTCAAGAGACAGTTGTGCTGTAGCTGTATTTCTGACTGCCTGATAAATATGAAATCCAGTTTAATTTATTAGAGGACAGACAAGTGTGGGACCTTAATATAGAAGATACATGGATGACCAAGGTCAAAACCAGTAATAGACTTTTGTGTTTAGAGCTTTAAAAATAACTCATAATCAGTAGAGATAGGTGAGGAAATGGAGGTCAAATACTGGTAGAAATATTGAAGCAGCAAGTGCAGATGTTATTCAAACTGACAAAGTCAATATTATTTCAGTGAATGGTATTCACCTTTTTTTTTTTCCAGTTCCCATTTGTGATATGGAATAAAATGTTACCAGCCTGAACAAAAACTGCTTATCTGTTGAGAAAAGTGAGGGAACAATATTCATTTAAGAGTCCTGCTGACACAACCTGAGAGGGAAATCACATTTGTGTAGACAGGCCCCACCACGGGAAAATAACACCCAAGTTTCAGTTTTCATTGTTGCATAAACATGGTTAGATTTCAGCTCGCATTTTCTACTTGAATTATTGTCTATATCTCCACACATAAAAAATTAAAATTATTTCCAAATAATTAAAAACAAACTTTCTTTCTGTGCTAGGGACTTCCATGCTTTCATATTCTTTAAACTTTGATTATTAAGTCTCTATTTGAAAGAAATTTTCATTAGAAGGGAACCCCAGATACTATCTGCCTCTGAAATTTTCTAGTGGTGTGAGATGGTATAGTTTAGATTCAATCATGTCCATTAAAAAAGAGGTGCTTTTCTTACAAAAGAAAATAGAATCAAGATTATTAGTTTAAATTGTTTTCTTGACAAGTACATTGAATAAAGAGCTTCAAATCTGTAGGAAGCCATTCTCAACCAGGAGTTGGTGCCTCTATCAAGCTGGACATTTATGATCTATGGCATAAGACAAGATCTCAAGAGAAAGACAAACACTCAAGACTAAGTCTAAGTGTAACAGCCTATGAAAAGAGCAAGGTGGAGCAACATAAAGCAAAATCTATCTTTAGTCATTAAAAAATATGGAAAGATAAAGGGTTTCTGAAGTGTTCACTGAGATGCAGACAGATATACACAAGGATGAAGGGGTGCTGGAAGTGGTGCTCTGTCACTCAAAGCAGAGTAGAGGCAAGAGAAGAGTATGAACAAAGGTAGAATTAATACACTCACCTGGACATATTGCATAGGGACAGCAAATATTGGAAGATCATTGAAAAACATAGAACAAAAAGCCCAGAAAATTACAAGAACAGAGAATAGAGCAATAGGTCTCACTAATCATCTGTATGTCATCCAACTGCATGGCTGATATCCCCATAAAGAATGTGCTCAACAAAATGCTTATAAAGGGAGCTTCTCATTTATGCTTAAATAGCATAGAGAAAGATTTAGAATTGATAAAATGTCAAAATGTTTTTTCCTGGTATATTGCCTTATAAATTTTGGTGGAGATCTAGTACAAACATTAATTTCAAACACATAAATTTTATGTGGTGAGTTCCAACAATAGAAAGAAAAGCTTTGCTCCCTGATGAATGGCAGCCTACTCTCTTCAGATGTTTGGTCACACAATGCAAAAAAAAAAAAAAAAAACGAACACCTTACTGACCTGAATTACAATGAAAAGCATCTCTTCACTATGAAAGTCTAACTACATGAAGCATAGCATCCCTTAACCAAAGATCAAAATAAGGAAATCAGTCAATCAAATATTAATTGAGGAGAAGGATGTGAATTATTTTGCCTGCACTCAGGGTTTTAGAAGCAGATACAAACTGTATACCACCAATATGGAAGTCTGATATAATTGAATTTAGCAGGCCTATTCTTGTATCCAACATGCTGAAAAGGTAATACAAAAATTGGACACAAATTTATTAGATTTAATAAAGTAATATCCTTACTTGAGCTTAGAATATAGAGTGCATTGTGGATCAGTGTGACTTCTGGGATCACTCTACTTCTGATAGTCTTTTAAATAAGGAAAATTAGAGAGCACTAGAACTTGGAAAAAAGGAGCCCAGCTCAGACAAGCACAGAACACCAGTCCAACAAGCTGTGGCAGGACAGTTGACATCAAAAGGAAATGCTTTGTTTCATTTTGATGTCATCAGCTCTCCAAGCTGCCCTGGAGTATGTGAAAAGCAACTTGTACAATCAGTGAATTTATACTGATTAGTAATGGATTCAAGTGTACAGAAATGTGCAGGCTACCAACTGTACCCATCAAAAATTAATGATAAGATTCACAGAAGTGCACAAAATTATTTGAGTGATGACTTGTGTGGAGAAGGGAATCATGATGGTGTTTTAAATGCACATGTACTTTCTTTTGACTGCTTTCCAAAGTATCCAAAACATCTTCAGGATACTTGGCAGCAGAAAAGTATTGTGCTGTTTTTGACTGGTATATTTAAACAATAAGTTTCTCTCCTAAATAACAGAATTTTAGAAGGGTAAGGTATAATACAGAATGGAGACTATCATATATAAAATTGCAACTCATACTCTCAATGAAATTAGATCAAAACAGAATAATAAAATAATACAGTCAGATTCAGAAGTCATTGGGTCCTGCTCCACTACTTCAGGCAAAGTCATCTTCAATAAATAATTGCATTTTTGGAGACAAGACCTTCCTAAGTAAACTCTGTATTCAATGTAGGAAAAAGAGAGTGAGAATACAAACATTGGAGAGGACCCTTCTTTCAGTCAAAATAGGTCTCGCTTTTATTTATTCCCACCTGTTTCTAGAAGGTCTAATTTGCAAATTAGAGTTTAGTCCCTTAATGCCTAAAACAAATCTTTGTGAATGCTTCCTCATGTTTCTAACGTTGAGTATTTCAGAAAAGGGTAGTTTTCAAGCTATTTATTGTTCTAATCTCTTAAAAACATGCAAAAAATCCACAAAAAACCTTATTCTGAAATAAAAGTGTTTTTTGAAAATAAACTAATTTCATTACTAATTTCATACCCTAAGCTCCAAACTGTAGAATATTCTAATATTCAAGTAAAGGCAATTAAAGGAAATCTGTGGCCTCCTTAATTTTTTGTAAGACTGCACTGTATGTATGAAATCAGTGGTTCCATGTACCGGGAATTCCAGAGAAGATATGTCAAGTGGGGAAAACAAACTAGTATGGATATTATAGGTTAAGATGCTGATGACAGGTACAGTTAAAGTGTTTCCAGTGGGATTTATGGTAGCAGTAGTCCAGAAGCTGTAAAAAATCTTAGGGGATATGAATGGAAATCACACAGCTGGCTCCTTCCAAACGGAGAAACGCAGAAAACATAACCCTAAGAGTGGATTCAATTACTGCTTTTAAGATATCTCTTATTGCTGTGCATTTTTTCACGTCCCTGGACAACAATATTAATGTTGTTCCCCCCGAGCCACACTTAGTGGAGCACCATTAACCTCCTTGCACCCCGGGAATCCGATCCCTTGCTGGCTGGCAGCGAGCAGAGCACACACACGTGCACGTGTGTGCACACACAGACACTGTTCACAGGCACACACGCTCTCACAAGGCTGTTCAAACCATGTGGGCAAAGTCTAAAATCTTTTACAGAGGCAGACATTTGTGCTCAGATGGAAGCCAATAGATCTAATGCTGCCATCAAGTACACAAAGTGCATTTAATAAATCTTCAGTTTTCAAATTAATTTCAGGCTGCGCTGCATGCTCTTGCATCTACCACTCTCTTATGTACCTGGGTTTTAATTGTTTCTTTCTTTGACATAATGAATGCCAGAATGTAACCCTGAAGCACTCATTTTGCATCATAAATCACAATATCTGTTTAAAAAGGGAAGATAATTACAACAAAATAGCAGTTCAAAACTGCTTGGAATTTACTTCTTACCTTTGACAAATAGCAGAGAAAATAATTGCCTAAAGACAATGTCTAACATTGATTTAAATGACTTGTTGTGCACACATAGTGTATTCTGTGAAAACAACCTTCTTTCCAAAAGATAAAACCAAAAGCAACAAAAAAAAAATCCCCACAAAACACGAGAACTCTTCAAGCTCCTGACAAATTAATTTGTTGAGGGCAAAACACTGCACATTTATTATTCCTTGTCTATTTCTTAAAAGCCTGTGTGTCACATCTCTTCTACCCTCTGTATATATATCTGTGCTGCAGTTTATTTTAAAGAATGATTCAATTTTTTCAGCCTGCGTTCTTATTGCTGCTCTTATTTTTCATAAGGGTTGTCTTTCCTCGGCTTTTTTCCTCTGTAACTCTTTTAGTTTTGAGGAAGATGCAACAAGATGCCATGGCTGTATGAATCATTGTGCTCTGGTACTGGTTTGTTTGTTTACTCTCTGGTGTGGGATCTGTCTTTACAGATTCTCTGATTTTGCTGAAAGCTGTTTGCAGTCATATAAAGTTAAACTCAAATCTACAATGATCTCTTACAATTGCTGTCCCAGACAGTAGAATATTATTTGAATCATACAATTGCCATCAGGTGGTACAAGATTTCCCACTATGAATAGCCAAGAAGTGTTGTCTTGTTCTTATTTTAAAGGAATGTGAGGGGAAACAAAGGCAAAATTATCACTTCCAAGATTTCTAGCTTGAAGATTGTTCAGGTTTGTCTCTACAAGTTGCTGTTTCTTTTGTAATTACTTCTGCTGTTACTTTCAGACAACTATGAATATATACCCTGCATTATATAGTCAAGTTTTTTGCCTTTTTTTTCCTGCTGTTCTTCATCCCCAGTCTTTTCTTTCCAGTTTTCAGATCCCACATGCAGTGCCTGAAGTCTGTTTCTCTAGGCTAGCAGCTCCATTAAAATCACTGAGGTTTGCACCTCCAAGGAGTCTGGGCAAACAGTCTGCTTTACAGGGCCAAGGTTTACAATGAAATAGTTCTTTAGTGGCTCATCTAGAGCTAGCAGAAAGCAGCTGCAACTTAATCTTAAAGGTCTTCAGATACTATTGAAGTAGAAATGACATAAAGGACGGAAAGAGCGTGCACAAAATAGGTAAGAAGGTCCACCTGCTCCTTTCCCGAAGAGGGATGTGAGCTGAGGGATCCAAACATAACTCTGCTCTCTTCCAAATGTTCTCTTTGCTTTCTTCCCTTCTAGAAACCTCTTCTTGAGCTCTTTTGTGGATTTATCTTTAGCTACAACCAACTGCATTCGTGCACATACCAAGCTACCCACACTTTTTTCCTCTTCCACCGTTCAGTACAGTGAATTTCCAATGGCAGATCCACCATACTCAAGAAATGGTGTTCAAGCTGCAAAATAAAGAACACCTAGTGTTCTCTAGCATGTCAAGGTTTTACAAATTACTCTTAGATATTTAATTGTAGTATTTTTTTTTTTCAGAGGGGAAAACTGTAAATGCCAATTAATAAGACAAGAGGCAATGGGCAGAAACGGATACACAGGAAGTTCCACCTGAACATGAGGAAGAGCCTCTTCACTGTGCAGTGAGCAAACACTGGAACAGATCCCCCAGAGAAGCTGTGGAGGCCTCCCTCAGTCGAAACATTCCAGAACCATCTGGACACAATCCTGTGCCAGGTGCTCTGGGATGACTCTGCCTGAACAAGGAGGTTCGACCCAATGACCAATTGTGGTCCTTTCCAAGCTGCCCCACTCTGTGATTCTGAGACAGCAACACAATAAAATACTTCTAAGGACTACACTTAGGTTTATGACTCATTAACCCAGTAGATTTACTTAATGAATTTACAACTGGTCTATAAATTCTCTATGAACTTAATACTGATTAAAATATTGTCTCAAAACGTACACTATTATTCCTTTTAAACTTTACATGTGGTATTAAAAATTTATTGCCCTTTCCAATTAGGAGAAAAGGCATTTTGAATTTATTATTATAAAAGCTACCCAAAGTAAATTTTGATTATGCAAATACCTCTGGTTGGAGCAATAGACAATCAGAAATATCAGTTTCTGCTAAACAGTTTGTTTTTATGAAGACAAGCATCAAACTAGGCTTCATTTCCTGGACTGAAAATCACAGGAGTAGGAATGTAGGGGTAGGAATGTACTACCACAGGCATCAGTGAGAGAAGGAACTAATTTTTTTTTCTTTGGGACTCATTAGATAAAAGGAAAAGAAAAAAATAATAATAAAGGGTAGTCTTAAGCAAATAGACAAAACTGGCTAATTTACTACTGGAGATGAGCATGGTTTGAATATGGTTCACTGGCAGAGAATGCAGAGGGCAGGAAGACAAGCTGATTAACCACCTAGTATTAAACCACATTAAACAAAGTAAATGTTGCAAAGAAAATTATTTAAAAAATCCAGGAAGGGCAGAAGAACCAAACTACAAAATCCAACTGGCAATCTTTCTTTTTCTATTTAAAGTTTCATTAAATTCTTTTGAGTCTGTTGTGCCATAGTAATGCTCATCTTACTGTTCTGTCAATGCACAGAAATTGAGCTGCTATTAAAAAAAAAAAAACCACAAAAAAACCCCAAGAAATGGTTCATTTTCAGTATGCTCACAAGAGAAGAACATTTCACTTACAGCAAAACACAGCTGAAAGAAAGCCCATTTTAAAACTTTTTTTTTTTTTTGTAACAAAACAGGAATAATCAAACAGAAGTGACAACAGTCAGAATAGTAAAGTCACGATGGAAATGAGAACTTCCAAATAATCTGCAAATGTTGAAAGAAAAATTTATGTCCTTGGCCATGGTGCTACAAAATTCTGCATTGCTGAGGCATCATTTTAGTGACATTTTGTAGCACATCTTTTTATTAACAAAATGTTTTGTTTCCTTTGCTTATTTATTAGTTGTGTGGTTTGGCAACAGCTATTGTAAGAAAGTTCACCAGAACAAAGTAGCACAGATTTTCTATTTTTTTACTATTAGAAGCAAACATAAATGAGGGTCTTTCTCCTTAGCTGTACAACTAATACTCAGAAAAAGAAATTAACTGGCATATCAATGATTCCTCTTGGACTGGATCCCAGGGAACCCCTCTCTAACATTGGCCAGTTTCTGAGGCTAAAAGCTCAGCAACAGAATGACTTGCCTTAGACAAGGCTTACTGTAGTCTGTGTTAGGTGTTTTATGCCTGGAAGCACAGGAGGGATTTATTTCCCCTCCAACAAAAAAAAAAAAAAAAGCGAACAAAAAGCCAAAACAACCAACCAACCAACCAAACAAAAAGACATCCACAAAGCAAATATACAATGTCACAGGATGCCTTTGTGACCACTCTCAAAAACACTATAAAATATCTAATTTTGTCTCACAAAGCTCTCTGGCCTTACTGTTATCATGACAACAAAGTTTGACAGATATCTTGATCAGTATAAATGTGTCATTGATCTAATAATTATGTTTGTGGAAACAATTTCTCAAAATCAAGTTAGGTGACAAATTAGAATTGTTAAGTCAGTGTGGTGAGAAGTAGATATTAACCAAACAAAAATACAAAGGATCCAAATATGTCTGAACTGCACATTTAATTTCTTCACTTGAGTCCAAATAGTAATTCCACTTCCATAAAGGACTAAAGAAGCATTCAAAGTAAATATTCTCAGACCTTGGAGTTCAAATTGGAAATTCATGCATATAGGATTTCAACTGTGGTTCCTACAAGGTTAAGTGAAAGCACTTCAAGTGACTTTCACGCAGGCATGACTCGAACATTGCTGCAGTGATTTTAGCAACAATAACAGAGAGAACATTCATGCTTGGCTGAAAACGTTTTAAGATTTGCATGAATGATGTGCAAAAATAGTTGAATAGAGAAACACTTGAACCAAATATATCTAAATCCTGATCTCCTGAGAATAGACAGACACCTTTGGCTTATACCTGAATGGTATTGAAAGGAATATACCGTAGAAGGTCTCCTCCTTTTCATATTGTAGAATGTTCTTTGCCATTCCAAAGTGTTACTGTTAACTTCTCAGTCTCAAGTAGGTTAGTCGTGTGTTTTTAACACATTGCTTGCATCTGATATATTTTAACACAAACACAAGCTAGAATTACATCAGTAGCCATGTAAAGTAAAATACAGGCCACACCTTGATACAGGTTTGGCTAAGTAGTTCTGACAGTGAACAAAACAGCAGAAAAACCATCAGGAGTGGCAGAAAAAGATCAGCTTACTAGAAGAACAAATAGCAATATGAACTATTCTGCAGACAGAAAAAAAATATTTTTGCTTTATTTATCTTCACCTGAAGACCACCTGAAATACCTGGCTCTTGAGTTTATGCTGATTGTTTCCACCTGGCAAACCATTCCCATGCAAAACAAACAAAAATTTTTGTTTCATCATAACTTTATATATCATAGCCAACAAATTGCTGCCCAGTCAATGCTACTTATTTCTTCCTAGTAAGGAAATGCAGAATAAAACTCTCATTCTCCCTCAAACTCTGCTAGCCCAAACCCCAAATTTACTATTCAAAGGATCCTTAACAAAACCACTTTTCTTAATCAATTGGTTTCAAAAAAATTTCTCTATCACATTCCAGACAACCCATTCTGACCCCAAATAAAATGTTCAGTTCTGTCCCCAGCATTCAGTAATTCTCAGCCCGTTCAGTCTGTCAGTTCTTCCAGCTCCCCATCCCTCCTCATATAATTATATCCAAGGCTGCCTGTTCCCAAAAGGCAGCATTGAAAACTCCCACCTATGAAAACTTTGCTCATGTAAGTAGTTCTATTCGGTGAGATAAAACTAGAACACCAGGCATCAAGAAGGAAGTGAAACTGAAACTAACTCTAAAAATACATAATACTCTCAAACTACATAAGAGTTAAATGTCATTTAGCTTCTTAAAAGCATGGCAAAATTAATCAACTAGAAGAAACAGGTCTCTATTAACTACCAGACAGAGTGAAAGAAACTTTTCAGCGCTAGACATAAGTGATAGAAAGGCTGCTATCTTGGAGGAAATAAAACCACAGACTTCCTACTGTTTAAGAACAAAGTGTGACAATCATGAGCAGTAGAGAAAATGTCATTGAAGTTCTATGTGGGAAAAGCCCTAAGTGTGTATCAATCAAGACAGTATCAGTGAGAAAATGGCTTCAAACCATTGGTGGCTAAAACTGACAAGGTATACTTTGAAACAAATGCTCACCTTGAAAATCTAGTGCAGAAAGAAAGAGGTTTAAATAATCAGTTTGCATGCTTAGCGATTCCCAGAAAGCTTTTCAGCCCATCCTGTGTGAAAGTGTATGCTGGGACATAGCTATGGCTCTTGCTGTCAGGGTGCATTCTCATGGAAATTTATCACTGAATCACTCAGTGGGCACATTTGCATGGCAAAAAGCTGTAGAAAAATCTCCCAAAGGCAGAGGAAAGTTATACTGCCAAAACTGTTAAGCCCTAAGTGGGTTTCCAAATAAAATTCAGTTGCTCTATTGGGTGCCACTTGAATGAGTCAACAATAAACTAAGACACTAGTTTAAAAAAGGCTTTTTAATATGGAAAAGTATCTTTCAGTTTCTGAAACAGCAATCCCCTTGGGAATAAACTGAAAGGTGAGACTTTTGAAAGGCTTTGTCCAGTTTCAGCCCAGTGCCTTTCATATATTTAGAGATGCATTCTACTGTTGCTGCATATCAAGTTTGCAGCTTTAGTGTCTTTTTCATCAGTTGCACAGTGCAAAAGAAACATTTCTTTGGACTTTAGACAGCTTTTTAACATTTTCTGCATTGTGACTAACCTTCCTCTAGCATACAGACCCATTCATGGACCATTTTCACTCCCTCTCTTGTTAATCTCATCTCACGCCTCTCCCCTCAAAGTTCATGTGTCTGAGTACATGAAAAGTTCACAGAAGGAAAGTTTAAAATTAACTTCTTTTAGTGAAGAGTTGTTGTGGAGATTGTAATTAATTTCTTGCGGTAATGAGTCTTTAGAGGCTCACTGTTATTTTGCAATTATCGTCATGATCTGGTTTTGATCTGTAATACTTTTTGTAAGTAAGGTTAAAAAGACCTTTTTTTTACTAAGACCAGAACCTGGAGTCTCTGGTTGACATATTATTGATGGTGACTTCATAAAAATAAACAAACAAAAAAAAAACCAACAAAAAAAACCAACCATGTATGCACAAGCTTGTTTTTTGGAGTAAGTGCTACAAGACACTGGAGTTGAAAACTCTGGGCTAAATTCTTCTCTAAAAATACCAGTAAAATACCAGATATGAACTGTGAATGTTAAGGAATGTGCCCTTATGTGAGCTCATCAAAATATTGCAGAATATGATTTCAACATTATTAAACGGCTCTTAAAGAATGGGCCTTCCTATGCTTTACCTCTAACAGATATACCATGCAAGAACATTTTCTCTTTGGAAACTTGAATAGTAAGAGTATTTAATATCTTAACAACAGCTACAACCTAACATGACCAACTTCATTGGTCTGCTGAAATTTACCCTTAAATACCACAAACATTGACTTCCATGGAGAATTTGCCCATGTGACTCTGTGCTTCTCTCTGTGATATTTCGTGTGCATTGTGACATTGTTTCAAATGTATTAACCAGGCTGTGTACTTGTCATGTTTTATTAAATAAGCAAGGCTGTAATTGGAGGGATGGCTCCTAAGAGATGCAAGATGTGGCCACATTTGAGGCCTAGTCTGGTGTTTGAGAAGGGGGCAATATTTGTGATAAATGCACATTTCAACCTCCCACAACTTGGTAAGTGCCAAAATCTCTAATTGCTCATTAAATGAAAAGGTTCATATGCAATATTACTCTATTTTATACTTATATATATGTAGATATGTTTATTTATAACCACTTCTTTCCATATAGGAAAGAATATATTTCATCAATTATAGTTGTGTAACTGGCCCTACATTCTGCCTAATATTCCATTTGATTAATATTCTGCCTAATATTCCATTTGATTACAACTTGATTCTTTACAATCCTTTGTTTTCTGTTTAAATGTTTTGTTTCTATTTAAATATTCCAATTACCAAACATAAAGTCTGGCTAACAACAACAAGAATTAACATACATAAAATATATGAATAGGGGTGTATACATCATCTTTTCAAGCACAAAAGAAAAAATCCACTGCCAAATCTTGATACTCACAGCAACAGTCGAAAAAACCCACCCGTCTGCCATGAAAGGAATTTTTCATGTTGATTATTTCCCAGTCAAACAGGATAGATGGATAATAGCACTGAAAACAGGGAGTGAAAAAGGGACCAGGTTTTAAATAGCATAAATGATAGCAGCAGAGAGACAAGGTAGCTTTAATCAGTCAGCCAGCACTAGGCAATTTTAAAACCTGGCAGCTTGCAGTGGTTTTCTTAGCTTGTGGTATTTGAAGGACATTGATATACACATCAAACAGAATTTAGGACATGCATTGTGGAGGTGCCAGTTGAAGCTTTATGTGCAAGCTAAAGTTGGAATTCAATCCTTTTATCATACACAAGACATACAAACTCTCCTATCAAATTTCCACTCATTTTGAGTGAAGAACAATTTTTGTTGGAAGATTTACAGGTAAAGTGTTCACTAAAATCTATTATCTAAACCAAAAATTGTCATATAGTCTACACCAAAGATTTAGCATGGCTCTAATTACAGAGCAAGTTTGCAAACTTGTGTTGTTTTATTATTCAAAAAAATCTAACAAAAAAAAAAAGCCACATTTCTTAAAGTAGCCCTATTAAAAACCACCAAAAAACCCCAACTCCTTTTTCCAGAGGTGAAGGGCATGAACAAATATAACTTCCCAAATATTTTATTTTATTTTATTGACTGCTTTAACCTTCCAATTGTCTTCTTCCTTCCACTCTGCAGGAATGTGCATGTTTGAGCACACATATGCCCAAACCCTTTGCTTTTAGTGGTCACATCACCTCACTGGAAATTATTTCAGCCCAAATCCTTCTATCTTCCTGTAGTGTGACCCTTATTTGAAACAGTATTTTTTGGCCATTATTTATAATAGCTAAAAGTTCTCCAATCAGCAGGAGTGGTTGCATAATCTCTTCTCCAGGAGATTATCACAGTCTAGCTCCCAGTGGTTTAAGGAAAACAGTAGAATTGCCTGTCCTTCTAAAATAACCTCCTGAAAGCAAGTTGGTAACATTACTTGTACTGTTGAAAAGAGAAGACGGCAACCATTTTGAAAAATATTTCTTTGTGTGCAACCTGTAAAACAGCATAATTTTCCTGAAAACTACTGTTTAGGAGGTAACAGGGAAAGACCTAATGCATGTCTTCAGGTGGCTTTGTTGGCCCATTTTTTGCATGTTTGTGAAGAAATAACATATTTCTCCTTGCATGGAAATTGCAGGATAGCTTCCTGAAGTGATACATGCTAAGGAGAAAAAAAATGGAAGTCCCTGAAAATGAAGAAAGGCTCCAGCCCAAGCAGCTATTTACCCAATCTGCAAACTGCACTCTTAAATCATCATATGCAGTCTTTATAGAAAAGTTGTGGTATACTAAAAATTATAAGCTAAACCCAGTTGTTTCCCATTTAATATATTTTACATTTGAAATATCAGGAAATATTTAAAATTTGTTTTTAATGGTATCTGAGGGGAAAGAGGGGGTAAAAAATTTAATACAGCACACTTAGGAAGACAGGCAAGAATGATTTGGAAACAGACTTATAATGAATGCTTTAAAGATGAAAGATAATTACTTCTAGCTAAGTTCTGAACACTTCACCTGCCATGAAAGGGAACAATAAACCTCTGGCATATATGCTTGGGAAGATGTGACTAAGTGAAAGCGTTTGCTTCTAGAAATAAATTTAGGATGTTGCAGTGCTTTGAAGATAAGAAATGCCATCATAGATGCAGGTACAGTTGATCCCTGGGGGGACTGGCAGCCCATAATGTGGAGGGGGAATAGTTTTTTGTGCCAAAGTGTGTAGAGAGGCTGGTCCTGCTGGTACCAGGCTGGGATGGAATTCCCCTCCACAGGCACAGACCAGCAACCTCCTGCAAGGGCAACTGGCAGCCAACACCCACTTTTGCAGCATACTAAAACTCTTTTTTTTCCAATATATTTAATGAGTGCTCCATGATTCTTACAAGCAGCCACAGGATTTCAGTCAGGACTAGAGAGCAGAGGTTTTATATGTATGTAAAACTTCACTATTTTCCCCAGGGGGGCAGCTGCTGCCATTGTGGTGAACAGGAACCACAGCTGCTTCAACAACAAATGCAACACTGCAGTCTTTGGAAAATGAGGTATAAATATCTGAGTTTATTTTTGGCCTTTACCTTAGGCAGCTGTTTCTCTAGGTGTTTGTACCATCACGCAGTATAAAACTGGTGAAAAACTAAGGAATCATTTGGGTGGAAGGCATGATGCAAATGTAAGATTTTTTTTTTGGTGTTGTTGCCCAAAGGTCACATAATCAATAAGGGAAAAGCGTTTCCGTGAGAAATATTGCTATTTCTAAAAGATCAACACTGATGAAAGAGAAAAGCCAAACAACACCACAACTATTTTAAATAGTTTAGCTTCCTGAGATCATGATTCTTGGACCTATACTATGAATATATTTTCTTATGTATATCAGCAGCACAGCCTAAAAAGGAAGGGAAGGGAAGGGAAGGGAAGGGAAGGGAAGGGAAGGGAAGGGAAGGGAC
>QUSF01000016.1:7037590-7364249 GCA_003676055.1 Chloebia gouldiae
AAGAGAAGAGAAGAGAAGATCAATTCATTCCTCGTATCAAAACAAAACATTCTATACTGACTGCAGTACTTGGGAAATTGAATATTAAAATAAAAAAATGAGATTTTCTGATTAGTTCAAAATACAAGTTACTGTGCAGTAAGCTGGACTAGGCATTCATCAAGTGCTAGCTACTGCACTGAAATGTCTCAGGTTTTCAGTTTGCAAATGTTTACCTTACAAAAAAATATGAGGAGTAAGTTACCTGACTTACTTGCTTGGGATGGTAGCATGCACACAGTTATTTCAAAGTCACTGAATCTGTAACTTGTTTATCCTGTGGTAACTTGCTCAGCATGGTTTAGAACAGTTTTGCTAGTTTGTCTGGTGGAGATCACTCAAAAAGATTAATCAAAAGAAATTAAATACCTTTACTGTGGCTTTGATAAATCTCATTAAGCATTCACTTCTAACTTAAAACATCCATTTCAACTGAGTTTCCTTTAGTTTTGTTCACTTCCTAGATAAAATCAGGTTTAAAGCTATACAGAAATTGTTTCACTAACATAAACTAAAACAAAGATCAGATATAGTAATACTTCTAAGACAGAACACTTTACAAGTATATAATTTTTGTCTCTTTAATTCTCAGAAATTTTATGATTTCTCCTAAAGTATCCTTACCTTTAGAGCACTAAGACATTTATTTGATTACGGTATAACAGCAGCAAACAGTGCTGGATAAAAGTTAACTGGACAATTACTGCTGTGCATCTCCCATTCTTCAAAGGAGTGACTTCTCTTTAGGAGAATCAAACTTATATTAACCAGCAACACAATCAATATTTGAAAATTTGCCATTTTTTAATGTTATATTTTCTTAGGACAAAGCAGAAACATCCAGAGAATGCAGCAGAAATGTGTGTCTTGTCCTCCAGCCTTTAAGCAGGCTGTTGTCTTAACTACCTTAAGTCACCTGGATCAATTAACTTATTTTAGAAAGACTTCACAAAAAAAATTCTCATCGTGACATATCTGAAATATTTGCTCCTAGAACCATTTTCTCTGCAAAGTGTATAGATTTAAATTTCACTGAAGCTCTGATAAAGATTGACTTTGGAACACAGCAGAACCATATTGCGGTGGGTGGGTGGCAAGACATTAGCAGAGATTCTCAGTGTGAGCTGCTGTTATCCAGCACAAGTGGCTGCAGGAACAGAGCCTAAGCTTTGGAAAACACACAAAGATACCTGCACAAACCTGGGCAGACATGCAGAGTCACAGAGGAAGGCACAAACACGTGCACACATGTGCATGACCAAAAATGCACAGAGACTCATGCACACAGATGCACAAAAAATTCTCCCATCCAGAAAGGCAGGAGGTGTTCTGGATCTACCACAGAAGAATTCTGAACAACATCTAGTTGGCCTAAAAACAGTAGAAAAATACAGTTCCTTTTGTGCCAAGAAACAATACCAAAGTGTGGCACTTGTTTTTCCCAGTTTTAAACTGTTTCTAGTGGCTGTCCCAAGTGAGTTTTCTTTTTTGTGATCTCTGGGAGTCAGCCTGTGCAATTCCTTTCTTTACTATTCTTCATTTTAGTATGAAAAATAATTACTTGCTTTGCCTTTGGCTGTGCTTTCTCTTCTCAGAGGAAAGCTAAATCTCAAGCTAAATCTACTGCCCAACACACAGATCAGTAAAGGTGATTTGACAGTGACATCAGCTTTGCAAGTGCAGGCAGGGTTTCCTTTCTGCTGTGCTGCAGGGCCCAGGAGCACGGCAGAGCTGAAGCAGAAATGGCAGAAATGGGGAAACCATTGCAGGACTGGGGAAATTCACAGAAATGGGAAAATGTAGCAGGACACAGTAGGCAGCACATGGTGTGAATTTCAGTGTTTGGGCAGATGTCACTGCCCAAAGAAAGATTGCTGATCTTTCCTAGGGAAAATGCAGAGCACCAGAGGGAAGCAGCTCTTGGGTTTGATCCATGGCATTACCTTGACCTAGACTATCCATCTTTCACAAAAATAGCAGACAAGATTAAACACTAGAGAAAATTAATAAAATCCCTAGTTTAATTGGCAGCTACTACTGTTATTAAATAGATCCTCTTAAAGAATAGTGTTTCTGAATCAGTAAGGTTGAAATGTAATTGAGAATGTGCTTATGAGAAACATTTTTTGCAAAGCCTGTGAAACTGTGAGGATTAGGCTGAAGTATCCCATGTGATCAATATCTTGCAATCGCATTAAGGCCTCAGGCATCAGGGGCCTTCATTCCTTTCCATTTCCCATTTTCTGTTTTCTATTCCTAGGCACCATCATAGGCAACCAGACATGAACAGAAAATGAATTTGCTACAAGCTAGTAGCATTGTAAGTGGCTTTGATATAAGTGGAACAAGGGTCGGTAACTTCTAAGCCCCAGTAGCCTGATAAGAATATTAAGTCTACCATTTATCCCCAATGAGTGCTTGATTAGCCATACAGTGCTCTGCTGACAGAGTTCACTAAAAATACATTATGCTAATAACATCTGAGTGCCAGCAAAACTGGGGAAGCCCAAGACTCAACAGAAATAATGAGTCATTATGGTATTTACCTGGCAGACACAGTTAGAGGCAAAAATATGAGCAAAAGAATGACATCTCAGTTCTGTTTGCAAAGAACAGAAATAGAGGTGATTTCCCAAAGAATATTAGGGTTAGAATAAATAGAAAGAAATACCCTGTACTGTATCTCTTAATAAAGATGCTTAGTTTTTCAGAGCAGTCAGCTGCTGGTGGAGACAAGTCATATCTACATATTTATCTTTGTCTCAGCTCTGTCATATGGCTCTTCACTGGTGGACCTTTCTGCCTGGGTTAACACCGAGCATGATTCCTCCTTGTTTTGTGAGATTTCCTCCCCACAGTCTGGGATTCCCACTGCACTCCCACAGCTTCCTCCTGTTCCCCAGCCCACTGCTACTGCCCCAGCACAACATTTGCTCTCTTCCGAGGGAAGGATTTGTAGGCTTTCCTTCTAAGCATCAGCTACAGGTGTCACACATCCCAGCAACAATCCAAGGTGTACTGCAAGTATGGCAGATGAGGGGAAGGTTCATTGCCACTTCAAATGAACTCACTGAATCTGCTTTTTGCAGGCACTGAGCACCCCTGTCCTCCTGCCCTCTGCCAACCTGCAATTAGCACCCAGAGCCAGAGCCTAGCAGGGCTCTGGGCTCCCCCACACAGACATTCTGCAGCCAGCCTGGCTGCCAGCTCCTGCACAGGCAAATTGGTGCACAGCACTTGGCCATGACTCACAGCAAGGGAAGCAGTCATCTCACAGACATACAACTGAGAGCTTTGCAAAAAAAAGGATCAAGCTGGGAAAAAAAAATAAATAAAAAAAGGCATGATTAATCTGGCCATTAGAGTTGGTCATTTTTTTTCCTCTATGCATTGACTGGCCAAAACCACTTTTTAAGTCCAGCCAAAATTAAGTCAAATCTGCCACACAGTTTCAAAGAACAAAGAAGACATTTCAAAAGACAGCAGGTCTCCTCAATTTTAAAAATATTGGATTTCTTATATATTTTACAGGTGCTGAAATAATGTCTAAAAGAGTTGATAAGAGTTAAAACCAGAGTTCTCTTTAGAATGTTTGGTGTACCTGAAACACACCTTTATTGTGAACGCTTCATTTTGCCCAGAGAATGGAAGAACAAAAATTAGCCTGAGACTAAACCAACTCTGAGAAATGCTGACAGTGAGCCAGAACCCTCAGCTACTCCCAGTAAACTATTACAAGCCACCAAACAGTTGAAATGCAAAGGTAGTAAAGAGCTAAGTAATCTGATCTATTGTAGCTGCTTGTGCATGAAGCAGTAATGTGAGAAAGGTGCAGGCAATGCAGAAAAGCAGGCACTTCCACACCACAATCTGTCTCCTGCTGATGTAAATGCCTAAAATAGGTCAGATCAATCATGCCTTAAAAATGTCCATTTCTCTTCACTGACTAGCAGGGAAACAGGTGACTAGTGCTGGTGTAACCTTCTACCTTATCAATGTCAACAGTGGGGTGAGATGAATTTCTGTATTTTAATAATTCACAAAAAAATTAAAATTTAGATATGAAAGCCCTAAAACCTGAGTCCAGAAGCTGGAAAGATGAACCAATGGAGAGGACATAAATTCCTTTTGCTTACTCTGGCATTCAACATTTCATGATCTATTTATTTTCCTGTGTTTGTCCTTGGGTTTTATCTTTTGTTTCACTTAACGCTCTTATCTTCCTGTTTTATCCATCCATCTTCTCTCTCTCTTTCTTCAAACCACACAGCTTCAGTATCTACTGTTGACAGTGTCCACCTGCTTCTGTCATCTGCTGTCTGTCTTTCATCACCGCTGGAAAAGGAAAGGGAACTCTTTAAAGACCATGAGCACTTATGCATGGTAGGATATGGGAATTCTCCCAAACTGGCAAACTCTACCCTCAGTAGGAAATCACATTAGATGTGGCTCCAAGCAAGGATTGATGTTTTTTTCAGACTTTAACCCCGAGATTCTACTTTCATTGCCCTCCATTTTTCAATTTATTTTCTGGACCCAGACCTCCCTTTGAAATATTGAAATCAAGCATTCCAGGAACCCTAACCTCATTTTATTTGTGTCTTGCCCTTCAAGGGCCTCCTGTGAGTTCCATATGCAATATTTTAAGTTTTAAATTCATCTAGCTGCCTTACAAGAAAGATAAAAAACTCCTTAATAGGACCTCAGGATAATTTTTAGCTGGTCCAAATCTGGCCAATGGTTTTACTGTTGGCTTCCATGTTAACAGGACACTGACCAAATTAGAAAAATCTAACTGCCGAATCCAAGCAGAAAAGAATAATAGAGTTATTAACAATACTATAGTGTTCATTCATTATATATGCATATGTATGTATGCATTTAAACAGGCAAACACTGCATCTATGTCTTAAATTTCATTTCCCTTTCAGCTATAGATTTCTGATTATGTCAACTATACCGTATAAAAATAAAGAATTATAGCAAAATTTAAAGGTAATCTGTGTTACTTCTAGCTGTAAATAATCATGTGTTTGATTACAGCTCTGAGGAAAGAGAGAAAAGCCTGTATCACCTCACTCCATAAAAGCAGTTTACAGGCACCAGACAACTAAAAAGAAAATTTAGTTCTGAAGGAACTCACTGCACTCCTGGATGACTAAAGAGTTGATCACTTTGTCTGGCTGTACAGAAAGTTAAAGTAAGCTGAAAGTTTTCAATTTATAGTGAACACTGTACTTAAGAAGCAGAAAATTATATTCTTACTTTCCACTCCAGCTGTGTGTGAGATATGAAGTACAGTGAGGGCCAGTAAAAAAAAAAAAAAAAGACATTAAACCAGGTGGTAAATAATCAAACTATACTGCTCATTAGCCTTGGTATTTATTCTGCCATTTTGAAAGCAATAAGAAGCCACTCGCAATGTTGGTGCCCTTTTATTCTCTAATGTCCTTTATTTTTTGCCATTTGTATTACTAATGTTTCCATACTGTTCCTTTTTTTCTCCCCCTTCTGGGATTCTGACATTGTTCACCAAATTTACTTTCATGTTTAAGCTTGCTTTGGTTTGTAAAGTTAGTTATCCATCCCTGCAAACATGTCATTGTGAGTTTTCTACAGTGAGTCATATGAAAGTCTATCTTTTTAACCAGACAGATTCTCAGTTATTTCCAGGAGTATAGGACAAGACAGGAATTTTTGCTGAGCATTTCTGAACCTGATTTTTGGCAGTGGAAGGATGCTTTAGGCTACATGCAAGCTACATATGAGGCACAATAGTTGTGATCAGGTATAATCCTGGCACAGATACCTCAGAATTTCATCAGGGTGAGTCTACAGAGACTTCAGTAGAGACTGAACATGAAGCAATTAAAGACATTGCATAATGAGGTTTCATGATAGCAAACCACCATTCTTCTTTCAGCTAAACATGTAAAATTACTCTAATGAAAATTTGTGACTTTGGCCCCTTTTTTGATTATTTGAAATCTCTTATCTGTCTTTTTCATAATTTTGTGCTGTGCTCTTGGCAAAAGCAGTGAGCATGCTATGCTCAGAAACCATAATTAGTATCTGTTCATACAAATGTTCCGGCCTGTTTTTCCTCATTACTCAAACTCCATACACAAGACATGTTTAGAAGCATAAATTGTTTCCCTACTGCGCTTCTAATTAACACTTCCATTAAGTCCTAGACAGAGAGCATGGAACATACTGAAGGAAACTGCTGTTTACAGAAATGGTGATAAAATGTATACAAATATGTCCTGCAAAGTGCAAGCGAGCCAGCTTGCGTGACATGTGGATGTGTTTCTCTGTATGTAGGCACAAACAGATGTGCTACACTCACATGCAAGACTAATTTGTTCATTAACATTAAAAAAAAACCCTAGATGAATAACAGTCCATTAATTTTTATAATTACTTCTTGCATGCCCATATCATTGCTCAATTTAGTTTCTGAAGCCCTTGGTAGCTTCAGATTGGCTTCTTGGCATGATCACACTGGATACTTGAGTTATCTTCCACTGATTAGTAGACTTGATTTACTTGGATTTTTGCATATTTATACTTAATAATCCTCCACCCCTCTTCTTCTATGGGAAATTTGAATAACCTTACATTGAAATAAAAAGTAATAATTTAGGTTTTCCTTGGTTTTTAGTCTTGAAAGGCAGAATGAATCAATCAAATGGCTTGGTGAGCATCATAAATAGTTCTGGATTTCGAGAAGATTTTCTTTAAGCCTTTGAATAAAAACATTCATAATCTTTTCTATTTTGCATATGCCCAGTACAAGACCAAGAGAAAAAAATCTCCTGGCGGCTGTAACTGAATTTCACCTGCAGAAATCCCATTGTGAGACTCAGGAGTCAATCCACAAGGAAGGAGATTAAGCAAATAGACTTGTGACCTGAAGTGCAATAAGCTTTGCACTGTGAGAGTAAGTTGGAAAGCCTGACAATTAACTGCAACTCAGGGCTGGTGATAGGGGGATGTTGCTTTTGTTTTTAATTACATTTTATTGAACAACCAAGTGATAAGCATCAAAAGACAAGATTGTCTTGGATCATCAAAGATGGAGTGGGGGAGGTTGTTTGTTCTGTGAATTCAGGCAAGCTAAAAGAGCTTTTTCGGTGTTTACCTGAGTAATTAATGAAAGACCAAATTGCTTTTGAGCCAGCAGGCTGCAGGTAACTGGAGTTATGCGCATTCTGTGAACTTAGTGATTTGGCTTAAAAAGGATTTACAGTGTAGGTGACAACCCTTTTCAGGGAAATACAGCAGCAAGGGCTGAATATTAGAAGACATCTTCCAGATGATGTAATTTATGTAGAGAATTTTCTCTTTCAGTTAAAGTTTCAAAGTGGAAAAATTACTGGCTTATATGAGCAAAATGTTTGGAAAATATTTAATTAATAATAAATTTAAAAACTGGGATACAGACATTCAGACTATTACTACATTTTTTTAACAAGCAAGATCAGTGAATACAGAGAGGTTTGCCGGTCTACCCTAAGGCAAATTGTGTTTGTAGGAGAAAAAAATGTTCTAATTTCTGAAGGTCTTACTATAACTCTTTTTCTACTATATTTCTCTAAGGGCTGAAGACATACTGTGATGCTCTTTATCAGATGTTGTAACACCTAATAATCTATCGCTATTATCAAATAATGAGACAATTTACTTTCAAGCATACCACTCAAAGTGGAGAATTACTAACCTTTGTAATTCTGTCAGATTTTTTTTTTTTCCAGACCTGGTGGAATGGAATTCCTGAAGTGTTCTTAGATTTATCTACGGGCAGGTGGTCACATACTGCCCAATGGATAATCCTGCTGGGCTAAAGGACAAAAAGAAGGGGTGTTCCCTACTCAGTCTAGTAAACTGAAAGTTGTATTTTCTTTCTCTTAATTTAAGAATTTTTCACTTATGCAAGAACAAGTTTAAATTAAAAACGAGGAAGTGTTCTGCCTTTCTTCCTGAAGGAATGAACTTTAAGTATATACATACTTTCTTGGATGCAGTTCTTATCAAATTACCATGAGCTGATCACACCTCAGTCTCAGTACACCTCATGAATTTGTGCACTAAATATTTATGTTATTAATCTGGATATCAAATTCAAGTTTTTCTCCTTCTCTCCCTTTTTTACTGTCAAGGTTCAAAACAACCTGAGTTCTTTTCCCAAATAATTCAATTATATATATTTGTAGGAGACGTGAATTCTCAGTTCTCACTGATCTGTGTCTAAAAATGTCTTATCCAGATTTCTTGGAGTTCAGGATACTGAAGACTGATGTTTCTTTCCATATAATTCTAATAATAAAATATGTAAAATATCATAGTTGGTTCAATTTCACATGATTTAAATTTGAATTTTCTGCTTTATATTTTATCCTTCCTAAATAAAAGGAGTTAAAATATAGTCAGTGTTCTTGGCTTTTAAAATTCATAATTTTACTCAATCTTCCAGCAGTGATTTTTTACAGGCAGTTTCAGAATTCTTTGTTCAAAGACAATAATTGTAGTTCTCCCTCCCTATTCTCACTTCCTTCTCTGTCTTCCTTGTCCTTTCCCAGTAGAAATACTGATGAGCTGTGCTGGTATTTCCACATACTTTCAAGCACAAAGTAGCATGTGAAATCTCATTGTCATCGCTGGGTTAGGGATCAGGACTGAATGCCTTTACTCTCAGCCCTGCTACTAAAGTATCTGCAGCACTTTGTGGGAGGCACTAAGATATTTCGACAGTTTTATTTTTAGACTCTCTGTTGGGACTAAAATTGTGCAGTGCATTAGAAAGCGTCTCTCAGCCTCAAGTGCTGTGGCTGTGTGCAGAGCCTGCAGTGAAATCTGTGTTCAAGTCGGTATGGGCTAGATTTCCAGTTGTTTCCTTTCTAATTTAGTAAACCTAAGAGGTCTGTTGCATTTTAATACACATTTCATGATTTAATAGAATAACATGATATTTTCATAGAATTGTAACCATATCAATACTTCTATCAGTTTAATTATATCAGTTTTAGTGTGTACAATATTATTATTACAAGGAAGGTTCACAAATGACAAATGTTAAATTAAGGAATTTAGAAGTAGTAGATACAGGTGAATACTGAATATTTAAGCACTCTGAAAAGCCAGACTTACTCTGAACAGCCAAACAGTTTTTGCAAGGCCATGTTGTCATAAACTACATGAAGAGAAAAGAGAGTTCATTGAATTATTTATTGCAGGTGGGTTTTTTTTGCACAGAACTAATATTTGATAGTATTAATCCTGTGAATATATAATTTCCCAACATAAAGTTCTGCAGAATCTATTGAACATGAGTTTCTATGCTCATGCAAAAAAATACATGCACAAAGGAATTTTGCACTTTTCATGATCAAAAATCAGTATAAAAAAACAGTGGTTTTGATTCCCACCATCTCAACGGGGGAGTTCAGATGCTTCCTCTCCCATCATATGTGGAATTAGCTGACAAAGTAAATTGCAGATTATGGAAATGGTTCTTTTGTAATTATTTGCAATCATTATGTTCTTCCCTCTGGTTCTACATTAAATTATATTTCCCATGCTGCAGGTTGAAGGTATCTAGACAGGCCAGTAAGGATGAATCCAAAGAAATTGAAACAGTTCCATTCAAAATGTGAACTGACAGACCAAAATCCCAATTCTGACATCCTAGGACAATAAACACATACATCAAATGACCTGATAGGCAACTGGGCTCACCATAAACATTACCCAAAGGGGAAAATAAGTCTGCTAACCTTTACCAAATAGATCCAGAAATTCAACTGGAAAATTGAACCTTTGGTGATTTGCAAGCCCATTCCTTGCCCATTCAGCTGCATAAAACAGGAACTGGGCTCTGGAGAGATGTTTTGGTGTTACAAGCTTCCTTGCACAGAGAGGAGTGGATGGATGGACTGAGTAAGTCAGTGCCCCCAGGTCTCCCTTCCTCCAATCACCTACAAATACCTGTAGAGAGGAAGAGGAAGAGGGACAGGACAAAGAAATCAATACATGGATGATTAAATCCAAGCACAAAATCCAGGCAGAAGGCTCATTTTCTTGCATGGCTTGTATAGGCCTGTGTAGATGATTCAGCTCTCATACTGCCAAGTCACATAATAAATAAAGCCCCAGTTATACTCATCACCTCATATTTTGGTCAGTGCAACATTTGTTGGTCTCATTCCATCCCATGGGATAATTTACATGCAAAACAAACCAGAAAGCTTTACAAAGGAGAAGCTGTCCCTAGGATCAAGGATATGCAGAGTACCAGAATTCCTTTAAAGGCCTAACAGTGTGAGAAATTACTCAGAGTGATTTAGGAATAACTATATTTGTATCTGCCTGATTTGTAGTGTAGAAAGAAACAAGAGACACAAGGGGTTTCTCTCACACTCACCTACAGATCACAGCATATACTTTTGCTCTGTACCTTTGTAGGAAGCAAAAGGCGCTTCCTCAACTATATTTAGAAAGGGAAAACAGATGAAAAAGAACTTTTAAGTTCACTAAACAGTACAAGTATGAAGAATTTTATAGTTTCTGTACATTTAAAAAGGAACCAGGAAATACAATCCTTTTGAAGTTGTTCTGTCCTCCAAGTCATGAAATATTGAGAGACAAAGAAGGAGACAATACAAGAATGAAAACTAATATATTAATAGCAGTGTTGTCACAATAGAATTCAAATTTCTTCCCCATTAAAGTCAGTTAAGTTTTTTATAAAATGTTCAAAGGATTCAGTGAGACAGATTGCAAGAGCCTTGAATCAGAATATGTTGCAATATGGTGATAAGAAAACCCCATCCAGTGCAGAAAAAATTAGCTGAAGTAACTGCAATATAATTTTACAGATAAATTCTATTATCAGTGAACTGATGGCTAAAAAGATGACACTGCTCACCTTAGCTTTGCTTTCTGCAGATTTGGAATTGTTTGGACACTGCTTACTGGATCAATTCCTCAAGTGGTCCACACAAAGAACCATCTACATTTGCAACTCTTGAGCTACAAATCTTGCCCTCTGTTTCCTTTTATACTTGCAAGAATATATCTCTAATGTCTCAATGACAAAATCTGTTTCTAAACCCTTCACGTTAAGACTATCCAATTTTTATTCTAAGTTTTTTGCTTGTATAAACTCATACAAATGAGTTTCCTGAAATCTAATGGAATGTAAAGGAAGAAGCCGTTCCTTCTCAGAAGCAAATTCTCAAATAATTTTCAATGTGTTATAACACTCTATATACAAACTTGTAACAAACCAAATATTTAAAACCATTAAAATTTCTCATGTTACAGAAGTTTTAAAATTAAAACCGTGCACTCAACAGAGGCTGTCAGGAGAGGAAAGCAGCCTGAAGCCTAAAGCTAGAAATCTACTAATTAAGATACGCAATAAAAATGTTAATCAAGTAAACTTAGGGAGGGTGGGGGAAAGCGATTATATAATCCACTTGGCACCGTATAATGTCTCACTGCTCTCACACAGGAAAATGATAAGTAGGTAAACAAGAGAGAGAAGAAAAAAACAACAACAAAAAAAAAGAAAACAAAAAACCAACAAAGAAAAAAAAAAAACAAAAAACAGGTCCTTTGATTGTGGGCCAAAGACGAAACTGTTCCAAATGGCCTCTCTAACCAGCATTAGCTGTTCAAGTAGAAAACATTCAGATCTAAGAGCTCTCTCTAGTGTGCTAGACTGGGGACAGGCAACAGAAACTAACAAAGGAGCCTGAGAAAAACTGGAGTATTTAAGATAATTCTTGGTAAGTGTGGCTGGAGCAATGTCTTTTGTTGTCCTATTCCTTTATAACTGTATTCCACATTCAGAGCTGTAAGTAAACGGGATACTTGACTCTGTGCTCTGTATTATAGCTGTTTCCCCTGCTAACCAACAAGGAGGTTCTTCATTCAGGTTTGCATGGCTCCTGGAAGCCAGGGCTTTGGGATTAGGGCAGTCTGTAGCCTTGCTGCCCTGCCCAGTGCTGTTTGTAACAGGTTTTGTGTTAGGACAATAACACAGCTCAGCACCCATCAGGCTCTGCCTCGACTTCTTTCAGCC
This sequence comes from Chloebia gouldiae, assembly GCA_003676055.1. NCBI lineage: Eukaryota > Metazoa > Chordata > Aves > Passeriformes > Passeridae > Chloebia > Chloebia gouldiae. Next base: position 7,049,718 of record QUSF01000016.1, read on the forward strand.
TAGCTAGAGCCATATTTAGTCTTGTTTATCAGGAACAATAATGTGATAATATGGTCGCTGTTACCTACTTTTTGTCAGCTTGTGAAGAGCTGTATGGGTTAATAGCAAGCAGGTACTAGGAACAGAATGAGCTGTTTGTGACTTTAGAATAAAACAAAGAAAAATAATATTGATGGGGGTGATTGCAGGGGTGTTGAAACCAGGGGTCAGGATGACAGCAGCCACCACAGGGCTATAAACATGTCACCAGCGGTCAGGTAACCCGAATTAAAGGAATGCAACCATGGGAGCAGGGTAAAGATAGCTTTAAGGATAACAAAGAGGATAATGACCACATCCCTAACATAACAGTTAAATGTACTATACACAGTAATGTGGAAATATGAACCAGTGAAGAATCAGCAGGGCAAAGATCATGTCAAACACATAAAATTTCTCCAGCCAGACCCAAGTGTGAAGAAGAAGAAAACCTACATTAACATCCCCCCAGAAAAAGATTGTGATGCTGATTCTTCTCTCTGTAATCCTTCTCTCTTGCTCTGAACCAATGCCTGAACTTTAGGACCTAGGAAAACAGTGGAAGGATGACAGTAATTCAAGAGAAACATGGATATTCTAGGCTGTTTATGCATACCAGCCTTAACTCCAGCTTGAACCATGAGTGTCAATACAATGAGTGTCAAGTGTTTCAAAAAGGTGAAAAGACACATGTCCACCAAGTTGTTGAGCCACTTAAGAGATAAAAATAATATAAATTCCATACATACTGAGAAGTCATCTTTCCAAATTACACAAGAATTCCCTTTGGTTTGGACATAGGATAATAATGAAAACCAAAATTGAAGGTTGTCCAAATTTCATAATAGATGTACAATGCTGCCACTGGCATCTGCAGCTCAAAGCATGATGCTGGACTGAGAAGTGCTTAGAACTATTCATCTGTATGTCACACATTCATATATTCATAAAATGCTAACCAAATTGTACAACCACACATTTCAGAACACTTATAATTTTTTAATAGAATTAACTTTAGCATTAGAAAGAAAAATAGTTAATCACAGCAACAGGCTAATTTCTGGAAGAAAATAAACTCATTGGTAGTTATTTTGATAAATGTCTCTTGTTATATTGCTAACACTGTAGCTTTAAACTCCCTGACCTGAACTTTTTTTTCATTATGCTTATAATGAATTATTTTTTTCCAACAGAAAGAATATTATCAATTAGGTTTAAACAAATTATTCAGATTGGGTGTTAACCACTCTGTAAAGATCACACAGTGTATTTATTCAAATACACTGGCTAAAGGTGCCTGCTGTTTAGGGATTCAGTATATTGATTTCAGTTTTCCTTCTAGAATCATCCTAAGAGACCTTCCAATTCTATCACTTACTTATCAAAATGGTAATAATGACTTGAAATGTGAAATTTTCATTACACTGGTGAAACTAGGGTAGCTAATAAACACAATTTTTAGCACGTGACCTCTTGCCTGGAAAACCCCAATATTAGGTGCAGTTTGACTGCATGAAACAAATTTGTGTGGGGCCTGAATTTTTTTTTAATTATGAAAATGTTCATATTTATTTGAAAAGATTCCTTTTGGTTAGGTGTGGCAATGCAGTATCAGAATAATGAACAAAGAATTATTATATGAATTAAACATGACTGTCTAATACCTTTGTGGAGATCACTCCTCATTGCTTTTTTTTTAAACCTATGTATTTAAAGAAAATATTGAAAGAGGGAAAAGAAAAATGAAACTGGCATATTACATATATTGCAAAAAGAGCAGGAAAACTATGATTTCTGTTTCTAGGATAGCAAAATATATATCTTCTGCTAACATTTAAAGGGATATGTTATAAAATCTACAGAAGTAGGGAAACAAAATAAATTAAAATAGTTATAATTTTTTTTCCCTAGGTATTAAAGTTAGCCTTAGTTATTGCTGTTTTATAAGGAAGGTATCCTAGGAATAGAAGAGGCATCTGAATTATTTGTTTACAGGCTTTTAATGCCCCTTCATCCTGGTGCACAAAAGCAGTACAGGAAGTCCATCTGCGACAATCTTACTTTTGATTTCAGTATCTTGGCTTTGTTTTGATTGCCAAAATGTAAAGTTTTCTGTACACAGGGTGTGTTTTTCATGGAGTGTTCTAGCAGATATGGATTTCAACCCAGTGTAGGCATTTTCACAGGTGAAATATAGCCCCAATATTGTGAGGCTGGAAAAAAATAATGTATATCAAGGAGAAGTCTGGAGAATTAGGCTATAAATACACAAAAACAATGACAAACCTCTAACCCTTAACTGTGTAGCACTACAACCCAATACAATAATTTATGATGTCAATAAAACTGTATGGAACATCAGCTAAAAATGCCTGTAAGAAGGAAAAAAGTCTCCTCCCAAAAATATCAGTGACAAAGAAAAGGTTAAACTGTAACATACATTTTTTTCCTTTTCAATGTGGAGTTTTGGAGAGGAAAAAAAAAAAGAAATTTACTTCACTAGCTAGTCAGTGATGTATATAATTAAATAGAAAGGTTTTGGAGGATGTGATTTTATGGTTACCGTAGCAACTAGCACCTAGATGGTCCATATTGCTGTGCTCTTCTACCATGAAGGAAAAAAAAAAGGAAAAATCCATCTATGACCTACTTGAAAACAAATAGGTTTGTATGGCTCAAAGCCCCATTGTTCTTTGCAGGCATCTATTTTCACTCAGAATCTGGGGTAATCCTACCCTGGAAATATTTCAGTGGTTTTGCCAAACAGTAATTTGCATGTGGCTTGACCATAGCCTAGCACTGGAAATCCTGTGCACAGTCACATGCAGCTCAGCAGGCCACGCATCTAATTCTGTACAGGGGAGAAGAAAGGAAGGCTTTAAATGGATGATGAATTTCATAGCTTTAACTACTTATCTTTAGAAAAGTTTTCAACTTAGTTACCAGTGCACTCAACCACTTGATCCCATCCCTCTAAGAACAAACCTTTGAAACCTTATTTATATGAACAGAGGTAGAAAGTTTTTCCCCAGTCCCACCTTGTTGTTCCAGTGTGAACTGAAGATAACTAAAGCAGAAGTAGAATTTTCTGGTGTTTCTGTTGCTGAGAAAATCTCCTCCCTTCTTTCCTGTTGCACCTGAGAACTTAAGAGAAAAGGGTCAGCAGAAGAGTAAAAAACTTATAATCGGTTGTGGATACTATTTAAATTATTTGCACAGGGCTTAGAAGTTCTCTAGTTTCAAATCTTTCTCATGTGAGTTTTCAAAGGATGCAATAGCATTCAAGAACAAGAATAGAAATTCAGCCCAACAAATTACTATTCTATTATGCTGACTTTCTCTTCTTCCAAAGGCTTCACAAGTAGTACTCTTAATTTTAAATGTTGGTACTCTTAAATTTAAATATCTTTGATTCACCAGTAGCTTACTTCTACTGTATGCACACATGAAGACATATTACCATTGTCAACAAGAGAGAAAGATGTTTTCTGTTTTCTATTAGAATGTCTGGATATAATTCCAAACAAATTTGAGAGCAATTTCTTAAAATATCTCTCTCTCCCTCTTTTAAATAAGCTTTTATTTCTGAAATATCAGAGATGGAAAACAAACAGAAAAAACCCAACACAGAACACCTCTTTTATCACATTACAGTATATGTTGGTTTTAGGTCTAATAATTGATGATAGAATACCTCCAAATGTAATAGATTTTATTTTCTATTTATTTATTTATTTAATTAGATACATATTTCTTGTTAGAATTACAACCTCTCTTTTCACATTCCTTCACTGTTTTCCCTGTGGGCCTTCCAATTCTCACTTCTAGATATCTTAACTTTAAATCATAATAATTTCCACTCTGTGATCAGCATATAAATTCTCTGTACTGCCAAATAAGCATACAAGAAACTACCTTGTCCTCCTCAATCAGTTCATCCTTCACCCTTTTAGAATAGCAGTAGGAAAAGGTTCAGTTTTAGAAATAGGATTGGGGAGAGGTTTTTCACAGTGAATATTCTGCATACTTCTCCATAAACCCTCATGAACTTCAAGGGTCTCTGTTGTACCTGCCAATCCATATGCAGGAGACAGGTGTTTGTCTTTGCACCTTGTTAACTACCTTGTCACAATAAAAAAAAATACATTTATGTATTATTTTCTGGAGGTTTAGTTTGTACAATTTCACCTGCATTTCCATTGTACTTGGGCAGAATTGGAGAAGTGCCTGTTAAAGCTACTGTATTACCTTGTGTTTACATAGCTGGTTTCAATAATTACATTTAATATTCATATTACATATCAAATGTTTCAAGCCTCTTCTGTGCTCACTGCAGGTAGCAAGTTTGAAGTTCTAAAGCAGGGATCACCTGGCTGTTTGCAGGGTTTAGGCAATGTTTGCATTATATTTTCACTTGGGTAGACAGCTGGGATGGGTTACCTGTAAGCATGGCAATACAACCAAGCCACTGGCAGCTCTCTGGCTCAGTCAGGTGCACTCAGCTGTTCCGTGTGTAGGCTCATCTGTGAATTTAAGGGAGACCACTGAGATATTTACATGCATTTGAAGTCGTCATATGTTAAAAGCTTTCACCAGGATCAGTGTGTAGCATTTGATCCAGAGTGCTAGCAGAGACACAGGACCTGTATAAAATATCATAGAATCATGGAATATTTTAGGCTGGAGGTGACCTTAAAGATCATCTCATTCAAACCCACCTGCCATGGACAGGGACACTTCCCACTAGACCAGGTTTCTCAGAGCTCATCCAACCTGGCCTTGGACATTTCCAGGGATGGGGCATCCACAGATTCTCTGGACAACCTGTGCCAAGGCTTCACCAATCTCCCAATAAAAAAAAAATTCTTCCTAGATATCCAATGTAGACCTGCCCTCTTTAAGTTTGAAGCCATTCCCCCTTGTCCTGTCCCTCCAGGCTCTTGTAAATAGTTGCTCCATCTTTCTTGTGGGTTCCCTTCAGTTTCTGAAAAGATTGCAATTAGGTCTCCTTGAAGCCCTCTCTTTTCCAGTCAGAATAACCCCAGCTCTCCCAGCCTTTCCCCCCAGCAGAGCTGCTCCATCCCTGTGCTCCCCTCGGTGCCTCCTGTGGCCTGGCTCCAGCAGGTCCCTGTCCTTGCTGTGCTGGGAGCCCAGAGCTGGTGCAGCCCTGCAGGTGGGGTCTCAGCAGAGCGGGGCAGAGGGGCAGAATCCCCTCCCTGCCCTGCTGCCCGCGGGGCTCTGGGTGAGCCCAGCCCAGGGGGGGCTCTGGGCTCCCAAAGGCCAGGGCATGTCCAGCCTCTCCCCACCAGCACCCCCAGGTCTTTCTTGGTGACTGCTTTTGATCTGCTCATCCCATCTGCCTTTGCTGAGGCTTCAAATACCTGGGTGAGATGATTCCCAAGCACACCTGTGACAGTGATGAGCAGAACATGAGAGCACAGCCTGTGCACTGGAATCAGGCATCAACTCACCACTTTCAGAACAAAGACTTAATGTTGTTCACATGCTTTACAGGCCTCCTAAGGAGCGGTAGAAAGCTTTGGTCTCACTGTAATACAAATTTTATGACTTTCCACTGTACCAAATAAAAATGCAAAATAAACAATTCACATGGTTAATAAACAAAGGCAGATTTTCTAATACAGTCTGTTATTTGTCTTAGGTAAACTGCTTCTTATATTTGACATATGTCCAGCACTACAGAAATGTGAAACATGCTGTGCCTCCTGACTTGTACAGTTATGACTGAAAGTGGAATTGGAATTATGTGAGGGGAGTTTAAGATGCTTCACCTTCATTAAAACATACCCTGCCCTTTTTCTTCTCAACATCAACTAGCCTGTAAATATGAGGCTATTCAGCCTACGGAGTAATAAAACACAAGCATAAATCACAGATAGATGAAGAATTTCTGAAGCATATCAACACTCCCTAAAGTGTTCCTAACATAACCCTGTGCACTGTCAGATTCCAAGCAAAATAAGAAAGAGGAAGTTGGGAGGGCTGATGTTCACACACCATCAGTCCAAAGTTATTTTATGCAATTGTTTCTGTAATTGCAGCTCCCTGAAATGTTCAGTGCTCAATGGTCCTCAAAAATCAGACTTCCAATTGGCTGATGATGGGTTTTTCTAGATGCACATGCTGAGTTGGGAAGTTTAGTTTCCACACATCAAGACCAGAGATTTTTCAACAGTGTCACAGGTTTTGGGGTGAAAAGGGTCGTAACAAGATCTAAGGTATTTTTGTTCCCACAAAGATATGTCTCTTTCACTGAATTAGTGAGACATATGTAAGAATCTAAGCTGCAGAAACTCAATAATTGTTTTACACTGGGGTAAGAGAAAAATTACAATGGCAATAAGAAATGCATTTTCTAAGAACAGTCTTAAGGAACTTAAAAGTAGCCATTTATATGCCATTAGCCTTGATGAGATAGTTAAGACTAACTCAATATCACAGACATTACAAAACTGAGGTTATAGGAAAAACTTTACAGACACCTTATTTTTTTTTTTTTTCATTAGCAACATTTAAAAATCATCCCTCAATTCCTAATCGAGTTGACTTCAGGCTATATCAAAAAGAGTGGTGACATCCTTGCAGCTGAGATAGCAGAGAAACTTTAGGGCTTTTTCTGCTACAGGGGTGTCAGATGCCAAGAGTCCTGCTTTGGGGGAGGGGAGACAGTTTCTTGGAACTGTAGGGATGGAGAAGCACATATCCCTTTCCAGGATCATAGATTGTCTCCCCATCTGATGAATGGAGAAATCTCAGCAGGAACAAAGTAAAAAGTAATGGACTGGTTTCAAAGCTCCTCAAGGTTCTTCTGTATCCTGTAACCCTTTCTAAATGCATACCTGAAGATACAAAAAAGACACAGCAGGGTGACAATTAAAGGTTATTTCACAGAGGCTTCCTTTCTGCAGCAACATAAAGTATTGCAGTCAATAACTTTGTTGCCTCAGGAAATATTGTGCTTGGTAAAATCATATCCTCGGGAGAACAGACCTCTGTGTTCAAACACTAGATCTTAGTTTATAAATGAGGCAGCTCTGTGGCAGTCAAGAAAATTACAGTCTCTGTGTAGGAGCTCTTTGAAAGAGCATGTTATGAATTTCAGACTGGCTCTGAGGAGCTCTGCTGGCCCTGGCAAGCAGCCTAGTAGAGGTAACCGAGATCTCTGTGGGTTCAGAGCTTCTGCTTTTGCCTCGTTGATAATACTCTGGAATATCATCCCTGCAGGGTGAGGATGCTGATTCAACCTCCTTATCAGGTGGAGCAATGGCAGCCATGGGGGCCAAAGCATCTGCTCTGGGAATGAGAGTGGTGCCAGAGCTGTGATCTGTGAGCCTGGGAGAGACAATGCCAACACATGCACTCTCCAAAAACAGAGTTCTTTAATAGGCCATGATGTGCACTTTTCTGGGCTAGTTCTTTAATAGCCATTATTCTTCCCAAACAGATCCCACCTAAATGTTACAGAGATGTACCAGAGCAATAAACTGTCAGAAGAGGTCAAGCTCATAAGCATTCTGTAAACAATCTCTCCTGTTGCCTCCACAGTGAGTCTGGCTGCTGTGGAAGATGATCCCAACAGCCAGGATATTCTTTCCCTTGTCCCATCAGTTAAAATCTTCAACTGCAGTAAAAGCCATAGGAAAGACACAGACAAACCAATTCCATTACTGATTGGTATATGAAGTTTAACCAAGACAACTTTGCAAAGAAATAAGCTGTGCAAACAAAGCTTTGTCTATCACCATCCCCTGCCTTCTGCCTGGGTAATCTGCATATTTAACAAAGCTTCCTAGTATTTATGCCTGAAAATACATACCAAGGGAAACTGGAACCAGATGGTTAGATGTCACAGTGACTAAAAAACTGCTTTTAAAAAGGTAGGCTTCCAATAATTATTAGTCCATATCTTCAGGTAATGTAAATCACTGAAGTGAATTGTACAGTTCTGATTTACACTTCCACATAATCTCTTTGTGTGCATTCAACCTTTACTCTCAATAACACTTGGCACAGATTACTTGGATAACTCAGTTTTGAGGTGGGGAGGGGGGAACCAAACATCCTTTTGCTGAAAGCCTTTAAGGATATGACATATTTGGAAACACTCTAAAACCTAACTACGCGCTAATTAAAACTTCATATTTTGAGACCATAAAGCAGGGGAGAGATGGAACTCCAGCTGGAATGAGCATCCCACTCCACAGTGCAGACAGGGCAGAGTTTCCAAAGGCACAAATGGCAACGAGGCACCTCCCATTGAGAACTGGTGACAACAGGTCAGGTCAGACATTCTGCACTCCCTCAGTATGGAGAGATGTCAGAAAGCTTCTGGAGACAAAATGACTATCATAATTCTTTGCTGATCAAAGAAAAATTTACAGTGTAAGTTTCAGCTTAATTCTTAGCACTCGTGGAGTAGTTAAAAGATATTCTACTCTTCCCACCTGCTGGGCTCTTGTGTTACACCATCCACGGCAGTAATGAAGACAGATTAATGCTATTTATTTGCTGACATTGACAAGAGTAGTCTGTCTTTTTTCCCTGTATTTTATCATTAAAGTCTTGTTTTTCATCCTCAAATAGCCCCAAGACAATGCACTGTATTAATTAAGTAGGAACAACATAAAAAACCAACCCAACCAAGAAAAGCCCACCAACAATATTAATAGGCTGGATGAAATCAACAAAAGGCAACAAATTCTATTCAGTGCTGACAACCCAGCCTTAACATACTTCTGAGGTAGAGAACAATAGAAGAAGATGTGTCTGGTTTTTATAAAGGTTTCCCTCCTTTGAATTAATTTTCAAGGATCCCTGAACATCAAGAACTAGAGATGAATAATTAAAATAATAATTAAAAAAAACCAAAAAACCAACCAGCAAACCCAAACCAAAGCAATAACAGCAAAGCTGTGTCGGTTGTGCAGCACGGGAGCACATTGCACAGGGAGGCTGTCAAATCTGCAAATTAGTTTTTCACAGCCCAGTTAGATTAAGACAGAGAGCTGACCTGATCCTACAGTGGCTACAGTCCTGCTTTGTGCTGGGATTTTGACTAAAAGACCTTCAATGCTCCCTTTTCAGTGGTGTTTTGGTCATTTGATGATTCTGTGAAAACAGCTGCAAGATGCTGTCCTGACACAGAATGTGCTTGGGCAGCCCAAACCTTGATAAGAGAACAATGCCACTGTGCCTTTATAATCTATGTGCAGCCTGAGAGTTTCCCTGTCTGCCACTGGTGGCATAACTCTTACTGAAACAGGCAAGCAAAACATCCCACAATGGAAATAGATATACTTTTAGGTACAGTTTTAATTACAATGACAAAGATCATTGATTTTCACACATGGAAATAAATTTACTCTGATGGTTGTGCTTACAAGACCCGGACCATAAGTATGAAATTCTTGGCTTGCTTCTAAGTTTTTGTGCTGGCTGCTTTCATGTTTTATTTTTCTTTTCTTAAGAATTAATTAAAGATATCAAGCTCATCTTTCTGACTAAAATCAACCTCCTCTGCTTAGATAAGTATAGGCAGTACTTAGAGTTGCAAGCAGTATAAAGTCTATTTTAAAACTATTTTTACTTTTAAAGGGTCACTGCCAAGGTGATTAGCATGAAATCTAAATGAGCTTTCAACATCCCTGCTTCACCCTGATGCTGATTTAACTAATAAAATCTGGCCAGCATTACAAGTTTTAACATCCAGCCTTCAAAGCCACGACACGGCAAAAGGCTTCTTGAAGTCCAAGGAGATTGTGTCTGCTGTGGCACTCCTGTCAGCTGTCATTGTCCCTTCTCAGGAGAAGTTAATCAAATTTGTTCAGCCTGACCTCTGCTTCAGCCAGGCTGGACCTGTCTGAGGCTGCAGCCAGGTTTGGCTCCCTCCCAAACAGGGGTGCCTGGTCAGCTCCCCTCCCTGCCCAGCCTCTCATCTGCCTCCTCCAGCTGGCAGGGAGTCCTGCCTTTCTGCCTCTTCTGTCCCCCTCCTTCCTCACCTAACTTAGAGAAAATGGGAATTTCTGCTTTGCCTTTTCCTCTGTGTAACAGCATGGATACATATATCTTCCCCAAATTTCATGATTCTCCACCACCACTAGCTGAAATGGGGCTGCAGGGACTATGGGGAGGGATGAAGACCTCCCCCAGCACTAGGTTGTAAAATCTTCCTTTTATTTCCAATGTTTATTCACCATTAATTTCATTCTCTTTCACTCAGATCAAGTGCGTTTATTATGTGAAGAGCTGGTAGTGATGTTTTTAATTAAGGTTGTCTAATAATTTCCTTCATAGCATTTGGTTTTTGGTATAGTTTATAACCCCAGGAATTTTAATCATTCTGGGCTAAATTTTCCATGCTTTGTTTTTGCCTAAAGTGGAATTGAATATGAGATCATCAGCAACCCTGCTCCTGCATCCTATTTTTCTTCCCCAAAATATTCTCTTGTTTTAATAAAGTGCAGTAGTCTGGGAGCCAGATGATCATAAATTGCACTTCCATAATTTCTACTCCATAATGCTAATAATCCTGTGCAATTGTATCTCTAATCAAGCAAGGTGTTATGCGTTTTTTGCATAGAAAGCAGAAAAACATCAGTCCATCAGCTTAATCAGTGAAGCAGTGAAGGTTTTCAAAGATTGTGCAAGGTCACCAGTGCAAACTGGGATTAAAACTTCATGGAAGAAATGTAATGTTGCCTGCTGTACACAGTTGCCTCTAGAGTGCTTACTTTTGCAAAAGATGAAGCAGAAGAAGCCAAGACATTTAAAGATCTTGTGTAGCCATCAGATTTTTACACTGACAGCAGAGGATGTCATGCATCCCATATAACACATCAGAGACTCCTAGTTGAGGTGAGGTTACTAGGCCTTTCCTAGCACTCATGAAAGCTGGCTAAAAGCCTAACAGCAAATTTTCCAGATCAGCTTGGGGAATAACACATAATTTCTAAAAGTTTAAATAGAAAACTTACTGTGATTATTAAAAAAAAATAACAATTTAATTTCTAATTTCCATTCTACTGGACATTTCAGCAATGCTGAGCTGAATTCTTGAAATTCTTTCCTTTTTCCCTTTCCATTCCCCTCCTCCCTTTGCTGCTTTCCTTTCCTTACAAGATTAATATTACACGCAAAATGAAAATTCAGGATTGCAGATAAAGTCCCTCTCTTTTTTCTTCTTCACTGTGTCCCCTTTGGGAAGAAGACTGCCCTCAGAAACTCTCCAGAACCTGTCAGATTCACTGCACTCGTGGGCAGACACAGCACCTAGGGCTGCTCAGCACCAGTAATTTTGGCGTGAGCTCCAGCAAGAGCTGTTCAGTTCTCAGAACTCCAACAGTGAGGCTGCTCTCTTCTATTCTATTTCCTTCTAATGCCTTCAGTGAGTTGACAGAAAGGCTTTCAAGCCTAGCCTATACTCTCCCAGCATCCATCAGTTCAAAGCAGGTATCTCACACCTTTTCTCCTCCAGGATTGGGGTGCTCAGAGGTCTAAAGGGGCGCGGGTAGCTCAGCTTCACCCTCCCTGGTGAAGCAAAGGTTGTGCAGCTGTGGCCCAACCCCGTTTGCCTCAGCCATGGAGCAGTTCCATTGAAGTTACCCTTAAAGCACACAGGCTTTGCCCATTGTGAGGAAAGCTGCCTTCACCTTTGGCACTGAATTCAAGATCACTCACTCTCCTGCTTCTCCTATAATGCTTAGGTCCAACGGATAAGGAAGACAGCCTGACTTTAAAGTTCTCCTATTCTGTGAGGTTAACCTTCACTTTAATCCTCATACTTTCCATTCATTTCTGTGAGCAGGATTTCTTGAATATACCAGGTCACAGTCTTTGGTAGCAGAAAGAGAAGGGATGAAAGCCATTGTTAGACAAGAATGCTAATTCTGAGAGCGAGCATCGAAAGGTTGAGTCAGCCTGTGCCACATTGTGAGTGTTCAGCAATGCTCCATTCATTTGTGTGACAAGCCTCATTATGAGGAAGATTTTTAAAAGCAGTTTATTCTGAGGGAGCTTTGGATACAGTTCCAAAAGCAGAAAATAAAACCTAGGAGGACAGGGGAAAGCAAAAAGAGCAGGCAGAAGAAACAAGCAGAAAGGAACACAAAAATCAGCTCTTTTGCAAGTTCATTTTTTCATTATGTTTGACATTCTTTGGGAGACAGAACTGCTCTGCACACTTGTGGCCTCAGGCAGTGAAGCTGGAGGAAGATATTTCAAGAGCTGCAGAACACACACATAGCTGTATAGCACAGAAGAGATATAAAAACTGGATTGACAAGATCGTGATGCTTACTTGGTCCCAAATTACATCAGCCCAGGTAGTCTATTTTGAAGTAGAAAATTGCACATAATTCTAACTATTTTGCCACTTATTTGTACCTTCGGGTAGTGATGAAAAGATGTGGTATCTCAAGTTCAGCTGAAAAATAAAAGTCAAAGCCAATATAAAGAGATTAGACAGATTTCCTGATGAAAACAAACAGTACCTGCAAGTTGTGTGTGATTTTCTGGGAGATGAGAGATACCACCAGCAACAGTTCTGATCAGACAATTAGAAAAATATGTAACTTGATGAAGACCTATGGCTTCTAGGAACCTTTGTGACTGTCATTTTTAAGTTAATCTCACCATCACCAAGAAATTAAAAGGAAGTAAAGTGTTTTGTGCTCCCTCTGCAGTTCTGGAGCAGCAGGTAGCTGATGAATGCCATATCCAGAGCTCTGATATTTGACAAAATTCAGTGATGAAGAAGCAGAAATAGCAAACTCTGACTTTCAGCATGGTTTTTTATGTAGCTGGTTTTGTCATTATTAAACAAGTGAACTAGAAAGGCAATATGTATTTTAGTACCCTTTTAGAAGAAAAGTCCATTTCTCTTTTTGAGATTGATAGAAAAATAATTTCTAATGTGTGTTGAACTACAGGGAACCTTGGAAAAATCCCCTCCTGGCTGATGCTTGGGGAAAGGCTGTGAGACTGAGTAGCAAATTGAATTGATAAATTCTCTCCAATTGTTGCTATTAAGTTTTTCAGTCTTGGTCTAAGATAATGATTGATTAGGCCTCAGCTGGACTCATTTGCCAAGTAGAGTTAAGGATTTAACACCAATGCTCAGAGAATGTAAATAGAAAAGATTTCCTATTAAAAATAATTTGAAAGATAAAAGAAATAAAATAGTGTTTTATAAAAAGGAAATTTGTACTCATTTGGTTTACAGGAAAACCAAAATGAGTTTGAGATAGATTGAAGTGTTCAAGACCAGGCTGGATGGGGGCCTGAACAACCTGGTTTAGTCCATGGTGGTGGGATTGAAGCTAAAAGGTCCTTAAGGTCCCTGCCAAGCCAAGTCATTCTATGATTCTCTGGTGTTCTGGCTTTGGTGCAAAGAAAGATTTTTCTGCCCTTCATAGCATCCACAGGTACTATACTGAGGGCTAATTCCTCTCACAGAGAAATGGTTCTTCTGCTGTAGTTCCTGCAGGAAGAGGAAGGAGTGATGTCAGAGTAGAGGGTGACCTCATTAGTCTCTTTGGTAAAAAATGAAAAGAGATCAGAAGTCCAATGGGATTTCTGAGATGACATAGATTTGATTTATACTGAATTAAGCACCTCTTAACTTTCAGAAGAACAGGAGCTAACCTTTCTCACATAAAAATTGTATCAGTAGATTTTTTACATCTGATTAAATATGGGTTTTGGTTCCAGCAATAACTCAAAGGAAAATATGCATTGTAAATACAAAATGGAATAAGGAAAGTAGATGCATAAACATCAGTGACATATATAACCCCAGCTTCCTCACTGGGAACTTGTAATGTTCTAAGGCACCAAAGTAACAACCAGCTTGATGTTTTAATACATTCTTATGGTATTAAAGCTATAAAATAATATTCCTCTACCAGAACATGCATAATTGTACTACTTTGTCCTTTTTTTCTAGTGTTACTGCTTCTGCTCTGGAACTGCATCCATGCCATCCTTCTACATGGGCCGTAGTTGCAGAGACCAACTGGGGAATTCTCCTTTGGTGGCATAGCTGAAAACCAGCCTCATCCCAAGGCAGACACAAGGCCCCCAAGGACAACAGGATCACATTAGCAGAGCACCTGTGTAAACAGCTGGGGAACCAGGCCACCTTCTTGCTGCATCCCACGGCCCTGACCTCATCACGCTCCTCAGCACTCACAGAACTGCTCTTCAAAGCAATTTCAGAGGGATATAAAAGATCTTTCTTCAGCAAAGAAACTCGCCTAAAAAGACATGAGAAAATTCCAGTGGCATTTTGATTAACTTTAAGGAACAGGGCTTGCTAACATAATGAAGCATGACACATCATCAGGACGCTGCATTTATCTGGAGAAGTGTCAAATAGCACAGATTCATGAAGCATGAATAGTGTGCATTACAGAAAGAGAAAAAGATTTAAATTTTATTTCAACCACAGCTACCAGCCCACCACCCCTAGGGTAGAGATTCTTCCATATCCAAGATTGCATAGTTTAGAAAGTCACATAAAATATTATGGCATGAATAACAATGAAAGCATCAAACCCAGACTTCTTGTTGGAAAGAATAGGTAAATTCCATCCTTTCTATGATAACAATTTTCTTTCTTTAAGAAAAGACAAATTAATACTTCCTTTAAAATAAAATGGACAAGGAATAGCACAAAAATTGAACTACTTACATTATTAATTTGATTCAATTTTATAAGAGAAAGGTAGTTTCAGGGAATATTTTCCTTGTGATACATTGAAAAATGTGTTTTTAATGGGATGTATATGCTTAAGTGTTCTGAGAGTTCAGGGTGATGATGTACAGCTGTGTCCTATTTCCCTCTGTGAAAATTACAACATCTATGAATTATGTTTATAACATCCCAAAGCCAGAGAGAGAGAGATCAGATCTGGCAGCACTAGGGTCTAATTTTAGAATGCACCCAGTTGCCTGATAATCATTTGCACCAGAGATGCTACTATGCTTTCTTATGAACTGCAGCTTATTATTGGTAATATATTACAGAAAATAAACCCTGTCCTCATTTCTGCAGTGACTTTTGAACAGCTAGAGCCATCAGAAAGGAGCCTGAGCTTCTGGAGAAACAGAGGAAATATTCTGTTTAATTCCAGGACTAAGATTCAGGTCAGTTCTTAACCCAGGTGATGGAAATCACCTCACAGAGTCTGGGCCAGTTGCTGGCCTATTCTCCCCAAGAGACTGCAGAGGCTGTGACCTTCCCAGCCACTTTTGGGTCATCCACCCCTTCCTTCAGTACCACTTTCAGTCTGGTTTGGAAACCTGCTCACAGCTTTTTCTTTCCTTATATGCAATGTCATATTTAAAAATTATTTGGTTCCACACTTGGGTTTTTTTTTTTTTCTTCCTAGTCCCGTTTGACTAATCAGACATCACTATTTCTGATAAAATGCTGTCTTGAAGACTCTATATTTAGCATCAGCGCCACCCCAAAATGATGCAATGAGCCATTTTAATGAGAAAAGTCTCTACCAAATAGGCAACAGAGCTGCCAATATCTCATTCTTAGCATTGTCACAATATTCATCAGGGCTATGTAAAGATCTGGAATTAATTATTCCCAAGAGGTTTCTCTTCTGGAATTTTCAAGTGTCTTCATCAAGGTTTGGTAAAATATTCTTAGATCATTACCTGAATTTCATCTTCTTAAAAACAAAAATTACACAACTGGAATAATAATAAGCAAAATTAAAAGGAGAAAAAAAAACCCAAGCAAAAAAAAACCAAAAAAACCAAACCATAACTGTGTATAGAGCAGGCACTAAGACTCTTTTTCACCTGAAATAATCAGACCAATTTCATTCCTTTTGTACCTAATCTAAAACAAGTGGAAAGAAAACATAAACACCATCCTGAAATGCTGCAGAAGAATTACGAGGGTAGTGATACTTGATCACGGTGCCCAGTTATTTTCTAAATATCAATTCCTGCACAGTATGGTCTGCTTGAGAGGTGTGAAAGATCAACAGCTGTAAAAATAGAGCAATAGCTGCACTGAAGTTTCACACCTGCATTCAGAGTCTCCTTCATCAACTGCATGAACTTTGTCCTTTAACTATAAGGCACAGGGGCTTTTTAAGTGTCATGCTGCTGTTTCCTCAGTAAACAATGGGCATAATTAAAGCTATTAAGTATCCTTAAGGAAAAAGGATACGAGTATTAAGGTGGAAAAAATATGGTTTAACTGGCTGGATTTGTAATCCAGAGATGACACAAACCACTAACGAATTAAAAAAAAAAAAGCGGTAGTAAATTTTTGTTATTGCATGGAAAATGGCTTAAAATAGTCAGCTGTAAGTGCAGTTAATAGTGAAGTGTTATGAATAAATAGGTTTTTGACAAGAAAAGTTTAGTTTAACACAGCATAATGTTATAATGTTTCACTGGGCTGCACTGCACTTAGTAAACAGAACTGTCTACTGACCTGAAATAACATAGCTGGAGAAAAATGTGTGAGTTAGCAGAAACACTGAAGCTGTGACTTTAAAACTAGAACTCCGTGATATAGTAATCACTTGCTATTCTCAAAGGAGACTAAGAAATAGAAGAAAAAGAGGTGTAATTTATCATTCTCTGAGCATTCTTTTTTAGTACAGAAATGATGCTGACTGGAAGAATTTCATTTGGGTTTTTCTTTTTCTTCCAAAGCCATCAGCTATGTAAATGATACAGACCATACTGATAAATGATTTAAATGGAACAGAACAAACCCCAAAATAGGAATCTGTGGCAACAGCTGTCCAAACCAGAATATCTTCATCTTTCATTTAGAAACCTCCAGCAGGATGAGTGAGTTATCCCATGCTGCAGAAATGCCTTTGGGATGTGCTCCTACTGGCATCCTTGTACCACCTGCTTGGGAAGTACTGTGCCATGGGCCTTAGCATTTGCACAGAGTTGTCAGCTTCCATCTGATGTCTCAGTTTGTAGTTACAAAAGCCCTGCCTGCACAAGCCATGGTCAGGTTTACAGAGGCAAGAGGCACACATGCAGAGAGGGCTCTGTGACTCTTATCTGGAGTCTGCATCCTGGAATCTGCATCCTGACTTTTCCACCTAGCAAAGTGATTATGTGGTGAATGAGCAGTGGATTTCATGCATGTGAAATGAGACTTATTCTATACTAGCTGCTAAATGAGGCTCCAGGAACATTGCCCCCTCAACTTCAGGCTTAAGACTTTAAAAGTTTCCTATTAGAAACACTTCCCCCCCACCCCACCAAATCTATTCAGTTATTGGTATGTCTTCCTTTTAAAAATATTTCCCATGTCATGGCTGAAATTATTTATACAATTATAGACCTTATGTTCTCCCCCTGCTCTTTTTATAAACTGTATTTTTACATCTCAGGGGAAGTGGTCTGAAAAGTTTTATGTACAGTGTTGAGGCTGGGGAATGAGAAGCGATAAGGGACCTGGAGAATAAAACTAACTGCACCCTGCAGGTTATAGAATAACAATAATATATAAAAAAGTAAGCAATGAAAATTGGAGAGGCCAACAGAATTGAAATTAGAACTTTAAACTTTTGGTAGAAAAAAGATACAGAACAATCCTGTATTATGAAGGAACTACACTAAACTGTTATGGGGAATGCATTTCTTGGAAGCAGTTGGCTGGTCAAGTAAATAGTTTCCCCTTCTGATTTTTATCTTTGATTAAAAAATCACTTGTTTAACACAGAATATTTTAAAAGGAAGGCCACCAAAGCTGGTATATACCAGTGCTTTACTTACACAGGACTGGTTCTTTCACCACAGGAAATATTTTACCTATTTAATACTAACATTTTGTCTTCTTACTGCATCACATCTTATTCAGGGAAGCTACTCATGGGTACCCCAAGATATTGAGTGCTGTAGCCAATTGCATTTGTCTCACTAAACAAAAGTTACTTCCTTCTCAGAGCAGGAGGCAATGACAACCGAGAATTTAAGAATCAGTATTTTAACTGAATCAGTATTCCAGAAATCTTTCAATCTTCTTTGAGTTCTCCTGCAGGATTCAAAGTTCAATATTCAGGGAATCAATCAGGCACTCCTCTGAAAAATGAATGTTTGTTAAGTACAGAATTATAGAATCATTTAGGTTGGAAAACACCTGTTCATTGAGTCCAACCATAAGTGTAACAGTGCCACGCCCAACACTAAATCATGTTCCCCAGTGCCACATCTACACCTCCTTTAGATACCTCCAAGGATGGTGACTCTACCACTTCCCTGGGCAGACTCTTCCAATGCTTGACAACCCTTTCTATGAAGAAACTTTCCATAAAATCTGACCTAAATCTTCTCTGGCACAACCCAAGATGATTCACTCTTGTCCTGTTACTGAGAGAAGAGACCAATCCCCACCTGACTCCATCCTTCTTTCCAGGGGTTGTAGAGAACAATAACATTCCCCTTGAGCCTCCTTTTCTCCAGGCTCAGGCCCACCAGCTTCCTCAAGCTCCCCCTCATAGGATTTGTCCTCCAGACCCTTCCCCAGCTCCATTCCCCTCCTCTGGACCTGCATGTTGATTCTCACTTCAGTGTTTTTCCAGAATAACAAACGGGATTCAAGGTGCTGCCTCACCTTTGCCCAGTACAGCGGACAAATGAGCAAAGAACAAATAACAAAAAGGAGGCCTGAACACCTCTGAATACCCCAGACATTAAAAATTCCCAAACAACAGAACACAACAGGTCCTCCTAAGCCACCACAGTAAAAGGTGGCTTCTAAGCTTGATACTTTATTGCAGAGAGAGCATGGGAGCAGATACATCCTAGTAAGCAGTTACTTAATTTTTATGTTTTCTTGTTGTTTATTCCAATGCATTTACAGCAACTCACTTAAACTACATTCATCCTGAAAAATTAAGCCCTGGTGCTACATTCCAATCTTAAGAATTTATTTCATTGCCAGATGCTAGAAGGATACAGGAAATAAACGCTTGAAAGTAGACAGAAGCTGATTGTGCCTGGCTTACTTTACAGCTCTAAGATTCTCTTTTTGCACATACCATAAGCCTGTAAATCCCATATTCCAAAATTACTAGAAATAATTTCCAAGTACCTGAATACTTTTCTAAGATTCTGGTTACTTCTATGTAGCTGGCACCTCTGCTTTACTGCATTTAAGAAATAAACAAAGCAGTTTTAAACAACATCATTTTAAAGACAAATCACCTTTCTGAATCTCCAAAGAATCAATCTCACTCAGACACAGGAAGATCTATTGTCCTCTCATCCCTAGGCACAACTCCCATTAAAACAGATCAAGAAGGGAATACATTTTCTCCTATTTGGATTTTTAAAACTATCTCAAATAAGACCTGTGAAGAATATTAAGGCCGTTCAAATGGACAAGACATTAAAAAAGAGAGAAAAGCACATACATTTTATTGAGCAGGGACAGCAATATGTGACACACATATTTCTACACTAGCACAACCCCATTTTACTGGCTTCAGTGTATCACCCTTGTCCAACAGCACTGAAGTGAAAAACAAAAATCAAGAAAAAGAAAAAAAATCGGGGTGTAAGACTCGGGCCCACAGCAGACGACCAGCAGTGACACTCATTGTGGGATCTCTGCAGTCAACCAGAAAAATCATGGAAAGCATTAAGAGGCATAGAGGTGTCAGGAACAATGTCACATTCTCCTTGTAGATAACTTTCATTTAAAGCCACTAACCTGTTTCTGCCTCAGAATCCATAACACAGAAATTTTAACTTCAGTGATATGGTAAACATGAATACTGGGTTAATATAGAAATTTTCCTCCTTACACCACGGAAGCCACAGATGTTACTTTGTGGTTTTGTATGCAATAGCTTCACAATCAGCTTCAGACAGAATTGGAGCTGACGGGAACTGCAAAAATGTATGACCACCAGTTTGTACCCCAGGAAATGCTGACTTAATTTAGAAATATTCAGTGGTAAATAAGATAATGTCACCTTCTGCTTTTCTCTCTTTTTAATGTTCTCCTGGAACAACTAGCAGTGAATATACACACTAACATACAAATTTATCCTATATACCCTATGTAATCTCTCTGCACTATTTCTTCTAAGAGGTGAACAAAGCCCATTCAGTCCTCTAAGCCTGACAGATATTCTCAGCACCCCAGAGTAACTGCCCTCTGTGTGCTCCATTTGTTTTGGAGTGGAGCCAGATAAAACACTCAAAACTTAAGTTCATTTTTTACCCCCAAATGCTTCTGTATTCTTTTACACTGTTATAAAGAAGAAAACACATTGTGTAGTGTCCTATTAATACTATGGGTTCATTGTTCACAGACAGATTGAAAGCTGTCTGGGAATAAATCAAAATAAAGATTTTTTACCAAGTCACTGAAATCTAAACATTTTTTTGTTACAACTTCATACTTGACATATAGAACATTTATTTTATATAATATCAGTGTTAAAGCTCTTTTATCCCTCCCTTCTGTTACCACATTTGAGACGGGGCAACAAAACCCAAAATGTTCTCACTTTTGACTGGCTTCCTTTGTCTTTATAGTATTTTATGCCAAACCTTTTGGGTCTTAATATGTTATTCAGAAGGAAAATTATGTCCCATCCTACTGATACTTCTGTCCTTTGGCTCAACCAGTTAAATATTGCCTTCTGTGGTGGATACACTCAACTCCTTAACCAAATTAGGAGCAGTTTGGTATAAGCGCTAAAGGAGGCAAAGGGCTGAGCTGTAACCAGGCCAAGAACTTCTCCAGTTCCAATCTGTTGTCTGAAAAGCCTCTCAGGAGCAGAGTGACACAGGGAGCACCAGCAGATGAGCTTGGAACATGATCATGCCATTAGAACATAAATAGAAGGTGACTTTTCCCAGACTCATTGATCAAGGAACAAAGAAACTTGTGGATACAAGGAGTCTCATGCATACCTTTTCCACCCCATGTACTTTATTCCATAATTATAACAATCTAAGCAAGCTTTCTTCTCTCCCTGCTAAGCAGTCTGGCTGCACCAGTGATCTCCCCTTGAGCTCAGACACCTCTCAAGGTTCTCCTTGAGGCAGAGGGACCTTTTAGCAAGAGCAAAACTTTAGTAAGTGACCAGTATAATTAGTTAACTTGTATTGTAGTGCACTATGATTTTGTCTTTGTCTAATTTTGATTTTTGTCTTGTTTAAATGCTTGTGCAATACCATAATAGTAATATCACCACTGAACTTTGTTAAGCTATGTTTTCACAATGTATTTCAGTTTAAAAAAAAAAATTGTGACACTGTAGCTTAACAGCTGAGAAGAATTACATATAATGACAGTTCATTATTTCTTAGGTGAAATGTATTTAGTTTAGCCATTTATAAAAAGAAAACTCACAAAAAGAATTATTTCCCCAGAACTAGATAGCAAGAAGGAAAACAGTTGCCTTCCTAACCATTTCCATGGCTGTTTCTTTACAGCTTCTGTGTTAGAGAACAGCCTTCGTTCTCCAAATACAGCAAAAACAACAATCTCTTTTACATGAGAATTTTCTTCTCTATGATCCACGAACAGGGCAGATTTATCTCCTTGTCTTCTCTCTACTTCTGTATTGCAATGTACAAATGCATCAAAATATTACTTATGTTGATCAAAGCCATTCCTCTTTTACTCCAAATCCAGCACAGCAGTGAGATTAGCAGCTATTCCCATGTTATCACTCAACAAGTAGCCAGGAAAAAGAAAAGATTTTCAATTTCTAATGCCAATAGTGACTCTTTTTGTCCAGTCTCCAGTCCAGTCCGTGGCTGGTATGTAGTAGTGTGTGTACTTGCTGTAGACTCTGAAGTGCAAAGGACTTGTCATAACTTATTTGCAGGGCCTCACTGTGCTAATCTGATTTTGCAGTAACTCTGTGGAATAAGTTGTTTTGGTAAAACTCTCCCCGAGGATATTAAAATATGAGCAACTGTACCGTTTGGTACAATTCTTTATCTGAATCAGTCCTATTAGCATATCATAAAATATTCCCCTACTTTATCATATTCATTATTTTCTTCATTACACCATTGAAGAAAAGAGTACCTGCATATGAACAGTAAAATTAGGGACCTGAGGTTTCTTTAAGGTACTTTCTGGTAGCTTCTGTGGTCTTTGTATTTTTTTTATGCTGTTAGTCTTTTCTTCTTCTCCTAGCATATGGAGCAGAAAGGACAGGTAATAGATTGAAATTAGAATGGATTGCAATAAGTAAAATATTATCCCCATGTATAATTGGAAAATACTAGCTTTTCTGCAGTGTTGGTGCCTATTTCAGATAAAACAGTAGAATTTTAATACCAAATCATGCAGCTTAAAAGATATTTATAAATATGCCTAAACTGCTTTGATATTTCACATGCATACTTTTGCCGCCTGAGTGATTTAATTGTTTTGAAAATATAAATATTTGGTATAAGGACAAATGCTGGTTAGGTGAAGTCTCCTCATTACTTGAAGTCAGGCACGATTTACTGTTATAGATATACAAACAGAACATTGTGCTGCTCTCACAACTCCTGTTGACAACAACCAACTTCTCTTAATATTGCATACTCTGAATATTGCATTCTCTTAATATTGCATATGTTTCTCAAAAATGCCCCAGTGGCTTCAACATGGAGGCTTTCACTGTTAGAGAATCATTGTGAAGAAATACATGTTTAAGTGATCAAACCATAAACCTTTCTGTCTTAGGGCAATCCATGAGAACACATTTTCATCACCCTTGGTCATACAGAAAAATGCAAGAAAGCAGGACTTGGTGCCATTGAAATGGCCTACAGCCATTGAAACAATGGCTGCTTTGCTTATATGCTGAAGATTTTGCCTTTGTGTTCCATGAGTTGCCTTTAACAGCAGGATTTACAAAGTCAAAACACATACTAAAGAACTGGCCTTTTTCCATGGATGTGGAAGGTCTCAGCTTCAGCAGTGGCCCTGTTCCCAGTACAGGGTGGCAGTGCCACTCTGCCTTCACCAGAAGAAACAAATTACACACCACCTTGCCTAGTACTGCTACCTAATACAAATATCCAGAAACTCATTATTTACATCATCTTAACCATATGTATTTTCCTCTCCTTTGCATTATATGCACTGTGGCAAACTGAATCAATTTCTTTTTATAGTGTGTAGTTTCATTTTCTGACTTGAGTTCTCTGACAATTTTTTTCTTTGTTGCAATATGATCCCTCCCAGCAAAGAGAGCTTCAGCCTTTTCTAAAGAGAATGACATTCTAGGTACTTTCATAAATAGAAATACTTCAATTATTCTTTGATTCTTTTGCACCTCTCTAACATGCTGGAATTTCATTTAGAAGACCATCTCCATATAAAAACACATCATTTGGCAACCTTGATGCAGACTTTTCTTCTGTTTATGTGAAATATGCAGCTATTTCACCTATGTATTTTAACCCAGACTCTACATTCTTTGCCATCATTCTTTGGTTCACAAGCTTAAAAAAACCCTCTTTAGATCTATTTCCCTGCTGTCATATTTTCCTTTAGATATATTCTGAAGAAAGCCTCTTTTTGCGAATTGAAAAATGTCATTGCGTGCTTTGTACTGTCTAATTTTTTATCTTATTAATACCAACAGTATAATGTATTTGAACACCACAATATTTTCATAAGATTCATTGGGGGTCTACCTTTTTCCAGCACTACTCTAATGTTCAGATAATGAAGCGTGGGGGCTGAAATAGATAGCCTGCTGACCACCTGAACCCAGAAAGATTAAAATGTATGATTCAAAGCTGTTTGAGGGCTATACCTTCTGGAAGAAAGATTCCTGTAGTGCTCCATCATTAACATCTAGACACTTCGTACTGGAAAACTCTGATGAGAGCAGGAATTCAATTGCTGCACATAGCCAAAAATACACATTCAGGCAAAATGCTAGGGACAGGAATAAGGTTTGTTGAGATACACTTATACTATCAATCAAGCTATTTGAAGAAATTTCTAATTCTGCTGTAAAGAATAAATGTTTAGGTAGCACAAAAATGAACAAATAACTGAAGCAAAATACCCCCTCTGGTATTCTAGTGAAAGAGGCAGAAAATGTCACTAACTAATATCAAACAAGAGAACAAATACCATATGCTGATAATAACACTTCCTATGAAATTTTACCTCCAGAAATTAAGTGTCAAGAAAAAGGAATAATTAATGAATTGGAATATAGGGAGTAGTAAGATCAACTACAGCAAATACATTGTTATCAGAAATTATTTTTTGCAAACATGCTGGTGATAGACAGGGAACTGCAGGGGATTTTCAAAATTTCAAATTGAAGGTTTTATGTGAGCTATGAAGTAGGTGGAAAGCACAAAAGATTCAACAACATTAATTTTCATAAAAATTGGCTTTAATAATGAAAGTTGTTAAAAACCTTAAAAGAAAATTTTGTGCATGTCTAATTACTTTGAAATAGTTGCAGTCAATGAATTTGGAGGAAATAACTTTTCTTTGGTTTTTTTCAAGACTCTTAGAAGTTAAAGACTTTGTCCTGTATCATAGCCTATGATGATAGATAGCCTATGACTATAGGTATTTTCTACAGACTGTCAAAAGAGATCCCCTCTGTCTTTCAACAGACAAAGCCAAAAAGCTCCTGCCTCTTTGTCAGGTGGCTTATTGAGTTCACTGAGGTTGAGGCTTAACTGAATTTTCAAAATAAAATTTACAGACAGATGAACAAGAGCATAACCTGTACTACTTATAAGGACATATTTGATTATCAAAACACAACAACTTTAATACATGCTATTTTATTCTGAAGGTAATGGGTCTCTGTTATCTTTGTTATGCTTTGTTATGCTTTGTATCTGCTTATCTTCTCACATCAAACACACATGGTGATTGCAAAGTGCATCTTTCTGGCTTACTTCCTCAATGTTCTGTCCAGACGTATTGCACAAATTCTCTGATGAGGACCATTTATTGTACCTGAGAGCCATGAGAATTTGCTTCTGTATGGAATATTGCTGCCAAGTCAGAGTCATCTGCACTTCAGAGGAATATAAAGTGGTAAAAATCAAATTCTGTTTGACACCTTGATCGTGCCTTGAGGCTACAAATCTGATGGTTTTTGATTAGTGAAAAACATTGTGGTTGTGAGAACAGGTGGAATATGACAATTCAAGATGTTCCTAAAATGTAGTAAAAGATAAATAGACTTCAGTGTCTTTGACAGGTACTTCTAAGAGACATCTATAACCACTTCAGTCTCAAAGGCTTTTTGGCCATGAATGAAACTTTTGGTAATCCATAGGCATTGTGACAAATTGTCAGTTCTCCTGCCTTATTTTTAGGTTCACAGGATTTCAACCTACCCTCTCTGCTCTCCAGGCTATTGGGATACTTCTTTAGCAGTTGCAAAGCTGGATGGGCTGCTATTTATCTTGCTGTGAAGGAGAGTTTTGTCACATAGCAAATCATCTTACAAGGTGTTAACATTTCCCATTCCCACTCATCAAAACACTTACCACGAAACAGATGCACCAAAGACAAATCAAGTTTGAGCTCATAGTTTAGTTATCAGGCTTCACTTTCAACAGATCCATGCGGATCTGTGTAGACACAATTCAGATAAGAAGGTAAAGCTGAGCAGACCAAGGAGCAGCAATCTGCTGAAGCAAGGTTTACTTCCTCTCCTGTATACTAAAACTATGTGGTATTTTGCCCTGGTGAATCAAAAGAAGAGGACATCAAGATATGCTCTATTTTTACTAGCTGTTCATGGCCCCATGAGTTATTCCCTCCTACAGCATCTCTGCAGAACTTAAATGTCCTGGACGTAGGAGAGTTTTCACTGCTTCTGTGCCCTACATCAGTGTAGGAACTCTCTATTACATTAAAGGCCACCAAAGAAAGACTGTGCTAAAAGATGGGGAGGAAATGAAAACAGTACAAAAGCACACAGCCCAGAGTTGGATAGGTTTTCAAGGCAAAAATGTGCTTATGGGTGAAAGAAAATCAAAGGTAGCATCCAAGTTTGGTATCACCCCTATATTCTCCTATTTGTAATAATTAATTTTAAAAGAGGCAAAAGAATTTTATTTGCCATAGCTGAAATATGCTGGCTTCTTTTGAAGTATCTGTCCTGTTAATCTTCATAAACTCTTAACAGTCCAAAACAATCATGGTTGCCATGTACATTAGTATGTTTTTACCAGGATGAATCCTTTCAGTTGTGAGTCCTCCAGGAACTTTAGCAAAAAATGTTTGCCAAGCAAAGATTACAAATTGAAGCACCTGCTTTACATTAATAAATTCACTAGGAATGTCTTTCTGCAGAGCATAATGAGTAGTCATGAGCTTTTAGCACTGAGACTAAAGAGAACTAATTTGACAGTTCTGCTTTCAATTCTCTTCACACTTATTTTATATCAAAATAACTCCTCTGACTTCACTGAGATTGCTTCTGCTTTGTACCAGGTTTTGAAACTAATCATATCCAAATTCTTTTATTTCAACAATGTCCTCACTTTTCTTACACATTTTAGTAAATCCTGAAGGAACGGGGACTGGGACCACCCTTGGTTTTTGTGTGCTCTTTTGAGTGGAAAAGCTAAGTTATGCACTATGCAAACTCCCTTGATGACTTGACAAGAAGGGTTACAATTTAGGGCTGCTTTTTGGAAGATGTCTCTCTAACTTAAGGCCTTTCATAAGTACTAAGAAATCCTTTAATCAGTGCCTTCTGTCCTCTCATGTAAGTAAAAAACTCATCCAAGGAGCTGTTGAGGACAGAGACAGTCAGATTTTGCCAATTCTGCAGTTACATCCCTGCATAATTGCTCTGCTGCTTTGTACATATGCACCTGAAGAGAAAAAATTGTACCTTTAGGAGGTACTGTGGGCAATGCCATACCCAAAATATACCCAAGCACCTCAAGTGCCAGCACAGAAAAAGGGAACTTTTCAGACTTTATTCAGGGCTGCCTACAACAGCTTGCTAACCACATTTATGCTCGACTAGTACATGCATAGGCTACTATTGATATTCATCAAACTGTTACAGGCCTGGATATTAATGCCAAAGCATTTAATGTAAACATAAAGGGAAAAGGCTTAGCCAGGAACTCTTTGTGTAAAAAAAACATATTGAGAAACAGTCTGAAGTCCCCATTCTTGAGAGAGCACATGGATGCATCTGTGCCTGTCCGTGACATGGGGGCTCCCAAAGGAGTTGTGCTGCAATCTCCTTGTGGATTCATGGATTCATGCAGGTGCTGTTGCAAATTTCCTTCATGTAAAAAGAAGATGTGCTTTTTTTTTTTTTTTTTTTTTGCAGGCAAATCCTCCTTCTGTCTCTTCATACCAAGTTATACCAAGTATTTAGGCCTAATACGTAATATGGATGAAATCAGGAAAAAAAACCATAATTTGCCTAGCTTTTGTGGGGGCTGGTTACAATAATTTCAAGCCCAACATAATTTGATAACTATTTTCTTTCCACTGCTTTATGAAAAGACTCTCAAACAAAGCAGAGCTGGTGAAATTTCTTGTCTACAATCATTTCAGATAAATCAAATAAATTACATGGCCAAAAGGTTACACAAATTATTTAAACATGTGAGTTAAGTCTTATGGGACTCATAAACATTTCTCAATGATGAAACATAACAATAAGAGTTTTCTTTGTGGAGGTTATGCTGAGGTTTTCTTGGATTCTTTATATATAAAACCATAAAAAGTGATTCCTGGGATATATATATTAAATTAGGTTCTCTCTACTCCTTACTCATAGCTAATATTTCACTAAAATCTAATAGCATTTTAGCTATAAACAATACAATATTGTCCATACAGGGAGTTGAATGCTTACTAAAACACTGAAAAAATAAAAATAGTATCTGGTTATTTTACACACACACACACACACAAAAAAAAAAAAGAGATATATATTATAATTTCTTTAAAACATGAAAACATGATCTTTCTATTTTTCAGTGTCTGAGTAGTCTGCAATACAAAAGGATTGTTAAAGAGTAAAATACAACGGGAAATTTAAGTATTGCATTTTAATATCTTGCAGCACAGTTAGTTTATATTTCTATTCCTGATTTACAAAGACCCCAGCCCCCTTTTCTTATTGCTATTTCAAAGTTCCCAAGCATGGCATCACTTTCCTTTGTAGATGCAGTTTCCTCAGTAAGTACAAGCTAACAACCATCAAACATCATATGATGAGCAAATAGATTTAAACCACCTTTCCCTTCCTCCCTGACTAAATACTTCTGAGGCTTATGAAATAAGATTAACAACACAATACATTAAAAATGTTCTGCAACATCTAAACATTGGATTTGGTTGTACAACAGGTATATGCAGAAATAGTAGTAAATGTTCAGATGATTACTTCTCAGAAGCTGCTCTTCCATCTTTGAAGAAAATTAGAATTAAATCACCACAATTCTTGCAGAAAATGCCTGTCTAGTAAGGTTTTTATAGAGGGTTAGTTGTTGTGTAGTCTTTGTAAGGGGTGATGACACTTGTGTCTGTAGCCACTGTCAACATGTAAATCCAGAGGTTTTTATTTCAAAGCATAGACTTGACCACTTGCTCAGGAAAACATTACTACAGATTTCAATATGCAAATGCTACAGTAGCAATTATTTATGGAAGGAAATATTGAGAAAGAATAGCAAAATACAAACAACCATAGAAAGATGTATAGATTCAACAATGCTGATAGACTTTTTCTTCTTGTCTTGGACAAAAATTGCAAATAGAAAATAGTCACAAAATTATAGATTTAAAGCCACTAAAATTCAAGCCCTAGTAAATGAAACTATTTTTTCTTGTCATCCCTCAGGACCACAATGTTATTACATAAGGGAAACAGAGGAATAAGACATATTGTTTCTACAACTAATCCTCAGAAACTATTTATGTATTTTATAAAAATCAGATCACCTAAGGGTTGTTTTTCTCTGGATGGTATTGTTAAATTTATTCACTCTAAATATATGTTTCCAATATTTCTGCTTTGAAGAGAATGCAACATCTCAGAAAAAAATATTTGAATGTCAGCTATTTTGTGTCATCCTCTTAATAATTTGCTACTTTTGCCATTGCACTTTCACACACACCAACAAAGGGATTATTTTGATTTTTTATTTCTTGTCTCATTCTAAAATATCTTATGTGAAGGAAACAAAACTTTTTCAGAAGGTAAAATGTAGCAGGAGCAATATTGTCATTAAATAATTTGGAAGTATTGTATACAAAGGACATTTATCAACAGAACACATGCAGTAAAACTGTATAGTAGTTTGAGTTGGTTTGGTTTTTTGTTTTGTTTTGTTTTTTTTTTCTTTTTTTATTATTTCATTGCCTATAAGATCCTAAAAATGAACCATTAGCTTCATATAGCTCATGTGCTATTTAAAACATTCAATGTTACTGTAGTTGATGCACACTCCTTTTCAGGCAGCTATGCCAGACTTTTATATGTTCTGTTAATCAACACATCAAAATCGACACCTTGGATTCTCTTTCAGACAGCAATTTGCTGAGCAGATACTACCATTAAATTTCTTTGAAAGAGCATTAAATAGAGAAAGCATTAAAAAAAAAAAACCCACCTAGTATTTAAAATATACAGAGCTTTTTGGTTCAAATCTAGAACTAAAACCTATTATTGCCAAAATCTGGCTCAGAAGCATGAAAATATTTCTTTTGGATTAGAGATATTTTGTGTCTGGCTCCTTAATGTGGCCACGACCCTGCAGGTCCTAATAACAAAGTGTGCCTGATTTTTAGATCCAGATGAGCTCATTTCTAATTTCCCCATAGCTGTAAAGCAAGAGTTTACTTGGTTGCTGCTCTCTGAGTTCCTTCACCTCATGAACCAACAACCATCATCCTTCACATAATTCTCATTTTTGGAGCAAGCAATCTGTCAGTCAACAAGTTCCTACCCTGGGATCAGTGTAGGGGTTCAGAGGGAGAAGAGTTTTATCCCATTTATCCAGATGAAAGTGATCCTGGTCTGATTTTACCCTACATCTTAAATTCTGACCATACGGGGATACAAATGCATGAAAAAACCCAGACACACCCACAGGTGGCTCTGTCTGGTTTTTCTGGGAGGGAGTTGCAGCAGGGGGGTTGTTGCTTTGTTTGTTTGTCTTTTTTTTTTGCCACTGTTTTGTTTGGTTTGTCAAGCCTTGATTCTAGACAAGTGTTTTACATTAAGACAGGGACCTCTCCTTTGATAGCAAGCAGAGCCATTGCAAATATAACCAATCTTAACCTAAACATACCTGTAAAATTTCCTTTTTAACATTTTCAGATTTGTGTAAATAGATGCAGCTCACCTTATAATCTTCAAAAAAATATATCTCTAATCAGTAGATATGGAAGATTTTCAAGTAGATTTTCTCTTTGTTTCTTACCTCGGTGAAACTCACTCAACTTTTGTCCATTCTGCCTTTGGCTTTCCAGCTGTGGTAGTAATTTTTCTGACACTCTTACTCTTTGCAAACAATGTTGGGATGAATTGTTCCACTCATATTTGAACAATGAGCATGAAAAGATTTTTTTAATTTTTATTTTCACCAAGCTGGCTGTTTTATGACTGCTGGTGACAACCTCCAAAAAGCTTAGATCTAGCTGTCAATCTCACCAACTATCTTCTGTCAATCTCACCAACTATCTTGTCCTTAGGACCATTCATTAGTGGAAAAGCAGCATGTGAGTGCTAATGTTTTTCCATAGCTAATGTCCCCAAATACAGTAAAAGCTGATGAATTTACTATGTTGTCAAACTAATTTATTTAATGAGTTGAATACAAATGTTTTACTTAAACCAACTATTTACCAGTTATGGCAATAGAGTTTTAGTGAATGCTGAAACTGGGTACAATAAAAGACAAGAACAAAGAAACAAATCATACTGGGATTTTACCAAACAGGTGTCCTGAGAAGCACAAAGGACCCACAATCACCCTCAGGAGCTCACCTTTTATGGATGCATGCTCTATGGTGCATGCATACCTTCCACGGGAAACAAAAAATACTGGAAAAATTTATCTGGAGACAACCAATACAGTCCAAGTCATTTTTGAACAATGTTTGCTTCTTATTGTCAAAATGTTTATGATCATGTATCTCCTAAGCTAAAAATATTCCTGTTGCTTGCGTAATGCACTTGGGGGAAAGGCAGGATGGAAGCCAAGCATGCTGCTTCCTTGAATAATTTGACACAACCAAGGGATTTCCAGTGTCTTAAAAGTTATTATTTTGGCTTGCCAGATTTAACATGGGATCCAACCTGCTGACTACTAGTGATGCTACATTGGGTCAGTACTTGGTATTCAGTATCAGTGGGAAAACTCTACTACAGTCTGCCAAATAAGGGAAGCTTATAGCCCCAGCAAGAAGAAACTGCTCCAGTGCATTGTTGCCATGAGGTGATGATAATGGTTTCCCTATGGAATCAAGAACTTTCTGACAGCAGCACAAAATGAAACCGGGTCAAAACACAAATTGTCCTGTGGTTCACTTGGTTTCCTGATGCCACAGGCAGCCCTGTGCCACAAAAAAAAATTAAAAATCTGTCTGCACATACACTGCAAAGCCTTCTTTTTATTTAGCTATGGACAAACTATTTTTCTGTGAGCAGATTTTGAATATAAATTGTGGTCTGGATCTGGCATTCTTTGACGTGAGTAATCAGCACTGAGGCCAATTGCAGTTTCCTAGTAGGACTAAAAAGCAGTACAAAACACACATCCTCAGCATCTGAAAGCTTTACCTTTGCAAAGTAGAAATGAATAGTGACAAGCTGTCACAGCTTGAGGAGCACCACAAAGCAAAATGGGAGAGGGATGTCTCTTCACTTCTCCTGAAGTCAGAGAGCTGGTATCGCTCTGCATCCAATGCTTATATTGCCTTCAAAGCCATACTGTGCCTAACCCTGCACTAGTCCTGCCATCAATAGAAAAAACATTCCAGAGTGGATAGAACAGCAGTTTCATTGTTCTATTATACACATTTATATGTGTATAAATTTATGTATATACATTTATATTCTGAGCATGGCACAAAATTGAAGAATGATTGGTGATGGAAGGGACCTCTTGAAATCAGCTAGTTCAAACCTCTGCTAAAGCAAGGTCAGCTTGGGATTTTTTGTTTTCCCAGGTATTTTTGTGTATTTTTTCTTTTTTTTTTTTTTAATAAGTAATTCAGGATACTTTCATGAGAAAAAAATTAAATGCCTTAATGTAGAGTCTGCAAGGACAGTATTGGAATATTGAGAAGAGAATGTAAAACCTGACAGCCTCATCCATATTATCCGGCAAAGTAGTGCTCATGAAGAGTGACCCAGCCTGTCACTGGCACAAACCTGAATTCCTTCAAGAGCCATTTGGAATGAATTGGTGTCTGTGGAGCAAAAAGCATGGGCTTCAAAATCTGGGGGTGATGACAGAGCTCTGTGATTTTACCCCACAGACTCGTGGGGATGCATGACAGAGTCCTGCCAATGCACCAGCACTCACCTCCCTCTGCAAAAAGGGCTTTTCTCACTCTGGCTGAGCTCTGTGCGAGCTCGATGCTTCCTGAGCATTTGTCACCCTCCGTGTGTGCTCACACAAGATGCCAGGGGCCTCTGTGCCAGAACAAGTGTCTTGCTTGCTCTTCTGTCACCACAGCTTTGCCTTCACACTCCTGACTGAAATAGCTGTGCTGGCAGAATCCAGGGTGGATCTCTGCTTAGTTCCTGGAAACAAAGGAAAAACACTTAAGGGAAAAGAATGTTTGAATAAATTTGAAAGGTGCTGAAGACTGAAATACAGGATAAAATTTAGATCTCTATTGTTGTTACATATCTTGACATCTGAATTCTTGCTATTCTATTCAGGTTCAAAATCCCCCAGCTCATTGTGAACACTTAGTGCTTGTTGGCACAGGTTGAGATTTTCAAAGGACCATAAGGGAGGATGAATTTCAGTGAGATTTGGGCAGATGATTCTCCCATGATACCTTGATAATGCCAGTACACAAAATAAGTTTTTAATTATGTTTTAATTAGCTCCTATTTTATTCTGATTTTTTTTTAAGTACTTAGGGTTCAAACGCCAGAAATCAGTCTATGGCGTGGAGAAATTAATTGTTAATGTTAGATCCCTTTTTAGATTAACAATTGCATCACCAAACACACAAGCACACACAGGACATACTGCTCTTATGAAAATCACAGTCCATCTGAGGTTAAGGGAAGATAGTATTAAATAAACAGAGAAGGCCACTTTGAACAATATGTCTCCAGACTGAAATACAGGACTAACTTGGAAAAAAAAAATATCGCAGATGGCAAGGCTCTGGCTAAAGAAAATCTAGTTATAGCAGAGGAGGAAAACATATGTTCCAGATACATCCTATAAATAGACCAGGTACTCTTATGGGATATATCAACATTCAAAACAGCAGCAAAAGAAAAAGCCAGAAAAATCTGCAGGTTTTTTTTTTTTTTTTAGTCCCATCAGTCTCCTGCATGCATCTAGTGGCATTGCAAAAGAGGTTTTTTTTTAATTTCATCATAGGTTTTAAAATCTAGTGTTTGATTCAAAATAAAGCTAATTTGCATTGGCATAGAGACTTAACTCACTGGTGTATTATTACTGTGTAAGCAGGTGTACCAGCAACTGCAAATAAATGCTTGCTGATGGAATCCCAGCAGGGTTTCTGATGAGTTTTCATTTTGTTGAACCTCACCCAGGAAATTATTGTGTAAAAAGCTTTGCTCTTAGTTCTTTGCCTAAAACATTATTTAGCTACACCTGGCCAAATTCATGGCAATTATAGTAAGTGCCCATAGAGGACACAGGAAAAATCCTATCCCTTTTTAAATCATTGCCTTAAAACCCATGTATGAGCAGTGAAAATATCCCCCTCAGATTCATATGCACGGTGAGACTTCTGATCCAAGTGCTGTTCACTCTGTAACCTACATAGAGAAAGATAAAATGAAAGTTTTAAGGTGGAATCTAGGATACTTACCACTGGAATATTCTAAGTGAAAGGATTTTAGAGTGAAATATATCATTCAAAGCAAAAGTATCTCTTATTATAATGGTTTTGGCAAGACATTTGATTATGTTGTTAGAGTTAATTTTCATTTTATTATTTGGGCTGAGAACATATCTGATTATTTTGGTCTTTGAGGCTTATTTGACTCAATTCAGAATACCTAAGAAATGCTGCAATGGGCACTGCATGTCCCACATTCTACAGTCTCCCATGAAGGAGTTATTTAGGTCAATCTTTCATACCTACAGTAAAAAGGAGGAAAAAGTTTTCAGTAAAAGGCTGAAGAATAGCTATTGATGCTTTGATATAGATCCTCAAGATTAACCACCAAAAGAACATATAAAATCCACTGCTATATAAAGATTTGCAAGTCACCTTCAAATATTACCAGGGTGATAATTTGAAAGCCAACAAATAAGATTAAA
The DNA here is from genome assembly GCA_003676055.1 of Chloebia gouldiae. Taxonomy (NCBI): domain Eukaryota; kingdom Metazoa; phylum Chordata; class Aves; order Passeriformes; family Passeridae; genus Chloebia; species Chloebia gouldiae. Next base: position 7,084,245 of record QUSF01000016.1, read on the forward strand.
ATACATATTTCCCTTTCCTACACTAGCAAGTGACCGTTTCTCAAAGAGTGGGGCTTGAAATGAGTTTTCCTATTGATTACCATGAATGTTTATTAATTCTTCTAAGTGATAACTACAAAAATCACCATCCAATGTGAAAAAATTAATTAAGTTCTTTAAGAAAGACTGTTATGAAAGGTTCTGTAGGGGAACTACACCAATATTTGTGAAGCATACTGACCTACTTTTTTTTTAAATCCCATTCTAAAAAAAAAATCTATGCTCTCAAGGCAATATGATTTTTTTTCCAGTTTAAAGCTAAATTTACCTTCCCGCTTAATTTTAAAATGACATTTGATTGCACAAAATTACTTACCAGCAATGTGAACATCACTGGGCAGACTTCCTGCAGCATCAGGAAGGGACCAACCTAACCACTGCACCAGCATTAGGTGTCACCTGCCAGCAGCTGGGGCAACTGGTGCCTTGGCATGATTTATAAGGGCACAATTCTAAACTCCAGCATATCAGATTAAACAAAAAAATATAAAACATTGATCCCCTGAACAGTCTCTGCTACACAGCTTAGCTTTTATTACTTACAGCTTTCAATACCACAGCAAGATTTGCAGAACCATCTCACCCTGCTGAGAAGCCCTGATTTGGAAGGACAACCTGAACTGGAGATCATCACAGATGTCAAGCTTCTGGATATCACTTCAAGATGCTTTTCAACTGTGGAAGTACTTATGTGTGGCCAGAGGGAGAGAGGATAGCACAGCCACTTCAATATCTACATACAGACCCAACTCCTTTTAAAACCTGTATGGAATACTTTGAGGTTCCTATGTGTATAAAAATTCACCATTTGCTTTGGAAACGCAAATCTCTCACACCATTTAATTTCTTTTTCATGGTTTATCATTAACTTGCCTTTCATTTTAAACAAGAAGCAGTGTATGAATCAGAGTATAGAGCACAAGGTGTTTTTAGGAAGCCATTATGTGGGTACTGCCTTTTCTAGGATGTGAATTGGAGTTTTTTAGTTTGCAGTGCCACCACTCATTTGGGAATAGTGCTACAGATGCCATCATACAGGTGCTTTGGTAGGGCCTCTCCTGGGAGTCAGCTGTGATTGCAGCCTCTTCTGTGATTGTGCCTGCTTCTGTTTCTCAGCTCCTGCCGACCTCAGCACTCAGCTAAATGTCCTGTTCCCTGCAGGGACTGGAATCCTATTTTCCCCAGAAAAGCAGGCTCCTGATACCTTCTGGCTGCTGACTTGGCTCTGCAGGAAGCAACTTTGCTCTCCCGGCTCTGTGATCCCACTCGCCTGCATCAGAGCAGGGCAGGAACTGCTACCTCTCCTGCAAGCATAATTTCTGTCTGTTTACAGAGCTGTGGTTCACAAATCATGAGAACTCCAGATTCAGCAGAGCAAATTGTAGAAAAGCAGAAGTCCTGCTCCTTCTTCCCACTTGGCCTCAGGTCTCAAGAGAAGCCTGAACCTCAGGAAGAGCAAAAACCCACCAACTCACCAGAAGCCATGTGCAGACTGGGGAAACCTTCTCTAGAGGAAAATCTGATTGTTTGAGCGGGAGGGTTGTGTGTGGTTTTGCTTTTTTTTAAGTAGACTTGGTTTTTAAAATTTAATTAGTAAAGTAATGAGAAAGCAAGCTTGTGAAACATACAGTCCATTTAAGAAGAAACATGTAAACAGAATTTTTATCAGGCCATCCCAGAGGAGATGGGATTGTGACCTGGACAAAAATGCTTTATCTCCCTTACTGAGATCTGCACGATAGACTGACTGGCACAGCTATTAATTGATTCTTTGTATTTCTGATCTCACTAGGGCCAGCAAGCATTCCTAATGGTTTCTAATTCCTCATCATGACATCCATTATGTTCACCTCTGAGATGTCTAAATGAATTCTGTGTATAATGGCAATGTTATGTAAAATGCAACATGACAGGAATACTTAGAATTGTTCAAAGCTGTGCTGTGGAAACCAACCTTATTTGTGCTAGCCTTCCAATATGGGATTTGCGTGTTTTGGTTTTCTACAGGCACATTGAGAAACTTGACTATGTAAGGGTTTAGACATTGCAGGTGGGATAGTTTTATATCCCTTGTGACTCCACAGAACACCAAACACAAACTAAAATAATCTATACAGGAAGAACAGGCATGCTGACAGAGATTGTTTGACATTAGAAAGGCACAGCTACAGCTGCCTACTCTTTGTTAAAATGTCTACAGTAAATCTGGGCTAATGCTCACACACGAAACAAAGAACTACCACAGGACACTCAAATAGGAGAAATATATTCTGAAAGGTGTCAATTAGAGTAATTTAACTTCAGCAAAGGAAAAAGAAAACAGTTCTCTAAAATCTGAGCTTTCAATTACAGACAGCAGCTGTGAGAAAATCTAGCCTTTCTTTGAAGCAGAAAAACAGGACAATTGTATGATATAGGGAAGAAACTGTATTCTTCAAATGCATTATTTTCTTATATATTAAAGGGTCAAGAAAATAATCAAATCTATTCTTCCTTAACTTGAACTCTCAAGAAAACAGGGTTGGACTAGATAATCTTTAAAAGTCTTTTCCAGACTAAGTCATAATTCTGTGAATCTGTGTTGTAGTTTCCAGCATGGCAAAACGACCTGTGTTCATGTAAATCTGCACAACTCATTGGTTCACGGGTGTTATTTTGCTCTGGTGCCAAACAGGAGGTCCCTCAAGAGGCTCACCCAGCCTGGGAAGGTAGGAGAAGAGTCACCCACCATGTGAGCATATTGGAAAACCCCAAGAGCCTCTGCATGCCACGGTTACATAGGAAAATTGGCAAGACACTGTTTCAGGACCTGTATTCTTCTCCACTGAGAGGAGGGAATCCAAGTTTCCCTTGGGCTCACCAAATGGCTGAGAACAACTGACTGGGCTGAAAAACACAATGAGAAGAACAATAGGAACACAAAATGAGTGTGATGCACCTTTCTCCAACATATCTGAGAAAGAGACCCTCAGCATTGCTGACACTCCATTCACAAATAGATTAACTACTAGAATATGAACATGGAGAAGTGTGGCAAGCACATTTTCTCTCACTCAGGATTTTTCCTAGAGGTGCACAGAGAGAAATGGAAGAGAAAACAATTTCTATTTCTGCTCCTTGTTTTTCCTATGTGGAATGTGTTTGGAGAATTGTTTACCTGGAGTGAGTGCTTGATTGGATTCTGGTGAGGATTGTTTGAGCCTGATGGCCAATCCAACCCACCTGGGGCTGGACTCCCACAAGCAGGGTCACGAGTTAGTTAGATTAGAGATAGAGTAGGAGAAAGTAGTATGTAGTTTTAGTATCCTCCTTTTATATAGTATATTAATGTATTTCACCATAATTATAATAAAGAAATAATTCAGCCTTCTGAATTGAGTCAGACATCGTCACTTCTTCCCACTTGGTTCGCCTGCATCCACAACAGAGAAGCATTCATTTTTTCTTTTGCAGTAACATGCATGACCTCACAAATATCTGCAAGCCCTATATTATTATTTTTTTGGTCATACAAACTGCTAGTAAAAGACTCCTTATAATGAGGAATTGAGAAAGCGGTGTTAAACCTATGCTACTGTAAGGGTACCTAGATCACTGGTTCCTTCACATAATCACAAAAACAATAGATCGTTTCCTAAAACGTATCAAAGCAGAAATATGATTTCCTAAAACATATCAAACCATCTCGGGGCCAGAACTGGGAAAATATAAAGTAAGATCAGAAAGATTAAATGGATTTTTATGCATGTTGTTTTTTATTTTAAATTTTGGAATTTGAATCTCACTCTAGTCTTTCTCAGCAGAAGCTCTGAATCAAATCAAAGTGCAGACAGAATGGGTTGTGGAGTGAATACAATAAATGAACAACAGCAAATTGTCAGGTTTTTCAGCTGCACCTTAGGCAGCACTCTTGGTGGAATTTTAAGAATAAAATACCCCTGCTACTAATAGTATTGTATAATTTCTTTGCATCCCCATTGGGTTACTGGGATGTTGCTAAATATCAAAAGCATTTGAGGATCTGGCATCTATGAAACTTCAAAATAATAAACCTGCCAGGAAAAGAAGTAGAAGCATTATCAAGGAACAGATGGACTGCTGCACAAACAGGAAAAAAATCAACACACCCTCAGAAGGGAAAGTCCAGACTTACAGACTGTTGGATTTTTTGAAGGAGTGAAAAGCATATGGAAAAAAAAGGTCTTGTTAATGCTAATTGTCATGGCTCCCAGAAGAGCTCTCACCATTGGCTCTAAAGGAAAATATGAAAAAGGAGAAAAGCCTTTTCCATAGGTAAATAATTGTTCAGAACAAAGAAAAAAGGTAAGAGTAAATGGGAAGTTTTCATAGCAAAGGGAAAGTCCAGAGGGTTCTATTCTTTTGCCTTCCAATATATTCATAAGTGATCTGGGAAAAGGCCATGACAAAATTTGTTGATGATACCAAATTATTATGGTTGGTCATACAGATTAAGATGGAGTGAACCAAATGAGGAAGTAGCTAATAATAATGTCAGTTGAAATTCAAAACAGGTAAATGCAAAGCCTTGCACCAGAATAATTCTAGCTTTATATATTAAATGTTCAGTTCTAAGATGCCTATAACTATTTGGGAATGAGAACTTGGAGACATAACAGTTCTTAACTGAATGCTTGTCACTGTGTGAAAAAAAACCAAACAAATAGAAAAGAGAGCATAACTGTATAAATTTGTAATACAAACACTATTAGAAATTATGTCAAGTTCTGATCATCTGTAGCCTGGAAAGAATAACATGAAAGAAATAAAGATTCAGGCAGGAGCAAAAAGGAATTTAATCATCTAGGACTGCTGAGTTTGAAAAATTAAAAACAATAGAAGATGCAATCAAAAAATCATGGGTGGCATTAATAGAATTCTCAAGAAAGTATTATATCTTCCTATGTAAGAACCAAGAAAGGAGGTATTATGTGCAAAATGCAAAACAAAGAATCCTCTCCCCGATAACATGTGGGACTTACTGAAACAGGATGATGTGAATGTTGAAAATTCTGATGATTCCTACAGGTTACATTCTTGACAGAAAGAAATTCTCTCACCTTGAATGAGAACAAATAGCCTCTGACACAGGTAGTCCTTCAGCCACAAACTTTCAGAGTTTGAGAAGAAATTCTGCACATAATGTAATTGCTACACCCTTCAATTCACATATAATGGCCAGTGTCAAATGTTACTTCATTGAACTGAAGTCTTACACAGTAGACTATTCTTATCCTAAACATTTCTCAGGCAAATGAGGACAATGAATCCAAGAAAAAAGTAGCAAATTACCAGACTCTACGGAGCTGAAGTGAAACTTGTAAGATAAAGAATATTTTAGTGCACAAGACACACTTCCCAACTCATTTGTATTGGATGTTTAATGACATTTGTTTACTTACTTTTTCAATAGTTCTTAGCTGTCTGAAGGAAGAATTTGAATCTGAAGGTGAAGAAGCTAAGGAAGGTCAGGTAAAGATCACAAAGAAAAACAGTAAAGAAGATTTCCAGAACAAAGAACAGCTAGCTTATTCTGAGTTTAAAAGACCATGTGAAATGTAAAAAGAATAGCAGAATGACACACATACACAACTGAGATTTATAAACAGAAAGGGTGAAGGAATTGTTAAAAACCCCTTTTTTATCATTCTTCAGAATTGCGAATCTGACACTACTTACAAGAAAGGACAAACTGAACCTCTTCTTGGTTTTACCCTTCTCTTAAAAGCTTCAAAAAGATGCCTAAAAAATTATTTAGGTGAATTGTTGCAAGAGCTTTCAGAGAAATCAAATTAAAACTTCAAATTTTAATGAATCCAGACTTCCAGCATTTGAGAACAAGAAACAAGTAAATCTGGCTTAGCAAAGCCAGGCTTTATTCTCCCTTCCAGCTACAATGTTCTTTTTGTCAAACACTAAAATAGATTTCTGCAAGATTCTCTGCATAATCATATCACTGAAAATCCTGCTGGGCAGCTATATAAGATAGTCACTTCAACCATTCTGCACAGGCACTGCAGCCTCTGTATGTGTGGTATTTTCTAGAGTAAATTCTTACAAAAATAATTTTTACAGTTATTAGAGGTTTAATTGATGACAACAAAAACATTTAGTTTCTCTTATGTGAATAATTATTGCACGTCATTGTAAAAAGTAAAATCCTGTATGTTTCATTAAAGCTGAAAAGGCAGAATCAGAATAGACACACTGTAAGGAAATGTAAGGCTTTGAATACAACTTTTTGTTTTATTTTTCAAAATACAAAGTCCTTGAAGTAGGGAGAAAATAGGGAGAAACTTCTTAATTGTTACCTTGGCAAGCTCCCTCTACAGAATCAAAAAGAGATAAACCTACAAGGAAGGAAGAAAATGGAAGACAATTGTCATAGCAACCAGTTAAGGACATATTTAACACAGGAAACAATCTGAATAATCTCCTTTTTAAGAACCATAGGACATACAGAACCACCCAATTAAGTAGCATGACATTTTTTAAAAGATAGCATACTAAATCTCACTTTAATATTTGTAATTTAGTTGCAGAGCTTTTGATTTATTCACTGCATATAGAGCCTATAGGGCCATAAACAAAAATAAAAATAGTCAGGTCTTCTGTTTGTTTATATTCCCTAGATCATAATTAAGCCCAAATATTTTTGCCAGGCTACAGAGAAAAGGTGATAATACTTTTTAAATTCAGGTGTATATAATTTTGCACCGAAAATAAGGGTAATAGAAGATGAAACTAGTCCAGGTGCAGACTAAACATATAACCCCAATTATCCTTTCCCATTTTGTTGCATGCCAACCTACTATGCTACAAAAGTCATGGTAGCTTGGAGTAATTCCTTCAATTCATAAAGCCACACTTCTGTTTTAGTCTTGACACCAGCCATTCCCTTAGTTTCAGTCTCAGTTTTACCACATGCATCAATCAAGCACTGCTAGGTTTTGAGGTTTAAGAGAAAACCCAGACCCTTATTTACCTTCCCTTTGGGTATTGTGGTGCTACAAGCAGCACTTTATGGGCTGTGCTTCTGAAGGAGGGACTTTCAGCTACTACACACTGAAAGACTCATTAGCAGGTCTGGCTGGAGAACATTGCTGCTCATTAGTGAAGCTTTATTGCAAACAGAAGAGCAGGAGACAGCAAACATATAATAAACTTTTCCACCCTCCTTAAAGAAAGCAAAAGTATTTAGTATAGAAGAAGCCTGATCTTCTAAGAGAAAGCTAAAAGTCTTGCAAAAAGGGAACACTTTCTTCTGCTACTAAATAGTTTTGATGTTTTTCTTAAGTTTTCAGCGCAGGAGAATTTGCTCCAATAATACATTGTTTGCTATTCCTCAAGTTTTCAAAAACAAGCTGCATTTCCTACAAATCCTTTCCACTGTGCAGCTATTAATACTGAAAAGTCAAGTAAAAATACTGCATGAGCTAAATAAAAAGGGTGTTTGTTACATAATTGAAGGTTGCAATTACTTTCTAGCAAGTTAAATGCTTCTATTTCAGATCCTTCAGGAAAAAGGCCTATTATTGCAACTATTAAACCCTGCATATTTCTGAAGCTTAAATTCTTACCCTTAGGACTTTCTTCTTCAGCTGCAAGAAATCAAAAATGCATCAACTTATTCCAGTGGAAAGGATGGGTTATAAATTTGATCTCACTCATTCATTTGCTTTAAAATGCTTTAACAGATCCTAAATTTTAAACCTCATTCTCAAATTCAACCCCAGGGCAGAACCAGAGTGTTTACTGAAGCAGGAGCTTCATGGATGTAACTCATCTTCCCTTGCCCATACAAACCTCTGATTTCCTCTATCTTTTTCCCCACTCCTACTATATTTGTATCCATCTTCCACATCTTTGTTCTTGACTGGTCCTGGAAGGGAAATGAGCCACATTTTTGGAACTACCTAAGGCTCAGTTTTGAACTTAAACTTACAACTAACAGAAAAAAAGTGCCAGCAAACTACTAGAGAGGGCAGCAGCTGAAACATGCATTATAAAATAGAAAAAGCTTTGCCTTCCACTCTTCCTTAACGTGCTGCATCATGCTTTTCTGCAAGTGGGCAAGGTGCTGGCCCTAAAAGCAAAAGGGCAGATGTGGGAGGCTGGGAGAATCCATGGAAAAGTGCAGGAGTGCATGCGTTGGGATGGAATGGCCATCTCAGTGGCAAAGAAAGCCCTTAAGAAACCACTGTGAATTTCACCAAAAATCCTAGAAACCTCACTTCCCAAGAACACACTGAGAAAAGGGAACAGGCTCAGGGCCTTGAGTTTGTCCATCACATGGTGTGAATGTAAGGACTTGCAAAGATTTATGGCTCACACTCTGAACTGTTGGGTGCTTAGGACTCCTTCTGGCATTTTATATTCCTGACCAGCATGGTTTTACTTAATATGTTTCGCCTTTCATCTTGGAATAACTAATTCGTAAGTCAAATGCTCACTTATTGGATTTCAGTTTCATCATTTGTTGTTTCATTTCTTCTGAGGATTTTGTTAAAGCTCTCGATAAAAAGTTCATGCTATTTTCCTTTTGATACTTGACTGCATTTAATGAAGTTGCAACAAAGAATGTGTTGAAAGAACACGCATCCTCAGCTATTGTTGCTTTGTGTTTTCCTTACCTTTCATGTAGGATAAAATGCTATTATTTATTTTCTATATAAACACATGGATTTATGTTGTGCTTATACAAAATCGGGAATAGCTGAAAATACTACGGGGATAAAATGTTAAGCATTGAAGAAAGGAATTAAATTGTGCAAGTGACAAAATTGCAAATTTTTACTTGAAAAAAACAAAAGAAGGTTTATAAAAACAAAAGCAGTAATATTTTTCTGCTTATTTTCTATAGTGGAAACAGTGTATTATATATCAACACATACAGTTTAGATGAATCTCCAGCCTGTAAATCCACAGGAAATTGAGGTTATTTTACAAAACTCTCAAAAGTTGGTGGTTTTCTTTTTCATTTGTTATTTTTTTTTATTACAATACAGTAATTATTCCCCTTATAGCCTCAAAATTATTGTAAACAAAAGCATCAGCAGAAATCTGTAATCAGCTCCAGAAGAATCCACATTAATTTATCTCCTGGAACTCTAAACAGAGGTTAATGAATGAACAGTCCTTGAACCCACGTTGTATCTTGAGCGTATTTGCAAATGAGGGAGAACTGCAAAAGAAGAGAAGGAAATAACGTCCAAAAGGACTCAGAGAATTCCTCTGCAAAACCAACAATTCTCATAACCAAAAGTTACACAAAGCCCAACTGTAATGAATGTGGCCACTTGAAAGTGGTCACTAAATAAACTTCTTCCTGCATGACTAGCAAGATGACCAATGCCGAATTTTGCCTTTATAGCTAAGGACTAAGTTCCATGTATATGTCCTTTCCTTCAGTGCTGTTATCTCATAGTTGTACTTTATTTTTAAATGGTTAGCCATTTATACTTTCAGAAATAATAGAGATACAAAGATTTCAAATAACGAAATATACAAATAGCAAAGAGTAAAAAAATCTATAAAAGGTGTATAATTAATCCCTCTGAGATGTCTATGTATTCTAGTTAGGTCTTGTTAATATTTTTTTACTGATAACATTATAATCCATTAATTTAGCTTTCTGTAGTCATTCTATTTTTTCTTTCTGCAAACCAACTTAATAATCACCAAAGCAGTGAAATTACAGTGTTCTACAGCTGGGAGAAATAACATTTGAAACAAAACAGACAATGGAAACTTACTATGTCACTAATATGAGATAAGTACGAATACATTATGGTTTCAAACAAGCAGTAAAAAAATTTGTATTAACTAAAAGAACAAAATTAACAAAGAACTTGATCAAATCCTTATAAAATGATACATGAAAACTTTCTGAAACGTGAACCAAAATGCAGCATAAGGAGACAATCATAGTATTTGCTTTAAAGCCACACTGCTGTTACAACCCCTCAAAACACCTAATAGAGACAGAACCTATTTTACCTGTTGTGGACACAGTTCCTACAGAAATATGCTTTTACAGATGACTGTATATATGCAAGAATGTATCTATTAGCAACACAGATAAAATACTGGTTACAGCCATGATAAAATACTCGTTACCTTTAACATAAAAAAAGTGAATTACCACTCTAAATACAGCACCAAAAGGGTTTTGAAGCCTACCCATTCTTCTGTGTCATTTAACCATGCTTAGAACAGGGCTTACTAATAGAGGTGAAGAGAGAGAAAAATTCAGTATATTTGCATGAACAGTGGTACACGTTACAAAAGAGAATGAAATTATCTTTGAAAAGTCAGTAGGAACAGAGCATTACCACAGTGGCTCCATGGACTGGGTTAATAAAGACTGATTTCTTACTGCCCCTTATAGTGCAAGGATGGGGAGACAACAAAGAAACTTGGGAGGCAACAGATATAAAACAGTGAAAACAGAGATGGTGCTCATACAATGTGGGCAAGGGTTGCAGCATCTTTTTCCGGGGTGCTACGGGTGCTTAAGCCTTCAGATTAATTCAAAGGACAACAGAATAAATTATTAGAAGACATAGTGGTTGAGGATTATTAAATATAGAAAAAACTTCACTGTTTTTGGAAGTCTCAGCCACATACTGGAAAAATACCTTGCCAAAGTATCATTAAATGAATCCTCTGGAGATTTTCTGCCTGGGGACCAAATCAACCTGTCTCAAGAGAGAAGACATAGCTCCAAATCCAATATAATACAACTTAAAATAGTCCTGTGTTTAGAATAATACTGTAAGCAAGTCTCATTTCATAAGCATATTTTGAAATTTTAAAACAGAGAAATGCACTGTCCCTTATTTCTTTTCAGTACAAATGAAAGTGAAGTCGCATTTTCTGAGTTAAATCAAAAGCAAAAGAACAAAAGCAACTTATTTTGTTTGGTTGCTTGGAAGCACTGGAGAGCTGAGACTAAGTCAGACAGCAAAATTCATGGTTCATTATGTCTCCTCTGTGCCACTGTGACAGCTCAGTCATTTGTCTTTAAATCTGCAAGCAAGAAAAGAAGTAGTTTGTGAGTAGTAAAATTTAAGAAGCTCGCCTTCCTGTGTCTTCTTATTTTATTTCTGAATCTTCCCAATCTGTCAGTTTTTTCCTTTTCAGTGGGACATTCACACTTCCAGTGTAGAATCTGGTGTCTGATAAGGCAGTTGAGCTGGTGTGACAGTCTTTATCAGAACATATGGGTTCAAAAATTTGTTTTGGAAAGATGCTCCAGAATTTAAGGTGAAGGCAGCAAACAGGTTTATATGGGAAAAAAAATCTGATTTTCAGTCTATATCTCTATGGTGCTTTTTGTAGGTTTTTGTTTGTTTTTGGCTGGTTTGTTTGGGGTTTTTTATCCACGACAGCTGATGGAAGATTCTGGGTCTAATTTCCCAGGATTAGAAGCATGGCATCATTTCCCAAAACAAAAAGCTATGGTAAAGTTGTGCATAGATCAGTGAACAGGAAAAATCTGTGGGAAACAATGTCAAAGGCTTCTCTAAGTTCCAGGTAGACAATATCCACAGCCTTTCCATCATCCACTAAGAGGGTCACCCTGTTGTAGAAAGAAATCAGAGGAGAAAAGATGTTACATAGTTATATTTTTAATATATTCATATTTACAGATATATGAACATTACAGAATGAAGTCACATGAGCCTTGCTAACCTACAGTAAGAATATATATGCACATACACACCTTTAAACCAGGAGCTCCAGGACAAAGGTCTGTTTATGGATTAAACCCATTTTTACTAGGCTATATGTCTTATTACTGGTACGGAAACTCCTGTCCCAGACTAATAAGCTAATCAATAGAAGGAGAAAAGTAAATAATAAAATCTGTGTATGTGAGAGTGTTTGAAATTCATTCTGTATTTAGGCATGTTGGGAGTACTGGGCACTGATTTGATTTCACAACACAAGACAGGCTGACAGCAGAGAACTCATTTATCCTTAACACTGAGCACCAAGTAAATATTCAGCCTTGTTGTTTGAATGTTCTGTCTGGACACACTGCTCACATATTACATCTGATTATAATGCTTTGACCAAGCTCAGCTACAACGACCAACAAACCATTGTGAGTGAAATTCCTCAGTCATTTTTCTCTTTATATCTTCCCCCAGCGCCCCTGGCATGGTCGTGGTGGGGTGTGCAGCCCCCTGAGGGGAGGATGAGGCTGGGGATGGGATCAGCTCCTCTCCCAGGCTCAATCCTCAGTGGTGGTGGTGCTGCAGAGCAGTTTGTTCACACCCAGCTGGGGACACACCACGATGCCACGGTGAGCAGGTCTGGTTTTGAAGATTTAACAACTTTTGTGGAAGGGCCTGAACACAAAGTTGGAACTCAAGAGACCCCCTCAACCCTCTGGTGGCCTCTGACACTTTCATGTTGGCACAACTCTAGCTGGGACCCCCTGTAGCAACCCCAGCTGGGCCTGGGATCTGCTGCTCCAGCAGGACTGCAAGCTCCCACCTCCCTCCCTCCCTCCCTCCCTCCCAGCCTCCTCCCACAGACTGGTAATTAGTGCAAGTGTAGGATTGTATTAATTGCAGCAATTGTCATGTTTAGATTCATGGGCTAATTGGTAATATCTGGTGTAACGTTTTCCCCTCTGGATATTTTTGATCACAGTAATTAACCTCCCCTATCCTGGGGAACAGATGCTCATTGCTGCATTCTCCAGCAGCCCCCAGCGAGGGTCCTGGGGGGTTCCCTCTCCACAGGTGCCATGGTGGGCTCTGTGCTGCAGGGTGAGGATGCCCTGTGGCAAGTCCCATCCATAGATTTAGCTGACATTTTCTCAGGAAACTCAGGAAAGAAGCAGCCATGCTCTCTTGCCTTTGATCCAGCACCTGTAAAGTGACTGCCAGTGATGCACACTTTTAGAAAGAGGCTGGATTGTTATGGCCAGCTCTGCTTTCCTATTATTTCTGTCTTGACAAATGGAAGTGGAGATGGGACCAGGAGTGCCTTCTGCTTCCCATCCTGCAGTATTGATGGTAAATGATGATGAATGTCTCTCTCTGGGTGTAGCTGGGATTGGAAAGGAAAAAAAATCAGGTTTGAAAAGGTCAGCTCAGCTTTCCAGCATGTCTACCTTGTAATGTGATCTGTAAAGGCAGGTTTGCTCTGCCCACATTTCCAAACCTAGTCTCTCTTCCCAGTGTGGGGTACATCTCAGAACAGCACATGCTCAGTGGCTGGAGAGCCAGCTCTTCAGTCAGCAGCTCTACCTGGGTGATCCTTCTATACTGCTAACAAGGATTTGGATTTTATTAAATTTCCTCCCACTGGGCACAACCCAGGAACTGTAACTGTGGCAGGAGAATGGATAAGCCAGGAATCTGTGGCTGACAGCCCTAGGACTAAAACCATCCCTTGGCATTCCTTGTGTTTCTATCCTCAGCCTGGGTGAGAAGCTGGGCTTTTCAAAGGTGTTGAACAGGGACCACTACAGGGATTTACTTCCAACAGAATGGGGGAACCTCTCCTGAAAGACCCAACTCAATCTGAGAAGAGCACACCTTACTTCACTTTCTAATTGAAGCTTTATCCATTTTCTGTTGTAAATGGGAGGTAAAATGAAAAATCAGAGGAGCAGCTGCAATGGTACGAGCCAGGTGTGCATCAGTGGGGGCTACAGTTCACAAAATTCTAGGAAATGCCATCAAAATAGCCCAAAATTCCATCAGAATGGTTCCAAAATCCCATGAAAATAGCCAAAAAGTCCTTAAGATCCCATAAAAATAGCCCAAAAATCAGCACAAATTCTGCCAAATCCATGCAAATCCACACCAAAATGCCCTGAAATATCTCAAAATTCCCCAACATTCCCCCAAACATAACAAAATTCCATCAAAATACCCTAAATTCCCAACAAAATAACCTCACATAGACATAAAATACATCCAAAATGTCCCAATATCCGTGTGAATTCACATAAACTCTCAAAAATGTATCCCAAGAATCTCATAAAATTCCTGCAAATTCCACTCAAAATCCCATCAAATTCCCACCACAATGCCCTTAAATCGCCCCAAATGTACACAAAGTACTTGAAGAATCATACAAATACCCCCAAGTCTCATTTAAATATCCTCAAATTCCCATTTAAAAATCTCCAATTCATTCCAAAATCCTACAAAAGCCTGAATTCCATCAAAATCCACTCAAAATACCACCAAATCAACAAAAGTAATGCAAAATTACTCAGTTCTGCAAAAAAAATATCCCAAAATTCATTCAGAATAGGTGAAAATTCCCCAAAATTCTCCCCAAGTTCACATAAGATACCCCCAAATTTATAAAAATCTACAAATAATAACTCTAAATCATGAAAATTTCAACCAACTCCCCAAATGCCCCCCAATACCTCAAAACCCCATGAAAGCCACCCAAATACTCTACAGTCATTAAAATTTGCCCCAGTCCCCTCAGATTCACCCCATTTCCCTCCTACTCCCCCAATTTGGGCTCTAAAAATCAAGATTTCAGCCTTTAAACCAGTTGGATCCAGTTTTAACCAGATGCACCAGTCAAATTCAGACTGAACTGGTTGGAACTGGTTTGATTGGTTTAATCAGGTTTGGTTGTGATTGGATTCAGTTTTAACCAGTTTGGAACTGGATGGATCAAGTTTGAACCTGTTGGATCAGGTTTGAACTGGTGGAATCTGGTGATATCATGTCTGATCCAGTTCCATCCTGTTTAAACTGGTTTTATCTGGCCTGGATTAAACTGGTTGGAATCGGTTGGAAACGGAACTAAAAAATGAACGTGCCTGCAGCAAATAAAAAATGCTCTTAATAAGATTGAGCTATAAATGCATTTAAGTGATTGATTTTCTCTATGTGTTTACCATCTAATTACACAGGCTGCTCATTAAAAAATGCCTGTCCCAGGAGCCCAGGTCTCCATCTGAAATGCCAACAAACACACCTTGGCGCAAATGCCGAGTGACAAATAAAAAAAGAAATTAGCCATCTAAATAGCATTTAATGAGGTTTAAATGACAAAAAAAGAGAAAAAAAGTAGTAGTGGGAGAAGGTCAGGAAAAAGAAGTCAGGTAAATCTCCATCTGGCTTTAGTACACAAAAGAAAAATGACATGTAAATAGATATTGAGCAATGAAGATGAGTCACTATCACTGAGTTGGAGGACAACTTGGTTGGACAGTGGGAAACATCTGATCTCTTTATGTGCTGTGTAAATGAAACAGTAACATGAAATACTATTATAAGATGGAAAGTAGATACTAAAGAAACAGAGCTATAATCAAGCTCTCTAGGATTTGGTTTGAATTGTTTAGCATCAGCAAATGTTGGATTTTTTTCTGGGTTTGACTATTTCTGAGGATACCTTTTTCATGATTTTAATTTCTGGACAGTACAGCACCAAGGCTGGACTTCTAGAGAGAAAGTTCTGAGTCTCCAAAGCTGTCCAAGGAAAGAAAGGTTAAAACCACCCGGAAATTAAAGTCACTAATAAGCATCAGCCATCAAACCTTGGTTTTACACATATTTTTAAAGAAAAAAATACCAAATTTAATCCTGAATAGCTTAATTATAACACAAATGTGAAAGCTTATATGCACTAGAAAGTAAAATGTGGAAGTAACAGAAATGGGGCAAGTAGTACAGGCTGACTAATTAATGCTACGTACAATTATAAAGTGCAGTTATTTCAGGATGCAGTAGTAAACAGACCACCAAATACCTTCTGAGTCAGCAAGATATGATTCCGTGCTATTTTTAGAGGAGGCTTTGGTAAGTGGCAAGGATAGAAAAGGAAAGCTGATTGCAGAAAATAACCTTGAATGTGGTCACCATGAGTGAATTCAATTTAAACAGAAATTAATAATCTATGGTTGTCTATTTCAAAAAGACAGACTTTTGGATAGCAGAGTCATCTGGGCTGCACTGATCACTAAATGAAGGAAGTTCAGATTCCTCTTAGTCAAAAAGTGAAAGAAAAAATGTGAGATTCATGTCCTATGGACAAAGTAAAACTCCCAACACAAAGGGTCTTCTCCATTTGCACTGATTTGAGTACTCAGATTCCATGAATATCAAATATGTAATGTACCCATAAGAGTTCTGTGTTTGCAGTGCTTCCTGTTAATTTGTGATCATTCATCTTAAAATGGCAAGATTTGCTCTCAGAAAGCCCAAGACCTCTGTACTCTATAAATAGACTGTTCTTTTCTTAATATTAAAAAGTCTGATCTTGGCAGATATGTTGATGAGGCAGAGTGCCAGTCTTTGAAAAACACTTGGTATTCATCATCACCCAGATTATTGTGTCCTTG
The DNA here is from genome assembly GCA_003676055.1 of Chloebia gouldiae. Taxonomy (NCBI): domain Eukaryota; kingdom Metazoa; phylum Chordata; class Aves; order Passeriformes; family Passeridae; genus Chloebia; species Chloebia gouldiae. Next base: position 7,100,644 of record QUSF01000016.1, read on the forward strand.
CATACTCACAAAGTAGTGAATGTCGAAAATATTCTCATGACTGACCACAAAGAAAGATTTTTTCCACTTCAATATATGAGACAGAAACAAAATGTCTGGAAACCATCTTTAGGCTGCACAGATTTTCCCAGGTTCCAGCTGTTGCCATGAGACCTCTGGAATAACTGACCACATGCCAAAAATTCTCAAAACCCACTAATAGGCTAAAGATGAATGGAAAACTTGCTGTAAACAAATACATTATTAGCAGATGGAACATCACAAATCAGTAACAGAAGAGGATGGTGACTTCTAAACGAACTCATTTATACTGTATCAGTTTGCTCTGGTCTGTCAGGAGAAATTCTGTCATCTACCTGCCTGCCCTGTGAGAGCCCAAATGTGTAAGGAATACCATCTTTATCTGCCTGACACAAATGTATACACAGTCAGAAAGTGACATTGCAGTAAAGACCTTGATTACTTGGGGGTTTTTTTTGGTGGTTTGGTTTTGTTTTGTTTTTTGAATCAGAGACTCTAAAGGCAAAATACTGAATTACCGGACAATCAGTAGGCTGAATAAAGTAGAACAGAAAGTAGAGGAATGTATTTAGTCATTAGCAGAGAAGAAGGAAAAAAACATTCATTTGAAACCAGACAAAAATTTATGCTATCATTTTTCCATAAGTTCTTGAAGAAGCACTATTTTGGGTCACAACATTTTTGTCAATATCAAAAAATGTAACACCTTACATTTTTATGGTCACATGGAAGTGGACAAACTATGTGCTAAAACCAGCATCCAAAACAAAGGAAGTTTATCTGCACATAAGAAGAGGAACATTTCAGTACAGTTTTGTATTTCTCCCAAATGGTCACAATGTTAAATTCTGTATAAAATTATAAAAACATTTCAAAGCCCAGGTATCAGTTCAGGATCAAACAGAAGGGCTGTCCTCTGAAAATCTCAAAATTAAGGCACAATTACTTTTTCTGTTATTACATTATGGTGACATAACATCAATAAGAGTAAATGTGAAGCTAAATATATTAATACAGCTGATACATCTTACTGTTACATCAATAAGTGACTGTGTCCCAACTTTAATATTTTAGATTGATAAAATATCAGTGACTAAACCATCACTGTAACCATCACTTCTCTTATAACTATAAACCTGTATTTGAACTGAAACCTTCTCACAAGTCACTGATTTCTCCCAGGATTATATATTAAAAAAAAAAAAAGGAAAAGATAAATAAATAGATGCTACAGACTTTAATACCATCTATTTAATTCCATACTAAGGTTGCATGTCAAGCAGCCTTGTTTTTTTTTTTTTTTTTTTACTGTAGACATATTTACAGGTCTTGTTATACAGTTTACCATAATTTTAATAAATTATGCTAAAATATCATGTTACTTGCTTTCAGAATTGTCAGCTTTGATATTAGCATTAATGGCACAATTCCCACAGATTTAATAGATAGCCCAAAGCTCAGTGGCCAATCTGTCATTTTTAACAGGCAGTATGTCAAACCTCTGGTGACGTAAACACTATATATGAAAACATTTTATCTCATACCCTACAAATATAAAATAAGTAAATAGGATCCTGTCCTTTTTTTACTACTTTATTTCAATTTTGAAAGAGCAGTCTTGTGTTTTTCTGTTTTATGATCATCTTTTCAAGTTAAGTCACTGAACAAAGTCACTACATGATCATATATTCTAAAAACCTTTTCCCCCATGTGTAGGTAGGCACAAAACATGTATCATACGTGTCTCTTAGAAATAAATATGTAACGGTGTTCCAAAATTACATCAATGTTACCTGGTTTTCATCTCTTTGCATGGCTTAATTCTTGGACTAGCACAGGGATTAGATGCCAATTTTGCCATAAATGGCTATTCTTGTAATGCATTTAGGAGAATTAAAGATGCAGGAGAGGAAGGCAAGCAGCTCCAAGAACATAAGGAAAGAAGGAGTGAGAGTAAGCAGCCCCCAGAATGAAGTAAACTAGTCTGGGAACTAGTAAGGAGAGACAAGGTGACTTGTTTCCATGTGCGGGGGTGATATCTTCTCTCATTTAGTACAAATCCATGGGAAGAGACTGCAAGCAGGACTTTTATTTCATTTGGCTGTCAATGAGAGGAAGAGTGTGGGAATCCAGGGTTTCCCTCTGGCTGCCCTGGAAGGTCTGGGAGCCTGGCAAGGGTCAGGAACCCCCCTGGACAGAGCCCCCAGAGACACTGTCTCTGATCTCTGTCCATGGAAAAGAGTTTTCAACCTTACAGGATGAATTACCAGCTCTGAGTGTTTGATATAAGCATTAATTAAGTGCGGCACGGGTGCAAAAGTAAAATTTTAGGATTCTAGATGAGGGGTTCAAAGGGGACAAGATGGAGGAAATTGGGTGTGTCTTGTCCTTTTTCTTCTTCTTCATGCCCTCCATGTTTCACTGTCATGTTGGCATTTTTCTGTTGGTTTAGGCTGGGGACAACTGTTCAACGTAGATGATGGATATTGGCACATTATTGTAAATATAGCACAGGTAGTTTCTGGTATATAATGTTTGTGACATCCCACTGAGGGGCAGAGCCCCACACGCTGCCCAGCAGGACAGACCTGCAGCAGGGCAGCAGAACATGTTACAGATAAGCAAGAATAAACAACCTTGAGAACCAGCACAGGCAAATTATGACTTCTTTGGCAACGGGGCAGAAAGACAGAGGCTTTCTACAATGTCAGAATCATCAATACCACAGATTCCAACAGAAGAGGAACTGGTCTGGAAGATGTTTGAGTAACTGCTCACAGAAAGTAGCCCACAGGTCCCATTAATGGGAGATTATTAGTTCCTAATGAAAACCAGTTTTTTTTTCATTTCTCAATTTGATTTTACACAGGCAGAAAGAGCCCTAACAGCAACCTGTCCTTATTCATCAGCTCTCCTTGATAGGGGAGACAGAGGCCAGGAGGTCCTCAAGAATATGAAGTGAAGAGGAAAAATAAATGCTGTGTTAGATAGGTGAATGCAGTGCTACAAAGCTGGCCATGGCCTGTGAACCCCGCCCCTCTGCTGTAACCTCATCAGCACTCAGGGGCAGGAGATGAATTCCACCTGGGAAAAGCAGAGTGTGCCACACAGGAGCTGTGCAGGGTTCCCCTGGGAACTCCTCTGCTGTCAGTGGCCAGTGGGAATCCTTCCAGGAAAAGAGGAGGAAGGAATTCCTGCTCCTTGCTGAGCACAGGGGTGGTAACTGCTCACACAGGTGGAGAAAACCCTTCGGGCACTCTTTGCATTCTCTTTTCCTTCTGACATTTTGTGTCAATAAAAAGTCTACACAAAATGAGGGTCTTAAAAAAGAAGCTGAGGATTTAAAATGAAGCAATTACTATTACAGTTACGTTCCCATGGCTTCTGTCCTCACCCACAGTAGCAGATCTTTGGAAAAAAAAACTTTGTGATACCTTGCTTGTAAATTGTGTGATATAAAATTAAGTTCCTTGCCCTTCCTTGGCAAAGGAAATATAAAAATCACAACTATAAATACTGCATCCATCATTTTAAAAATGTATAGCTTTTAAGACTGTATCACACATGGTGAAAACAGATCAGGAAAACAGATTGAGGCTTTTTAAACCATTGGTTTTATCCTGCCAGCTGCACTTATTCCCACTGTCATTTACTATCAGCATTTTAGTGTTCAAAAAAAGTGTAAAGGCTCAAACATATTCTTGAAAAATAGTATAAGCTGCATGCTAATGAAGTCACTCTTCCTGAGGGTCTGTCTCCTGCTATTTGTCAATAAAGACATTTAAGTTTCTACAGTAAATACCGTCTGCTCCTAAGAACATATTGCAAAGCAGCAATAAGAAATAGGAGAATAACAAGTATCAGGCATTGTTACTTTGTTAAGAGAAACACAAGTGACTCCCTCCATCAATCAAAACCTCTGCCCCTCCCAGTCCCCTGAAATTAGCATCTAAGTAATTGATGTACCATTCAAAAATTTGAATTCCAGAAAATGGCAACACAAATATTATATAGCAGACAGATCATTAAAACAGCAGAAATATTTGTGAACTGTAAATAATGAAACAGAGAATAGGATTTTGCCATCATTCTCAGCAGCACATAGAGCAGTTTTAAGAAGCTGAAGCTGACGTCTGACTGACTTCTTAGCAAATATTACCCCTGGCTGCACTGGCTGATTCCACTGGAATATCTGAGACTGAAATACTAACTGACTGCTGCCAAGGCAGGACTGAGCCTTGGCTTTTATATTGCTCCTTACAGTGTTTTGTTCTGGTTTTGTTTGTTGCTTGGTTGTTTTTCTTCAAAAATTAATAAATTGTGAAAGTATTTGCTTTTTTTCTTTATGTTATTTCAACACATAGTAACTAAGAAAAAAAAAAGTATGTAAATACTTTCTAGTGGCCTAAATAAGATTTATGTACTCTTATCTCTCAGCATTGTTCTTCTGTGCAATAAAAGCCATGAGAAATATGTGAGGATATGAAGGCAGGGATAGCCAAGAGGATATACAAGTCATTTAGTTTTTATCCCAAAAATAAACAGCATCACTGCAGTGTGCATAGATAAGCACTGCTCCAGTTCCATTAGGGGGTTATGCTGCTCTCTATATGGCTTGATATTTATCATTCATTCAATGACCTTCAGCCATTTACTTTGCTGCACTGCCTTGGTTCCTTCTTAGAATAAAGGCCAAGTTTTACAGAATTAGCAAAATATTCATTTTTCTCTACAGTAGCTTTATAGGTCTACATTTGCCCTGTAAAGCAGGGCAGCACACTTTCACTGTGGTGCATTCACATACATTACCCAGTAACTGATTTTTTTCTTAAATAATCACAGGACTTAACACAGTCTTTAAAGTACTGATTGGAAATTTGTGTTACTCTGGGAATGAGACACACACCCCCAGGACGTTTGAGTACTACAAGACTGGAAACAGCAAGTATTCAACCTGGTTCAAATGAATATATGGACATATCCAGGTGCATTTTAAACCCTGAAGCTCTCTGCAACTAGCCCAGAAGGAGAAGTTGGCTTGCAGGAAGGTCCCACCTCCCCTTGGGTAGCAGTAAGAATTTCTATAACTCAAGTACATCACCTGGCTGAAGGCAGGGGTGTGAATCATTCCTGCAGGAATGATTAGTGCCAGCTGCACTTCAGTAAGAAGGGAAGGATGAAGCCATATATGCTGGGATTTGAACAGAGGGATGTGGTGTTACCCTCAGGAGAAGGTGTTTTACTGAGATTAAAAGGAAGGGGAAAGGAAAAAAAAGGCACACCAAACCACTTGGAACATATAAAGTACAGCCTTTGCAGTCCCACTAGGTAGGATAACACTTAGAAGGGCTGTTAGCCTCCATATGACAGATCAGCAGAAGAGGTCAGGGACATATTTCAGCAAAGCAGTATATCTCAGCTCGGCAGAAGGAAGCATTTTAATCTTCTTTGGGCCATTCACTGGGCTAAATCAAATGATATAAGCAATCATTACAGAGTTTAGGGAACAGGGCTGCACTTTAAGTCCCTGGATTCCTGCAGCTGTTGCCAGAAGTAAATCAAAATCTGGGGGCATCCCCGGTGCTAGAGAGAGTTTCCTTGAGAAGGACTGAGGGATCATTTAGGATATTGGAAGTCAAAGAGAGGAGTCAGTCTGATTCTGCAATAGTTAAACAGACCTGAAATGGGGCTGAAAAGACAAAGAAGTATTTAGAGAGGTTGCTTGCACACTTCATTTTTAATGATAGGAGTAAAATGATGAAAGAGCTTCCTTGTCCTTTTTTTTTTTTTAATTAAATCTACAATCAAATATAAGACTCAGAGAAGATTTAAAAACAGACAGTGAGGATACGTATAGTATTTTGTATTCCTCTAGTATTTCATTTAGGTTTTAAATAAAAAATTGCAACATTCCAAGTCAAATGACTGGTTTTAACACAGTCTAATTTCATGCAATTTAGATCATTGCATGGATACAAATTCCATTTTTCCACCCTCTCCAAATTGTAGGTGAGGGCAGGTAAGAGGGAGGGAATATTTTAGGGAGGGAGGACAATCTAGCTAAACTGTCCCACTGGCTGGGTGGGTCGAGGGGAGGGGAATATCTTCTCTGCAATGTCAGGAAAAGGCAGAAATCAAAATTACAATATTAAAAATAAATGGGACTCATACATTTTGAGAGGGATGCCTTTGTCCTAGAGAAATGAAATAATATGAATTCCTGGTCAGTCTGGTATATTTATAAAGGTGTCTGTGTTTTTGTTTTCCTTTATGCATACTCATTGCCTGTTAGGAACATTTATTCAGTTTCACAATAAACATTTCATGCCTCTATGTCCTGCAAGGTCAACTCAGCTTATGAAAACCAAGCTGCTGTCTGTCTCCCTTACCTCATCACTAAAATTCCCAGACAGAGCAGAAACTCCAAAACTCATCAAAACACTATCAGTTAGACTGGAGAGAATTAGAGCTGAATACTAATTTTAATACCTCTATTATGTATGCACAAGATAACTATACTTGAGGTAGAAATAAGCAATGCCTCTTGAAGGACTCTTGTTTATTCAGTCTTCCCCAAAAGGAAAAAAGTAACGATTCTATCTAATGAAGTGAGAAGGTGAAGGTAGTTTTACTTTGCGAGTGAGATACTTAATGAGGCAATATCCTCTTGAATCTTTGAGATAAGCTCGAGGTCAAAAGTAGACAAATTAGCATAACATTCATATTAATATATTTCAGAATCAGATACAGAAACAACCTGCACTCTGAAATCTGCCTAATCACAGACAGCTAATTTTCAAAGGAGTTTTGGCACTCATTATGGTGATGGATGACAGAACTAAAAACATCAACATTTCCTTGAGATCTGCCATGCTTTGTAGGCACTACTCTTATGTACTTCATGAATTGTATTTTATATTTTTCATGATTTATTTAGATACTCAGAGAAGTAAAATGAGGTTCCTTGAGGAAGGTATTTTGGGATGCTGCAACACTGCCATTGTGTACTTGCAACACGGCTAATCCAGTGTGGTACTGTATGCTGGTACCCAGAAGTTGTGTTGCTGCTATTCTAAAGCTCTTGTTATCACATCACAACAAGAAATACATACAGACATTTCTACAAACATACTCACATGCAAAATATTCTGTACAAGAAAGAAACCGCTATTATTTGGGAGCTTTCTCACATGCACACATACAAACACCCCTCTGTTCTCATAGCTGTGTACACAGACTGTAGCCACTAAATGGAAATTATTTAATTGCCTTCCTTTCCTCTAATATTAATTTAAACATTGGTGTGCCCCAAAAATTGACAACTCTGGGTTAGCACTACTGCTGCTGTTAAGTAAAAAGCAAAGAGAAGGGAAAGGATGTGTGGAAGATGCTACTAAGAAAACTCCCAAATAATAAAATCCAGGAGTGAAAACAAAAAGGCTCCTGTAATTGTTTACCTTAAGTTTTCTTAAGGAAATGGATTCTGTTGGTGAGATTGCTTTAGGCTGCTTGTAGTTCTATGGAGCTCATCTGGACTAACTAACACAGTGTTCTTGATTCCAGGACATAGTGCACTCCTTGCAGCCTCCAAATTCACTGCTGCTGGAGAAAATTAATTTTAAAATATAGTATTAATCCTTAACAAAAATGAAATTCAGATCTTTGCACTGCAAGCACTGGGTTTAGATAAATAGGTATTCAGGGCTTCATCTTAGAAGTGTGTTAAACATCTTTGGAGTCAATGAACACGCTCAGCTTAAGCTTACCCTGCCTACAAGGGAAAATGATGTGTTTTGGCATCTTCTGTGCTCAGGCTCTTTTTGAGTACAGTGAAAAGGAACACAAAGGGCTCATGCCTCAGGCAGCACAGATTAGCCAAAAGCACATATGCCTAAAAATAAGAAATGACTGGAGAGTGCAAGGCAGCAGCAGGGATGATGGGAAGATTTATCCCACAACTTACTGGAAGAGAAGCTGGCCGTGGGTCTACAAGCAGCAGAGGCAAGGGAAAGGAGCACGTCTGATCAGACACGAGAGCAGACAGTGTGCTGGCAGGGGAGGACACAAACCTGACAGCTGTGAGCCAGGTCACAGCTTCCCCTCTCCTGCCCCAGGGCCTCCCCTCTGCCTCTCCTTTGGGATGGGAGGGAAATCTGCAGCTCACTGGGTGCCACAGCTATGGATGTTGCTGCAGCCTTTGGTACAGTGGCACTGCTGAAAGTGGCTTCAGCACCTAAATACTATTTCTGCACAGTTTCACAACATTGTTCCTCTTGCCCAAATTTAAGACTTCTTTTCTTGCTGGCTGTTTTCTGAACAAGTTCTGGCTGTGGTCGTTTCTGCCTGTGCTGTTCAGGGCTGAACAAGTCACAGAACAACACAGCAGATGAGACATCTCAAGCCACTGTACATCACCAAGAGCTGACCTCTGCTGGTACCTTCCTAACCCCTCACTGTTGTACTGGGTTTACAGAAGGCTGGGACAGTGGGGAGGCTACAGGGCTGGGCCTTATTGGCAAAAAAACCCCAAACAACCCAACCCCCAGAAAAACCACCTCAAAACCAAAAAAGCATTACCAAACCAGAAAAAAATAAATACAATAAATCTGATTCCTCCCTCCCGCAAAATTTTTCTGTGGCTAAGAAAATTGCTTGTTTGAACCTTTTGTCCTTCTCAGAATGTAAATATCCCCCCCTTATTATAGGTGAACAGAAGTTTCCCATCAGTTACCTTGAAAGCTTATAACACAACAAAAAGAGAAACTCAATTAATTGTTTAGGTGTAGGTGATATTTTTTTTCCTCACTGTCTTTACAGAGTGTTTCATCTTGTATCTTTAAGCATTATAGATTCACAGGCATTATGCAAAACATTATGAAGATAATCGGCACAATGGGGGTTCACTATTTAATGAAAGTAACTCTCTTGTTTTTAATTATAGCATTTAAGATCATCTTATTGTCAAGTGAAATACAACCTTGCATTTTGTGATTTGCTTAGGATTTAAGAAATATCCCATCACCTTCTTCTTTTACAATAAGGACCATCTCCCACATTTTCAGGTAACTGTATACATGTAAATACTTTCTTGGGGAGATTTCCAAAGCCAGGACTAAAAAGCAAACAAATCAAAGGCCCTGTAAAACCTTCCTACTGGAAAATATTTTACTGATTTTAAAATACTGTAAAAGAAGCAGGTCAGGTGTTCAGTTTTAGGTATCTTACTCCAAAATGCTTTTTGCAGTTTCTTCCTCCTAAAAAGTCCCATGAATAAAAGAGCCCTGGTGCTAGACTATTTGAAGCAGACACTTCAGCAGCAGGTAATTAGATTTCACACATTTTATATTTTCAATTATTTCATTTACACGATAATCAATGTTTTTCGCATGTAAGGAACATTATATTAAACTAGAGATTTCTATCTTGAAAGAAAAGAGCAGCAAACAAAAGAACAAAAACCATTATTAATAAAATGTTCCAAATCCTGTTTGCATAGAGATATGCACTATAACTCAGCACCAGAGGAAAGGAATTGTATCCAGACACGCACACGTTTCAAAAAGCAAACCATAATTGCTGTGTTTAATGTTTGTATCTTTTGTGTATATTTTAACCATATCCACAATTTGCAGAGCTATTTGCTTGATGGCATTATTATAAATCTATTAAATCCATCCTTTGGGCAGATGGTGCTATAAAATACCATTGTATCTGGGAAGAGGTGTTTGAAGAAGTAGTGTATGTGTAGGCACACATGTGATGACACCTAGAAGACCACAAAAGCTATTTAAAACAGATAAGTACATTAACTGGGAGGCCCAGTTTCCTAGCTTGGCTGATCACTGTGTCTTTTTCATAATATCAAATGCCATCTTTGCAATGCTTGTAAAATAATACCCACTGGGTTTTGGAATAAAGAACAACACTGGTATCTCAGCAGTATCTTTTCCCTGAAAGTTCTGTATTCCTAATGGACGATCTGTTTCAGCAACAAAGAGATAAACAATGTGTCATGTTAGTTTCTTAGTACTTTCAGATGGATTTCCTTCTTTTTTTTTTTTTTTAAAAAAAAGGTTGAAAAATCAGTTATTGGTATAAAAAAACACAATAAAATTTTAAATATTTATTTTCAGCATACCTTTAGCAGTAACAATATTTATTCATTGTCTTTGACACTATCTTTTTCATGCAAATATGCAACAGAAATAATAAAAAACCAATAGTATATTATTTGATTTGAGGTATATGAGAAGCTGGCTCCAAGTGCTGAAATTTGTACAACATGTTGGCATAGTTCAAGGAGAGCAAATTTGCAATGAATGATGATAATTTGCACTGAAAGAAATTAGTGCCTATTTTGATTAGGAATTAGCCTTCTGTTCAAATTTCAGCAGAGTAATGTATTCATTCCTGGTTAGAGCATTAGCTGGGTTGAAATGGTGAGAAAAAAGCTTGTGGACAAAGGGGAAATTAAAAAGTAAAAAGATCAAAGAGCAATTTCTCTAGTGCAGTAATAAGGTAACTTACATGGTTCAAACATATCAAATGGTTCAAACAATGTGTAAAACTGAAATGCATGTTTACCCGACCTTTTCCGAGGTAGGAACTCCTATTGTTCAATTTTTAGGATTACATTGTTCAGTATTTGGGATTACATTGTTCAGTATTTGGGATTACATTACTCATCATGATTTTTTGCACCTAATCACACCCAAATTGCTCAGTTTGAGAGGCAGGTAGAAAAGCTGCTACAGGACAACATGCAGTAGTTGAGGATGTGTTATACACTTCATAATTACATACAAATACTGTGCAGTTAAAATTTTCCTTCCTTCCCACTAGCCTTGGTATGGAAAAACTATTCATTAATAATTTTAAAGCAATTCATGTTAAACCTAGAGAAACAGGCTTTAGAGATACTGAAATCTTCAGCTGCCTCACTACTGCTCCTACCCAGGGAGCCACACTGGACAGGGCTACAATTCTTCCCATTTCTATCTGGGAAAAAAACATTTCCAGAAAGAATTGGCTAGAAAATCAGCTTTATGCATTAAAAACCCAGCAGAGAACCAATGAATCCTGAGCAATCTCTCCTCAGCAAAAGTCAAAGTGTTGACTATGATGAAGTGGGATCTGGAAGGGTCTGCCACTCAAGTGTGCAAGCTCTTTGAGGAGTTAATCTATGAGAGAAGCTTAAAAAAACGCCAGTATTTCTGTTGTGGTGCTAGCTGTCAAGGCTCTGACAGTTTACCTCGGCACTGAATCTTCAGAACAAAGGAACTAGGTCATGAAACAGAAAATTTAAGCATATTCCCCATGAAACTCACCTTAAAAGATGAGCATTCAGGTTACTAAGTCAAGGACTGAAAAATCAGAAAAATGACAAATTTAAGGCTGCATGCTCAACTTTTACTCTTCCTCTTTGTATATCTGCACTGTTGAACCACTAATTATATGACTGCAGAAATAATTTTATGTAAAGGCTTCAGCTGATGGCAAATAGGACTGCTGTTATTTAATTTAAAATGATAAATAAAACAGGGGTTTAAAATACCTCATTGAATACAGTGCTTATCCACTAGTGTTTTTGTATCCACCTCTACAGCCCCAATAAGCCTCTACCACCCCAAGCTCCTTGCTGCAGTCACCTATCTGCCCTCTTTTACTGCCTCAGTTTCCCCACTGTCTCTGATCACAGTTCAGCTCTTTGGACACCAAAATGCTCTACCTCCAGTATTCAGCAGCACATCTAAACCTCTCTGTTACTTCTTATTCTCTGTTCCACTCATTTTTCATCACCCACACTGAAATAAGACGGGAAGGAGCAGCAGCAGAGGAAGGGGAGCTCTCCCTCTGGATGGAGCTGAGCTGATAGATCTCCTTCCCACTGTCTCCCTTGGACAATAAGGTCAGGAAAGCCAAGGCAAGGACTTTGACTGTCAACAGGGAGACACATCCTGGAGCTGATGAGCCCTTTTTCAGGAGACAGAATCAACAATTGCCAAAGGTTTTGACACAGGTCTCCTTCATTCAGTGCGAGACAATTTCAACTTCCTTATGCAGACACTCTCCAGTGCACAGTTCCCAGTGTAATTTAGAAGTTTATAGTCAAGAGAGTGCAAGTTTCTAAATTCTGATGCCCTCCACAAGAGTAGCAGTGCTCCTGATTCCCTTCTGTCGTGCTCCAGATGGCAAAGAAAAGACACAGTCTGTGTTTCCCCTTGTATCCCAAAGTTAACTCAATGCATTTGCCTTGTCCCACTTTCCACCCTGCCACAAAATGCATATACTTGGCAAACACGCCAAAGTTTTGCAAAGCTCTTTCCTGTTTACAAAATAATAATACAATGCTCCCATAAATCAAACCTCATCCTTTAATGAATGGGCTATTTCAAAAGGACAGACAAAATCTTATAGAACAAATAAAGCTGGGGGGGAAAAAAACAAAGCATTGAAGCCTTCAGGAGTACATTCTTCCTACCACGGTTTCTTCAGGTCATGGATTTATGGGTCACGTTGATTTAAAAACACAGCAATGAGTGCATGGTACCACGTACAAGGCACATAGAAATAAGGCAGATTGCATCTACTGTGTATTTACAAAGCCATTGCTCATAAACTGTTCAGAGAATAAATGTTTCCTAAAGCCATTTTAAGCACACTGAAATATGGTCCCTGACAGACACATCCTTTACAACCTCTTCCAAGTCAGAAATGCTTTTCAATTTAAAAGTAGGAGGTACAGTTTTCTAAAGCAGTACAGAAGTGGCATATCCTTCTGCATAAAGTGCTTGCTTAGTGAAGATAATTGAGGATGCAAAATACATTATTTTTCTGTTCTATCTACCATAGCAATTAAAAACAACAATTAATTGTGTCAAGGTGCAAAATGATGATTTTAATTACACTACCAGAGTAACATAAGAGGTTCACATGCAGTGACTACACCCTTGATTGGTCTACTACAGAGGAAAAGATAGGATTGCTTCCCTAGGGCAATGTTCTCCACCTCATTCATGTTGATTTACTTCAAAAATAACCTCAGTAACTTGTTTTATTGACCTCCCTAGTAGCAGGTTTTTGAAAGTAAAACCAAGACATTTTTTCTTTTTATGGAATTATTTAATTATTTTATTCTATTTTTAAACACTACTGAGAGAAGTACATGCCCTATAAAGTATTGTATTTTACAATCTGCCTTGTAATTTAAAATTGCCTATGAATTTAGCAGAAATAATTCTAAAAGAATGAAAAAGCTGATCCTCAGCAACATTCACAGTACTGTCCAGGGTTCACAAAGTCCAGACATCTTGTTCCTACTTGTCACACTGGAGCACACTTGGAAAGCAGAGCCCCCAAAAGACCCTCCTTTCTTTAATTATGCCTTTACCTCTCCCATCATAGAAATAGCATGCTCGAAGGCAAAGTAGGAAGAAACAGCAAACTCTTTCCTGAAAAGTTCATAAAGCAAACATGATTTATATATCTAAGACTCTACTCCCCTTGTACCTTCAGGGAGAGAGGAATAATATTGAAATTATTAAGTTCATTTTACTGTCTAGTGCCTTTGAATAGCTTTGTTAAATTGGAAAAAGAATATCACTGCACCCTGTTGAAGCCAGGGTCTCTAATCCAGTGCCAGAGGCACAGGGAACTGTACTCACAGGCTGCAGGAGATAGATATATTCAGATTTATGTTAGACATTGCAAGCTGAAGAGGGCAGTTTCACTCTAATGCAAAATCCTTGCTTAAATGGCTTTGTCAAAACAAGGTTTCTTCTGGTTTCTGCTCTTTATTTTGTTGAACAAAGACTCAAATAAAGATTGTCTTAATCCCTCTTGATTTTATTCAAACACCTGTGCCGGGCCATATTCATAAAAATGTTTCATATCCCATCATTCATCTTCCAGATGGTTTTTATTACAGATCTTCAGGAAGATTTTCCTCTAACCCCCTTTCTTGCTTCCTCAGAACAGTTAATTAAAATACTTCCATGGAGATGCACAACATGGACCCACTAACTAGTGTCAGTCATTGTGCAAAAAATGAGCCTGTTTGTTGGGTAACTGGTTATTGCAACAATTTTTTTTTTTGTCATGGCAGCCTGTGTTCTTATTGTGATTCAGCAGAACTGCTGAGACATCAATTAGTGTGGTTTCTAAAAGCTTTTATAACCATGTTTAAAATTCCAGCCTCAACCACAAAGCACAGTAGTCCCGTAATCTACAAAATAAAATCTCGGGCTCAGTTTCCATTTACCTAAACTTCTGCAATAATAAAAATGTGTCTGCTGAAGACATCTGTTAGAACTCTGTAACATCTAATTTTTATGGCAAATAATAGAGTTCAACTCCATGAGATTAGAGGTTATAGGCTGGGCCTTTTGGCTGGCTTGGCATTCCTGTTGAAATGCTCTGCCAGCCAACTTAATATATGTATTAAAAAATTCCAATGACTTTCCCCCTCAGACTCAAAATAAAGCAATAGTTTAGTCTCTTAATGCTTTGCTCCATGGCATTGTTGAGCCTATGGCAGTGTCTGTTTGATGGGACTGACAATAATATTATTTCTTTTCACTAAAAATAAAGGCTTAATGAGGCGAAATCCAGAGTAAATTATATGTTGGAAACATACACTCTGCTGGAGAGGAGGTGGAGTTGCAAAAATCACTGTATTTCAGGCCAGCCCTGCTTGTAGTCTGGATTTCAGATTCTGAACTTTTTCAACTCAAAGCTTGAGATTCAGTTTTTTATCCAGATCAAATTCAGTCTTCTAGCACATGTAAATTGCAAAATAGCACACAGCTATTGTAGAGGATGTTTTTGGAAAATAAATATAACAACATTAGCATTCAGAACAATCAAACCATCTGTGACGTTGAAAGAAAACGTTGCGTTCCCTTTTAATTCAAAACCCTCTGAGAGATACTTGTGATTTCCCTGGGAAACATATACTAGTGAAATAATCAGATTTGAAAGATCTGTGGAAATCATGAGTAGAAAAAGGACACTGTCACTTCATCAAGCTTCTAACAGAGAATCCAGTAAGTAGAACTGCTCTCTGGGACATGCTTGCACAAAGCTGCAGAGAGCCATTCACCAGAGACTCAAATACTTCTAAATAGGTCTCTGAAAAGCCAGAAGGATCTGGGAAGACTGTGCCATTAATATAACCATAACCTATATGTAGGCTGAGTATCAGAAACATAAGACTGGAAAGAAAAATGGGCAGCCAGCCTACAAACTTACTGCTGGTATTGCAGACATCTAAATGGCCTGCTGGGGTTTTGAAAAAGAGGGGAGCATGAGACAGGTCATGTTTGGGGTTTTACTAGCCCAGCTTTCCCTCAGGGAATGAGCCCTTATTCCAACTGTCCCTTTCCTAGCTCAGCAGCTTGCACTCCTTCTCTCTCCTTTCTAGGATGACTTACTACTCTGCTGTTTCTAAGAGACTGTGCCTGCACAGACCATGATAAGGGGTGGAAGAATTATCAAATCTGCCCCTTGCATGATTCACAAGATAAAAAAACATTTGCAGTCTAGGAATGGGAGAGCACCTGGAATCACTTCATAGACCTACTCCCCATCTATTGCCATCCTGTCCACAGCTATCACTCATTTTAATATGCTCTAGTCCGGGTTCCTCATTTTTCTCTTCTGGTACGGTCATATGCACCTCTACAAGTCAAGTGACAAAGCAGTAGCAGGTACTTTTATTTAAATTTAGCAGTGCTTTATGAACAAACCTATAATACATGGCTTAGAAGTAAACAACTGAGTTTTGACGAAAACAACACAAAACACATGTTCTTTTTTAATTAAAGCTTAAATCTGTAAAATAATCACACACCTCTCCATAGTCTTCTGCTCCTTCCTGTCTTGCCCTCTGCATTAGGACAAGGGCTGGCCATGGGCATCACTGCCACAGCTGCCACAGCTGATTGTGTGACCACAGGCACAGAAGAGGCAAGTGGACTGCAACCAAGGAGGAAAGGACTCACAGCAAGAGCAGTTTAGAGGCTCTGTACGTTTAGTTTCAGACCTGCAGCAGAACCAACTAAATGCTCACCTCCACGGAAAGGACTTTGACCATCCACCCCACACACTTCCCTTGTACTGGATCAGACATTCACTCAGTCTTGAGCTACAAGAGTTGTTGAGTATTCCCCTCTCTTTTAGGAAGAGTTGCTGTACAGTCACCTGAGTGTCAAACTTGCTAAAGAAAAACAGCAGGAGCATGACATGGACACAAGGAAGGGAGGAACCCCTTTTCAGAGAGCACAGCCAATGCTCTGAAACCATGTAATGAAAACATAGCTCCAGAGACAGGGGATAATCCTGCAGACTTATCTAAACAGTCAGGAGGATAAGCAATACTTACCGACCGTTCAGTCTTCCCAGGGCATGGCTAGGAAGCAGAAGAGGAGGAAAAGACAACTGGGAGAAGCTCTGGTGATCTCTGTCTCTCTCTAGTCCTTAGACAGAACAGCTGAAAACAATGTTTATGAAATGGGAAAAGCACTCAGCACCCTGGAGTGTGGAAGGTTAAGAGGATGTTGAAGTCACAGCCACAGTCCATTCTCTGCTCTGCCCAGGGGTTAATTACCTATCTTCCTCTTATTTAGGATGTGTTGCAAAACAACGGGCTAACTCTTTACAAGTGGAGGATTATTTTTATCATTGTGTTTTTTTAATGAACTAATATTAAGAAATACTGTTATTTTCTTAGTGCTCCTCTGTTGTCTTTAATGAAGCTCTCTGTGTGCTGGATACACCTGCAGAGCTCTTAGGAAACAGAGGCTTGGTCATCATCAAGCAAATCTTTCTTCACCTCTCACGACTCTATTTATGATATACTGATTAATCAATCATCAGAGAGATTAAAGGTCACCTTTATAAAATAAATGGCTTATGGCTGCAGCAAATCACAGCTTTGAAATTTATTGGAAAAGGCTGTAAATTGTCAGTCATATTATTACACAAATATATCAGGCAGTTACTGCAAATTGATTAAGTGATTCCAATTTTTTTAGGAACAAATTGTTGCTCCAACCTATTTTTCTCTCTTCTTGGACAAAATGATTGCTTTGTAGTCTGTGTGAATGATTGCCTGTGTGTCCAAGGCCACAGTTATTGCTTTAAGTTGCTTCACACACATTAATGTGGTTTTTTTTTTGAGTGTTGTTCACCACAATATGTTTTCACATGAGCACCACTCTATATTTGAAAAGTGAATGGTACAATGGCTGTTGGAGATGTCGAAAATAACACTGAAATAGCATAATCAGCATTTGTAAATGGAACAACCATACAATTAATATAGATAGGCTTTTGCAAGTTGCACAATAAAAGGACCAAAGTTAATTTCCTACACTAACAGAGAAATATTTAAGTCCCTCTCACTGTATCTTGTTTGCTCTATCAGCGCTGTGGGGTGAGGAGGTGAAAGGGAAACAGTGGAATATGTCAGTAAAGGAAAATAAAGTTGTTGGAAATTCAGGACTTTCATTGCTGAGGTTACAGTGAATTTTGTTAGTGAAAATAATTATTTAGAGTTACATGAAATTAGATACTAAGAGATGACTAAGCACATTTACCTTACTCTTTTTCTCACTGCATTTGTACCATCTTCATGTCGCTAATAAATCCCCCTGGATCACATCTAGTGCACACATCAGTGCATTTTCCACTCTCAATTCAGATGACTCTTTGGTTTATTTCAGTGCCATCTTGCTGTGACCAACCACTCTGCATGCCTGCAGGATCCCTTCTGGAGAAAAACAGGTAAATTCCCCTCACCAGGTAAAACCCAGGCATGTCTCCATGCCTGGATCAGCCAGGCACTGCTCAGACATATAGACAGGTCTGCACCAGGCTTTTCTCCAGAGCTGTTCTATGCCTGTAACAGGTCCTGTATCCTCACAGATTCTCTTGGCATAGCCTGCCTCAAGCACAACATGAAGTGTCACCTTATCAGAACACAAATGCACAAGGCTGTCACCTCTGGCTCACTGCAAGAAGTACCAACTGTTAAAATTCCTTAAAACAGCCAAAACACCTCAGGATCAGAGAACACTTTGCAGGGTTATGAGGCTCCTGCTTCAAAACACCCCAGAACTGGGTGGAAGAGGCACTTAGGGGAGGATGTATCAGCTCAGCTTATTGCTGAGAATTTTACAACAGTGCCACTGCAATATGACAAACCACAGGCATACCATTTGAAGGTACATTCTGAAAATCAGCATGGATATTTTGGATGGAACAGGGAAGTTTTATACCCCGATTGTATGACAGGCCAGAAGAGCCTATGGGTGAGATACAGAAATCTTTGTCATAGATATGAGCATGGGATCATTCCATGTGCCATCCTCCAGGACTAGTCAGGTCTCGCTAAAAGATTAATGAAGAGACACACTTATGCCACATCTTCAATAAAATGGACTTTATCTTCTTGAATGTGATGTATCACTTTGCTGGTCATTGTGCATGTGATTGCAGTCATAAAGTCAATGGATTGCCCAGATTAACAATGAAATATGCTATTATTCTGTCAGGAAAAGTTTTGGCCCTTTAGGACACAGGCTACCAGTGTCACTGGAGTAGCATGTTTCTGAAACTTCCATGAGGATACAGATAGGTGTGCTTCCATTTCCTGCTCTCAGTAAACAGGAAGAACCTACAATGCTTAAAAACAGTGATAGAACACAGACTTCAACAAATAAAGATGAATTAGTGATAGGAGGAAGAGGATCTTGAACAAAAATGTCCGGGGGAACTGTTTATGCTATCATGAAGCAGCAGCTTTGGCAATGTGGACAGCAGACCTGATTATCAAGTCTGATTCATCCCACAACCTCATTAGAGTCTTACCTCTTTGCATATACAATAGCACAACAGCTCCTAAAGCACCCACTTTGCCAACATGAAAATGCAGCTGAAAAAGAGATTGTTGTTTGGTCTCCTGCATATTGGAGTTCCTGGTCGCTTGATACTGGAATGGCCTCAGCAGCTTTGGGTGGTTGGTCAGAAAACAGACAAGCTTGAGGTTAAATATTTTATGGCAAAGATTTAATTGGCACCTGGCAGGCGCTGAAAGAGGAAGCAGAAAGGTAACAGAAATGTCATATTTTCCCTTCTGAACCTGCACAATGCACAGTTCAGGCAAACCAGACAAGCTGGGCCAGAGATTTAAAAAGTCTGGTCACCTCCAACCTAGGAAGGCAAGGCAGGGTACCAGGCATGGTGTGTCACCAACCACTGCTTGCCCTCCTGTTCATCTGCTCGGGAATTCTCGTTTCCAAGGAGGCACAATGGGGAATTTGCTGCTGATTTTTCTGTAAAAAAAAAATTATCTAAGGCTTTTATTAAGACTTGTTTATTATACCAGAGCTCATATCTGTTAAGGGGGCTAATCATGCCCTCAGAATACTACATGCTTGTTAACATATTTAAAAACCAAAAGGTCATAGTGGTATCCATTGAAAAGATTAATCTGGTTGTGAGTTAATGTCATAAACACTAATGATTAAAAAAGTAAGTAAAAATTTTAATCCTTAAAGGATTAAAAATACTTAGTAATTACATTTAGGAATTTTTTAGGTAATTTCTTCACACATACTATCTCACATGCATCCTGTATGCCTTATATATACACTTTAAAATATATTTATCAGTTGTAAATGAGTCTTATCCCATCAATTAAAAAACAATCTGCCATTAGATGGAACTAGGTTTATGCTTGCATGATAAACTCCTTCCTGCTGATGCCTGCAACACCAGACAGCCAGTGTAAGGTTACTGAATTCAATGGAGCAAGGCTGATTATCACCAGCTGAAAGCCCAATCCTTCCTATAAGCACGAGCAGTTATTTTGGGTATTTTTTCCTAACTGTAACCTGAATAATACCTTTACAAAGTTTGACAAAAGTTTCATGCTTTTTACAATGGATTCTAAAACATTAAAAATCTCTATAAATGTTTTAAAGA
Source organism: Chloebia gouldiae (assembly GCA_003676055.1). NCBI lineage: Eukaryota > Metazoa > Chordata > Aves > Passeriformes > Passeridae > Chloebia > Chloebia gouldiae. The sequence goes on from QUSF01000016.1 coordinate 7,120,651, forward strand.
TTTAACAAAGCCAAATAAAAAAAAAATCTCTGCGGGTTGATCTGTTCCTATTCTGAAGTTCTCTGTGGGCACCCTGCTTCATAGGAACTCTTTTCCCTATGTAACCGAATAGCCTTTTAATGCAAAAAGCTGTATTGTTAGTCTTAACTCTTGGACCAATATTTGCTTTGGTTACATCATAATGAAACCCTTTCTACAGAAGTCAGCTGGGGCAAAAAAAAGTCCCTATGGGACTGTGACAAACAGAATGTGCCACCTAGCTCACTAGTTTTGAAAGATCGCAGTTATTTTTTCTGATAAATCTAGTATGATATACTTTCAAGTAGCACCAAACAGAGCTGTTGAACTTTGCTTTTTAACTCTTTTTTTTTTTCTTTTTCCTGTTTTGCCCTGAGGTCTCTGAACTTTGGCAAGTATATGAAAGTCCTCAGAATCCCCATGATTTTCTCTCTCTTTTTTCTGTTACACACTATTTTCTGGGTAACCACTAAAAAATGCCACGCTGTTGTAGGCCAGCTGTAAGTGCTCCACTGTCCCTTGACAATCAGTGACCCAGAGAGCTGAGCAAACACAACTGCTACTGAGCTCCTTTTAAGGTGTCCAAATATAGAAACATCCTTCAAAAGACCAGCAATAGAAAAAGCACAATATTGTACTTAAAGAGAGGCTTCATTAACTTAATTGAGGAATAAACAAAACTGTAATGTATTATCTTCCTTATATTGCTTAAGCAACTCAAAGTCTAGTGGACCTATAAAATTCACTCACAGGTGATGAAAGAGAAGGGTATCTTTGGATGCATTATGTGAATTTAGAAATTCAAATGCCACACTGTACCATTATGATGTTGTGATCTGATAATCTGAGTGAGATTCAAATGTCCTACTGGTATATTCCAGGTTGAAAACAAAGAGTGCAGAAATAAATCCTGAGGCTTTTGAAGTCCATAGAAAAATTTCTATTGTTTTCAAAAAGGATAAAAGATAAAGCTAATTAGGATCTAACACACTGCAAAAACAACTGTAGAGAAACAAGTTACAAAAGTTACTTTTCATTTGGCTTCAGACCACTGTACAATGGCACACAATTTTTGCATTCCTTTGTTTAGGAACATATCTTATTATTTTAAAATAAGCTCCAGACTATCTTCAATATATCTCACTACTCCGTGAAAGAGTTTGTCAGTTTAAAGAAAAATATTTTCCTTCTTTTGTACAATTGGTTTTAATACTGTGTTAAGCTGTTAAAAAAAAAGTCATAATAGCCTTCCTTAGGTTCCCTTCTTGGTGGCATTGCCACTACTGAGTTATTATGTAAATTATTGCAATCTGGCTAGCTCCTTCCATCTCTTTTCTTAACAAAAGGGGTCTGCAAGTGCTAATCAAAATGTTGTAATTTACATATTAATGAAGTTTTCATAATGGCATTTGCTTCATATGTAATATGAATGGTATGGAGACTTTTCACTCTTCTTTTGAGCAAACATTACAATTTGATTTCCTGAAGTAGCTGATGTACCTCTGAAAACTGTAAGTGCATCACAGTATACCTCTTTATATATATATATATATATATATATATAAATATTTCTACATATCTTTGATACCAGGATGATAAACTCCAGTGTTTGAATTTTAAATCTAACCTCACTTGTGGCTGTGAACTATTATTTACTCACATTCCTTTGAACAATTTTGTTGCAGTCATTCTGAAAATGCTAAAGGCACATTTTTCTGCTGAGAATGTGGAGCACAAATAAGTAATGAATAAATTTTTTTGTGGTTTAAAATAAGAGAATAAAGAGGAAGAGGGAGATAAATAGAGACAGAGAGAGATAAAGTTTTAAAAATACCACAACCCACTCCTATGGAAAGTTGAAAGGTAAAAAATTGCCATGCTGCAACAAATGTCAAATTAAAAAAATCTGTATAGAGAAGAACACTAAGTTTCTGGTTTACATTCCATTATCTACTTTGCTGCTACTTTAAAATATGGCAAACACAGAAACTCTGTTTAGTATTACATCTTTAAAGCTTTCTAATTAAAGGTCTGGGATCACATCTGTCTGTGAAACAACACAGAGAACTGTATCAATTTCTACTTTCACCCGAAGAGTGAGTGAGTGAGTGAGTGAGAACAGTGTTACGTCCCTTAAATTTAGGATGTCAATTATTAGGAAATCTTAAATAATATGTGGTATTCCAAATTTTAAAAATGGCATCCAAAGTCAAATTGAATGTCCACTTGGTTCTTTTTATATCTTTCAGTCAAAGGATCTTTTTCTATTAAAAAATCCCACAAAAAAAATGGAGATGAGATTAACTGTCTAGTTGCTAAACTAAATGGACCATATAGAATCTCTCAGAACAATTCATTTTATTTAACCTTTTTTAAAATTCTTCTTTGAACCTTTTTCAGAATTTAACTGTTTCCTTTAGGAGTGAACTGTAGACTTGATCATTCCAGAAATGTTTATTCTCTCTGAGAAAACAATCACAATCCTCATATATTCCCCATGTTTCTGCTCTAAAAATCCCATTTTCTGGTTATAATTTCATCTGGGAGCTCATTTTCACTGGCACAGACAGTAACTTAACTTCCTGAATGTGTAGCTCTATGAGACTGGTTTTTTAAGGTGTTCTCACCACTCCAAGATAAAGAAATATTTGTCATTATGAGACATAATATTGGATTAGTTCCATCCTGGATGTAAAGTACTTAAAGCTTTAAACATTACTTAGATTTAAGACTCCATAAAAACAGAGATTTACTTGGGTTTTAATAAAACAGTTTAGTGTGATTGATAGATGTTCACAGTACTTTACAATTATCCCCTGCTGGAGCAGGAGTTAGATCTGAGAGCACTGACCCAGGAGCTTACAAAAATTTTCTGTCCAACAAAAAATGATGAATATATTTTTTTGTATCGAATTTCACTAATTGTTCCCACTCATTCCTTTCACACTTTTACTTTTAAAGTCTAATCCAAAGCAAAGAGATACAACATTAGGTACAGTCTAATGGAAGATTGGATTTATATGGAAGATGTTTTCTATCATTGAGAAAGAGACCCTAGTAATGGTTTCATCTAAAGATTCATGACAAACACTTCAAAAGCACATTAAAGATATGTGGGAGGTATGGAATGATATTTTTAAAAAAGATAATTTACACTGAACCTCAGGAAAGCACTTGAGAATAAGATTGATTCAGCTACAGGGAATATTCCCGGGGGTGTTGATAAGTGTTGCATTGCTTTGAGTATTTTGAACTGGTGCTTCCGAAAAAAATGCAATTTTTTTTTTTTTATTTCAAAGCATTTGAAACTGAAGTCATGTTCACTTTTATTTTTTGTTCCTCTTTTTTGGAACTGACACATGATCAATATTTTTAATTTACTGAAATAGCTAGTGTTTGAAAAATTACATATTTCAATACCTGTTGCAATCATATTTTCACTAAGCAGATCAGAGTTAATTCAGAAAGGACACAGAAAATGGCCAGTCAAAACTTAATAGAAATATTTTAATTCCATAGTTTTAAAAGTGTGGTTTTTTTCCAGAAAACCCAATGCACATGAAAATGTAGAGCACCTCCATTTCAAATGCAGTTAAGCAATGCTTTGGAGATCATGCCTGATCTTTGCATCTCCTATTCTGTTCTCGATATTTTATTCCCTGAAAGAAGAGTCAGGGAAAATGTACAATAACAGTCAGCATGTCCCTGTCTCATAATGCTGTTCAAGTGAAAGGGGAAAAGTTTTTTGTGAACTTGTTCTCCTTAAAAAGAGAAAAAATTTTGACCCAGTCAGAGACAATATTTTCAGCCATGTGAACTCCTTATTAAAAACAACTAAAAATTAAAAAGTTGCAAGTTGACCAACCTGATTTAACTTGACAACAGCACCTAAAGCAGGGAATAACACAAGCAGCATAATTTAGCATGCACATTGCACAGAATGTCTGACAACAGATAAGGAAGCAAACTCTGAAAATGTTGCTTTGAAACCTGTTTTCTTCCATCATAAAACCTGGTTGAGATGCTTTCCAACTTTGTATAATTTCTGTGAAGACTTTTGGCTATATGTTAATGCATCCACATTTTATGGTCAGTTAATTTATCTTTAGATACAGAAAAATTACTACATTCTCTGTTTTAATGAAGAAAATACTGTCCCCTGTAAAGAGAGGAATTCTGGTGTTTTAGTGGTAGGTAAAGTGTGCTGGCTTTCTTTGCCCTTTGGAACCAGAGGGGACATAAATATATATGTATATTTTTATATATGCTTATATACCTGGAATCCATGCCTAGGAGCTCTCCTAATCACAACCAGTTTACTAGCACAGATAAAAGCATGTATATATCCAAGGAGGAGAAAGAAATTGGATAGTTTGTTTTCATAAAACCTAGTGGCGTTTTTTCCTAGGATTTTTTTTTTGTCTAGGATGGATACACCATCTTTTTTCTAGGATTCACCCAAAGAGGATTTTGTGTGCTTTTTCCTATCTGTAATGTATTCTTGAATATGGGGGTCTTTTTATTTTTTTCCCCTTCACTTTTTATATATTTGGTGACATATCCCAAACAGAACACGGGGTTGCACGAATGTTATCAAACAAGGAATTAACTTGAGAAAGCAGATATCACTCTGATTCCATAAGAATGGTAGAAATATTCTTCTTAAAACAGAAAGTTTTGCCTCAGTTTTGAGGCATATAAATAATTTTTTGCACTTTTTCTTTATTCCAGAACACACAGCACATATTCCAATTCCTGGAAAACAAATTTAAAAGTCAATTTTTGCTGTGATTGCAGGGAAACATCAAACACAACCATGTATACGTACCCAGAGAAACAAAACAGAGTGTTTTGAGGAAAGATTTCAATCAAGCATTCCTAAAGGAAAAAAATTCACAGATCCATACAGTCTCTGTTACTTCTTATCCCAGATCAAATGGCCCACCAGAATTCTTTGTACAGATACTCAGTAAGACTTTACAGACAAAATGATTTTGAGCCCAGCGGAACTGCCTCACAGAACTTTTTATTTTTGTACAGATCTGTACTACATTCTGCCTCTCAGAAGACTCCAGCAGAGTTCTTTCTGTAACATCAGCTATCTATCAGATTTGATCTGCTTAGAACAGATTTAGAAAGAAGTGTAAGGGAAACAGTGAAAGGTTTAAAAGCATTCCCTGGGAAATACACTCTACAGGGCAGCAGCATGAAATTACAGGGGAGGAAGGAAATGGGAGAGAAATAGATTTTTAGGAAGGTGTTGCCTCTGTGACTTGCATGGCTGAGGTGTGGAAGGGCACAATAAAGTCTCACACTGGCCAGTCTTTACCCAAGAACGGCTCAAATAATTTAAGCACTCCATTTGTGTGAGTATTTTAAAGATTAAAGGGTGTATGGTACAGAAGGGGTTGAAGTGGCAGGGAAGAGACAAAAGAGTGGGGCATGGTGGGGAACCTGGATCTGTAGTGGTGAGAGGAACCCAGCTGGTGAAAGCAAAAACCCTTGTTAGGAACTAATGAACCTCTCTGCACTTAGGAATTACAGGATATTAAGGTAAACGTAACTAGTTCTGTGAAGATCTAGGGAAGAGAACATAAACCTGGACCACCTGTGTTGATAATTTTTCTCACCATGGGAAATTTATTCCCACTAAGTGTTGAAACATCCCTAGTACCAAATCCACCTCCGAAACAGGAATTTAGAAGTTCCCAGTAAACATATTTCTCACTTCTGTTACCCACCCCTCACATTTCATAAAGATAAATTAGTGATTTGAAACTAGGTGCCAGGGATTGGAAATGAGTCCTATGCTCCTCTCTGCTTTTATGTGTAATGAAAGAAAACTCCATGTTTCAATAAAATTAAGTTTGGAGTCCAGCCAAAAACTTTTTCTGTGCTGTAATAGCATTTAATTTAAGAGAGAGATGCTTCTAGTTATAGCTTTCCAGCTATGGCCAGGAACACAAGGAAGGAAACATATCACTGATTGACACTTAGAAGTGATAGATGGCACTAGGACACCTGCTTGAGCAGGAAGATTGGACCAGATGACCCATGGTGGTCCCTTCCAACCTGACCCATCCTGTGGTTCAGTGACTTGGGATGAGCAGCAATGGCAATCTGCTAATATACTCTCCTTGTAATTCAGCAGAAGATCTCATGTTTCCACATTTTAACAATTGGCATGTCTAATTTATGAGCAATGAGGAATTATGGAAGAAAATGTCAGTGAGCAAAAGGTGCTATTTGGAATTTATGATGAGAATTTGAAAAAGAGAATTTACCTGGAATTCTGAATGAACAGATTCGCTTTAAAGTGTTTGTCAATCCCCCTACTCTAGCTGGGAGATGCAGCCCTCTTACTTGGCTCTACATTTCAAATATATAAGCAAATAGAGAAGCATTTGGGGCCCATATGTCTGGAGATCAGTTGCTGTCCAAAACAACCACTTTCTCCCCTTTCTCTAACACTTCCCAAGAAAGCTAAAAAGCCTATTTCAAGTCACCTCGCACCAGCTGTTGACAGAAAGTTCTTGCTTTTCTCTGGTATTTCTGTTGGAAACAATTGCCAAAGTGTCCAGACTGTTGAATCACAGGGAAGTTGAGATTTAACCTTGGCAGGAGGCCATGTGATTGACATTTCCAGTGCCAGAGTTTGTCCAAGTCATTTTGAGACCCAACTAGATTTCATTTTGCCGTATCTGCGGGTTATCATTCTTGCAAGAATCATCTCGTTCTGGCAGGATCTTGATTTAAGGCTTTAAAAGTCAGCTAGGCTCAAACTGATTTTGCAAGGTCACAAACACTGCAGGTTCTCTCCATAATATGGAATTAGAAGATTGAGTGTCAGTCCTTTCAAGGTCCTAGCAACAGTTAGATGTGCCTCACAGTCTCATTCTCAATTAGGGCAATTTTTAAGGCTGTCAGCAGCTCACAATTTTATCCCATGGTTCTCACCTCCATATTTTTTCCAGGTACACAATCCTGACAAAAATTCCATATTTAAGCTAGTTGGACTGCATTCCTTCGTGTTTTATTTAGATAAGTACATATTCTAAATTTTCATCCAATCAAGTAAAAGTTACCCTTTCCAACAAATATCTGCTGCTATAACGGCCCTTTCTCACCCGTGGGAGCACGTAAGATGGAAAGCCTTCTTGCACCACACTTGCTTATGAAGGATCACCATGCAAAATTGTTACCATGTTGGTTTTAATTGCCAATTGTATTATTAATTGATAATAATTAGTTATTGTCAAATATATTGCTACTTTTTACAACACGCTTTTCCCTAGGGAAACAAAATAAGCACTGAACTGTGGGTGAGTAATTGTGGGATATGGCTGTAATGGGCTTACCATGAAAACACTGTGAGTTAACTTGTAGAGATTGCTATTCAATTCTAAATGGTTAACCCCTTTGGCTAATCATTTTTTAATCAATTTATTTGAAAGATGGTCGCTCACACGAGATCCTAGGCATCATAGATGTGTGAACTGGCTCTGAAATGCAGAAGTCCCACTGTGAGTGCAGCTCAGAACTGATGCAGACTGAATGAATACGAGCCCTGGATGTGATATGGGGGTCCTGGAGTGAACTTTTTGTAGGCTAGTCTCTCTGTGTTGGATCAGTTCTATGGAGCAGGTAATGCATAATCAGGCTGATCAGTCCTGGACATGTGAAACATTGCTAATGTGTCTTGCTAGGCGAGCACACCTTCTGTTAGAAAACTGAAACAAAAATCAGAGAGCCTTTTTTTTAATAGATTTTTTGTTGCTTTTTTTTAATTTCAAGCCTTGGATAACAAACTTTAGTTGGACATTTCATGCTGACATACAGCACTGTATACATGAGATGTGTTATGTGAGGTAATGCCTTTTACACGGACAGGGAAAAGCCCAGTCCTATCAGATCTTGACTTTTGAGGTTAACAGTTATTTTTAAATCCCTTTGTTTATATTTTACCATTGCTAATTTTTACCGCTAATTTTTACTGCTGCTAATTTTTAATTGCTACTTCCAAGATGCTCATTAAGAACAAAAGAGAAAAAAATGCAAGGAAAAGGCTTATTAACATTGCTTCAGAACCTTGAAAGAACAAGACAAATCTATATCATCTAAAGTACTAAAAATATGCTTTTTAACCAAAGCAGTCAACAAGCTACATAAAGTTTTATTTTGATAATGACCATGAAACAGCACAATAATTACTACTACTTACTATTTTCATTGCAGTAAAAGCAACAAAAGAAAGCTACAAATCCTTCCCCACAGAGCTTTGGTCCTAGTCCAAACATGCACTTAAATAAAGATACAACTTCAGGTAAACCTACAGAATTCAAAATGCAACTCACACGCTTCATGTTAAACAATGTATTTAACAACTTTCCTCAGGAGCTTAAAACCTTAAGAATCTACTTTTGAGCTAAGCAATGCTCAAATAAGATGCTTTATCTAATAAAGAATAAAAAAGACAGCTTCATTTATATTTTTCCTTCAGTCTTTTCCAGTAAGAGTAATTTCCATTTAGGTAAAAAATTGTTTCCTCCAAAAAAATGCCCCACAAACATACATGTCAGGGGCATCTACTGAATCATAAATATAACTATCCACAATACAGCCAGGCATAGTCCTGCTATTTTTATATAACATAAAGAACATCTTCTTCCCATCACTTTGAATTATTCTTGATATCATGGTCTGTACCTTCAGCAGGGCACTACTCTTTGTTAGAAGAAGTCACTGAAACCAAATATGATGAGCAAACTGAAGCCTGGCCAGGAGCTTGTATTCCAAACAATAGCATTTCAATTCCAGTATCCCAAGGGAGATGCCTCTATAGCTCGCTTATCTTTCCTAGTGCCATTACATGCAGTCAGAAATTCAAGGACTGCTAGACAATGAAAATCCTTCTTTTGCCTCTTTTGTCTACAGTTTCCTATAGCTTCCTTATTTGTCATCCATTTCCTCTCACACACTAGTGAGCACTTTAGCCTACTTGGGGCAGCTTCACAAACTGAGGGCAAAAGGGGGATATCAAGGTCATATTCACAATATTTTTGTTTTCTGAAGGCAAAAATGTTGATAATTAAAAATAGTATTTTTGGTGTTCTAACTCAAAAGGTTAGATGATGTTTTCACCTGTTTGGACCAACAATGTGATATCTTTTGGTCCTATGGCTAACTATTCCTTAACATTTGCTTTGTTTATGGATTTGCTACCAGTAGTAAACTGTGCTAGAATACCTAGCATTGGAACTGGCCAGTGTTCATCAGCCACGTGGAAGAAGAGTTAGTCTGTACTAACAGCATTCAGAGATGTTACTGGGTGGGTTCAAGCTGCATGAGAAAACAACTCTACCCCAGCCCAAACCAGCACATTATCCACTCCCTTATTCTGTCACTTACATCACACTCAGGTCTCACACTTTTCAATCCAATCCCATCAATCACTTCCCCACTTCCTATCCTTTCATGTCATACATGCCATTCCCTTAGCCTATGGACCACACCTGCAAAGTGTCCATAAAATATCCATAGGGTTAATTTAGTCCATGACTTTGGGCTCCCTTTGTTCCGGGGGTCACTCAGGACCACCACAGGAGAGGTGTGTGCTACGTGGAGTTACTGGGCACCAAAACCAGCCCAGGGTGGGTCACTGCTGCACTTGCACTGCTTTGGGCTTGTTCTCCATTGGTTCAGGTGGCTCCTACTACAGCAACACCTGCAACATTCAACTCATGATTTGAGTTATAAAAACGCAAAGGCTGATCCTTTACAATCCCCACACCTGGTCCTTTTGAGCCAAGTGTTATATATTGCAATGAGCTCTTTCCCTTTTTCCCAGCCTGGCTGCAACGAGGGGCTCCTGCCACAGTAATTGCAGTCTCCAGAGTTAGTCCCCACGGGATGCAGGGGGACACCTCATGCATCTGGAAACTCCAACTCATCAAATGAGAACATGCTCAGTCTTCAAAGGAAGAGGGTAAGAATATCTTTGCTTTCTTCACCAAGATAATTCTTATGTGAAATTAATCACTGTCAAGGTGATAATGGTATCCATTAAGAAAAAATAATTATGCCAATTCTTTCTATACTGAATGCAGACAAGACTACATAGTAAAGATAGAGAGGGGGAAATGACAATTGAATTAAGCCATATCAAAGTCTCATAAATTTATGTTACTTGTCTCTAAAGAAATTAAGTACCAAAGCATGCTCCATCACTGACCCTACACATTTTTGCTAATATTTTTCCATAATTGATGTCACAGACCTATCTCAAACTAATGACATTATATTTGCAAGTTTCTAGTGCTGTGCTCTCATCAAGGAACTTAGAAAGTAATTTCCAAAAGATTTCATCAGTTTCTGTCTTCATTTTCTTGAACTCTCATAACTGTGAATTATTTGCATTCTAGTAGTTTTCTTCCCTCAAATACTAGGAATTTTCCTTTAGATCAGGTTTACATTATGAGACTACAATCCTGAACCATTTGAGAGCACAAAATTTTTCTCAAATTCAACAAGATGAGTTGCCTTTTTGATACTGCTGGAAAAATTAATAGGCAAAAACTACAATTTTAAGTGGTACATGTAATTTAATTGTCATTAAGAAATTATTAAAATTTTAAGTGATATATGTGTTTGAATTTTTTCTCTTGGAAGGTACCAGTAAGCTGGTGGCAGGAGCACAGAAAGGAAGGTGGAAGAACTAAAGGATGCATGGATGGATGGATGGATGGATGGACGGACAGATGGATGGATGGATGGATGGATGGATGGATGGAGCCCTGCTTGCAGCCCAGGCATACAGGCTGGGCTCTGTATGACACCAGCATGCACATTGGCTCTCCCCAAGTGAGTGTGATCAGGTTGTCATTCCTCAGACACCCCAAACTATTTCACATGTTCCTGGTTCCTACAGGAGCCCAAGAATCCCTTCCTGCAAACTACTCCAGTTAGGTGGGAGCCTGCCCAATGGCTGGCACCACCGTGGCTGTGAAAGCTGTCTGCCAGTGTGGGAAGATTCATAAGAAATGGAGAATTATTCATTCAATGCAACGTTAAGTGTTCATAATTGCTTTAATTAGGAAATGTAATCCTGACTCTGAGCAGCTTGCCATCTCCTGTCTCTTCTTAAAACCTGCTATTTTTTTTAAGTTTTTTTCAGTTCTCCAGTCACTGTTTTAAGTAGATCATTTTCCCATTTTCTTTTCCATTTACTGTAAAAACAACAGCAGAATTCTTTGCTGGTTTAAATACCCTTTACAATTTGATGTTCAGTGCTGCTAATTATGTTCTTGACTTACTTATGCTTATTTTTAGAGATTTCCCAATCCACCTCTCACTACTTTTTGTATATATTTTTAAAGAACCCTTCTGTTTATAATTATTTTTACATTGCCACTTAAATAAACTTGCATCTGTTGCCTTTTTTCCCCTCTAGACTGATCCAGGATGGATTTTAATTGCATCACCAACTGTTTTTAAAATACTTCCTAGAGTCTCCACTAGACTCCGTCTGCAAAATACAATCTTGACCAGAAAAATAATAATCAAAACCTGTTGGGGCATTTCAAGTTTTCTCAAAGTCAACTTTCTTCTGGTCCAGAACGTTCACTTGGCTTCCACCAGCTCCCAGTAATAATTTGAACTAATGATACTGTAATGTCTGAGTGTGTTCTTGCTTCAGTCCTCTTAATCATACTTGGTATATATCCTAGGATTTGGTCCAAAATAGCCCCTAACCATCTGAATGCTTCAATAAGCTGTGGTAGAAAACAATCCTGAAATGTCTCTTAAAATGTGTTACTCTTCTTCATTTTTTTTTAATTGTGTGGCATCCAAGTCAACATCTGAGTAATTAAAACTCTGCCAGTATCAAACATCCTGCCTTGTTATAGAAATCTCCAATGTAAAAAAAAACCAAACATTTGCTGATCCTATTACTTTATTTTAACTACCCTAGAGATGTAAACTCCCTCTGTAGCATCCTAGAATCAACTTAGCATTTCATGGCTCTAATTCTTATACAGATTTCTATTCCAGCCATAATATTTATTTTCACAAATCTGTGTTCTGCCCAATGAGTTCACTTACCTACTGCTTTAATTAACTTAACCCTTTGGCAGGTTCTGTATTCTTCATAATATAGTTCTTTGTAAAATAATTTTTAAATGTATCTTATTTTCAAAATGTATATATATATAAAATGTATACAAAACATAAAAGCATAAAATAAGTGCACAGAAAAATATTGGCAAGATGCATAAAGACAACAGAAAAGAATTTGAATAACAGCTTCAGAATTTAATTTGATGGCCATGCTAAAGTCTCCCTGACTTCCTTAGCTGAATTACAGGGTTTGTAGTTACAGACTTATGATTCTTCCTTGCTGTTGATAGAGATGGATATCTGTTTACCCTTTCAAGTGGAAAATGGGTGTTGATAGATCAGACAGACAGAGAAACAGAGATCAGAAGACAGTTTAATTAGATTTTAGATCACAGAATCATTGAAAAATGGGGGTGCATCTCTCAGGGTACAATGCAGACAGTGAGGCAGTATGGAGAGAGAAAAATATCCCAATCACTGAAGTAAGGCAGAAACTGAGAGCTGTCTCAGGCAGTGGAAGAGTGCAAGGACAGCTGGAAATGGAAGGAAGTTACCATTGTTGGTAGGATAAAAATAAAATCATGGGGGTTTTTACAAGATTCAACACAAACTGAGATAAAATTCAGAGGTTGATAAAAATGCTTGAAATTATCCTCTGACTCCTGACCATATTCATGATTCCTCCCTCATTTAATGTTATTTTCATCTTTTGCTTCACCTACCATCACCAAATAGGAATTTCTAAACTATTTCCAGTTGCATATTTCCCATGTGCTGCTCATTTCAGTAATCAAAACAGGCTGCAGGTTTATCCTTCTCATTTCTTTCAACTCACTAATCAACCTTCTCATTATCTTCACTAGCATTTGGCCTTTGCTGAATAATCATTTTCCAATTAGGCTTATGTTTCTTTCTTAACTGGCTATCCAAACACTAATCCCTTAACTCTGTTCTGGAAGAACTTCCACAGTGTCCATCTTGGCTCATGACATAATCCCACCCTTTTCTTCCTTCACTGCATGCATCCCCTTCCTGAGTTACTTACAAAAGGCTACAAACTCTTCAGCCACTTGAAAAATTAAGATTTTTACATATTTTTTTCTAACCATTGTCTCAGAAACCAGTAATAGGGATGGATTTGGAAATAAAGCTTCAGAATTTCGGGGAAACATCAGATCATTTTCATTTAGATCCAGATGTTCCAAAATGATGGCACAACTTTGCATTTTAAAGATTTGAAATTCCCATGAGTTTAATGGGATAAGAACAGCTTAGAAATACACTTCAGCATTGGAATCCTGTTCTTGGGACAGGCAACCTTTTTTGTCTATTCTGGAGGCTGATTATCAATACCTTACCACTGCTTCTCCATCACACATTTTTGCTTTGGTTTTACCAAACAGAATGCTGATAGCATTTTCAAATGCACTAGAAGAAAAAATAGCCTGATAAATGCCTTAAATATAAACATCCTCCCTAGAGCTTAGTTCCTGTCTTCAAAAAAATAAATAAAAACCCTCCAAAAAACAGTCCAAAACCACCCATACTGAATAAAATAAAAATACCGAACTTTGCTTTTAATCTAATCCAGCTAAATCAACTATATTTACTAGGTGCTAAAAAAAAAATAAATTTCTAGGTGGCAAGGGAGAGTCATCAAGACTCCTTTTTGTTTTTTATCACTGGCTTTTGTTCACATCATGATTGTGGTGTAGACATGACCATGGAGCCCTCAGTCTGCAGATGCCCTGAAAATGACATTAGTGATCCACATTGTTCTTTTATCTATGCTAGAAAATTATCTACATCGAGTAGATGAATACTTATAAAACCAAAATATTACTGTCTTTGAAACTCTCATTTTCACTGTGATTTTAATTCAGTGCATATACTGGGGTTAAGGACACAGGGAAGGAAATGTTCTTCTTTTATATTTGTTAAAATTACTGCATTTATTTTTATGTTACTATTCAGGATACCTGACATTTATAACAGCTTTTACCTTGATTTTTTTTTTCCTTAATAATCCAGCAGGAAAAAAAAAATTGTCTTTTTAGCCTTTTGACTCAGTCTTTTCTGCAAAATGTAGACACTGGGAAAAGCATTAAAACATTTCCCACATTTCCCCCCTTTTAATTGTTATAGCTATATAAAAGCAAAGCACTTGTATTCCTTTGATGAACGAAAGGAAGGAGTAAAAAGGGAAGAAAGACATCTGGATTACCTTCACATTTTATAGTATTATTGTTGGAAAGCCTTGTTATTTCAGCAAAGCTTATTTTAGCTAATTCTCAGTTTTGCTAGAACAGGGCAACAGAGTCCAGAGAAGTGGCACAGATGCAGGAGGTCCCTCCTCATTTTCTGCTCTTTTAGTGCTAAGGCTTAGCAAAGGTCTTTCAGAGATGATTAATGGCAGGTTTGACTCTGGGAGGTAATTATAGGTTTTGACAAGAAGTTTGAAACTTTGGGGATGAAAGTGTCTGTGAAGGTTTCACTGAGGAAACCAACCCCTGACAGGGAACACATGCTCATTACAGAAATTTTGAAAAAGCACAGATACCTATAAAATAAGCTAGATACAGAAGAACATATTTTTATTAACCCCAATGCTGCTGATGACATATGAATCCTCCTTGTTGTTTGTGGACTAATATGATTTGTAACCTCAGCAGCTGTAGTCTTTTGAAGGTACAGAGGTTCATTTGCTTATGAACTCCTACTCATTCTCCCTCCTTCACCCCTTTTTACTTCGAGGGCTAGGTGGGAAGAAGAGGGAGGGAATATCAATAAATAGTGTCATTAAAAATAAATTATGAGTGCTCAGAAAGTTCTTCCCATAATGCTACTAGTTTTTTTGCTGCAAAGTATTATTATTTTTATTATTATTATTAATTATTATTATTAATTATTATTATTATTATTATTATTTATTATTATTATTATTAATTGTTTGGGTTTCAGCTGTTCTGTGAATAAAGAAAATATAGAAGTGATATACGTATTTCTGTTTGTTAGATTAATACTTTTCAGTATTCTGAAATGTAATGTCTGAGACCTGGAGCAAAGCCTAATTAAAAGGTCTTCCTCCAAGGAAAAGGTCCTTAAAGGCAGCAGCTTCTGGTAGGAGCTCTTAGTGTCTGTAAGTGGTTTAAACTCTTCAGAGCAGCATCTTTCAGCTGCCTCAAACTGCTGCAGGAATTGATCATCAAATTACACAACTCAAAAATACACTGACCAGCATTTTACTACAGACTCTGACTTCCCAACTGCTTCAGGGATGGAGAGGGAGCAGTCTGCACCATGCTGCAGAGAGCAGAGCTCTGTGTCAATTCAGAACAGAACTTTTCCCCAGAGAAATGATTTTTTTAAAATTCCAGTGAATATGAACATCCAGCTCTAAGAAAAGGCCATGAGAAGACTTATTGTAAAATCTAAATGTATTTACAATTCATACACTGCTATATGCATCTTTCCACTATGAGCTACAGACCTCGTTTCAGTCGTACTGTCTGGCTCCTTTGTGCCTTTTTGTCAACATAAAGCAGCTGTAAACCTGCCTGTTCTGGCCAATTAAGTTGTTTTGTATTTCTGAAGTGGCACAAAGGAAAGCTACCCCTCCTTCTCAGTATGGTTTAATAAAATAGGGATATATGGGGCACACAGGAATCACAAAAGTCAGAGTGGAACAGGAGCCATGGGCCAGATTCTTGAGCTGCAATAAAACAGTGGCAATCCAAGGGAGAGATGGCAAATTATGCTAGCTGGGAGTCTGCCTCTCAGATTCCACAAATGCTTTCTGTCACAAAATAAAATAACATTGCTAGGCTACTTGTTACCAAGAATCCCAAAAATATGTCTTCTCAAACCATTTGTGGGAGTCTGTGCAAAGGGGGCATATCTCCAAATTAATTTTATGAGATCATTTGTATTACTTTGTATAAATTGTGAACAAATGCCCCTGTGCAGCAGGGACATATCAAAAGAGCCTGGGAACTGTCAAGCACCAAGAGGATACACCCCGCATCAGGGAGTCAGCATGGGGTCATTTTAGGAGGTTTTGAGTTAAAAACAAATCAGAAATTTGGCTTGTACTTCAAACAAGGAATTTATCTTACCTGAAAGTGCAATTAAAACTTTAATAAGCAGGAATGAGATAAGTAGCAAAGCTGACCCAGTGAGGCAACATTAATTTTGCTTCTCCAGGCAGAATTGGGTCCTTACTCTTACTATCCAAACTCATATACTCTGCATTGCAAAAAAATAATCTGTGATATAGATTACCTCGCTGCATTTATTCACTTAACCTAAATTCAGATATCAGCAATGTAGAAATTTCCCCTTGGGCTGCACTGCTTTGGGATAAAAAAAAGAGCATTGTCTAGAAATGCCTGATTTACTGGGTCCTCTACATTTCAGTTAGAGAAATCCTGGATTTGGCTTCCTGGTCTTTGCCTGCAATAAGCAAGGAGAGGTAACAAGTGGATCTAAAGAGTAACCCAGAGTATTTGTGACCCAAATTGTCCCTGTGTGGTTCTGTGTCATATCTGTACTGATTGAAAAGGAAATCAAAACTGGTGGCTATCATGAAATAAACGTTTTGAGAGTCAGGATTACCTCTGAAGGCTCATTTAAAATTCTCAATTAAGTGTCTGGAATTAGGTAGAAGGCATCAGTATCTTTCTGTCCTATAGGGATCCATGGACATATAACTTTTATATGTTAATTTAATGATCTGTCTTTATAGAAAGCACATGAAGAACAAGAACAGATGAAGTAATGCAGCAACTAATTGTTTTCTGTGGCTCACCTGTGACCTTTGGTTTCACCTTCACTCCACAGTGAAAGAAGCGGGTACTGGAAGATCATCCTCTTGGGAACATGAGGAAAAGGCAGATCACAACATACAGAGTAGGGAAAACTATGCAAAACATGAAGCCTCCATGGTGAACTAAGTTAAAAACCTGAAAGAAAAACATCTTTGAAATTTTAGAGAAAGTTATTTCATTCTGTATCTGCAGCAGCTTTTCACAGTTAACCAATATATTCTTTGGAAGCAGCTTCAAAGTTATACACTTAATTGGCAGAAACAGACTTTTATGCCTGTACATAAAATGCTCATGTAAGAATTGCTTGTATTCTCATGCAGGCAGGGCACAAAGTACTGTGGGATTCATGAGGCCAATTGCAGCTAATCAAGAATCAGAGAAAAAGCATCCCCTTTATTTCATATAATACATAGCTGCATTTTCAAATAGTCACTGTCAAGACATAAAATAAAAACTCAAAAAGACATCTGTCAAATAAAATTTTAATAACATATGAATCCGAATAAGTTGTGGTCTATTGTTTGAATATTCCAGCAGTAGAAAAGGAGGTTAAATTCAAATAAATTATTCATTAAGACTAGTTGCATATCCCTAGTATGCATCTGTATAATTTAAATAAAAAACAAAAGTGTGCCACAGAATAAAACGAGATTTTATAGAAATACTTCTTTGAATCTAGGTGATGCAATTCCCTATCTCATTCCAAAATAATTATTAAATGTATGGAAAAATACTAATAGAGCATAAAAAATATATTCAATTGGCAGAAGACAAATACATTATTTATTACTTCAAGTTATTGATGAGCTTTCATACCAGACCGTCATTCTGTTTTGCTCTGTCACTCATGAATTATAAGATTATCCGTACCTCATAATAAATAATTTATCCATAGCCAGTCTGTACCTTTGGGTAGCTGCCCTTCTTTATCTGGATATATGCACACAGATATGCACTTTCTCACCAAGAGAAATGGCCATTAAACAATGCTGATTTGCAGAGGTTTCAAACTTACAAGAAGAGAATGGAAACAAGGGATTGAGGATATTACAGGGATTTTTTTGTCCGTGTGGGTTTTTTTCATGCTAAGAATGCATTGCTGAGTGATATGCAAATGGAGAAGTTTATAAAGGATCTGTTCAAAGCATATGTATGGTAATTCAAAATCGTAATGAAACTCTATTTTAACAGATTTGATATAAGCAAAGGGGACAAAATTAATACAGAGATTGGTGTGACTATTGCACCAAAGAGATGTGTACCTTTGAGCTTATGAATAATATTTGGCAAAGGTTAAGATGGAAAATAAATTCAAGATGCAAGCAATTCTTAAAAAAATTACAATTACACACATTATTGAAATGAACAGATGATAGTAGCAAGAATAGATGGTTTCTGCAACAATAGCATCATTTATAAGTAAATCTCTAATATCTTTTCATCTGTAGCACAAGTATTCCTGAATATTTGCACTGAAATGCTGACACTGAGTGATCACTGATGAAAATGCTCTTTGTTTTGACCTGCACAATATTTCAAAATTATATACAATGCAGCTATTAACTCTTTTCCCAACTAATGAAGAATTAGGTTGGTTCCTGTCAATTATACAGTATTCAAAATGGTCAACTATATTCAAATGGTCAACTATTCAAAAATGTCAGCTATACAGTATTCAAAATGGTAAACCTGAATTACAACTTGCATTTTCAAAAAGTGGCTGGAAGAGACATTTTCTGCATGTTTTCTCTTTGGGGGAAAAAATTGTTGGGGCCAGGGGCTAGAGTCTCCAACTCTATATACTGTGTGCTGAATTACATATTTTTCTATTGTTCATCTGCATTGTTTTACAACCTACTTATACAATCAATGTTTCTAAATGACTGAGGAGAAAAGATGGGTATAATAGTTATATAAACTAGCTGAATTGATTAAATGTACAAGTAGAATGACCATGAACCATTGGTGCACTCTTTATTTTAAAAAGGCTAACAGGATTGTATAACAATGTAAACCAAATATTTCCATAGGGAGATGCAATATTAAGCCTATTGTATAAGGTTTTGACAGCAATTTATGTAGAATATTGTAGTGATACTTTGCATAGTTCCAGTCATGTACATTCAAGGAAGACAGCTTCATGCTGGAACAGAAAGAAGGATTTCTAGGTTTATAGAAAGACTAAAAGATCTTCCTTTGTTCTGCTTAGGGAATACAATTACTGTTCATGTAAGTAGATATGTATAAATTGCAAATGTGTGGCTGTGCGTGTGTGTGTGTTAGGGGCAGAGAAGGATAAACATTCAAAAGAAGAGCTATTTACAGTGAAAGACAGGGTAGTCTTTGGCACATGAACAAAGGGGAGGAAAGCACTGTCAGGAATAAGCTTGCTCTGAAAATGAGGCGAATTCCAGAAGAGTGAAGTTTTAAAGCAAATTTCTAATAGAAGCAATAGGCAGCACCAGGAGTCTTACTGGAAAGGGAATTCAGCAAACCTGTGAATGTCATTAGACAGCATAAGGCAGGCTGTGTCTGCCCCTGACAGCCCCAGGAGCCTTTCCTGTGCTCTTATAGTCCACCATATGTTTTCTCCTGAATAATGGCTAACACAATTACATACAGAACCACCAGGTTTCATCACTAAGTGGCCACAAGAAAAAAAAAAAAAAGGAAATAATTAAGAGAATTGCCTAATAAAAACAAATCAACCAAACAAACTCAGCGAACCTCACGGCTCTCAGCTGCTTTCTCCATGCCCAGCACTGAGCCATATGGCTGGTGTCTTATCTTAGCAAGGCACAAAGAGCTACACTACCAATTTATTCTTTTTTGTATAGCACCTTTCACCACAACTGAGAGGTGAGAGGATGCTCAAGGAGGAGAAACAAATACATATGGCTTTTGCATATTAACAGAGGTGCTTACGGAAACAGCCGTGACTCACACCCACTGAAGTCAGTCAGCGCAGTAGCTGAATACGCAGAAATAAAGACTGCCATGCCAAAACCCCTCAGTGCTTCCCACTGACTTCAAAGACTTGTGTTAGGAGAAGGTCCAAATTAATTTTGTATGTGTTATTAAAGTTTTCCATCATCCAGGGCAGAGATAGGCTGAGGCCTCGGGGCTGCAGTGAGCTCTATGCAGAATGTCTCTGCAGACTCCCTGAAGCTGGGAGGGGTGTGAGCACCCCGATCCAGCTACTCCTGATGGAAGCTTTGGCTTGCAAAGGCTCAGGGGCTGTGACACACTGGAAATCAGAAATCAGCTTGTGCTTTAGCAAAGAGGAGCAGTGCAGTCCCCACATACAGGCTCACTTCACACAGCGAGCATAGAGCAACCAATTACAGCAGCAAGGCAGCTAAGTGTCTACACTTCTTCTTCATAACAATGAAACGAGCTACTTCAGTCCCCCACAGAATCCCATTCTGTTCTTTTTTTTAAATCTGACATCTGCTGTCATATCCAAAATTTAACACTAGCAAGCAGCAGCTTGGAATTTTTCAAATGTGTAAATTTTTCATCTTGCACTGAGACTGCAGCAGCCTTACCTAACCAGCTGGATCTATCTGTCAGCTGCCAAGCAGCACTTGCAATTTGTTTACAGTCAACTGCAAGGAGATATATAAACTCCCCCAGATGAGGAAGATGTTGAATTTACAGAGACAAGTGACAAATGAGCTCAGAATGAGAATGCATATAAGAATAGCCTACAGTGTGCGATATCATGACATAAATATATGACAACTACTCCAATCAATGCCCATGGCAAATGTTTTTGAGTGTAACTGCCACTAGAGTGGTTTCTTTGTGTTTCAGGTTTTTTCCGTTATCTTTTTTTTCCTTGAATTAGACATTCATTCTAAAGTTATAGCATCAAGAAAAAAAAAAACCATAAAGTATTAAAACGAGTAGATCATGCTGTACTGAAGGGGTTTGGGGACAAAAGCCTGATTAGTGCAGTTGTTGCATCTCACTTTTCATGCAACAATGTCCAGATACTAGTAATATGCTCCACCAGAAATACATATACACCCTGTGGCAAGTTATAAGAAAAGACAAACTATAATCTCATTATCTCTATCATTACATCTAGGTTCAAATGATAATAAACAGAATAGCCCATCATATGCACCTGTAGAGTAATACAAACCAAAGCTTTCAGCACACATGGACAGCAGCTTCTCGTGAAAGGAGTGGATTCTGCACAAGTGTTAGCATGGTATTCAGGCTTCCTTCTGGCAAGTGGCATTTCCAATTCTTTCAAAGCTTGAAAATCATGCTTCTGTAAAGAAACAAAACATAAATCCTCTGGGCACAAGTTAAATCGTCCCTGATCCCTCTGTATGAAGCTTACCGTGCAGAAGAGGTCTCACAGACCTTGGGCTAATCTGCTGGAAGTGAAGGACCACTTTGAACACAAGGAAAATGTGACACCAACCATGGCAGCATCACCATTCTCCACAGATTGTTTTTGGAGGTAAGAGAGATCCTTGTTCCAACCTCTGATACATTTAAGAGTCTTTCTGCTTTAGGAGGGTAGAGTGTAGCCAATAAAATCTCCTATCCAAGCCACACCACAAAGGAGTTTCAAAGTAAGGATCCCACCTTTTCTGAGAGAAGCCCATCCCTGGCATTGACTATTCATCCTGCTGTTCTACTAAGAACACAATTTAGTTGAAGATGGTTGAAAAAGCATTGCTTCTGCTGTTCAGAACAAATATATAAACCAAAATTCTCTGCCAGAGAGAGCTGAAGCAGGAGTTGCTGCCCAAATGCAAGCCAACAAGTACTGGCTGAAATCTAATTAGTCATGGGTGAATGAGTTTGTTTGTTTTTGTTGTCAGAAAAATCAAAAAAAATCACATCAGGAAATGGGAAAGGCAGCAGGAAAATAATCCGTTTCTCAAAAACACAAGTGGTAAAACCTAGAGAATGAGAGCTCTAGATTAGATACTTGTAGGAAATAATCACAAGCAAGGAGAATGAAATCTAGATTTGAATCCTAAACAATTCTGAATATAATACAGATAACATTGCTACTTTTGTTTTAAAACAATTACTGTTTTATTCCTTGACAGTAGACATGTCATTGATTTTTGATGTGTCATGCAACTGTCTACTAAAGACAAAGGAATAAGAGACCTGGAATTTTCCCTGAGTATCAGCCAAGATATTTTCTGTGGGCCAAACATATCACCAGCTGCTACCTGGTCTTTCTACTCTCATGCAGAGAGTAGAAAATAATAAAAAATAAAATGATCTGGGAAGGCACCTGGGAAGGTTACATGGCACATTTGGACCAAGTTCTTACTGTGGTTAACCAGAAGGCTGAGGTTTTATATTCAGCCTTGTTGTTTACTGTACACTCAGTAAAGATCTGACTGTGGTTTGAGGCACACACTATCCATTGTTGTTTATTTGCACTAACTATGGTCTAAACATGCAAAAAATTCAACAGAATCATCATTTCTGCAACAAGAAAAAAAAAAAAAAAGAAACTAGAAGATGGACAAGAGTGGCCTGAAATTATTCTAATAAAAAATGGGAGTTGCACTGAGGAGAAAGAAGCTTCCTTATGCCCTTATACAAGTCATTGCAGGAAGCAATTTTCAGCTCCAAGAATAATATAATTTCCATTTAGCCTTTCATAGCCCAGAAGAGCTGTCCTAGTTGCCAGGCAAAATTAGGGTAACTCAGGCACTCACTGTGCTATCTTAGACACCTTTGAGTAGTACCTCCAGCCTTGCCTCCAGCTGCCATGGATCTTCCCAGCCCCACACCATATACTCTGCCCCTGTAAAGATGTCTCAGGTACCTAAGGGCTTCTATCTAAAATGGTCTAGATACTTATGACTAGTTTTGTTGTATTTTGTTGGGGTTATATTCCAGCAGGAGAATCCCACCCACTATGTTTTCCCTGTTTTTATGCTGGGTCAGTAAACAAGATTATAGTCCACACTTCTCAACAGCCCTGGGTATGTTCTATGCAAAAAAAAAAAAAAAAACAAAAACAAAAAAACCCCAAAAAAATAAACCAACCTAGTTGCTCCATCTTAACAACCCCTCTGTGAAAAAGCAGCATAAAGAGGTGATATCAGAGCTGAAAATTGGGCCAAAGAGAGTGTATTTTCCTCTAGATGCTATTCAGAGGATTCCTCTGGATTCCTCTGAACAGCAACAGTTATAATTGCTATTATGTTTAGGGAATTGGTCTTGATCACTGAATGGAAAACACTTTGCAATTAAGAGGGTTGAAAGCATAACTAGATTTGAATAATTGATGTTAATTTCCATTTGCAGAGAAGACTATCACAATGTTGAATCCAAATGCCATGCAATCATCTGGTCCATTCCCTCATTTCTTGTTTCCATAAATTGCAAGGTAATGCTAACAGGAGGGCCTTGTACAGAATTGCTCTATGGATCACATCCCATTATACCTCTGAAATCAGGAAGAATCCATGCTTGCATCGCTCATGCTCACAAAGCAAGTTCTTTCCTTATTTGGCCACACAATTAACTTAAATGAAACTGAATGTAATGCCTTGAAAACAATACTAAATTAAATGGTAATGCAGTAATCCATCAATTACAACAGGGCAACTAATGGCTTGAAATAGCTTTGTACAAGAGTTTCTAGTTGGATTAATAATATAATTAATGCTATGTACTCACCATTAAAGTAGGAAATAAAATATTGTTTTAGTTAATCTCTTCTTGTCATTGATGGGGAAGTGCAATGCAACCAAAATTAATATTCATCGTAATGTAGCACCCAAGTATGCCAATATCTATCAAAAAACCCTCAAAACATCAAAATTTGACAACTATTAAAACATAGTTCTTACTATGTTTACTGAAAATATCAGAAATGGTGAGGACATTTTAAATAACCTTATTTGTTCTGAATGCAGTAATAGTCACAGTAGCTTTGTACAGGTTAGAGAGATAAAGCAAGATCTGAGTGAGGCTGTGAGTTTGTAAGCTCAGCATTCAGCTGCTTCAAGTCTTTCAAGGACACTCCCAGAAGCACAAAAAGTGGAAAAAAAGATAGATGCAAATTATCTGTCCAGCTGTAGCAAGAAGGAACAGACAGAATCTATATTTGGAGGACTGGAGGGAAACTCGCTCCTCTGCTTTCTGATGTTGCACATGCAGATGATCAGTTTAGATTTTCACACTTCCTGCTGGCATCAAACAAAGCCCGAGAACTTGGAGAATCCAAAGGCACGTGCAGTGTTGAGAGGTTTTTCCATGAGATTCACACAAAGGGATGCGTGGCAGGCATCACCCTTTGTAGTCTGCTCCATCAGAACCCGAATCTGAGCTATGGCCATCACCCTCCTGGTTTATTTAACCAACCAAACAATCTGTTCCAGTGCTGGCTGATGTGAAACAGCCACCAGTGCCCTGGCACAGAGCAGAGTATCCACAGTCACTCAGCAGATCCTGCAGCTTGACCAGCAATGCCATCAGCCAAAGGAGGGTCCTGGGAGTGGGAGGAGGGTCAGGAGTGTAGAGGGAGGATGAATGCCCTCTCCTACCTGGATCCTACCACAGGGCCATGCTTGCAGGCCTTCAGGGAGGGGAGGAAGGCTTTTTATCCTTTTCTTTGTCTCTCTTGTGTCTTGTGCTGCCATGCAGAGTAGCTGACTGATGGCCAAAGCCGAGGGTGTGGGGCTGCTCTCCAAGTGCTCCTGGGGGGGCACAGGGGTGGTGGCCAGAGCCAGAGGGTGAGCAGATGAGCCCACCCCATGACCTGCTGCTAAAGCCATCCTGCTCAAGTGATCCACAGATGGCAGAACTCCTAATGTTCACAGGGAAAGCCTTTCTGAAGTGTGTGATGTGCATATGCACACTGGGACTTTAAAGCCTTACAGCCCACTCCTTTGAATACCTTTAGATCACAAAGCTCTGCACATAAAGCTGTTTAACACTTCTGTTGTTTAACACTTCCTATGCATCTAAAACAGAGCAAGAAAAGAGAAATCAAAGCTCTGATTTCATGCTTTATATGGAAAATTTACCCAAAAACCTGTTAGTATATGATGTGAGCTAAGGGCTCAAAGGTTTAAATGCTGTATCTATAAATAGAAGCAGGACCAAATATAAATGCAGAGACATTACAATTCAGCATTTTGTGTTTGCAGTGGCCTTTCAAACAGGCATAGAAAATCTCCATTGCAATAGGAATTGCTCAGAGGCTCCCCAGGAGAAATTACTTGCTCCTACATGGCTTTGCATCGATGAACTGGAAAGCAAAGATAAGGATACTGGCTCCTCCTTCTTTCACCTTTCCTTCTCCCAGGTTTTGTCTGGCCCAGTAGTTGAATAGAAACAGTCGCTTTAGGGCTATGGAAAAGCAAGGGAATGGCGGTTCTGCTTTGCTTTCCTAATGGTTTCCCCTGACTCCAGCAAAACACCCTGTGGGCAAATATATTCAAATAGATGGTTAGCACATGGTACAGAGGTCACTTACAGAGTAAAAAGCTATCTTGTATTATTTACAAGAAGTATTAGATAACATTTTGACCACAGAGACACAAAGAAGCACCGTGAGCTCATTAAAGCTCTAAAGTGCATGTAAAGCAGAACGGTGTCTTTTTAAGAGGTTATCAAAGGATCCCACATGTGTATCAAGTCAACTCCAATGGAAGAAAAAAGAAATATGCCTGTTAACATTAATGGGAACTGCAGCATAAGGAGAAAGACATTCAATCCTAGTCTCTGTGAAAGCCAGAGAATGAGTATTTCAGTAATGCTGAGAGTTTAACTTATGATTTAAAAGAATCTATACATTTAAGACAGGAAGCATACCTATTAGACATCATGCCTAATAATTTGTAAGCATTTAACATAACCATGAAGATAAATTGGTTTTGTTGTTTGCTATTTAGAAGAGGGAAGAGTGGTGAGAAAAATCAGCTTTTCTTGCTGTATTTATTTTATGCTTGTTAGGGAAATGGAAAAAAAACAACACAGGATGCCATAAAACCTAAGGGGCCAGTAGGGAAAAAAAGGTTCAAATAACTGTATGGGACAGAGTCTTCATTGACCCTGTGCATTCTGTCCTTTAAATGTAAACATAGCCTTTTAAACCAACAGTATTTTGTATTTTATTTATGCCTGAGGAAGAGTAATAAAAATGCAGAAAGTGTAAAAATCAGGCTTCTGCAGAGAGCTTGAATAAGCTAAAATTAAGAGCATAGCCCAGCCAATTAAGGATTTGTGTTATAGTCATGCCTAAGCATTTTCAAATATTGAAGGAGATGATTATGGATATTTGTGGCTATACTTCTGTGTCACTCAAGAAGAAGAAAAATTATCTGGGAAGCTTGGGTTTGTGGGGGAATCAACACAGAAAATGGGGTGTAATGAAAGAAAAGGAGGTGGTAAATGGAGGGAGAAAAAAGACATCAAGAGGGAGAAAAAAGTAATTTTGACGTCATTTGGGTTTGAGGGGAATTGAAGTCATTTGGGTTTGATGAAAGAATTGCTTAAGGTTAATTTTCTTTTTTTTTTTTTTTGTCTGCCTGCCTACAACAATCCTAGGTGTCTTAATGTCTGGAAAAGATTTGAATTATTAAGGCATGAATAACTAGCAAAACAAACCCTCATTAAATTATAAAGGAATATGTTTTAATGCGCCTTAGCGGAAAAACACTCATTCTAGGAGAAATCTGTTCAAGTGTACAACAGTGCCACTAGAAAACACCGTTCTCCTGCACTGCTTCAGGTCTGTGGATAGTGGGATTCAGGATGGGAAGCTGGGACCAGTCCTGTGTGACCACCTTCTACCATAATTTATTGAGTGCTGTCATGGCATGTGGTACTGTGCAAACACTGCCCTAGGGTGTTTACCCTCTAAATCAGACACAGATAATGGAAGTCAGGCACTAAATACCAAGGGAGAGTCCAAACCAGATGGAGACAATCCATTTTACATCAGATGTGGCTGCGACTTTCCCTTGTGCTGATTACCTCCCTTTAGAAGAGCTCCTTGCTCAGGCATTTAATTGAAAAGTGGCCATGAGTGCTGTCCAGACAAAGAGCTCCCTTGCAGGAGGTGCAGAGTGAGTGCAACACGGTAAACCAGGCACAGGGAGGCTGCTCAGGGACACCCTGGCACCGAGGACACTTTGGCCACGGTTCTGGACGCAGCAAGGCCACATCGTGCAGTGCCACCCTTGGGTAATTACTACATCACAGAGAGGTTTTCATCTGCACAGCACAGAAAGCATTCCACACCGACCTGCTGCCCTGCTCAGAGCCAGCTTTTGTTTCTGTGCCTGGTTTTACACTGCACAGGCTGTATTTTACTCAGGAGGGAAGAAGGAAACTGAGTTATACCACTGCAGTATTTGCCTGCCTCAGCCATTTAGACTGCAAGCTCTTCATGGGTCTGACCATGTTTATGTATAGGAGGAGGATGTCACAATCTGACATGTGCTGAATAATTCCAGACCATAAATTTTGGCAAACTTGCTGACACACCTTTAAAATAATCATAATAAATATCCCCCAAACAGAGACATCAGGAACCCAAGGTCTGACAACTGCATTTCCCTGTGCACCAGAAGTCTTCACCAAGACAGTAACACACTAAAATGAACTCCTGGGAGATTATAAAGAGAGCCCAAGTGACTCAAATCAGAGTATTTTCCATAGAGCAACCACTCGCTCAGTGGACTCCCAGCCATGATCTCCAGAGGAATGTGTAAAACACTTCCAGACATGAATTTGGAAACTAAATATTTTGTAAATCTACTGAAAATTTCATAGCTCATACAGTTACTAGTTTAAAATTTTTCCCAGCCTCATGCCTACTTGCACGTGTACAAATATCTTTAAATTCTGGAGGCTATGAACAATCCTTTTCTGCTCCTCTGCCTTATCATCCATCCCCCTCTACTTCCAATAGACCTAATTGTTTTTTATCCCCTGATCTAACTGAGAATCAGCTAGTTAAACTCAGCTTATATTTGAAGTTTCCTGATTCTATTTTGAACTTGAAAGGTGTGCTATAAAGTTCACCTCCTCTGATAACTGTGTTATCAATGTTAGTCTACTACAGATGTTCTCTATCTCTGACTAAAAACTTACAGGGCAGAAAACTAAGCTCCTCAAGAATTTGTACAGGGGAATCTTCCAATGTATCCAGTTTTTCCATATATTTACCTTCATGAAAAGCAAAATAAATACAAATTCTAATATTTTCATTCTAAAAATGTTTCCTGTTACTTAACAGAGGCAATACATTAGGCTGTATTTACCACATGAAGGAATTTCAACTCCAGTATCATAGGGTCTCAGCCTCTCTGATAAGTTCAGCTTTTTTTTGCCAAATCATATCTTTTCTACAGCCCTGCTTATTCAAGAGCTCAGTGACTCCACACAGGACTCACATCCAGCCATTATGCACTAGAGGAGAAGTCACCAAAACAAAAATGTATTTATTTGCTTCAGCAATTACTACAAACTGGATTCTTTGAATCCTCATTTACGTTTGGCCTATTTTGCTCTGCAATTAGCTTCACTGAGAAGAATGGGACACTTGAAATCTAATGCATGCCTCAGTGGGGGTAAGTATAGTGGAATCAGGCCACGATGGTGGATAAAGTAAACACATTCTTTTGTTGCCATCCATCCCGTTCTTAAAAACCCTCTTTAAAATACCTATCAGACAAAGAAGATGATGAAAAGACACAAAATGAGGCCATGAATAACAGCACAATTCAGATTAAGAATCCTAACCCAAATGGCCTTCAGAATTAATAGGCTATTCAAGGAAACAGAATGCCCTCAATAAAAACAACTATTTGTGTGAAATCCTCCCTTTATACCCTTAATTTAGGCAGAGCTTTTCCTCCTGAGATTCTGTTTTGCGTGAATCAATGTGCTGCAGTTCACATTCAGAAGGAAATGTATGTACAAACTATATGTTGTACATACTAGAAGATACCAAATGAGGAAGAAACATTGCTGCAGTTACAGGACACTAACAGTTATTAAAACTGCCTGGTTCATTTTGATTAGTTGCATATTAATACCCAGATTATCACAATATTTGGAAAAGACTGACATTTGTTTTGGAAGTCATTGGTAGCAAGAGTGAGTGTATGATATATACAAAGGAAACATTCAGGTATCTGTAAAGCATAATATTAAACTTTGTACTTACATACGGAAATAATTTCAATGCACTTTTTTCCCTTTACAATGTAGGGTAATTATGAAGTTTGCAAAATCATGCCATAATACTTTGAAAGATTGGGTGACTCACACTTTGTTGCAGTGCAGCAAAACTCACTCCCAGTGGTGACATTTTCCTGGAAAAGTCTTTTACCAGCTTCTTTCAACTCTGTAATGATTGACAGTGTCCAATCCAAAGACTCCTGAGCAACTGGCTACTAAAATATATTTTCTAACAATTTGCTATGTTTTATCCCTGAAGTGTCTTTATCTTTCTGAAAAGCTACTCAACCCATAAAAGTCTGTACAGCCTTGCTGTTCAAGTTTCCCGGTCTTTTATCTGAAGAAGGACTGATATTATTTCTGGTAGCAGTTATGACTTCTCTGACATATTTGAATGTCCTTAAAAGTTTTCTAATTAATGCAGGCAAAAGCACGAAAATCACATATAAAAAACCCCAAAAATAGAGACTTACTCAGTATAAAGCAAAAAGGTTGTGTTTTGACTTGTTTTTCCCCACCATGTTGTTTCTCTGATTAAAAGCACTTGAATGTCCAAGTATGTGAGATGTATCTGAAAAACCATTTCAGAACTGGGAAAAAATAAAGAAGTGAGAAACCATACTGAATCTGGGACTACAATTTTATCCAAAGAAAACGCCCAACTTGACAAAGCACGAATTCTTTCTGAGTGAATCAACCAGGAACAGCTGATAGAAAGAACTCAGAAATCAAAGAATTCATCTAAAATGCTACAAGATGAGGCACCTGATGAAAAGAATCTCATGTGCTGTGCAAAGCTGGATTCTGTAAAAGATTGAACATGCTGCTGCTAAAGGAACATGCCAAGGCAATATCTCTTGGTGAAAAGAAAGAGCTGCATAATTTTTTTCAACACAGCAGGAATTTGTTAAATGTATCAAGGGCAGAGTTCATGACCATTAAAGCAGATTATGCATTACATTCCTTAAAAGGAATGAGAAAAGATAAAACTCGGAATAATCTCAAAGGAGAAAACATGCTTTTGTTAAGAACATGCCAGTCCTTGGTCTACTAGAATTTGCAAGGTGCAATAAAGCCACCAGAGAAATTATCAAAAAGGCATAGAAATCATCTCAACAAATTATTGACGGGATGTGAAGAACTAAGTGCTAAATCTATGACAAAGTTCTCCTTTTTCTTGAAGCTTCAAGAAACAGAAAATAAAAACAAGGATCAAGAGACCCAGTACCCTCCATAGCCACTAAATTGTGGGGGGATTAATAAAACAAAGTATAAAATACATATATAAAAACATGCTTATTATATATATTGATAAATAACCAAAAGCATATAATTAAAACAGATCTTTTTCCTGACAACTTGAGTGTCAGGAATGACCTAGGAAGCACAGATGATGAGACCATGAAATACAAAATGAATTCTCTTGAAGAGGATAAGTCAGGTGACCCGAAGGCATTGGAAATAAAGATATTGAGAAGAAATTCTGAACTCTATTTGGGATTGAAACAAACAAAAACCATGAAAAGAAGGCTAAAAGGTTCTATGTTCATTTCAAATATACAAAAGATATTTTACAGCAAAGAATGAATCATGAATGGAGCTCTTCTTTTAGGAGAAAAATAGAAGGTAGCAGTTGACATTTTTATATCAATTGTGAGAGTATGTCCTTGTCCAAGACTACTTAGACTTGCTTCTTTTAGTTAGCCTTACTAGACAATACTTCAGTTCAACAGTTATTTTTGCTATCCACTATCCCTGAAATAGTGGCTATGAGTATGCAATTTTCAGCAAATTACATGTTCTAACACTACTGAAAATCTGAAGCTACTGAAAATCTAAATACAAAACTTGGAAAACCACTCTAAAGCCAGACTTTTCTCCATATTTAGCAGTGCTGGATTACAAATTGGGACAGGCAAAATATAGGTTGCAAGCTGATAACATCTGGTTTGACAGAAATCATAAAATAAGAATGTCTGCACTTATGTGAGAAGTACTAGAGACTGCTGCATGAACACGACAAAACTCTCATTGTGATTTGGAGGCGAGGAAGCTTTCATTAGTTCCCAAAAAAAAGACAGTGAGTAGTTACAAGGTCATGGACAGCCCTGACACTTGGGAATTAGCACCAGAGGCCCATGGATTGCTGTTCCAGGCTCACAGGTGCCCTTGCAAAAAAGCAAATATCCCTTTCTGCAGTGGGATGTAGCAGGGAAATGCAGCAGTGATGCTCCTGCCATTCTGTTAGGCACAACAGGCAGTCACTGCTTGCCCTCAGGGCTTGGAGAGAGCAGAAAAATGACACTGCTGGAGTCCATGTAGAAACAGAAATGTCTGTGGAGCAACATGTGGCACTTCAGGGGCTGTGAAAATGCTCCTGATTTATGGGGGAGAACACATCTATGAAATCCCAGCCTCCTTTTGGAGGCTATTGTTGTGTTTGCCTGCAGAAAGCAGGAGTGGGAAGCTGCCCCTACAAGAAGCCATTGCTGCAGCTGAAGCACTGGAGCTGAGCTGGAGCTATCGTGCTGTTGGATTGCACCCGAGCCAGCAGGCAGGCTCTGCACAAAGCAAAGGCATCCCAGCCCTCACTCAGAGGGGCTATTGGCCAGATGTGCTATCAGCAGCTGGGGCTGCAGCTCCGGGGACAGCTTAGCTCCAAAGCACATTGCTGCCATGAGGGGAAGGGCCCATCCTGCTCCCGCTCCTCCCCTTCCCCAGGGATCCATCCAGGTTTTTGTGGGGATTGCTCTCTACCCCTTACCCCCTTAAGAGAGACATATAGCTGGGGGGTTTTGAGGAAAACATGGGGTTAATTCCCCAGACAAGTTAAAGAGAGAAACCCAGGCCCAGGGTTACCAGAGGCAATAGGAAAAGTGGGAATGAGGCCCCCACTCCCTTCCAGCAGCAAGGAGCTATTAATTTGCCTCAGCCACGTCTTGTGGAACAACAGCCTGCAATCAATCTCTGCTCAGCATTAACTGCAGCAGCAGAGCGTTTCTGACACACTAAATGCACACAATGAATGGCAAGGAGAGATAGCAAGGCTTTTGCCATGCAGTTCTCCAAACTCCAAGTTCTGGAAATGGAAAAAAAAAAAACTGTTGCCCCACCCTGTTTCTGTAAAAAGGCCTCACATTCCTTGGACCAATGCGAACCTACAAAGCACTGACACTTTTCACTGGACCAGAAGCAGCAGATAGGAATTATTAAACATTTCTTGGTTAGGGTTGCTGGCTGAACCACATCCATTCAGCAGAGGACTTGCTGCATTTGTATGTGGGAGACAGACACTGCTCTGCCATGGGGCTGAACCGAGTGTCAAGTAACACATGTTCTTGCTACAGCTTCTGAACAGATGTCATTTTGTCATAGCTGCTGACATAATTTTGAAGATAAGAAGATTTGGAGATTTAGCCCGTGATGTTTAAAGCTAAACACAGACAGGATTAAAGCTTTAAATTTAAACATAAGCTAGATATGGCCTTGCGACACAGGGTTATATCAAAACTATCCCAAAACACATGTAGGAAAAAATCACTGTACCATTTTTAATTTATTGTAATTTTGGTACTAGTGTTACTTCAATTATTATTTTACCATTTCATATATTATTAACCACTCTTTTCACAGAATAATGTAGCCAGAAAATCTGACCTAAGATTGCTGTTCTGGAAAAAAAAAAAGTAGAACTAATGAGGCTTGGTTTCCTTGGATTAAGTTTTATCGACTTTCACGTCTAAGATGATGTAAACTCCAATGCAAGCTTTTCTTTGGGAGTGGAACTGCTTAAATGAGCATCTCCTGTGTGAATTCTCTGGTGTCTGGTGCAGTATGAGCTCATGCTCTAGTATTTTTTTTTCAATCAAGGATATTACAGAGTTTCTCTTTTCCACACGCCTCAGACTTATATTTCCAGACAGCTATGAAGCATTAACAACTTTTGAAATTATGAATTATGTTCAGTTTTGTCTGGGTTAGCCCAACATGCTTGAGTCTGTTTCGTGTGAGAAAAGAGACACAGGTCCATATATGAAGACACTATGGTCACTGAAACACTCTTTTGAATAGACAACTTTTAGTGGGTTTATATTAAAAAGAGAAATACTGTATAACAAATAGAAAAATGCTATATAATAAATACTATATAACAAAAAGAGAAATACTATATAACAAATAGAAATACTGTATAACAAATAATGATGTTCCTACAAATAGTAGAAACTTCTTCAGTAATCTCCAAGTTACCTATCAGCCAACCAGTTTTGGTAAGATTATGGTTAGAGATAAAATGTGAAATTCATTTCACAGACCAGGAAAACTAGAGGAAGGCTAGCCTGTTCTGCTCTCTGGCTTCCTCCAGTTAACATACTGGCACTCAGACCATTTTAGGCCAGTTCAAAGGTGAGATATATGTTCTTTTCCAGGTAGGCTGAACTTACACTTTTGACAATAGTAGAATTTGTACACACAAAGCTATATCCCATTGTAGTCCCAATGTGTATCAGTATAAATGTAAATCAAACAATTTCAATAAAAGGAAATAATCTTCAGGGAAATGAGAATTTAAACTCATATTTTAAAATAACTCTATTCTCTGATTCTGTGTCCAAGGAAAAGGAAATACTAAATGCAGTTGTGACAATACTGCATGAAAAATTCTTTTACTCATTAAATAAACTTAGCAGAGAACTCTAATTCTTTCTAGTTATCTAGACTCTACATAGGACCAGCATTAGCTTTCTGCTGAGATCTGGTCATGCCCAAATATCCTATGACAGATTTCAAATACAACAAACCATGCCCCCGACAAGAAGTTCAGAACCAAATCAAAGTTTCACATTTGAAAGACTAAAAGAAGGAGTGCTATTGCTTTTGACACTGTCTGAACAGGTCTTATGGGAGCTTTTGAATCATTTACTGAAATCTACTCAAACATCTTCTTCAAGACACAGAATCACTATTGAAAAAAATATACTGCAAATTCTTGTCAGTGTCCATCACTTTTGATTCCTTTAACAAGACTTTCAAACACAGATCTCACACAATCATGCCAATGGCCTTAGCTGGTAAAAATAGTTTAATAAAAGCTACAGTGGATAGGCTAAGCCCTCTGATTATCCTGCCTGTCATTAAACATTTTAGTAACTTGACTGTGATCTCCTGACCACAGAAATCTTCATTATACATGATTATTTCTAAGGTGAAAAGCATATCTTTCGTGTTGCTTCATGTTTGCACCATTGCAGCTGCAGTTCAGACAATTTTGCAACTTACTGAAATATTAAGGGTAGATTTCTTAAGGTGTAAAAACAATTTCCTTTGGGGGGCTTCTAGGGCCTGGGCTGAAGGGGAGAACACACAATTCCTGTGATGTGCAAGGTGAAAGAAGCAGTTATGTTGTCCTGCAGAACTATTAATCTCTCAGGTGACTCTATCACCTCCCTGAATTCAATACACAAGTAAAGGCTTGTATGCTGAATCTTAATTCATGTACTTGTTTCTCTCTATCGATTTCTT
This sequence comes from Chloebia gouldiae, assembly GCA_003676055.1. Lineage (NCBI taxonomy): Eukaryota > Metazoa > Chordata > Aves > Passeriformes > Passeridae > Chloebia > Chloebia gouldiae. Next base: position 7,155,327 of record QUSF01000016.1, read on the forward strand.
GCTATTGAATTTTCAGAACTGTGAATCAAGAGAAGCCTGTAGCTGTTATTTTATACTCAGGCAGCTAAATGGTTAAAAATTAAACTATGCTACAGTGAAAGCCTTATAATCTTCAGAAATTATTGTACATGAAAATGTTTTTGACCCTAATTTGATTTTTCTAGGATTTTTTTATATCACTTTGGTCAGAGATGATCTTTTCAGCAAAACAGATCAAGGTCTGGAAAAATAAGCTCTACAGTCTTGTTACCCTGTTTAGGATTGGAAAACTGTTTGCTGGTACAAAAAGGATGAACCAGTGTCTTCAGATCTAAACTAGATCAAACCTGTGGTCATCTCTCTCCTGTGGCAGAATGTGTTTGGCCAAAAAGCAGCCTGGGGTTGTGTACACCAGCCCCTGGATGGATCCTCACCTGCGTGTGCATGTGGCATCTGTGCAGCTCCAAGAATTCCCTTCTCCTCCAAGAGTGCTGGCAGGGAGGAGAAAGGAGGTACATCCCCTGCAGGAGGATGTGGGGCAGGGACTGAGGAATATTCAAGGAGCAACAGCAGATACACATCCAGACTAAAAGACAGCAGAGAACCTCCCACTGAGGACACAGACCTCCCACACGTGGAGGTTTTCTGTATGAAGAAGTCTAGAAAACCTTTCTGGACTGAGAAGAAAGGTGGCCTTCTTAGCAAGGGCACAATGGGCGAGATCTTATCCTGCAGATAAAATCAAAAAGATAAAATGCAAATATTTTCGGTTGTCCTCCAGAAGAGCTTTGGTTTTGAGGGTCAAAATTCCCATTACATGAAAACATTTTTTTCTTGAAGAGGGATTTGCAGGCTTAACTTGCATTTGCCTTTTAAATGTTGTGCATTTATAAGAGCAGCTGAGTCAAATGACTGTATTCTCGTTTTGTTTTTTTCTTTCTGGATTGTTCATAATTTTTCTGTTTTCCCCTTAATTTAGGAAATAGTGTTTGCTTACTATTGTTTTATGACCAAAAAAGAACCATTTCTTTGGAGTAATGACTATTAGTATTGCAACACACACATAGTAGGACTCCAGTCCTTTTTAACAGACAAATGTGATGAAAAATTATCTAAGTGCACAGGGTAAAAAATCTTCATTGACAGAAAATCTCACAGAAAGCAATCTGCTGTTCTCATGAACCTCTCATAGAGGACAGACCTGGGTGATGATGGGAGACCACTGTCAGTGACAAGATATTATATCAAGCATAGTGGTTTTGCTTCTAATTTTAGTTGTGTCTATTGGAAGTACTTAGCCTGGAAGGCAAATTCAAACATGCTGATGGCTGCAAGCTGCTTTGCATCTCTCTTATCCTGTGGGATACTGAACAATTCCTTTTATTTTTAACCATAATTATTAAATAAGGATCCCACCCCTAACAGTACAGTGTTTTAAAAACAAAACTCTCGTAATAACCAATAAATGTGATGAAATGCTTCCAGAAATTTCAAAATTGTAAATTATTGTGCTTTCCATGGGGAAAAACCTCTATGCTTTTTCATCATGTGAACCTGCCAGTCCATACACACCAGTTCTCATGTGGCTCTGCGCATAGCTCTGTACACATACACAGAGCACACATTTTCAAGACTCAGCACGACATACTCGTATTTCCCATGACTTCCTATTGCCCAAGAGCAGACTGAGTACAGGTGGCTTCATAATAGCAAGCATAAAAATGACAACCATTTTTTTTATTGCAAAATAACACACTGTCAGATGTACCACCATCTGTGTTATTCAGGACTACTGCTCACCGCCGGCTGCCACCAGCACTGGCCCATTATTGGAAAAATTACAGGACGAGATGCTTGGCTTTATGAGAGAGCTTGACACTGGTCCCAGAGTCAAGTGTGACATAAACCCCAAAGCTGGACTAATGTGTGTATTCAAATGGTGTGCATTTACACAACTTACACACCCTGTTACACAACCACAGGCATAGCCCAAGGGAATGCTCTCTACTATTTCCTTGTCAGGGATCAATGAGTAAAAATAATCAAGGCAAGAAAATTATTTGCATGGCTGTGAGAGAGGGATTAAAGATCCCAGTGACTTGAGCTTACTTTCAACATTTTCCTCTGCAGCTGTCATCACTGCAGAAACATTCCTCACACCAAGCAAGATTCAGATGTCAAACCTGCACCAGCTCCCACAGCACTGCCAGACTCCTGTTATTATTGGGTGAATCCTCACAACACCAAAACCTTTGTCACAATTTGGGGACTGTCCTCTTCACTTTCCATTACAAATCATGCACTAATTAATGCTTGACAACAGCAATGTTAAAATAAACATGCTCAGTGCAGAATAATAACTAAGAGGATGTTAAGACCTTCAATTTCTGTGTACAGCTCTTTGTTTTCTTCTCTTTTCCCTCACAGCTCCATTGCTTACAAGGAATGCTTTCTGAAATGACAAATACTGTGGGGAGCAGTTTCATTTCTAGTAGACTAGTATCTGATTTTACCTTATTGCAGCAACTTCTGTTTTGAGAATGAAAAGGTTATAAAACACATTATAAAATTAAAATACTGCAAGACTGAGGGATATTTCCAAAATAATTTTAAATACCTAGTAAAAAAATCTATCCAAACAATTACCTTCAGTGAAAATATAGTGTAGTGAACAAAGATTATGTAAGCCTTTGTTTGGCTTTTTTTGTACATATGCATTCATAATTAAACCCATCTACTGCATAAAAAATAAAGCCTGCCAGATGGACTAAAGATTTGAGGTAATAATTACAGATTACACATGGACTAGGTATGGTCCCAGCTGTCCCATTCCACCTATGAAGGGCCTGACAAAATGTAAGAGTGTCTCCTGCAAAAACAGTGCTTCCAGGGTGTTAAAAAGGTTGTTCACAACCATAATATTTTGACATGGTTTTATCAGTGAAGCCATAGCATAAAACTTAGGAATTCCTCAGCAGGGAGAGCTACAATGAGCTTTCTATGGACTATATAATTTTCATATTGTTTCCAAACAGTGCTATGGTATTAGCCTTCATCCATTCCCACATACTCCTCACTTGTGACCTGCTGCATATTTTTTCTTGTCATCCAGGTCTGACCCCTTGAAACTTCAGAAGTCAATTGGCCTTTGTTATCCATCCACCAGCAGTTTGCCTGATGGGATACTTCGTGATATACAGTAATAATAAATGAATGCAATCATTTCACATGATAACGCAATTTGATGCCCTCTTTTTCTTTGCTCTGAAATAATTTATGAGTGAAGGCTGAAGTTTGATTTCAAAGTTATGTTGTTTAAAGCTGACTTCTCTCTTTACTGTCTCCATCCAGACCTGCCACACCTCAAGAAAGTAGAACAGTGTAGCTAGAGAGTCCCGTGTTATATTCTTCCTTACAAGGTGTAATAATCTGACAATAATTATATAAATTTCACTAACCATTCTTATATTAAAAAAAAAAATTTAATTTATTTAGGGTGCTGTGAAAAACTTCCATACATTTGATAGAATCATGATAATATATCAACACCTCTTATAATTAGGAAAAAATATAAACAGAAATAAAAGTCTGAGCATGCAGTAAGTACTGTAAGCCATGTCTGAAATGAAAAACTGCAATCCATGTGGATAGTAACCCTGGAAGAAGGATGAGTCAAGAACATAACTAAGCATAAAAATCAAGACTGTTCTGAAAATGCTTTCAATAGGTATAAAATTTCCATTATAATATTGAAACATTTATATTTGATTGCTTTGTCTTTCACTTTCTTATGCTATGGATAAAAAGGAGATGGATTTAAAAAGAGAAATCAAGGAAGCATAAAGCAGAAGATTAAATTATCCTTTTTTTTTAGTTTAGTCTTACAAAAAAACCCCCATCAAATTAAAAATATTAAAAGCTTTGTTAAATTTTCTTGGAAAAAGATAAGTAACTTTTGGTTAAAAAAATTGGCTAGCTAAGTGAACTGAATGTAAAATATTGAACATGATGTTTCTCACTGACATCTTAAAAAGAGACTCCAAGCAATAGAACCTCCAAAACAGAATTCCTTTAAGTTGTACATTGTTATGCTATAGCTATTCAATTTCCTTTTCTTTGTTTAAAAGATGTTTCTTCATCTATATTCCTATTAGTAGAAAAGCATATGCAAACAATTGCACTTCTACATTCTTAAAAATTAATGTATTTATTACAAATGAAGTCCTGGTAAATCTGGAATATATTTTAAATTAATTTAGCTGTAAGAAAGGAAAAATAGTGCTAAGAACTTCACAGAGCATGGAAATTAACTATGTTATGTTAATTGAAGTTGGATTTCAAACAGAACATGGACCCTTGTGGAGCTTCAATTACGAAAATGGTACATTCAGTTCAGCATAATAACAGTGTTTATTCTACCCCTCACTGAAGGGTCTTTGAACTCAAAAGTCAAGAATTGTCAAGAAATGTGAGCATCACATCACACAGAGTGTCTGCTGAGTATGAGTGATTTCCAAACACTAAAAGGAGCGGTGCACTGTGTCAGTAGGAGAGGCTGCGTGAGCACCTTGCCACGGGAATCCGTCCATTGCAGACTGCAAACATTACCACATTTAGAACAAATATTTCTCAAGGTTACTTCTACCAGCAGGTGTTTTTCAGGGCTGGATTGACAGTTTGACTAAGTCCATAATTTTCCCAGCTGGAGTTCTGTGATTTGTCATGCAACGCTGGCCAGGCTGGCGCAGCGGGGAAGCCCACGATCCTGCAAATGCCCCAGAGAATGCACCAGGATTTACCATGGATGTGCTGATCTGCTGGGACAGGGTCCAAGACACAAATCATTCTTTTCACAGGCAGGAGAATATCGCAGCTCAACTACAGTACAAGGATACCACTCCAGTCTGGAGGATTACTCCTCGTTGTTCTGCAGTTTTTCTGCTTCTTTATACGTGTACAAATACAGATACACGCTTACATAGCCTATTGTGTTGGCAGTGTGGGTTCAGACTAGAAAACATTTAGCTCTGGAGTGAAAATAGCTCTTTGGGCTATAATCTCAGCTATTATTTATTCTATGGGCATTTAAGCAGTGCCATCTCTTCCAAGATAACTAACACAAAAGGGTAGTTGGCACCTGGCAGGTCTGGGATCTAAATGATTTGTAAAAGCTCAGTAGCTGTTTCTCTAATTCAGAATAATTTGTATAGAGTATGATTTTATATGTGAAAAGGATTTACTGGACTCATTATAAAAACAAAGCACTGGACTGTAATCAGGATTGGCAAGGAAAGTAAGGAGGAAGAGCATTGTATAATGGAAAATATACTAGAAAAAGTGAAATATATAAAAGAATGAGGATGGCAGAAGGAAAAGAATAATTCCAGTCTCCTTTCAAAATGTCTTCTAGCAGGTCTTCCTTGTGCCAACTACAACATACTCATACAACATCCCAAAAACCTTTCTCTTAGCAACTTCCATTGAAAATTGTTGTTAGCAATGCTGTGATGACTAAAAATCCAACATTCTCTGGAGGCTGATTAGGTTCCCAGCCTCACAGCTATTATTTCATCTTTCATTGGTACTCTGCTCATTTATGTGTGCTTCTTTATTTTTCTTCTGGCAACATATTCCTCTGCTTTAGGTTCATTTCAGTTCATGGACCAAGGAGTCCTACATCATCTTCTAAAAAGGAACTCAGAGTAGTAGCTGAGACTACCAATTTACTCTTCTGACAGATATTTTCTCTGGCCCAGGAGCCAACTGGAGCAAACTGCAGTGCAAAGGGGAGAGAAAGCAGAGGGAGGCCAAAAAGTCAGGGAAATAAATTGCTTATAAACAAGTGCAACCCAAAGGTGAAACAAGTCTGTGGGTGGCTGTTGCTTGATTAATGGAAGAAATAAAGTTAAAATACCAGCTCCAAGACAGCTAGCTGTCACAGTGTCAGAGCTCAGGAAAGGCTTTTCCCAGACAGAACATAAAATGATTTCTCCCTTTCATAACAGGCACATCTTTGCAAGCTTTGTGTTAAAAAGGAAATTTGTTTCCTTAGGAGAAGAACAACATGATATTGTGACAGGAAGACAATATGGGAAGCTCCGGGGTAGGCAAAAGGGATGGAAACTCCAACACTCCTGATTTTTTATATTCCCCAAACTGCATCTGAGCAACTGCTCAGCATCCTACTCTGCCTATTGGGACTGCTCAGCATCCTACTCTGCTGCATTTTGGACTGAAAACTTGCTAAGAGCTAGACTTATAAGTAGCTACTGAAAACATTATTCTGCATCTCTGACTTGTTTATTGACTATTTATGTGGCTCTGACGGTCTACCACCAGCAAAATTCCCCAGCCATATCCTGGCAACAAACCCCTGTTTCAGGATTTTTAACCTAATTTCTGTTCTGGCAATTTCCTGGTGCCTTTTTTTGCTAAATACATCACTTTTTTTTTTTTTTTTTTTTTGTTGGGGACAGGTTAAGTGCCCTCCTGATCCATTATAGAGCTCCAGCATACTAGTACTCTTCTATAATTAAATATCTGCAAGAGAAGTGGACAGGAACAGTGATGGATGCAGTGGAGCACGGAGCAGTGATGGTGGGGTGGGCACATCAGCAAGCTGCCAGTAGCAGTGGGAGCAGGCTCATGTGGAAAAAACAGAGATGCAGAAGAACTGTGGCTTGGCAGAAATGACTGTGCAGTCATTATTCAGATGAGATCTCTCCAGCCAAACAGAGTGCTAGAAACTCCATAGCTGTGAAATAAGTGTACAGTTATGGGTCATTAGGCCAACAGTATCTCTGTTCTCTCTCTCTGATGGGGGCAATAACATCTGACTAATTTTTAGATTGTCTGTGATCACAGGAAGGTTAGATTTTGTATTTGCCAGATCAATTGTTTGTTTGTTTCTTTCTTTGTTTTCTCTATGAAGAAAAAATAGTGTAAAATATTCCTGACCCAAAGACAGATAGCTAAAGTAGAGGTCAGATGTTTTCTCCAGCAACAAATGGTACTGTGTGTGCATGTTTTACTTAGGTTCATCTGAGAAAGGGTGGGACAACAGAAATGACCCTTTTCCTTCAGGTCAATAATGCATTATTGACTGCAACATTTGTTCAAGTACTACCTCTACCAACAAAGATATTTCATGATCTAAGCGAAAACTAGAGATGTTCATGGTTGGGAACTTCTAAAGATAGTGACCTTTCAGGGTATATCAGCTTTCTATCCTTTTTTTAAAAAAATTAGATATATCTAAATGTGATAGACTCTTCTTCATGATGATTTCACTTCTAAGTACTGCACAGCCAAATACATGATTTAGAGCATTAAAATGTAGATCTAAAATACTTGAAAAGAGACAAAGATCTCTTCTGGTATCTTTATCACTTCAGAATCACAGTGCATATCTCATATGCTGTATTAGTCTAGTCTGTTAAGGTTTGTGCCCTCATGGCACTGTATCTTCATTACTTACTGCAAATATGAGGAAAAAAAAAAAACAGCTCTCTATTTGGGATTCAAAGTGTTAAGCTCATCAGTCTTGAAAACCCAGAGAAGCAAATCTCCTTAAATTTTCCATGGTACACAAATTTGCACTAAGCTTCCAGTTCTTATAGGGAAATTTTTAGCTTTACAAAATGTTAATTTCTCCTCTAGATAACGAGTCACATAAACATTTGCAACTCCTTTATCTTGTCTTCCCCTCAGAGGAAGGAAACATCTTTCAGCTCTAGATGCAGGGCAGTACCACTGATGGAGTTCAGTATTGTGATAGCTCCCCAAAGCCCACCCATCAGTGCAGCAATGAAACACAAATCTTTGCATTATTAGTAATTCAAAATAACAATCAGCATGACCATTTTAATGGCTCCTACAGCTCTCAACTGGAACTTCAATTGCCATCCATTCCTATCAGTCAGCATGGAAAAGCTTTGCTTGAAAGCAGAACTGATTCTACTCAGCATGAAGCTGAAAAATTCAGCTACAAGGCAGTTAGTGGTAATATGCTGCTAGAAATGACATTAAGATAGTGAAAAGTTCTGATAAATGAGTAAACAAATTAAAAGCTGTGACAAAAACATGCTCATACATATACTTACAGTGGCTTAATAGACTTAGTAATGTGTAACTTTTAGAAACACTGGGAAAACTGGCCTGCTTTTGAAGACATACACAGATGTTTTAAATTTAAAAAATCTGGGCCCTTCTGCAAGCCTTGTTTCATGGTTTTCAGTCAGTCCAGTCCTCATTTGTTCCATAAGATATAGCTTAAAATGCAATTTCCAGGATAAAGGATTGGATCTTTAATGTAAACAAAGTCTTAAACAGATCTTCATTCCTATTTTCTTGTTTCTGTGCTAAACACCCTCCAGCTCATCTCAGACTGCAGCAATTATCAATTAGTTACACCCTGCATTTCTCTGCACTTAAGAAGAAAAAGAAAACTCTTCCCCTTAGGAAAAGGAGCAGAAATCCCTTTTCCCCCACTCTTTGCAGCAAGCACAGCTTCCTTCTTAGCTCAAGAGAAGAAGAAACAGCAAGAATTGCCCCTGCAATTTGCCGCTGCAGTTCTGGGATTGCTTCACTCCTCCCTTCAGAGGACCTGAGGGAGCAGGGCTGGAGGGCAGTGAGGCCATGGAGGTGCATGAGGCAGACCAACCCACTGGGACATTTTCTGTAATTGCCTCTTAAATGAAGAATCCAGAAGTGACAGGGTCTCTGCTAACTGGGTTAGACCTTGCCTCCTCCAGTACATTGCAGTGATGTTTTTAAACCTTATGCATAGTGAGGTTTCTTCCTTTCCCTTGCTCTTTTGTTCACACTTTTCCTCTTTCCCTTCTGTCTTCCATTCTCCCTTTCTCATCCTTTCTCTTTCACATCCTGATTCTTTTGTTGTTCCCTTCTCTTCTTTTTTTAGCTTGGTGTGGGATATATTCACATGTCCCCCTTTCAGCAGAGAAGAAATCGCCTCTGCGAGTGCAAAAAGATTCTTTGATGTTGCTACTAAGATGTTCAAAGGTGCAGAAATATTTTGTTAAGTTTGTATCAGCCCTTTCCCTAGGAGGAGTTAAAGGAACTGGGATACAAAATGCAGTGGAGATCCCTGCAGTTCATGCAGTGTTTTGGAAGTTTACTTGTAGTGGCTTATCTCACTTTTGTGCCTAAGCTGCAGATAAGTTGCAAAAATTAACAAGATATAGAAACCTCCTCTGTCTTCATCACCACCCACTAGACAAATGTTTATCCACCTATGGAAAATTTTCAGTTCAACTTTTCTGCAGAATAAATAAAGCTATTACTTGATTATTAATTCGTTCAATAACCAAACCTGGGCCTGGTGCAAATTTTTACAGCTGGGTTATGAAACTTGAAAGGCAGAATCCATAAAGAAAATTATGACAGTGCCATTATTCTGCTAATAATATAGTTATTTCAATCACTTGAAATAATACTGTGGCACAAAGAACCACAGAATTGCACCACCAGACAGCAAGAATGAGCAAGCAGAAGTTAGTACAATCACATCATCAAACTCAATTACTCACTGTAGGGGAAATATTGGAAATAATATAGAGGGGATTCAGCCACACAATGCTGACATTAATGGGACCCCACAGAGCTAAATCCCCCCCCATACATCTACCCCCCTATTTCTGATATGATAATTAAGCAATGGGTTGCATGCTCTGCTGCCTTCATTCCTGCCTACCCTGTGCACCTCAGAACAGAAGCCAGGTCCCTCCAGTACAACCAGGCTTAGGGCACCAATACACAAATCTTGTACCCCTGCACCCTATTGCTGCTGCAAAGGGAAATCTGGAAACATTTCCAGAGCTACCTGAGCACTGATGCTCCAGGCTGTGGCTGTGCTCAGCCCCATTCTCTCCAGGGAAGCTCAGTGGCATGGATGGTGCTGGTTGCTCATGGCTTGTAAGGCTCCCAGGCTGTCAGGGGACACAGGAGCTCATGGGCATTTTATAATTATGCAACAGAGCATTAAATAGAACTTTCACCAAAAATCCAACACATAATGTTCTGATTTTCCTTACTTTTTGCAGCTAACCCTCCTCCCACATTCCCACGAGGAACATCCTATTCAAACCTCTATAGAGGTATGTACCAGATTTATAGGTATTTATAAGTTTTATTGAATTTCAGCCTTTTTAGAACAGAAAGGTAAAATATTACTTCAGTTTCGTAACAGTGAAGATGAACCAGAGATGAAGAATTTGGTTCAGATTCCCCAGACTCATAAAGATGTGTTTCACTTCATTTTTACTTCTGTGCTATTTTCTGTGTATTATGAAGGGTATCAAGCCTTCACAGAACGCCTATAAATAATTCTGTGTTTTAAAATGCCCAAATCTATTTCTTTGGAAAAAAAAGCTTTATTAATGTTATTAGACTGTACTTTAGCTTCAGAACAGTGTATAGGCTATAAAAGTCTCCCTATCTTAATACAGAAGTGCCATAAGCCTAGAAAGTAAAAGCAACACAGGCATCCTTCAAGCATTCACTAGGGATGAAATAACTTTGTTTCCATAATCACTAAATTAGGGAAAAAATGAAAAAAAAAAAGTAAAAAAACTCCAAAATGTCAAAATGTAACACTAATCATCACAACCAGAAATCAGTGATAATCCACAGGAGCTCAAGTTCTGCTGAAACTAAGCAGAGGATTGTCTTCTAAGACTGCTTTGGTATCTCTGCTAGGTGACTCATACAAGTCAGAAAGTGCACAGGATAACAGGTCTAATAGTTTAAAATCGTTTGGGAGGGAAACATTTTTCCTGAACTATGTGATAATGCTATTAGCTCCAGTAACTCGAGCCTCAGGGTGATCCCACACCAAAGCAGATAGACAATATCTGAGCAGCAGAGTCTCTGACCCCAAGAGATTTGAAGACAGAGACAGACCTAGACAAGACCAAAAACATCTGAGATCAAAGAGGGGTAAAGAAGCTACAAGCTTGTCCTGTTTGCATAACTTGACATTAATACATAATATTTATTCATCACTAGGTACAAATCTGAATGATTCTGAGTAAGCTTAGCAGCGAGAGATTACTTGTCATTTAGCTATGTATCTGACTCAAAAGGATTATTTTAATACTGATATCAATATTACTTGGTTTGCACAGGCTGAGTGTTTGCCATGCTGTGACTGGAATTGGGGACTGCAGAGTGTATCTTGCTCTCCTAATGCCAGTTCTGTGGCTTGTTTCTGTCAAAGAGAAATCCTCACTGCAAATCCTTGCTGTGATTGCAATGTGAGCTACCATTATGAAGGCACGAGGGGAGAAGAGTACTTCTGTGTGGTACTTGGAATCCAAATTGAGATCTGTTCAGTCAGAATTATTCTGCTGGTAAACAGGTATTTTTTCCATTAGTTTTTATGGCCTGAACATAGGAAATTATTAAGATAAGATGCACACAACTAGGGACTGTCACCCAATTATTGAACTGAGTTATGATACAAAAATCATGGGGTAAAGTGAGAAACAGACAATGTAAGCATTCTACCCAGAGCAGAAAACACCAAAGCAACACTAACTGCATGCTATAAAAGATAATAATCTCTGTACCTCTTAGAAGATATGTAAACAATACATTAAATACCCACAATGATCAGCAGGGACAATATCAATAAGAAAATAACCAACCTAGAAAACAATCAGAGACAGAAAAAAATCAAATTTACAAATATTTGTGAAATAAAGGTATAATAAATATGCAGGTAGCAAAGAGGACCTATTAAGTGCTGTCATATATATGCATATATCTCTCAAAATTTTTCTTCATGTTGACTGCTTTATTGCTTATGTAGCTTTCAGCTACAGATATTATGTCAATGCATTTAGCAGACATGCTTATGACGGGAAATGTATTAAAAATAAATAAAGAAAACATCTGTAAAAGTGACTAATGAATGCCAGCAGGTCTGTAAATATCACTGAATTTCTCCTTTTTAGAAAATCCACACACCATAGCCAACAGATGAAATGCCTATGTGCTACTGAAATATATTGACAAATATTTTGCTTTCTTATTGTCATGATGTCCAAAGCAATTTTGTGTTCAAGTGCTGTGACTCTTTATCAAAAACCTACTGGTCATTTGGAGGGAAATCATCTATGGTTTAGTTTTGACAAAGCATTAATTTTTACATTCAAGTAAAGGTCAACTACCATAGCCAGATGCAGCTGCAATGAAAACGTGTTCTGCTGAACAATGAAATCGTTCTTTCCATATTCCGTGTCAAACACCTCTTTAAATGAGCTATATTAAAACTGTACCAAAAATAAAAAAGCAGCCACTAATCCTTCAACTGTCGGGTATGATAAAGAATTAGTGAGATGTGGATTGCAGGGCTCAAACAGAAAAACAGCCCCAAAAAGAAAACACTTGAAAAGTCTGATTTGTAATGAAGGTTGGGATTGCTTAAACACAGCAAGGACTAAACTGCTATGGATAGCATTTTATAGGTTTATGTACCAGATTTACAGGGTTTATAGAATTTCAGCCACTCCCTTTTTAGAATAGAAGAGTGAAATATAATCAACAGTTTGGTAACAGTGAAGATTTGAGAGAAATCTGAGCTTAAAATACCAGAGTATTTGCAGTGTCCTGGAAGCAGAGTCTGCTTTAATTTTTTTGTACCTTTGATGATCTCTTCATAAACTACCCCAACATAATCAGTTTGATGTGATACTAAGAACTGGGAAAAAACTACTGATGAACATGATTCAAAATTAGTAACTTTAGGATCTCATTTTCCAGCTCTAAGTGAAAACATATTCTGAGCACTTAAAAAACGTTTAAAAAGTTATGGTCTATGTCACGATGCATAATTGACAAATATGTGACTTACAATTGCCAAGTTCTCAGCCACTTTTAACAAAGTCATACTTAAGTATTTCCACAAGGAAATAAAAACTATGTTCAAATTTGTACTCTTGCTAAGGAAACTAAAGAATTATGTGCTGTAGTGTTTTTCTTCAGGAATAAACCTACTGAATTTCTATATATTTGCCATTAGAAATGTCTGTCTCCCAGTTGTCCTTGATGCCCTGTTACAGATTATGATTCAGTTCAGTTTGAAGGGTAGCCTAAAAGACAGAGATATGGATCCAAGCAGCCTTCACATCATTAGAGTCTGGGAGCTATGCAGACCTAGATTTTGAATGAAAACTCTGCTTAGAGGCCGCCAACCAAGATCAGGATTTCACCCATATTTGCATTTGTATAGAGCCAGAAGGGTTTGGCTGATATTGTAGACTTTCCTAAGCCAGCATTTTTAAGCTTCAGTGTCTTAAGAAATCTACAGCTAGACAGGAAACAGAATTATTTTTGGGTTTGTTTTAGCTCCCTGTAAGAACCAAGGGTTAGTTCACAAATTTTCCACTGACAGGATTTAAAAAAAACCCCTCTAATAACCCAGAAAATGTTGAAATCTTTCAAACCCATTATGTTTCATTTTTGCTATGTTAACCTGTAGTGACAAAGCAGGATACAAATGAGAAATTTAAAATAATTAATATCAGTTTTTTGCAAAAGAAAATTGCCTTAGAAGAAGAAACACAGCTCCCTAAAACTTTCACCTTTCAATAAACTAATGCTTCTGTTGCATTTCTTTAGAATTACAATTCTTATTTTCCCAAGAAGAATGAAGTCAAAATAAGCAGCTTCAAAAAAGAAAGCAAAATCAAAGTTATTTTGAAGGAACTACTCGAGATCCTCAAATGTGAATGTTTTGAAGCACAATGGTAAAAAGAAAGTTTATATCTTAACACTGGAACGTTTTTTAAGTAAAGATGAGGGGAATGGAATGAACCACATCCAAGTTCAGTCATCAGAAGTGCAGATACTAAAATCTGAGCTGGTCCTCCTGGGCCATAGACCGTCAGTCAAGAGGAAAACACAGAGCCAGAGCACACTTTGGATACGTATCTTAGGATGAAATTGGTCATACCAGGAAGGGGATGTTTTCTCTCCCATACAGGGATCCAGAATCTGGTACCAGTTCAGGTGCAGACTGCCGTGGTCATGTCAGAAGACTCTGACCCATGGGGTATAGATCACAACAACAACAACAACAACAAAAAACAAACAAACAAAAAACAAACAAACAAACAAAAAAACAAACAAACAAACAAAAAAAAACACCCCCCCCAAAAAAAAAAGAGGCAGATTTGGCTCTCCTACCTGTAAAGCATGGATTTAAACCTGGCAAAAAAAGAGAAAGGTGTGTGTCATCCATGTATGGAAATGACCAGTTTACATGAGGTCATTGCCTCAACACAGCAGCTGGAATGAAAATATTCTTTTAGACAAGTTTGCCTTCTCCCTTGCTTTTTTCTTTCTCCTGAAGGACAACATAAGATGTAGCTTTCCAATTTAATTAAATGTGACATGTGTTGCTATAAGCCACATACTTGCAAGTACAGAATTTATGCCAATTATGAGCAATCCTAGAGTAATTATGGTTTATGCTTTACAGAGGGCATGTCACTCAGCAGACAAGTTTCATGAAAGGACTGAGAAAAAGAAATGCCAAAAAAAGAAAAGGAAATTATGGGCCAGAGGGTTTAAAGCTCCCAGATGAACAAAGTGAAACTGGAAAGTCTCTTAATGACAGAGGAGCAGATATGACAATAATGATAATAAAAAACTAGAGGTTAGAGTTTAAGGTCAGACTGCCAAACCAGACACTGTGCTCAGGCTGCTGAGAGACAATTACTCCAAGACTTGCCAGAAGTACTTTTTCCAAAGATCTGCTCCAGAGCCCTTGGGGTATAATTCTCTTTCAATGCTACAAGCTGGATAAGAAAGCCAATTTCAGGAGGTGGAGAAAGAGAAGTAGTGTCTGCCAGGGGGATACCTGGATGTGTTCAGGTAGACTCTGTCTGAAAAATGCTGCTATGGCTTTTGTGTTCTGGTGCAGAACATTCCTGACCAAAGCCAGTGAGAGACTGTGACAGTAAAGAAAATATATAGCTATTTTGGTAGTTAATACAATTTTAAAAAATAATTAAATACAAAACACTTTTTTTTTTGTCACAAAATGGATATTTAGTTCAGACTAGTTTATAAATTGCTTTATAAATTACTGTGATTACAATTGCACAGGCATTTAAGTATCATGACACTGTACAAGAATCCAACATCAATGAAAATATTATAAACTATTTTAAATATTCTTTTCCTTTTTCTGTGACATTCAGCTATGCAGGTAGTTACATTACTACACTGAAATACTTGGGGAGGAGATTAATTACATTGAGACAGTAAAAACTGCACAACCGTTGTGTGAAGGAGCTTCAAATATTTGAATGCAGTAAACTGTGCTCAGGGGCTAAATTCCAGGCCTCTAAATAATTTAAGTATATTTGACAATTGTTTCTTTTCACACTTAACACCTCAGGTGAAAAAGATGTGCTCTCAGACACTGAATCACTTCAGCAGTCTCACAGAAAGGAATCAAAGCAATACATAACAACATCCAAAAAAAAAAAAATGCCCCATGCATAAAAAACCCACCAGAGTGCAAAATTGCAGGTGGAGCCCAGGTGCCTCGATTAACTGCATTAAACTAACACATGAGGGAACTTGTTTTGTGCTCTCCAGTTTGTGTATGGCAGTTATTTACATGGTTTTTATTCTCCCAGATTCCTGGGGGCTTCCATAATCTCAAGTTGTTCTCTTTTGTCTTCTGGACCATGCTCCTGAGTGGTGTTTTTTCAGCTTTACTTTTGGAGGACTTACTTTTCTCCCTTCTCATATCCTCATTTTCACTTACATTTGTTGTCTGAGCTATCTCAGACGTTCAGATGGTCCCAGCTGTCATCTTTGCAAACAGATTAAAATACCTCCAGTTTATAGTCAATTTAGGATGAAACATTCCACTTTGGATCCATCTCCAAAAGATCAGTCACTACAGGAATGAAGTTCATTATTCTCTATCTCTCCATTTAATTGCTTGAATAGTGAAACCAAGTTGACCACCATAGGTTATTTTAAGATATTGGTACTTTGCCATTTCTCTAAAACCTCTTAGATAACAGTTCAGTTTTCTCTATCTTTAGATTAAAGTTTAGATGGAAAAGCTGACTTAGGTATTGACCTTAATGCCTGGCTCTGAAAGTGAATGTGATAATCACTTCAGCCAGTTTCAGAAGCAAATTTCAGATGTCAGGGGAAAAGCTGCACCCTGTGCTTTCACAACCTTCATGATTCCAGCCATCAAACCAGATTGCTACTGAAGAGTGAGTTTTCACTGAAATTTTAGACCAATTACACTGAAACCAAAGTGAAATTATCCTGGATTTTTCACACATAAGCACGTCAAAGAGCTGTGTTTTTATTTGTTTATAACAGCTCCTACTAAAAAGTTGCACCATGCTATGGATCAAAGCCTCACTACTGCAATCCCTCTGTTTGCAAGGAACAGATCTGATTACAGAGTGCAGATACTTGTAATTTTCTATAATTCCCCCACAGCATCAGCTCCACAAACAACTAGATTTGGGCAAAGCATCCCATTTGTGTTTTCATATGTGCTGGGACAATGACATCTGCATTTCTTTCTTTCTTTCTTATTAGATATCTTTCTCTCTTTCTATCTTATTGGATATCTCAGGTTTGCATTTATTTTGCTGTGTTTTTATTGGCATCATCTCACCGGCAGCTTCTAGAATTTTCAGTGATCAACAAATACAAGCCGGGCTTTTTTCTTCCTCACTGTTGTTTACAACAGATGAATTTCCAGCATATAATGGACATCTGTATTAATCCCTAAGAGCATGACTTTGCATAGTGAATTGGTTAATATCATGCTTTTTTGATACTCCAGCCCTCAAGGTGACCCACTGCTCCTCCCCAACGACAACTGGTCACAACTCCTGCAATCAGCACATTTCATTATCAGACTCCTGCTTTTGAGCTAAGTACTTTAATGAAAATATTAAATAAGACTGTCCCAAAATTGATCCTCAAGGGGCTCCACTGACAGTCTCAGAATACCATTAGGCTTTACATTTTAATACTAATTATATTGTAGAATTTGCATCAGGGCAGCAATGCTCCTGCAGCACTGCTCCCAGATGGACTCATGATACTTCTCCAGCCAACCACCTGAACTGGCCAGACAAATGCAGACAGGCTGGAAGCAGCATTCTTCTGCTTTGAGAGGCCAGGGTCTGTAATGCTGTAGCTGTAATGAAGATTATCTAATAATAAAGAATTGTTTACAATTTCAATTTCTGCCACTAGCAGACTAAAAGAGGAGGAAAATATCCTGCATATCTTACTATAAACTTTGTAGAAAATTGAAGTTTCTAAGAAACTGATTAGAAAAGAGAAAGTGATAAGGATACTTTGCTGCTGATTATACTTGAAGAAATATTGAGAGTATTTCTTGTATGTTCTTCACAAATCTGTCATACAAGACTTCTACAGATGATTTGAATGAGATTCCTAACTAATTCTAATTCCTAATAAAAATAGTTTTCAACATTAGTCCAGTATTTCTGGGGAAAAAATAACACACTATCTTTCACCAACACAAAATTGGTTTGATGATCAGAAATCCATGAAAAACTTTTCTTCTGATTGCTGAGGTATTGCAACCAGCATACACATAAAGTTCCATTTATATTTTCACCCCAGTTTTTCTTTTATCCTTTCTATAAATTGATGGTAAGATAGAGATTAATTTATCTTAAAAATTGATGAATTGAATCATATGCTTTGTCAGTGTATCACTGATAGCAGCAAAATTTTCCCTTTGTTAGCTGGACTAACATCTTCCATAGTCTGCAGTCAACAAGAAGTATAAAGCAACTGAAATTAGTACATATGTGTTTTCCTGGCACTTGGAATCTGCATTTCCCCAGAGTGGGCATGATGTCAAAACATAGTGACAGTGTGCATGCATCCAAGAAAGCAAGCCTACAAGCAGTGAGCATGGAACAAAAATGAGAATCCACATAAAAGCTGTTCTGTTTTTTGTTTTGTTTTTTTTTTTTTCCCTTTCTAGTGAAGATCTATTGCACTTCAGTGGACTGGTTAACTGGCTCAATAAAAGCTCTCCAAAAGTTATTGAGAAAACAGCCTGACTGATTGCAAAGCAAAACTGACAGAAGTGCTCCTACTACTTATGGCTTATACAGAAACGTTCATATTCAGAGTGCTTGACAGACATTAAATTAATCCCACTGTATCATAATTCTAATTGCCACAGGGATTCAGACTGTTCTGAGGCATATCTGCTGCAGAAGTTAAGTGTCTGTAGCACCCTCCTACTGCAGGAAATACAGTTAAGCTCATTTGTAATTTCAGTAAGAATATTCCTCCAAGGTTCTTTTCCTACCTACATTTTAAAATGGGGCTCAGAGGTGCTCATTGGTATCTTGTCAGCACAGCCTTTCTAATCTGTTAGCTCTGTAAAAAATGGATGTGGCTGTAATGTCTCATTTGAAGATTTGATGATGGTTACTGTGGTAGCCAAAAATGGCAATCTTACTGGTTACTTGGTTTTTATGTTACTCCTGAGCTTTTATATATGATAAAGTAGGAACAGACCAGTCTTAACTTCTTCTCCTAGGGAAAAAAAATCCACCAAAACAAACCACAAAATATATGTAAGCCCATCTTTAACTCCCCTCTTCACTTCCCTTGTTTAAATTCTAGATTTAGTACATTTAACATTTGTTACCAACTCCTTTCCAATCTCTTGCACACTCAATCAGCTCACAGCAGGAAGACCAAATGGTTTTGGGTTTGACCACCTGATTTTTTTTTTTCACAGTCCAAGACTAATATTCTGAGAAAAAGTTTCTTCAGCCCCTGTCACCTTAAATTCAGCTTAAGGTTTCTGCCTCACTTAACCTTCTCCTCAGAGAACAGTGGGCATAGCCCTGTGACAGAAAATTACAAATGTACATATGGATGGAAGAAAGAACTGTACCAGGTGATGAATTCCCACAGCATCAGTGGACTGAGCTTGTATTTGTGGCATTTACTAATGTGGAAAAGAGGAAAACACTGTAGTCCTTCAGAAACTGAACATCAGCCCTCTGCTAGCCTTCATGATTTTGGTAAATTCTCAGAAGAGCTACACAGGCAGGATAGGGTATCTGTAGTAGATTTACTGCCTGCCTTCATTTTAGCCAGCCAAAGTAAGGTTCCCAGTGAAGATGTGGTTTTGGTTTCCTAGTAGTATGAAGAGTTTTAATGGAAAAATTAAAAATTTTCCCTGAAGAGAAGCATTTGCAAAATACTTACCAAAACCACAGAGTTGCTCAACAAACAGAAAGGGTTTTAGCAAGCCAGAGAGTCACAGCCAGGGACTTGGGTTTTGTAGGAAAAAAGGTAAAATGCAAATGAAAAATGACAAAATGCAAGCATAGAAGGGCAGAAAAATTTAGGTTGATGAACAAAGGTACAGTCTTTTCCTTTACACCTTGTACATATAAAACTGATGATGGTTCTTGGAAAGTCCTGCCAAAGAATTCAACCTACAGTAGCAGAAGCATAAAAATACACGTCCCTCCTAAAGAAATCACGTAAGAATGAAATTAGCTCCAGGAACAGACAGATAAATCTATCTATGTAGCCACTTGGCACTCATAAATAGTTTCCATGTGCCTAAATGGATTTTGTTTCCTGTAAGGTCCATTGGCACCTTGCACTGTTACACTATTTCAGGTATTAGTATCCAAGAAATACAGACTTTGGGATTATGATGGTTTGTAAATGTTAAGCTGCCTAAGCCATCAAATGCTGCCACCTTTGTAGTATGATTAACAAAGGCTGTGGGAACTAACATTTTATTTCTATTTTAATTCGTATTAGTAAGGTGAGTGAGCAGTGGGATAAAGGCTTGGCATGCTGCTGACAACTTTGTGGTCAGCTTCACTTTTTTCAGGCTTTTACTTGGTATGAGGAACTGCATTGCTCTGTACTCAGCTCAGTAGAATGCAATATCTTGTACAAATATAATTTTCAGGAATATAATGAAATCTTTGATACTGTGACAATTAACATAGCAGAAATAAAGCTTCTTGGCCATTATTTTCATGCTATCCAAACAGAAATTAGAAGATAGAGCTCAGAAATATCCTATTAGCTACCATTTGCTGAAAGAAGGGGTGGAGGTCTTTTCTTTTAATTTTTTTTATTTGTTTTGCTTTTGTCCTATGGATCAAAGCCCATAAGGGCTCCTTTACTATTATCCCTTGCTGCTGACTTTGAACCACATCAGTGCTTTAAGACTGCTAGGAAGCCACAGAATAGCAGTCGATACTAAGTAGTTTTAGTCTACATTTCCTGATGCTGCTTTTGCTAAAAATATCTTAGGCTTGGAAAAAAAAAAAATCAATAAACACCACTTTTATCCTCATGGCTTTGATTGTCATGCTCCAAGAAAAATCTGAAAAGCAATTGGCTCCACTTTATGGCAGATACAGAGAATAGAACTAGTAGGTCCCATCCTCATCATCTCATGCCACAAGGTGAAAACCACGGTGAATTAACATCTCTTATTTTTCTTCTAATGCTTAAAATGAGGCCAGTTGGTGTATATTTAGCAAGCACTCCAAACAAAATAAGCATCCAGCAAGGATTTCACTCTTCTTCCAGCATTCATTGCACTGTGATGGTTGTTCTCTGCCATTCCATAAGTAGGTAATTCACTTCCAGAACAGTTTAATTCAACACTGTTTTTGCCATTAGTGTCAATGAGATTTTGGTTCCTTGGTGCCTCAGGTTTGTTTTTTTTTTTTTTTCTCTTTATATCCCTTGATTCATCTTCTCCAGCCTGCCTTCCTGCTTTGTAGCTTTCACAGAGACTGGATTCCAGTTTCATTAATTCCTCTTCCTTTTCTGAATAGGATGGAATTTTTTCACATCCTCAGTATGGACAGCAAATGTATAAATCTCCTCATTTCCATGGCGTCATCTCAAAATGTTTGAATGTTTCTGTGACCCAACATTCAGTGGCTCACTAAAAAGAAATGAGCAGTTTAAAAAAATAATAATCCTAATCTTCATATTTTTCACTGCCACAGACAACACTGACTTTTATGAAGAACATATTTCTAGGCAATAGGAAAATCGACATATATAAGGAAAAAAAAACCCTGAAGAAAATCAAATCTGGGTAAACAGTGAACACTGAGATCCACAGCTGTTGCCAATTTTAAAGATTCATTCTGTGACCTAAATTCTCAAATTTTTACTCAGTCCAATACAAAATGAAACTGTTGAAGGATATATTCAGTGAAGATGATGTCTATGGCAACACTGGAAGTTACTTGTGTGTAACCTCAAGGCAAACCTCAAACACCCATAAACAAGTTTGCCTTTCATCTGAGTGTTTGGAACAGACTCTCATTTCCCAGCCTTAATCTCTGCAAATACAAAATTCCATACACATGAAAATCTGCATTTTCTAATACCAGAATCTTCCTCTGTACACACTAAACATATTACACTGTGCATAAGCAGTAAGATTTTAGTTTGCAAACAATTTTCATCTGTAACATAAGCAAAAACAAGGTATAAAATAATATTCTCCACCTGTAAGTAGATCCTTTAACTAATTTGTAAAATTCACTTAGGGGATACAGCATTTTTAGTTTTTAATAGAAAGTTCTCTTGCTGACAGAAAATCTTTTAGGAGCTCTGAATACAGAGGTGGGATGTTAGCTTTCAAAAAAGCATATTGCACAACAGATGCTGTGTTGGGCAGATCCTCCAGTTCTCCCATGGAAGCTCTTTCTCCCTTAAGTTTACTGAAGGAAGACAATAGATTAAAGAAAAATAAAGTAGAGAATGTTAGAAGCAAAACATTGTATAAAATTTACATGCTAACTAAAACTATAAATTAACCAGGTTGTTACTTTAACAAATAGCTGGTTCTGGAATACAAGTGAGGTGGTAGATACTTCATATTTACAAGAGTTGAAGCAGAACTAATTGCTTAGGTTTCATGATCAGTTGCAGCTAACCTACTCCTGTACAATTTTTCCAAATACAGATCTAGGGCATATTTCCATTACCCTAATATAAAAGCACTTTTTTATTTATACATCAAAATGGAAAATATACTCATTGGATAAAAAAATGCTAGAATATATGCAACATTTTATAAAAGTTTATAAATATTATTTTAAACCTCTTTCACAGTATATTAGCAAGTATTACTTCAAGTAAAATCAGATTTAACAGGAACTCATACAGGATTGCACAGGAAAGACTACAAGAGAAAAATAAAATGTCTACATCCATTATGTTAACTCAGCACACAAAAGCTATGGACTTTCCAGTAGAGTACTTGATTTTTCAGGTACAGAGCACCACCATTACTTTGGTTGTGTTGGCTTTCCAATCATTTCATAATTCTTTAGGAAATGCAGCTTTGTATAAATTACCTCATTTTACTGTACCTCAATGGCAAAGACTAAAGCAGGTGTCTCTACATCGACTAACAGGGGTCATAATTTCAAAATCAACCTTGTACATATTTTCTCTAAATGACATTGATTTTGGTAATGCAGAGTGCACCAAGAACCAAGTGTGGGTGCAAGGACCCTTGAGAATTCTGTGACACGCTCTTCAAGACACTGCCAGACACAAGTGAATGCAACCAAAAAGCAATCCAAAAATCCTCTTAGGGATCCATCAACCATCAACAAATTTGTAACGACTTCTTAAAAAGCCTCATAGGGCAGCATTTCCCACTTATGGCTGACTGAGGTCAGAACTTCAGCTACACAGACAGACATGGATATCGCTGGCATCCAGTGTGTGATTTGCAGTCTGTCACTGTCCCAGCAGAGAATGAAGTGAGTACCTGTTATTTTGGGCACGCAGCACCAGTGTTTCTGGGCAGATGCACCTCACACAGGTCTGCACACCACAGCTGCAATCACATCCTAGTTCTGAGATGCTACACAACACCGTTGGCAGCAGGTTAAGCTTTTGTGCCAAGGGGCTGACAAGCCCAAGGACACTTCTTTGAGCTCCACCTTGTTCTCCACGGCTTGCTGTGGGAGTGGCTTCACCCCAAACCAGTGAAAAGCAAAGGAAAGCCTCTCTGCTGTGCCCGTGAAACCTCTCCTGCCTCCTCCAAAGGAAAGGTACAGGCCAGATGGATTTCTCCTGTGGCACATCACAGGCTGTCTGTGGGCTCCTGCCTGGATAATGCTGGCTCTAACACACGCTGACCTGAGCCACAAAAACTGAAGACATCCCAAAAAAATCAACACAGAAAGGCTACACATTTAACTTCATCCTAATCTATTTGCTTCAAAGCTGCAGTTATGGAAAACACCTGTACCTGAGACTTGTGCCTGTTATGGCTCTAGCAGTGCTCTGTGGCAAGACCGTGGAGAATTGTGTCAGTCAAAATCAGTGATTTTTAACTGGGATGAGGGGCAGAGCATAAGGAAAGGGTGATAATGAAAATACAAGAGTGGCAAAGGAGCCATCACCTACTGCATCATGATCCACAGAATGGCTACAGCACAGGACAGCAGGCAGGTAAGGAAACTTGAATTCGTGCAGGTCCTGACAAACATTGACTCCTAACATCCATCCTCTTCACTTACTTGGATCTTACTTCCTTTGTAGCCAACGTGTCTCACCCCCGAGGTGAATGCTTTTGTTGGTACAGGTTTTCTTCATCACCTCTCTCTAGAAATTGGCAGGCTGAGAGAAGTTTTCATTATCACAGTCCACGAAGTGCCCAGAAATCAGATCTTTAAGGCAATCAACTGTAATTATGTAAAATCCTAGGCAGTGTTCAGCTCTCCCACTTTGCTTATGCTACTGTAGCTGTATGATTTCAGTGGAACAGATGCTGGCTTTTGCCAATAGAAATAAGATTAGAGTTGCCCTTAAAATTATGCTTCAGGGAACACAAGAAACTACGCAAAAAAGATAATGTATTTGAGAACATTTTTAATAAATAATGTGACAAAAATTACTTTTCTGATTATTGGATCCTCAGTATGCAAAATTATGGCTAAAATATGAGGTTTCTTACATGAACATAATGAAAACATTAATCACATGGATTTTCCTTTAGTACTGCACACCCTTTCTATGGAACCTTTCTTTAAAAATTAGCTAAATGAAAAATTTCAGTCCTCGGTAAACACCAAAACACTTTTTTTTTTCTTTTTTTTTTCCATTGGGGCTAGTCCTGATAGCTGTCAATAAACAAACACACATTTTTTCATTAGCACCAATGACAAAGGAATTTTATAATTACAAAAAAGATCAGAAAACCTACAGACAGAGGACATCATTTGGCAAATTGAATGCAACTAATGCCTCTATTTCAGCTTTAATGAAAATCCAATGTTGAAAGAGGCCACAGAAAAATTGGTAATTTTCTGTAAGTCCAGGAAAAGTGAGAAGTGTTTTGATTATGGCCCACATTAACATTT
Organism: Chloebia gouldiae; assembly: GCA_003676055.1. Taxonomy (NCBI): domain Eukaryota; kingdom Metazoa; phylum Chordata; class Aves; order Passeriformes; family Passeridae; genus Chloebia; species Chloebia gouldiae. The sequence continues at coordinate 7,179,764 of QUSF01000016.1, forward strand.
GTTACTTTACCATCTGTCACCATTCAAATATTCCAAATACAAACATAGAGCATTAACAAAAAGATGAAAAATATCCCAAACAAATGCTTAACATTTTCAATAAGACAAAAAAAAAAGGTTAATAGTTACAATGGTTTACAAACAAAGTTTAGTGATTGTGCTTTTAAAACCAAAAAAAAAAAAAGATAAGCAGTGCATTACAAAAAAATCATTGCCAAGATCAAACAAAACTTCTTTAAGTGGCACTTCTTCTTTAAGGTGAATTGACACAAGTAGAGGTCTGAGATTTGGGCCAGTAGCAGTTGATGATATTACCTAATTGTTATTAAAAATGTCCACTGGTTTTTTTTTCGTAAGCAGTGTTGAAGCTAAAAATTGGAAAAAAGTTTCAGATAAACTTGCTCATGCTATGATTAGGCAAATAGCAATCACATTGGCTTACCTCCTGCCTATCCCAAAGGACATTTTTAATAAGAATGTATTTAATGATGAAAATGGAAAGACAAATCAAAGTACCACAGGGGTTTCAAATGAGTACATATTTACAATAAGAGCCATCTTGTCCCAAATTAATTTTACTTTCATTTGTCAAACTGTATCATCTGCAAAAGGTTAGCAAGAGACTGGCAGAACACAAGACACGCAGTCTGTGTTAAAACTGCAAGGTACCATCTGCAGTGACTGCAGACCCCAGTGAAACCCCGAGAAGCAAAGGATGTTCTGCACCACGTTCACCCCGGGGAGCTCTTGGATCACGGCCGCGTCCCTTGCGGCGGCACCGACTGGCTCACTGGAGAACTGGGGAGAAACCTTGGAATCCCAGGCCCTGGAATTCCCTTCTGTTCTAATCCTGGAGCAGCAGCTGGCCCAAGCACCTCGAAGAGCAGCTTCCCTGCCTCCTCGGGCAGAGAAGGCGATGCACTCAGCGATACGGAATAGGCAAGGGCCGTTCCTAGGGAGGAGGGTTTACAAAGAAAGAGTAAAATAAAAACTAGCATTCTGATGGCATGAGGAAAAAGGAAAAATTGTACACTCTGATTGCACTGAACATTATTTCTGGCGTCAAACATCATCAGACTTGAGGCATCTTAAGTGATTTATTTTTTTTCTGATTAGATTTTAAAAGCCTGTTACAGTACATGTCGTTGTCTTCAGCTTTCTGTTTCCTGCATTGAAAAAAGAGGATATGGGTTACTACATGTTAACCTTTATTATTTAAAATTTGTTTGACATACTTCTTAGAGATTTTCTACCTTTAAATGATAATTACTACTTTAAATTATGCACAGCAGTGTGACTGTGTGTTGGCCACCCTTTCTACATTAAGTCCTTAGACTGAATCAATATCATTAGGCAGGAAATTAAAGAAAAAAGTTTTCATCTTAATATCTAATAAAATACAGAATGATAAACTGTCAGAAGATGTGAAAAGCAATGGCATGGTGTTCTTAGATGCTCTAGTTCTTTATTTTCAGTTTTGAAAGAATCTGGGTAGTGTAAAATGCTCTTCAAACGATTCTATTTCTGCAAGTCCCATTCCATAAGTTTTACTGGGGTGACAATTACATTATACTATATATGTCTTGTTTTTTAGGTTTTGGCATACTTTACTTGGATTGGGGATTACATTAATGGACAGATAAATGCACTAATTTGCCTGAGCAAAAATATTTCTGGTTCAAAAGTGTTTTTTCCTGACATCTGTCTAAAAATACCCAGCTTTATTGCAGTCATCTTCACTATTAAAAATGCAGTTACCTCCATCTCTTCTTCTTCTTCCTCCTCTCCTTGTTCATAGGCTCCCAGTACTTGCATTTCTGCAACATTCCTTCGGGCTAGATTTGCTTGATCTGCCCTCTGTCTGCCTCCTGAGCCTCTTGACGACATGGAGCTGGAGGAGCTGGGATCTCTAGGATTATTTGATGTTGGAAACGTTGGTCTAGAATATGGCAGGATGTCCTCTGTATAATTAAATGCATACATTGTTATGTTTACAAGCCTAGAGATACTGTGAACCTAAAATTTCTGCATGCTGTTGATTTACTTTTTATGATTCTCAGGAGGTTTAAATTGATGGCTGACAAGAACATGAAATATGCTGCTTCTATAGCAGCATTATAGAAGTTTTCTCAAGGAAATTTATAGTCTTTACATGGTAACGTTCACTACAGAAAAACTTATTAATGATTAGTGTCCATTTAATTTCAATTTAGGATCCCTGGTCTATGTTCTACAGGAAAATGAAAAAACTCCACCCCTGTAGTATATATTGGATATGACAGAGTAGGAGGAAATGAGAATACAAGTATGATACAAGGAACTCACTCCATCTAAATACTGGACCCTTCCTTTCTCAGGCTGAATTTGAAACACAACCAGTGGCCACGCTTTAATATTTCACCACCATCCTCTATGGTAGCATTCTAATAACTTTTCTCTAAAGCAATCCACTGTAATCGAACTTTTACTCACATGCCCACTTAACTAACTTAATATCCAAACACCCCTTATGCTATTCCTAGTTACCTATAATTACCTTTCTACCTGGTAGAAAGGACCAGGCATTTGTATCAATCTGTGCTCTTGGTGAACTCTTTGCATGTTCCACTATTAATCAGTAAACTTACCACTTTCCATATGTAAGAAATTTCTTTGATCAGGTCTGGCTCATATAATGCTCTGTGGGTTACTATTTATACTTAATCCATAATCACTAGGGCTTTCTTACTCTTGAAACAGGACTAGATACCATTCTGCCCTTTTGTTCTCTACAAATTGGCAAAATGCACCAAGTGTTGATCCTTTGGTTGGAAAGTTAAGTTTCTGGCTTACAGATCTACTCTCTGACTTCACTCAGTCTCCTTATGAACCAGATTACAATTAGATACATTAAATATAACTAGACTACAAGTGTATGGTAGGAGCAAAGATACTGATCCTTACACTTAAGGAATATTTCTTTTTGGTTTCCTCCTCATTAGCTTTAATACCTGATGGGTCTAAGGGCAGCAGAATAGAAAAAGAACGTTTTGTGAGCTTGCAGTAAGCTTGTTTAACCCTAACAAGATTCTTCAGCGCGACCCATATTAACACTGCAGTTATGACAAACGGTGACAACTCAGCAGCTCTAACTCCACATCACCAGCCTGCAAAGCTCCCAGCCACCAACACCCAGCACTCCAGCCAGCCCCGGGCAGGCAGAATGACCTTGAAGGAGATGACTTTTTGCTGGTGCGCCGTCTCGTTTTGGTGCTTTGCTCGCCCGCGGTTTGCCGTCGCCTGGCTGCTCCAGGGGCTCTCTGCGCTCCCCCGAGCCCGTCCGCAGGTCGGGGTGCTGCCTGCCCTCCGCCCCGTCCCTGCCCTTGTAGCTCGCTGCCTTCCTGTCCGCCGATCTGTCCGTCCTCGCGTCCACGGCGGCGAGCTTGGGCAGCAGCACCGGCCGCACCTCCAGCTGCGCCTTGGACTGCGCCGTGGGCGACTTGATGGCTGGAGGGGGCACAGGAGGAGGGGGCAGGTCTGTGGGGATGAAACAGAAGCCTGATTATCATGGCATCGCACACTGGTGGAATTAAGAAATAATATTTGACTTGAACTGAAGAAACAGATGCTCTTGTTTACTTTCCGCCCTCCTTCTGCCCTCCTCTCTCCACCCCATAAAGCATTATGTTACTGTTGAAACTGCTGATGGGTATTTTTCCAAAAGCTTGAGCTTTAAAAACACAAAGGATGACCTCTCCCTGCCTTTTCAAATCACAATATTTTCTTAAAAATTATTACCAAAGACTGCAATAAACTTTAGGCACTTGGATATCAGCGATGGATACCAACAAAGAGTTAAGGATAATAACATATCCTTCCTGGCATTTGTAATTGTTTGCTAAGTCCATTCAAAAATACAGCAGCTTGTGCTGCAATTGCTCAAGGTCTTCAGTGTAGTGAGCATTAAAGCAAACGAGCTGGGATGTAAGAATATGTACCAGATGCATTGCTGACATATGTAAGGATAAACTATATGTTTTATTGCACTCTTCTTTTAAAATAGTAAGTTAAAATAACACTCATATCCCTGATGTCTCTGGGTATGTCATGACATATTAAAACATAAAAAATTAGTCAGTCAATGAAATAATAAGTTCACAGAAAAAAAAAAGAAAATACACACAAAGACTTCTGGATTTGTCTCTTTAAATTAGCACATCTTAAGGGGTTCTAAAATTCTGAACATTTTAAAATACTATCTATAAAGCACACACATTATTTACTTCATTATATTTTTCTGTTCTTGCATTAGGGCATAGAACTAGAATGTGTAAAATGTTCATCAGGATACAACAGTGCTCTGTGGAATATTAATGCAAAGAAAAATATCAAGGAAGTGGCAATACAAAAGCAGTTCACAATAAAGCAATAGACAATTCACATGGATTTAAGAGAACAACAGGTTAACAGAAGTGAGATGAGGCTAATATTCTCAAGTGGAATTGCTAGGAAAAGAAACATCACTATTAAAAATTGAAACTCCAGCATTTTGCAATAGTGTGCTTTCTACTTCCACAAAAATCAGGGAGCAGGTGTGTTTTTCAAACACCATCACTATATATACAGCTAATTCTAAGCCTACTTAATAGAATGTTTCAATTTAAATTTACCTAAATTGGGCCCAAAATAAAGGCAGAATCCTGAGTAAGAAAAAGTAGATATCTAATATATACATATAAGTTCAGATATGGTAGATGCCAGAGATTTTAGAGGGGTTTTCCAGTGACACAAAGCATGAGTGACTTGATCCAGCCCTGTGGAAAGATGGAAGCAATGCAGAATTCAGTGTTTTGTGTAAGCTTACTGGGAACCACTCACCACATTCACCTAGAGACATATTTTGGAATTATCCTTCACCTGCCTTAAACAAGACTGGAAATTTTATCAATTGGCTGGACTGGAATGATGAGGAAGAAAGATGTCAAATGTATGGCTCATAAGGTTGGACAAACTTCAGGGAAATTATATCCTGCTGCAATAACTCTACTGTCTTGGTGAAAAAAACCAAACACAACAAACAAATAAAGCAAACAAACAAAAAATCCTATCAGAGTAGTTTATTTGTTGATTATTAGCAGTTTTGGAGAGCAGCTAAAGGTAAACTATGAACTACTGAGACTTTATTTTGAGTATCTACCAAACACTCACTATTTGCAGGTATCTTTTAAGAAAAAGGACTGTTATTTTCAAAGCCTAAAAATGCAAATGTAAGCCTGGATAAACTAAGTGGCTGAATCTAAATGAAGGGGAGGGTTAGATTGGATGTCAGGAAAAGATTCATCACCCAGAGAGTGGCTGGGCACTGGAAGAGGACCACAGGGAAGCACTCACAGCACCAAGCCTTACAGCACACTTGGCAAGAAAGCACAGAATCATTTGTGCTGCATTCCTTCGTTATCTGCAACTGTTAAATGGTTTAGAGAGGTAACCTCTGTTCAGTACACAGCCTCAGCAGTGAAAGTCTGTAATTCCAGCCATCAGCATAGCATGCAGACTATCTCTTCTAAAAATGTCTAAAAATGCTCTTTGGTGGCAGGTGAGGTCCAAACTACAGGGCTGCCCAGCCCTGTAGATGCAAATTTGAATTTCTGGATCACGAAGATCTACAGCCATGTGATGTTAAGAGTCAATACTTGCTATACAAAATGTTGTTCTGAAGAAGTATATAACCTCTTGCAAATCAGCAATCATGAGCAATCATGTGAAAATTCATGTGAAGTCTGCCTAGGACCTCAGAGTTGTGTGTAATATGTACCTTGAAAGCCCAGTGCATAACACCATGTCAATCCAGACTAAAGCTTATTGAGCAAAAGAAGTATTCTTGTGCTGAAGAAGGACCCCACCCCTCACAAAACACTGTTAGTAATTACAGAACTTGGATTAAAAAATAAGACAAACTCCTAATTAGCCTGTAGAGATTCCAACAATTCTTTCCTTCCCGAGCAAAACTTTCTTCTCACAGTATGTCTTCCCTCAGAAGAGGACACACTGACTCAAAAGTGGATAAAAATACTCAAAACTCAGAAGTGTGGACTTCTGGAATCAGTTCTTTTATTTTAACACACTCTGATCATATTTGTCCTTATCTCAACTCTTTGGGGTGCATGTTTGGCACCAAAAAGGACTGTCATGGAGATGAAATTCCTCTCAGCCACTCACTTAACCTTACACTTATCTCACCCCAGTGGAATGGGGAGGACAATTAAAGTAAAATGTTGAGCTAAGAACAGTTTAATAATTGAAAAGTAAAATAATACAATAATGGTAGACAATAGCAAGAATGATAACAATGAGGGGAAAAAAAAGTGATGCACAATGCAATTGCTCACCACCCACTGGTCCCCCAGTTTGGTCACCACCCACTGACCAATCAATGCCAGACACCCTTCCTGAACCCTTCTGGGTAAATCCCTAGTTTATATACTGGACACAACATTCCACGGTGTGGAACATCTCTTGGGTCACTTCGGGTCACCTGTCCCAGCTATGCTCCCTCCCAGTTTCTTCTGTGCACCTACTCACTTGGCAGAGCATAAGACAAGAAAAAAAAAAAAAGTCTTTGACCTAGGATAAACACGACTTAGTAAAGAAAGATCATCAACACCATTCTTATTCTGATCCGAAACAAAGTCCTGTAACAGCTGCTGAGAAGAAATTAACTCTATTCCAGCTGAAACCAGGACAATGCATTATCTTGTGTCTCACATGCTCCACTCATTTTCTCTTCAATAAAGCACTGAATAGCCCTTCTCTTGAACCTGCTGATGTAAAGGGAGTGTAGATATCCAACATCAGCCTTTTCAGCCTCCCTTGGAGCCAGTGTCCAGTAGTTCAACCAGGCTGAACGAATACTGAAGGGAAGAAACATTCCTGTAGCCTGTTAAATAAAGCTTGGAACAAACTACTTTGTTCAAGAATCCTATACAGCTACACAGGACAAGGAACAAAGTGGTGTTGAATCTTGACTATGGAAAGGGGAAGATGCACTGATATAAAATGTTTCATAAACTGGCAGCAGCTCTATGGTACAGTAATAACTAAAGAAAAGTGATATTCGCTTTCAAGAACATTTTTGCAACCTGCAGGGAAACTATAAAAATCTTCATTATAACACAGTACTTCTGACTGAGAAGAATCCTTAACAGAAGGGGAAAAAAAAACCCTTTCAGAGGTCACTGCTATTACACCCCTGTGGTATTTTTTTAACAGCTCTGATCACATAGAAAATCCAGATTCAATCTGCCTCCTCGAGTACAAACTGATACACTTCTTATTAAAAGCAAAATGGAAGCTTCCATTGTATGGAATAAAAAATAAATCACAAAGCAACATCAAACCAATAGAAAAAACTCAGAAGTACTTGTTAAAGGTCAGCTATGTTCACATGTTTCATTCATGTCTATGTATTACTGTTATCCTGCTTCTCATGTAACTCAAACAATTAATGGATGCCATTTCATAGCTCAGCCTACAGGAGAAACCTTCCCTAGGAGTCTTTTGAAAGGAGAGATGATAATTTTCTAAATGAGAACATGCACAGGAACCATGGCATAAGCTAAACAGCATTGAGGAAAAACAATCTGCTAAATTAGTTTAACACTAAAGTGGAGAAACCACAAATAAGGACAACAAGATGAATTTTAAGTAGTGAACCATGAGAGAATTAGGCTTCATTAGGCAACTCTCTCTTTTAAACTCGATCAAGCTGCAGATTTCTTCAGTCATACCCTGAAGAAAACAGCAGTTATAGATTTGATGCAATACTGAAGAAGACCCCTGGGAGTGTTCAAGGCAAGGCTGGATGGGGCTCTGAGCAACCTGGTCTAAGGTGTCCCTGGCCATGGCAGGGGGGTTAGAACCAGATAACCTTTGAGATTCCTTCCAACCTAGACCATTCTATAATTCTGTAAGATACAAAGTGAATTTTTAGTCTATTTTACGTTCATGCTGGTAGGCAAAAGTCAAGATTAGTTCTGACTTGAAAAAACCTTAGACAGCATTTAAGATTTCCAGACACATCATAATCTGAGCTATTATTCATGTAGTGAGGTTGTTTTCATGCTTTGTCTCTCAAGAAACATGGCTCACACTGTACACAATAATTGAGTGAACAAATTAATACAGCAAAACCCAATGTGATGTATAAAAGCTGTGGCCTGTTGCCTTTTTTTGTACATTTGCATAATTATCAAAACAATTTTCACTCCACAAAACCACCCTCAAGTAAAAAATTCTGTATTTAAAAAATGGACTCAGAAATAAGGACTGAGAAGAGGACAAGAATATGAAAATTATTATAATTCAATAACAAGCTGATTTTTAGCAGAGTAAGAAATGCATTCCTACTTATTTTGTACCTTGCTAAAATTTCCTTCATGCAGAGTAGATTGTCTGTACTGCACAAGCAGAGGGAGACAAAAGTACAAATGGTGTTGGCATGCATAAAGGCTTAACATTTCCAAGCAAAAATTCAAGGAATATTTGGCCCATGTTCAATTGCCTTTTGTGAGAAATTCAGCTGCCCAGACATCATGTCATTGCTAACACAGCTAAATAACTCAGTTACAGTCTCAGCCAGTTTGTTGCAAAACTGTTAAGTATTTTTTCCTCAGTCAGAGATATAAAGAAGAATCAGGATTTAAAATCTCATGTGAAAGGCATAATTTCTATTGAAAGACCCACTGAATCAGAACAATGGCAAAGTACTGTTATCCTTTTTATCTAAATGCTTACAATTCCAGGGTTTGTAACAACTGATAAATGAATACAAGACAGTTCAGAGGGGAGTCTGTCATATATATTTTTAGAAAAGACAAACATATTCTTTTAAAGTCTGTTTTTTTAATTAAATATCTAAGTAGGTCAGTCAAGGTTGAGAAGGAGGGTACATCTGCTACTTGGTTCTTGTAATGCATTCTTAGTAAACTGTCCTAAAAAGCTAAATGAAGAGCAATTAAAAATTCATACATTTTAATCCTTACCACCTTCTGAGCAGAGATTTTTAGCAACAAATATGAAGAACATTTCAGTGCCTGGATGACTATCAAGGAAAAAAAAAAAAATGAGCTGAAATCCCATCCCACGTAAAGCGGCAACTGACTTGAACTAATGCTCACAGAAAATACAAAATTGTTACTACTTGGACATTGCACAGTACATCAGCGAGCGCTCTTATTTAAAAATAGGTAGTAGAGGCCTTTTATTGATACATTAGTAACAATCACACCTTCAGAAAGATAACCTCTTTCATAGGTTTGTCTGTATGATGAAAATAAAAAAGAGATTTAAAGATTTACATATATTGCTCTTGATAATACTCTTGGCATTTTCAACTGTTCATGAAAATCTTTAATTTATTTATATAACCTTCCTGTCAACTAATCATTTAAATTCTTCATTACACTTGTATTTCATAGAAGTATTAGCAAGTATTAATTCAGGTAATTTGGGAACAGTAAAAAATTCTTTATGCAATCCTTCAAAATTCTATTTTAGAGGCTGAGAAAGTAATGAAGGAATGTATTTTTTCTCTTTTTAGTATTTATTGAATGCTTCTGATTTGTATTCCCCAATACTACAAACACATATATATTCACTTGTTATGAGGAAAAAAAGCAATTCTGTATCAGGCACTCCTTTATAAAAAAAATATAAATATTAGTCATCAAGCCAGTATAAAAACCTAAGTATATCTCTGAAAGGTCAATTGTGCTTAAATGTTTCATTCATGCATCCATATCACTTTTCTCCACCTAAGGAAAACAATTACTATATGTTACTTTATAGCTAATTCTAAAGGGTCATAATATATTGAAGTGAATGGTTAGAATCTACAGTAAGGTTCCAAATATACTTATGCAAATAGACTAAGGGGAAGAAATAATAATTAAAAAAATATCAAAACCAAACAAGTCCTTCAACCTTTGAACTGGATTTTATTCGATCTGCAGGAAATAAAGCCATAATTTGCTATTCCCTGAATGACCACATTGTATTGCACTATAAAAAGGTTAGTGGAAATTCTTACCTAATTAGAAAATACGCTGAAGTAAGCAGGCGCTACATAACACAAAACAAATATTGATCATGATTGTCAAATCTATACTGCAATATCTAATGACAACAGCTCTATGATTTAACTCTGTATAACTACTTTCACAAAAAAAACTGTCATCAAATACAGGCCCATCTCTTATTTATCCCTGTGTTAGAAGCAAATAGCCACATAAAACACCCTTATTTATTTATTTCTGATGTCCTAGCTTAGCTATTGTGTTTGTATTGAGGCTTGATGCTTTGCCAATTATTCAGTTAAGAGCATTCTCTTCAAGAGAATAAAAGCTGTTAAAATATCAGTAAAAAATCCTGTGAAACAGCATTACAAGAGTCTCATAAATGTAATGTTTCTGGTACAGTTTTGGGATTTACACCTTGTGTTGTCCTTTCACAGAAGCAAACATGCACAAAAGCACTGTAATAACCTCTTGAAATCAGATAATATTCCAACAGCTCAGTTTCGCTGACAGAAGGGGCCTGGGCACAAGCCAAGAGGCCCAGGTGCACTGTGTCATGCCAGCATTTAAGGCAGCCTAATATCAGATAGATGCTACTGAGAGAAAATACTCCGAATAAAGTACAGATAATAGCACGGACAACCACTCATTGCTAAATTACTTTTGCTCATCGTGCTTTGAGCTTTGTATTAAATTTTTTCGTCAAGTGGCAGGAATCACAGGGAGAAGTGGTTCAAAACTCCCTTCTTGTAACCCTGGATAAGGATCTATAATATTAGCCTTTCATATGATAATGGCAAATGATGCCCCTCTTTGAAAAATTTCAGGCTGGTAATGAAAGTCCTAATCAGATTGTTGTTGCAGAGAAGCAGGAGGTGGGGAGCTCTGCCCTTCTTTCCTTTTCCCTTCCCTCCCCTCCCCTTCCCCCACATCTCCCTCCTGTTAGCAAATTCAGCAAACTTGACAAGATGGGTTAAGTCTTGGGGAATTTATCTTACATGAATTTCCAACAAAGCCCACGGATTGTTTTATACAACTGGAAGGCAGTGCTTTAATAAAAGCTGCACCACCTGAGGCATTTTCATTAAAGGCTCTCTCTAGACAACATCACAATGTTTGCATTATCATCCTACACCCCCAAGAGAATACAAGCACTACCTTTTCAGCAGGAGTTGATATTGTGTGTGAAGGCACGAGAGAAGATGATTAGATTTTGCTTTCACTCACAAAGTAACTGCTCCCAACAATGCGGCGGTCAGGATTACAATTCACTGAATTTGTGTTGCCCACCATTTGAACAGTAAATTGGTTTTTTTTCAGGAAAAGACACATTCTGAAGGTTTTAATAGTCAGTCACGTGAACGAAGATTTTAATCCTAACCACGCATTATTCTCAATGACTGTACGATTTAAGCTATCTGGGCTCTTAACTAATGACGGTAATTAGCCGATTAGGACACTATAGAAAACAGGTGCAAGGCTCTGGAGTGGCAACATCAATGTACAGTATTAAGGATCTCTGGCATTTAAAATGATTAAACTGTTCAGTGTGTTTAGCAACAGGAAACACAAATCACCGAATTCTGAAACACAGCGTTATCTCTGTGGAAAAATTTCACGCACACACACTGAATGCATATTTAGAAGGGTTCACTGAGGCTTTCACCCGTTTCAGTGGACTCACCATCTGTGTAGACTTCTCTGCGCAGATGTCCTGGCTGGTGTTTTTGCTTTTTGGCAGGTCGGACCTTCTGTATTACAACAGCACTCATGTTGCTGTCGGTAGATACAGGGCTGGTGGGTCTGGGACAATGTGATGCATGAAAATGTCTACGGCCTGCAAATGGTTATTGAACAATAGCAATTATTCTTCTTACCTAAAATAAGACCTTTCATACATTTTTCTTTTCATATCAGAATGCTCTAGCTGTACAAAACCTAAAAATATACTGTTGGAACACCAGTAAATCTCATCCAGTTTTCGAATGAGCTGTAACTAAATCGAAGCATTTGCTATGCTATCATTAGGCAGGCTGGCTTGGTTGCACAGAAATTATCCAGCTGCTTGGTAGCTCCTGCCCCAGGAGCATGAAATCCATCAGCAGGCAAGCACAAGCAGGATTCCCATCCAGCCAGTTTCTGGAAAGAGCACGTTTCCCTTTCAGGTTCCCCCTCCCCTAGCTTGGGCTCCACAGGGTCATCCCTGCCATAAGCAGAGCAAGTGACCAGCAGGACTTGGGTACAGAAGTCCCCTCTGCCACTTTGAGTGAATTTTCAGGAATGCATTGAGGCTGGATGACTGGCATTAATCACAGATTATTCGTAGGTAAGAAGTGACATGTTTTTAGGACATGCAGTCAGGCACACATAATACCAATATATATAAATCATTGCATAAAATGAACATATCTGTTGCAAAAATATTAGCAACAGGATGTAAAAGACATTTTCTAAATATGTAAGTCTCTACACATATTTATAGGAATTTATTTGTACAAAATGGATAAAATCCTGGCCCCATGGGTATGAATGGGAGTTTTGCCACCTACTTCAATCGGTCAGGATTTCATCCAGAATTACTAAATTACCTCCCCTCTCACTCTTCATGATGAACAGCTGTGTTGAAATGAAACAAAGGACTGTTAACTGGGAGAGGATATCTGAAGTGGGAGGAAGGTTGAAAATCTGTGGAGTCAGGGTGGACACAGTTGTGACAGAGTACCTCTTCCGCAGGTCTGGCAGTTTAACAGGATTGATTGTCAAAACATTCACAGAACTGCCTGAAACCTGCATTCCAGCCTGCTGTATTCTTAGTTTTTAGATGAAGTTTGGCCTAGTAAGGTTACTGATTATCTGTATATATCCAGTGCTACTAGTATCCAGTATGTTGCAAAAAATGAAATATTTCAAATATCATGTTTCAAATGTTCAATGGTGTTTCATGAGAAAGGAAAAGTGAATACACAAACATATGCATAAGGCCCTGCTGCATATGCATAATCTATAATTTAAAATTCAACTCGTAACAGCTATCAAAATATGAAACCAACACAAAGGCAATTCATCCCAATAACAAAACAGTAAAAGCCTGAACAAAATTCCTCAACAAAAACCCAAATCCAAATCCAGGGAAAATATGAATCTAAATGTTTACTATTTATTTGGACATTTCAAAAGAGAAGGATTAAATCTTCTTGTGACTGAAACACTCTTCAGAGTAACTGAAAACACTGCGAGCCTTACACTGGGAAAAGACAGACTTCTAGAATCCTTTTTTTCACCCTCTCATTCAGTTCTGAGTGTAAATCCACCAGCAGAGTTGGTGTTTGACTGTGATCAGTGAGACCAAAGAAATAGGAACTACTTATGAAAAACACTGTAGAGCAGCAATTTATTTTAACTATTTCACCAAAACTCCTTTTCTGCCTCTTCCTGACTTCTAAACATCCCAAGAACAGGAGTTCAGAAAGCGCCTGTGGACAGGTTCATTTCACAGTGGCCACTTTTCTGGTTCTCCCATGGAGCAGAGGACAACTCACCTCCTGCTGCCTCGTGCATTTGCCGTCTGGCCACTTTGAGCCCGGCGTACTCCGCGGCTGCCGCGACGGCCTGTGCAAAATCGGCGTCGGTGAAGAAGGATCCGTCGGAGGAGCTGACGCTGGAGCGCCCGCTGGAGATGTTGTCTTCTTCAGAGGCCGAGCCCCAGCCATTGATCATGGACCCTGTCACGGAGCTCTCCAAATCCCCAACGCTGGAGGCAGGGGTCTGCTCCAGGCCACGCAAAAGGAGCCTCCTGTTCTGCATCTTGGCAACCTCTATATCTGCCTCGTCCTCCTCCTCTTCTGGGGCGTCAGTATCCATGTCAGAGACCAAGGGGCCTGAGATGTAGCCATAGGTATGTGGTGGGGAGATGGGCCTTGGAGGGGGTGGAGGACTCACAGGTTGACGTCTGCATAAAAACACAAGGGTGAGAAGAATTGAAATCACATAACGAAGTCAGAAGAAAGAGCAGATTGATAAAAATATTTTTTTTTTATTTCCCAGCAAGCTTGGCCAGCCTTTTTAAATTAACATAGTTTATATCTGAAACGCTCAGGTTTGTTTTTTTAATTTACACTTTTGCTGTAAATCAGAACTGACAGCTATGTAGCTTGAAATCTATCACAAAGAAGTCTGATTTTTTAATACAGTTCCTTTATCACTGACTTTAATGATAAAGCTGATAATTTTCCCTAAATAACACATGTAGAGCTAAGCAAAGAACTGGTTACAGATCATGTGGCTATTAAAAAAATTATTTGTGCACCCTTGAGAGTATAAGCAGAAGAAATAACTGTAAACATATAGCTTGAAACTATCTATGCCAACAGATGCATCTATCCAAATAGACTGCTCCATTAACATTATCTTCCCTCCACCCACCTTGGTGATTCAGAAAGATATGAAAAGAGAGACTGAAATTTCATTATTTTTTAAATTCATCTAGGTGATGAAACAAAAGAATTTTCCACCATACTGTCAGTTCTAAGCCTTAGGGGTACCAACATGCATACAGACGTATAGGTTAACTAATTTTGATCTTAATTTGTCAGTCATGGTATCTCCAGCTAAAGGAAACAAAGTATAAGATATCAGATCAATGTTCAAGATTAGTTAATACTTCACTCACAGGTTGGTATCAACATTGTCAACTGTTCTTCATGGGGCCACAGACATGCTCTTTAATTGCCATTTGTTAGCCAAGAAAACACACTTTCTGCAGTAATGGTTCTCCTATTCTCTGTTGGATGTGCTCACCAGGAATTTCTACTGCAGTCTTCTTTGAAAAAAAATTTCCAAGTAATTTTCCTATGTCAACTTTGCCCTCTTATTATCTCTTTGAGAAAAAGTGACTCTCATGGTTAAATCTACTCTCTTGTGTGGGTGATATGCAATTTTGGTTTTTTTCTTTTGTTTTGTTTTGTTTTGTTTTTTTTTTAATTTTAATAAATGGGGACATATATTGACTTTGGAAAGAAATGTAAGCAAGGAAAGACCTAATACTTTTATAGAAAGAGCAAATTGGATCCACCCTGGACTACATCATTATTGTTTTTCACTTGCTGCATTAAGTACTGAACAGAATTAAAAATAGGGATAAATATTCAATACTCATTTTATAACAGCACCCCCAAATCCCAGAAGCTGTTGCTGCCTGTAATCTGTACCTGCTTTGACTAGAGACCTTGCCCAATAAAGTCTTATGGTCTTAATTTAAAGCTCTTGTGACAAATGTCCTTGTGATGTATTTGTCTATTCTCTAGGTTTTGGTATTAGAAGACAGGCAAATGGTTACAAAATATGTTAGGGTTCTTGAAAATGTAGTTTAACTGCCAACCTTTAGGGATGGGCTAATTGAGAACAGCTGGTTCATGGCCATACAAAATTAGCAATACTTTATCTCATGCAGGTTCTCACTTTCACAATGACATTGTCTCCTGTCTCAGCTCTGGGTTCAACATGATACCACCTGCTATCCCACTAAATCTTTAGTTTTTTTTTTCTCTGCTTTTTGACTCTTCCAGACCACAGGTTTGTATTTCAGTTTGCTGTAATTCCAGCAAGCTCACCAGACAGAGAAATATTACAGTACACCCTCACCATCAGATTCCTATTCCAGATGCCTGGTTCTGACTAGCAAACGAAATAATACCCAGCAGAACTATGAGTAAAGCTAATAAAAGGTGTGACAAACAGCATTTCAGGCATTATTTTCTCTACACATCATTTACCATTTCACTATACACTGTTTACAAAACACCCGAAATCAGCGTGGAAGGGCACCACTTGGAATGTATTCTTAGTTTGAAAGTATTGCCACACCACATTTGAAACAGGACCCCACCCTTCCAGAACGGGTTACAGCTGCTGAGCACAGGACACAATTCCTCAGCAGCAGCCCTGGGTCATATTAACACCAGCAGATGGAACAGGTAGTCAGCCAAGCCTTACAAATCAAATAAATAGGATTATATGACTACTTTTAGACTGATGAGATGGATGCGGCAAAAAGAAAAGAAACAACGTTTGTAAAAGTAAGATGGAAAAGACAAAATTAGTCACTAACAAATTCTAAGATTTTCAGCAAAGCTAGACTAAGCCATTGTAGGAAGGATAAAATAAATATACGTTTTATTTTTTCAGTCCAGAAAAAGAGTACGTTGTATGCCCTGGGAGCTTAAATTGGAGCATCATTCCAGCTCCCTCTGCCATTACATTTTGATGGCATTGATGGTGACCAGCCAGGAGTCTTTGTGTTGA
Source organism: Chloebia gouldiae (assembly GCA_003676055.1). Lineage (NCBI taxonomy): Eukaryota > Metazoa > Chordata > Aves > Passeriformes > Passeridae > Chloebia > Chloebia gouldiae. Next base: position 7,196,116 of record QUSF01000016.1, read on the forward strand.
GCAAACTTTCTACTTTCTAGACAGCTGCTGGCTGGTTATGCACGTTTGTGTACATCTGCTTCTGTGTCTACTCCATTCTGTATGTCAGGACACATGTCCCAATCTCCAGAAAATCCCAAAGATTCTGGAAAGTCACTCATATCTGTTGGTGACTTTAGCTTTTCCCCTTTTCATTTGTGTCCACTTAGTTTTACCTGTCAAATAACCCAGAAAATTTAAGTGATTAAAATGAACACTTCTGTGGACCAACCTACCAATGGAAATTACAAGAAATTAGCCATCCAATAATGAAAAGAGTGATTTTAAAGACTCAGGAAGATAAGGAACAGGAAAGGAAAGAAGAAGAAAGGAGGAAAAGATACACAGTACATGTGTTACCATAAAGAGTAAAGGAAACAAACCAGATAAAGTAGGGGGGAGGTAAAATAAAAGCAGATATAGACACCTTTAAAAAAAGGCATAACTACTGCCTACTTAAAAAATGGGAACCATAAAAATGACCTAACTTTTAAAAAACAGTCTGGAAAACACATCTATAAATATCCAGTATTATGCTGAAAAACCAAAGCTCTACAGTCTACTTGGAAAAATCATATAAATTTCATTGTAAGAGGTTTGCATTTTGCTAAAAATAGAAATTCTACATAGAATGCTACCGGTAAGTTTATATATTTATAGCAATAAACAATATGTGCAAACCACTAGAGGAAAAAGATAATAAAAGCCCATCATTTGGGATAGAAAAGCTGTGCCTTCTTAACAAAAGCCAAGAGATGTAAGCATCATACATAAAAGGGCACATTCAGAATTCACTGTTTTATGGGAGAGAAGCTGTGAGAGTTTATATGTAAAACAGTTATAAAAGCAACTCAGAGAAGAAACAAAATTTCCCTGTAGCAAATATCTGTCTTTATTAATGTTGGTCATTCCTTTAAATAAGGTTAGATGGAAATGTTAAGAAAATTTTGCAAGCAGTAATTTCCTGTATTAGGATTTATGAGAGGAGCAAAATCTATAGGTTATATAAATTATATATTTATATATATATTCATACATATTGGTGACAAGTTAATTGCACAGTTACTGTGAAATAATGCATGCTATTTTATGGTAATAATGCAGTAAATCTATTGGAAACAATGGAACTGTAATTATATGGTAAGCTGTGCTAACGATACCACTTTAATAACCTGATGACTGTGAATTTAACTTGTGTCAGCATCATACGTACCCTAAAGTGATATACTGCATTTCTTCCCATGGTACAATAATAAAGCAACTTAATTGCTTATTTCTTAGGTTAAAATAGTTCTAGCATCCTGGATTAGAAGTTAAAAAGCAACAGAATAACGGGGAAATTGTTGGCATCACTAAACAGGAATTTTCAGTGGGGCTCGGATGACTCTTGTCACATCTCTCTCGCTACATTTGCATTCACACACCTCCGGTCAGGTTGGTGTTGTGTGTGTCCCAGATCCTCCTGACAGTCCTGTAACATGGGCTGGAGTTCTTCCTGGGGAGAGGGGGTGAGAGTGGCAGTTGACTGATGGCTATAGGAGACAGCGGCTGGAGAGGAAGCTGCTCCTCGCACAGGTGGAGTAGGACCTCGCTCATCTTCTTCCTCTTCCTCTAGCTCATCCTGCTGCAGATACATCCTTGCAGGTGGCACAGGACAAGGAATTTCTTGGTCATAGCTAAAATTAATTTTTTAAGAAAATAAGTACTTAAATTTGTACTGTGTAATTAGCATATCTGATACATGTATTAATAGCCCAGAAACAAACCATTGTTCTCTGTGCTCTTGAGAACAGCTCAGTAAGGATGTGCTGAGTGGATGCACACCACTGTCACTAAGTGCTCTCCAAATTGCCACGCTACAGCTCAATGAGCAGCACCAGAACAGTGCTGGAGGAAGGTCTCACTGCCAGCTTGTAGGGCAAATCACACATCAATTAACTAGTGATTAAAGTGGGAAGTGCACAATGTCTTCCTCTTTCTTACCCTTCATCCACTGAAAGACTGTAATCTTCACTGTTGCTGTGGGGAGGTGGATGTGCTGGAGGGGGTGGGAGAAGATCTGCCCAGTTCATGCCAGCTTGCTTGGGAGCCTTTGGGGTCCGAGCACCCTTCTTGTGCCCTTGACTCCCTGGGAATAAAAAGCAGCACATATTTGTAATGTTTTGAAGTCTCCTCAGCACTAGCTGTGAAAACCAAAACAACTTTAGTCCCTTCCCAGATGCTCTTGCATTCTTTGAGAATTTACTGTTTTGCTCATTTTGGAGCAAATTGGCATTCCTCCTTTTTACACTAGTTTGGTGATTGTAGCTTCTCTGTAGAATTGATCTACATTTTAAGTGGTTGAATTTAACCAGGAACTTTACATAGTGTGGAAAAGACACATGGGATACAAAACTTTAATTTTTTAAATAAACAGCCAAAATGAATAGCATAAATGAATTTTACAAGCAATGTCATTAAGAGTGAGCTTCCTACTTCTGTTAATTACATTAAAGATTATCATCTAAAACAAATGAGCTGTAGACATATTTTCTGAAGTGCCTTTATCCTATTTAATTGCTAGAACCTAAAATACAATACGATACAGATATGATCTATTAAAGTTCTACTGTTGCATTAAGTCACTGAATATAGGTAATTTGTACTTGTCCACTGAAACATTTTAGCCACAATGAAATTACTACTTTTAGTCTAAATGGCAGGTGGAGTTGAAAATAATTGCTGGAAGAACTAAAATAACAGCAAAAATATAAAGATTTATGAAGTATTTCACAAATGTTTTCAACTACTATTACTGGAAAATTACAGCTCATAATAAAGCAATGCAGCTTTAACAGTTCAAACAACTGTGAATAAGACCAATTATTCAGGTAGTCGCAAATTTTAAGTTTGGACGTGGCTCAGATGAGAACTGGCTCAACCATTGTTCCTTGGTATAGATATACATTTTAATCCTTCTTTGCTATTGTTACATCTTTATTATAGTTAGACTCCTTTTACATAGATAAAGTCAATGTGATTTTGAGTATGTTTTAGAATCCTTCACATTACTCTCTTAAACTGAGGCATGATTTTATATTGTCACAGTAAAGTATTATATAAATGATTAAATACACTGCAGTGAGATTTAGGAAGGGTTTTTTTTCACTTCTGCTGTCTCAGATTTTCCACTCTTACTAAGAGTAGTTCTGGTTATTATTGTCCCACATTAGCTTCCAGATACACATGTTTGAGCTATGTAAAATTGTTTTTGTGGTATCTTATTATGTCAAGCAAGACAATAACTATCCCAAGGCAACCTGCATTCTGTATCCTAAGCACCATGATATATACATGGTTCAACACAATTAATTTATTACTTTGGTCACCTTTCTTCATTCCTGATGGAGTCCTTGGCATAGGACTATAAATTGTTAGTTATGAATAACCCTAATAGGTATCACCATGGAGAACACCACCCTCTCATTTTTAATTTGCATGTTTCATGCTGAATTTCAAGTCTTAACATCATTGAACAAAGGCTCAGCACCACATCTTGATCTTTTAGACCTGGGAATGGGCAAAAGGCTGCCTCCCAGAACAACACCTGGGAGACAGCTGGGAGACCTGGGAGCTGTGCTTATGTTCTCCCAGCCACTGAGAATTCAGATCATCCAGAGGCACAGCAGGGCTCATCAACATATTTATGTCTCTGCTGTGCCTTGGTCAGAATCAGTCAAGAGAAAGAAGTCTTGATTGGTTGGAATTAAGGCAAATGTACTATGAAAGAAAACAGCAGAACAGATTGGGAAAAGTCTGCATCTTGATTAGTAGATGTAAAGTTCAGGACACTTGTGACTGTGGCCATAACTCACCCTGAAACTGGTTTGATATAAATAAACACAGCCTAACTACCACACTTAGAATAAAGCCCCAAGCCTATGCTTAGTTTCTGGTTTAGCTCATATACCTCTACCAGAAATCAAACCTGGAAGTGAAAGGTTATACTACAATGATAAAACATAACTTTCTAATTAAACATTTTTGTGGTCCCTAAGTACAGAGTGCACAAAAAGCTGTTTTGTTTCAAGATTTTTACAAAGAATTTTTAGATTGTTTGTACAGGAGATGCTGATGAGAAACAAAATTTAATTATCTACCATCTATATCTAAATTATGTACAAAAATAATTTTATTAATAATTACAAAAACAATCACATATAGTGACTGAAACCTATAAAAATTTTATGTATGCCTGAATGCTTTTTTACTCAATGAAATACATGGGCTTAATTTACAAAATAAAAAACTTCTTAAAGCAGAGTTCTGTTGGGTATCACTCATCTGCTGTGTATCTTGACCTGGTTCATTAATTGGGTAAGTAGACCCAAGATATGAGAAAAAAAGTCACTAAAGTGCAAGGAAGGTAACACATAAATTAAAATGCTCTTTTTTTTTTTTTGGTGGCAGTTAGAAAGAAATTGCTATGACTTGCCCATCTGGAAAACACAACATTACCCAGTACATCATCAGCATTAGGAAATCCAACTGCTATTCGAGTTCATGACTTCCAGAATTTCAGAAAATCAGTTACTTAACTAACATTTAGATGACACTAAGCAATCCTGAGGATGCAACAGAAATGCAGGCACCTGCTGGGACAGTTTTTGTGCTGTTCAACATCGACTATCCAAGGATTCCATCCCATCACTCCTTCTGTAAGCCCAGTAAATATTGCTAACCATGGGTACAGCATGCAGACCCCATAAAGCCTAAGGAAAGCACTGCAGGTACTCACCAGATGTACTACTGCCTCTGTCTGAACTGTTGTAGGATCCACCTGTATTCTGGTCATATGACTGGTTGTAGGGAATAGTTGGAGCAATGTTGTCATTTACTCGGTAATCTGCAAGTTAATGGTATGGTTAATGCTGTCCTTCAGGAACACATCTACTTTTATATACTTGTTTTGTAACACAAAGTAAGATCTCCTTTAAGTAGTGAACTAGAAACAAATTCATTTTGTGAAGGAAAAATCATCCTGCAATCATGTTTTATTTTTATCTTGCCTCTTATTGTAGGCTTAGGGGAAATGATGGGAATTTAGTAGCTGCACAGCTAAAATGCAGTAAAATGGAATTCTGTGCACAGGGCTTTCAGCCTCTGCAAAGCCTCTGCAACCATCAAGGAATCTATCTATCTGGTTATCTATCTTCACCTGTGTGAGCCTTTTGCATACAAATACTGTCACCTTGATTGATTTGCCATGGTCTCTGCCTAATTTATGCATGCAGGGCAACCAATGGACTGCAGTAACTACTTTTGGTATTTCAGAGGTGACACACCCACATAGAAGTCAGCTCTGTACGACAAGGGCTGAATGATCTGCTAAAGCAACAATGCTTTTCCAACTGAATTTGGCTTACAACAGAAGTCTTTGTTTCAGGTCTGCTGGCTCCAAGAATACTTTTATTTACACTGGATCATGCAGGTTCTACAGGCAGGGTCTTTTCTGTGAATAGCTGTAACCATAACTTTGCTCTCCAGTTCCAAAGCACTTGGTATACAACACTTATTACTTTTAAATCTAGATCTGGCAACCAGATCTTTAAAACTTCATCAGAAGTAAAATATTCATCTGGCAGAACAATACCCTTGTGCTAAAAAGCAATTACAATTTACAGAGAACAGAAAGGAGGTAGGTTACTCTTCATACAGCAAATAAAACTGCGTCATAAACAGAACCACTGGACATAAAGTAGTGACGATGAAGCACAGCACGTAACTCATCAAAATAGTTACTTCCCATCACAAAAGCTATAGGTATAATCAGCAGCAAGATGGCTTTGACTTAGGAAATGAGAAAACCAAGATCAGAATATCGACTCATAAAATAGCAAATCAAAACAAAAATAAACAAACCTAAGAATTCAGTTCCCATCTGCTGCAGAAATGTTTGTGATAATGTAAGCATGGGAAAAAGAGCAAAATGATAAATTTCACACTGGAGCGTATTCTGTAATAGTTTCTCAGCCTAGTTGCATTCCACAGACCACGCTGAAGCCCTACATACCGCATATGTTTACACAGAGGATAAACAGTAAATCAGCACTCTGAAATATGTATATATGACTGTCAGCAGACAATGCTTTAAGGGGGCCTTTCCACACTACAGTATGCTAGAGAATATGCAGCTGTAATATACACAGTTTGAAAGATGTAGTATCTTCCAGCACATAAAAACCAAACATGTTTTAATTCCCAAAGAGGTACGTAATACACAGTTCATGAAAGAGAACAATTACAAAAAGTACAGCTTTCACCCTCTAGTAAGGAGCCAAAACCCTTGAATTTTCTTTTGGCATGTTTATGTCAAGGGAAGGTGTGACATTTTATACTGCCCTTTGAACTCCTCTGTGAGTAGATAGGTCCAGTAGAGAAATCAATATTCCTGTAATGAAATGTCTCTTTTTACTGGATCACTTATCACTATATGATCACTTGAGTTACAACAATCCATGCAAAAAGTTCCAAGTTAGAATGGGTCCAACTCCTAGGGATACTGTTTTGCAAATAAGGTTATTAAAAGAGGTTGCATGGTAGCCTGGAGGACCAGAAAGAAGAAATCACATACCTATTTCTTCCAGCTCCCACACAGATTATTAAAGAAACATGCCTTCAAGGCCTCAAAAGCACATTCTGATGTTTCCCGTTAGCACTGAAATCAATTTATTTTTAGCTTCTGGATCCACAGACTTCAGTCAGGGTAACACAGGAATTTAGTTTCCAAAATTGTCTGCGGTAGCATTGCCTCTCAATATCAGAATTGAAGGCTTGCGAGAAACAGGTCTAAAATGAATTGGATCACTCCATTTGTCCCCCCAGTGTACAACACAATACAATTTTACAGAGTTTGATATGCAAAATTTCATTCATTTACATGAGCATGTAGATTTAATGAGTCTCCATCCACGACTGGGAAGAGTGGGTTGACCTATTTAAAATTTAAGGTAGAGTATAATGTGACTACCATGCATCTGGCTTATGAATAAAATATCTGGCCTCTGTCCTAACCAATCCCTTAACTACTGTTAAATTTAAATTAATCTCATATCCATAGGAAATGTAGTTTATTTAACTCTTTACTAAAGATACAGCTTTTTCTTTTTCACAATAAATTCAGTATCAGAAAGGTTATTGCAGTGCTAATTAACTTTCTGACACTGCAAATGGCATATTTCTGAATCTAAAGAGGCAGAAGTCTAAAAGCACTGCAGAAGCCTGTAATTGCTGAACCTGAAAGCTTTAGACTCCCAGAACCAGAAGGTCAAAACTCCTCTGATGCCTAAAGAGGAGAAACAAGCTAAAAGCTCTTCACCTTTGTTTAATTTGTTTTGCTCCATAATGTTGTACTGTATGGGTGGAACCTCTTGCTTTTGCTGAACAGAGGGTTTCCAGTGTTTCTCATTCGAGTCCCCGCTGCCATTGTTAACATTATTGCTGATATTGGACTGGATGAGCTGAGTGGTGGCATAAGGAGTGGGCTGCCCAGGCTGGCTGACAAATCTTCCATCCTTTAGATTTGGACTATTGAAGGTTTTCATCTCATTGATTTTGTTGCTGAGGTCCACGTCCCCATATACAGTTGACTCAGGCAACATCAGGTTTGTCTGCTTGTTGTCCAGCTGATTGTTGTAATTTGCTATACAATCGGCTAACCACAGAGGAGAGAAAAGAGAAAAGGTCATTCTGTTCGCTCACACCAGACTCCATGAAACCCCCTCTAACATTTCCTCACTGCACAACTACATGGCTTGAATCCATGTAGCAGACAGACTGAGACAGAGATACTGCCATTAACTATATAATTTACAGAATATTATTTACTTTATACACTACTGCTCCAAAAGTAGGGTTCACTGTTCTGTTTCACTGTAAATTCAGACCTGCTGAATTACATCTCCAATGACTTACCTTGCTGGGCTTTTCCACAGTAGCCATAAAAGCATTCATGGGTTTAGACATTATTCTCATAGCAGTATATATATTCAATTAGTAACTGTGATTAAAATCACTTGCATTGTAAGGGAAATTCAACCAAAACCAGCAGGAGTAACTAAATAAGAACTTCAACTCATGTCACCTCAACAGTATCTAGACACGCTTGTATTTGTGGTAAGAAATAGACATACAACATGTTTTCATAAAATAGACTTAGAAATGATTACATATAAGAGAATTAAAGAAAAACAGTACAAGGCAAAAGGTAACTCAGTACCCAGTAGCAAGTCTTTATTTGATCATCATTTGCTCGTACAATCTTGTATTTTAATTTGAAACAAAAAAGGCAGAAAAGCAATCTGGAATTTTTGCTGATTTTCAGGTGCTTTGGATATTGCAAAATAATTAATAGCACAGTAATACATTGTCCTGTATGCTAAAGATATATCGTATAGACGGCATGAATTAATTCTTCTGACATTTACTGCATCCTGAGACCACCACTTATTGCAGACAGTAAATTGACATGTGCTGATGCTCTGGCCACTGCATGAAACAGTGTCCCTGCCTTGCCATGTTCTCTTGCCACTGCGTGACACGAAGCCCACATATTTTTTTCTCTCCACATCCAGTCCACTGGGAGAATACTGAATGAAGTAAAGTAGTCTGCAGGTCAGCAGTTAGAAGGCTTAGTGGAACTAGAATTCAATGATCCTTAAGCAAAAATTCTCATTTTCCAGTTGATTAATGCATCAGTAATTACATAACACTCACCAGGAATATATTTTTCTTCTTTCGAAAGAAGTGGTATTTATGCTAATGAATTTGATTCAGAACCCGAAGTCCATTACCTGTGTCCACAATGAATTTACTGGAGAGGATGGCAAGTGAAACTACATACAGAATTCAAGATTTTGCCATTACTTTTAACAAAATAACTAGCAAACATAGAGGATTTTCAATTCCAAAAAACATTCCCTAACACATACATATTTTTAAAGATATATTACCCAAGAAAGGGGAATAAAATAATGCTTGTGTAAGAAAATCACCGATCCACATTTTCAGTGACTAAGGAACAGTATCAGAACATGCCACATAGAACTTATTACTGCACATTTCATGCCCCCAGCCTGTGGGTTTTTTGGAAGGCTTTACTGTTTGATATATTTTTCCTTCTTATGTGAAGGTGTTTTTTACTGCCTCTTTTATTTATTGCTTCACAGTCTTCAACTTCTTGATTTCTAGAATTTAAATGTTTTCATTTCTCTCACCTATTGCATACTGGTCTTTCCTCCTTTCCCAGTCTATTGTATTACACTGGGCAATAATATATACAGTATATTCTTCACTCCTGATACCTCAGGCTTTGCTACAATATCCTTGCAGAGACATTTAGAACATATGTTTTTACCTCCTTTCATTTGCAGCTACATCTGATTTGTGTGTGAGGCAATATAATCAACACAGTATATGCAGTAGGTACATTTTTTACATAGACACATTAGCACTCCTCATAACAAGTACTTAAAACTGGTTTACCTATATATAACAGAAGATTTATCTAGTTAGATTTTTTATGGCATCTACTTTTGGAACAATCGGTTCCCGTTCTGTAGACTTGGAAGACAGTGCTATACTGAAAAAAAGCAATTAAAAAGGCAGCTACTTAGCATATTCACAACTACTGAGGGGATATCCATCACTGTTGTTTCAGGGCATAAACCAGCCCATGATGACAGAATTAAGAAAATTTGGCAGAATTTCCAGGAAAGAAGAGACCACTCTGAGCACATTGTCTGACCCACAAGCTCCGAAGTTCTATTTGAAAGGAAGGAAACACTTTGTGACAAAACCAAGCTTAATATAAAAGCTAAAATGAGGGAGAATCCATTGCAGTTCAATGCAAGATAATATAATAGGTTGCAACCATAACAAACATGTCTTCTCTTCCTTTTCTGAATTCTTTATTTACTAGACTTGCTATGTCTGTCCTTGCCACAGTGAACTATTCCTGAATCACAAACCTTTTTATACAGGTACTGGTGGTCGTGATATCCTCAGCCACAATGACAGAAAAGCCTCTAGTGCCAAATTCTCTCACCTTGCTCTGAAGCAGCTGGCACTGGTCACTGTCAGACAGCATTACTGCAGATGAATTGCCATTACTGCCACTCATGAATTACCAGCCATTGGAGCTGGTTTCACGTTAATTACAGGAGGTAATGCTGCTTGGCACTTATGTGACTTCACACACTCCCCCTCTGGATTGCTGGGACATGCTACTAGCAAAAACTAGCAAAATTGTAGTGGAAAAGCCTTATTCATTCCTCACCAGTAACACAAAGTTAAATCAAAGGGAACCTAAGGTCTTTTTAAAACAAAATGTGTAACAATTAGCACTCTGAGGTAAACTTCTTCAAATGTGTTCCATAGAATTCATGAGTTTTTCTTCCAGAGCTCTCTGAGTCCTGCTCAAGCTCCCAGGAACTACCATTTAGCCTAACATTTTGTAATTGCTTTAAGTGTATGAAGTTAAGTTCTTTATTCATACACCCTAAACAGAACACCAGCTGTCCAATTTTGTTCAGAATGGCACTCAAAGTGAAGTTCTGAATGTGCCAAAACAGACTGACTTTGTTGCAAGCACTTGTAGCAATGTTTTATTTCTTTCTTCCCATCACATCCAAACCAGAAGGAAAACCACATCAGCACAATTTTGGTCTTTCTCCTTCTCCATCCTAGCAACAAGGATGTATAGAACAACCCAAAAAATTACCTTATCTGCTCTATTCAGAATCCAAGATGTATTAATTCAGTGTGAGTTTTGGCAGCATTTAACTTTGCAGGGGCTCCTTAAGCCTGCTACAAGTATCCAAAGAGGACCCAGAAAGGATCCAAAAAGGGACCAAAAGCACAATCATGACATAGAGGAGACACTATATTAAGCCTAAAAGCATTGGAAATGAAAACCCAAAGAAACCTGAACACTCTCTCAGGTATTACAAGCACGTACTCTGTAAAGAAGATTCCTTAGCAAGGTAGAAACATATCTAACCTGGTCGACTGTACGTGGTGAGGTTGCTATCACTGTTGCCATTGCCAGAGGTGCAGCAGTTGATGGAGCAGTCATTGTGATTGTTCCCTGTGTTAGGCCAAGTATCTGCTAACCATGGCTGAGTGGCTGGTTCACTGATGTTTAGGAGTCCAGGCCTTTAAAAACAAAGCTTGGTCATTTCAAAAGTTAAACAAAAGCATTTTCACATTGCAGTGACATTCTTCCCAAATGGTGAAATATTACAAAATAATACCATGTACCAAAAGGCTTGAGTACTGAAAAACTCAGCTTAATTCAATTATTTAGCGTTTTCAAGTCTCTTGTCTAACCTGTTCCTTGCTAAATCATTCAGGAGTGTGTAGTCAAGGGCAGCATCACTTCATTTTGCTGGACTACACTATTATATTGGCGTGCAACATTTATCTGTCACTTTGGTTTCCATTTTTAATTTTTTTTTCTCTTAGGAGGCTGCACTTTTATTTTACTGCCCCTTCACCCCTCCTTAAAGAAAGCAAGGTAAAAAAGAAGAAATTAGCAAGTCAAAAAACCAAAAAATTCACACATGGAAGCAGAATGGAAATGCATAAGTAAGAACTAAATTTAAATGTGAATATTCCCAAATTCTTGGTTATTTATGGAACAAATTCTCCTCACCATCAGATAGTACTACTGTGGTGCATCAAAGGGAACAGCAGATAACAGATGTGGCTTGGGAGCATTTGGATCTCAGTAACCATGCTGAGTGGGTGACACACACTTGGTCATGAGAAAGCCACTCAGCTCCTTAGAGAGTCTGAGGTACTTGGGAATACTGACCATCTGAAAAATATCCAGATATGAATGCTGCATGCTAGCTGCATTTGGAATAAAGTGTATTCCTGTCATCAGCATTCCCGCTTTTCCAATTTTTGTGGTGCGTGTGAAAGTCTTTCTGATGAATGTTCTGTAGAATCTTTGGTGCCTCTTGAGTTTTCATGCTAACAATGCAGTAGGGCATATTACAGTCCCACACAATTTAAAATTGCATTTGATAACTAAGGTGCTTTAAAAAAAAAGATAATTTAGCTACTGTTACATACACAAATATGAACACAGTCCCCTTCTCTTGGGATTTAACAGGCAACTAGCATTTGAAATAGTGCAAAACTATTTTCCATAATATTAGATGTGATGATCTTCAAAAATAAAATATGCTAATCCTCTTAAACTGCAAGTTGAAAATACAAGCTGCATGCAGTTATTTGTGGGGGATAGAGTCTGTCAGTGCTGCAGGCTTAAGTCATGGACTTAGAATGACATTTAAAAGATCTATACATATATGTGTATATATATATTTCTGTACTGCATATGTCACCTGACAATTTAACATAGGAGGTGACGAGGCTTGACTTGCTGTCAGGCTTACAAACCAGCCAATATGCATCCAGTGAAGAAGTATTTTTTTTTTTAATCTGAAATAAATATGCAGCTGTGTAGGCTTGTGAGCAGGCCAGCTGATCTGAAATTCCCTGCTTTTTCCCCTCCACTCTGCTCTTACAATGAACCTACACCTCAAGGCATTTAGAGGAGACAAAACATCTCAGAATGTTTCAGCACTTTAAATATCGGTGTACTGGTTTGTTGCACAGGGAATTAAAGAGCCTTTGTTTCTAAAATTTACTTTGCATTCACACCTGCTGTCATGTAAGAAATGGGGTGTGATGTATATAATCAGATGAGAATTCTACTAATTGCAGACATTTAGGTGGAACTGCAGACAAGAGATGCTTGCATTACAGATCCATAACCTGCTGATGATTTGAGATCATAATTTCCAAAGATCTTTAACCTTGGCAGCCAATTTCTTGACTCCTTGAATTACTGGAGGGGATTGAGGCAGGGGTGGACAGAGCCAAGTGGCTGTGTGGGTGCTGGCTGGAGTCACCCAGCACAATTACCATTAGTCATATCCTCTCTAGAAAAGGGATTGCCACAGAAATGGGTATTTTTTCAGCATCACACAAGTGGGGATTATGTTGAAATATATCACTGTGACATTTTGAAATCTGAAAAATGCTTTAACATGCTCACATATAACTGCACTTGGCAAAAATGCTAAACCTTTCCAAAACACTGCAAATATAAAGTAAGGAAGTGAAAACTTTAGGTTTGGATATCAGAAGATGGTTTCAGATGCAAAAGTGACTTCTTTGTTTTGGTTTTTTTTTTTTTTTTTTTTTTTTACATTGCAGAACTATGTTTCATATTCTACAAAATAAGTTACATCACACATGCTGTCAATGCTATATATGCAAATGAACAAAACCAGCACAGATGTTCGCACCTTGAAGCAATTACATTGTTAGATTCTGGCACTGCTGCTGAACACTAGGACAGTAAAATTGAAGTTGATTCTCTAGAATTACCAAAGCTACTGTGCAAGTAATGTAGACACTGGTGGGTTCATTTCTGTTCTCTATGTGAGAGTGCTTCATCTAGCATGTGCTAAGGGAAGAGTGGGAAAGCAGTGGCACAAAGAACACAAAGGATGTTAGCTGAGTATCTTTTTGAACAACTCTCAGGAAAAGAGAGGGTTCATCCCTCTTCTCTCCTATTTTCTCACTCTCCTGTTATAAGGGCAGCAACCTGGTGATTTACAGATTTTTCCATTCAAAAATCACATGGTAACTGTTCTAGAGGCTTCCCTCCATGCTCCCGTGGCCATGAGAGCACAGCAGCACACAGTGCTGGGCAGAGATAGCTGCAATTCCTCATAATATGCCAGGTCCAGCTGTAGCAGGAGCTGAATAGCCTCACCTCTGCACAGCACTCAGGTAGACTGGGAATGCTTTATTCTATGCCTAATCTTCACAATTACCAATTTTTTGTATGGTCTTGCAAATTAGGAATCACAAGATGCCACTTATGAACAGGAATTCTTACAGGACTTTCTTGCCCAGCTGGTCTCTGAGATTTTAGCATTATTTCAGCATCATGCCAAATCTTTGAATGTGACCTAGTAAAAAAATGGTGTGCTACTAAAGCACCACTACTCCGACCTGCCTTTTTGCTAAAACCATTATTTTTCTTCCTGAAGAAAACTTCACCCCTACGGAGGAAATGTAAATTACTGCTTTCTCCATGGCCATTTATTAAGTAATAACGTAAACTCAGTGAAATGTAAACCTCAGTCTGGAATGGACCTGATTCTCAGAGTGGGTGGCTGTAAATTTACAACCTGCTTCCCTCTCCTTCAGTGCCCCATCTATTTTAAGCAATGCTTTAACTGTTCTGCATTCAAAGAATGATTTCTTCTTGAAATGTCACCTTATAGGCCATTTATGTCTTCAACAATTTTTACCAATAAACATTTTCTTTCTTTGTAGTATTTGTGAAGCAGCTATATTTCTTGATCTTCATAAAGGCCACGACTTAATTACTTTTACTCCCTTAATCAAGTGGTAAACCAGGTCTTTATTTTGAAGCTAAAGCACTCCCTCTGCTGCTCATTTTTTGAGATGCAGTTTTTACAGGTTAACAAAACTGAAAATATTTCAAATAATGTTTTGGAAGTCAACCTAAAAATTCAAACCATATACCCTTCTCCTAGACATAAAATATATGGCCAAAATGTATACATTAATATAATGAACTAAAACTTATCTATGCAAGTGATTATTCTGCTATCACTTACAAGGACAATTGAACTCCTAGAATCCTTAAATTCATTTGCACACAATTTATACCTATAAGAATAAAGCACATAATTACCTGCCTCCACTGCTTACGGCCTCTCCTCCTCTCTGATATGTTACTGAAATAGTTAAAGATAAAAAGAAGGAAAAAAATTTAAAAATCATGCAAGAGTCCTTCAATAACAGCATTTGCTTCACCCTTGTTTCATTTTAGCTAAGACGATAATTGTGCATTGTTTATGCATTAATTCTGAGTCTCATTCTGCAAGCTACTGCTTCAAATCCAAGTTTAGACATAATACTTGTGTTGCTTGATAACTGCTAGTCCTAGCCCCAACAGGGTTTTATATTTCAGCTCTGTTCTGAACACACACACACACACACACACACACATGTATCACTTAAGAAAGCAGGAAGCCATACATCAGGTTGAACTTATTCTTAACATAGCTCTGCTGACTTCAGTGGACTTATTCTGTGGAAGAATTTAGGTCATATATTTATTTCATGAATGGCTGGATGTTAAAGCTTTGCTCTACCTTATTATTTTGGCAAGATTAAAGAGGTATCATGATTCTATAACAGACCTTACTTCCAATGTAAATAATGGCTCATTACAGCTGAAGCTACTGCAAAAACAAATGCTCTTTCTGAGTGTTACTGCAATACACTCAGGGAACAAGCACACTCTAGAAGTCCACAGAAGCTCCACATTTTTTAACATTTTACAACTGCATTTATAAATTATACTAAATAATCTAAAAATTAAAATACATAAATCTTGGTTAAAAAAAGCAGTCTGGCAGAAAGAACATTTTCTAAATTAGAAGGAACAGTTTTTCTAGCATTTCAAAAGTATTCTCCATGAACAAATTGGATGTCCACACGCATTTGTTTGCTGGTGTGGATTGCATATCCTTCATACAAAACAGTATGTTTGGGAAGTTAGGTTTTAGGATTCAAATATCCAAGAAGAAACAGTGCTATAAATTTTGCAGGTTTACATTGGGTTTGGCAAAGGGTTAAGGAGACTGCCTCCCTGCAGATGCTGATGGATTCTATACTTTCCAGCTAGGAATGTGCTGAAAACAAGCAGTCAAATTCTGCTCTTTAGAAGAACTCCAAACTGGGAGTCTGCAAGAGAGAGATAAATGCTGGCAGTGATTACAATAACAGGATTAAAATGTAGGATGCATTCCTACAGGTAAGTCTTTTACTGTAGGTAATGCTAAAGAGGGGAGCCAGGTTCCATTTAAAGTCAAAGCATGACTGAGATTCTGGATTGAAAAACAAGGATTTTTTTCTTTTAAGTGTTTTACATCTTTTATGCTTTTCCCAGTTTCTTCTTTAAAAATCTCAAGGCTATTTATTTTCCAGCTCTGACACATCTTAAGAAACCCTGATATTTTCTTTTAATGTTAAGAACCCATTGGAGAGAATAGATGTTAGCTTCCAACCTCTGCAGAATTTCAGGGGCGTGCTACAACCGAGATTACAACAGAAGCCCTCTGTTTAGCCAATTAAAGTAACAGCAAAATTATAAAGAGTTTGAATTATTCTCCAGTGAGGCACTCAAAGCCTACAGAAACACTGAGGGCCACTCTGGCTCATGCTGAACAGGAAGCAGAAGGCAACAGGCTGAATGCTGAGAGCAGGAACCCTCCAGTTTGATTACCAGCACGTGGCTCAGTCCAACCCAGCACAGCCCGGTCTGTGGGATGAGTGAAGGCACACGAGGATGGCTTCCCCTGTGCTCCAGCCTGGAGGATGCAACTCAGCTGCTGCACAGAGGCCACATCAGCACAGTGCTGATTAGCACTGATTAGGAGCTTACATTCCCTGGGAAACTCTGCAGAGCTGGCGTGGGTGGGTTTTACCCTGCCTGGATACATGCGCCCTGCAAGCCTCACTGGTCTCTTGTGAAAATGAAAGATTTTGAACAAAGGAGGAAGAAACAACCTGTCTGCTCACCCAGGCTGTAGCTAAAAGGAAAGCAGAATACTGATGGGTACAGAATGAGTTGGGTTTTATCTGCTACAGAGGATGAGCTGTTCAGCTGCCAGACTGTAGGACGTGCTGAAGGTTTACAGGATGGAAAGGCTCTCATGGGCTTTGGTGGGCCATGGTTCAGATTATGTAATATTTTGCATATTTCTAAATAAAACTAAACAGAAGGTAATTTTAAACTCACACTGAATTTGAAATGCACCTCTTTTTAAGCTGACCAGGATAATTATTTTAAAATTTCATAGCAAAATATCATTTAAGGCAGCAAGGAAAGAAATCTAACTGCTGTAACAGTGTTTTTCTGTATCTTGCAAAGCAGACAACTCTGAGGTCACTGGATTAATGCAGATTCAAAGGAAAGAGAAGGAACAAATATTTCACCAGCTATAATCTCACTGAATCTCTTTCAAGTCAGCATCTGGGCTCTGCTATGTCATTTGTCCTCCACCAGAAGCACCTTTTGCATCTCTACACGTGGGAGGCCACACTACTCCCTTGGAATATGCAGGACGAGAGCCCAAGTTTTACAAACTGACAGGATCATGCTACAAAATGGCATGCTGGCATGGAATGGTGTGCTTTGAAATGGTACACACAAATAGAAAATATTGTCAGCCACAAAAGCAAATGCACACTACTCAGAGAACAAATAATGATACCTGTCATTAATGACATTGTTTAAAGAAACCCCTTCAACAAACAGCTGGGCTGGTTGGTTATGTCAGAGAAAGAGAAATAGTACCACAAACACATGCTTAAGTAACAAAGAAGGGGGCAAAAGTGCAAATATATACCTGTTGGTGTGAAGGTAAAAGACGGGACTGAAAAATCAAAACAAAATACAAACTGGTTATTAAGCTGAAGAGAGAAAGGGAAACATACCACATTAGTATAAATCTAGCAGACAGCTGAACATAAACCAAATATACACAACTAACCCAGTGGTTCAATCACATTGATATAAAAATAAAACTGAAATTGCAATTCAGAAAGAAGATAGTCTCTGCAGGTACTATTCTGTTAAAAAAAAAAAAGGCAAAAAGCAAAAAGCTTGGTATGCTATTGTGGTCCTGAGGGGGTGAGACTGTGGTTTAGCCTTTCAAATCCTTCTCAGTTTGGTATTTTAAGTTTTTTTCTGAAAATCCTAGCACAAACAAAACCCCCACACTATTAATCATTTTAGAATACAGAATGACAAATTCCTTAACAAAGCCTTATCAAGGTCCTATTGAATCTTATCTGCAGTTCACTAAGTAAATGCTCATTACACTGAACTAATAGGCACGCTTCAGTATTCAGCAAGGAAATAATAATCATAAAAAGGAACAAAGAGAACTGCTGTTTTACTGCCTCTGAATCAAGAATGGCACCAACTCTCACTGCAATGAAGACACTAAAATCTACTGTAGCAATTAATTTTTGTTTCCAGAGATGAAACTGTTATACAGAGTAATTATCTTTTTTAAATAACCACCAAAAAAGAAAAACCTCCCTAGATGTAACACCTTTCTACCTTCCAACCCTTGGCTTTAAGAGGGAAAGGTTAACAACAGAACAATGACACTGCTTGACAATGTTCTCTCTCACAGCTACTATAAATCCTCTTTGGATCAATAGGGACTCTAATCCAAACACAGAGAACCAGCATCTGCTCTTCCTATTAGCACATGCTCCCTCTCCTGTTGACAAGACAGTATCGTTTTCCTCTCACTGATGGCAGAACAAGGCTAACACTGCCCTTTCTGATCTAATGACAGCAAAAGGTAACAGAAACAATAAAATATTCACTAAAAACAGCCTGGAGACAGAAGATGATCAGCAAAGCCAGAACAGAAAGAAAAGGTTCTGGCTAAGAGAACAACTTCTTAATCATATTTTTTTAAGAACTCTCAAATTTGTGGGGAGTGCAGTGTGTCTTGTTGTAATTTAGGATATGCCTTTTTACCAAGCCAATTTATTTCCAGGGATATGACACTAAGGAAAAAAAAAAAAAAAAAGAAAAATGGAGTATTTGGACATTTTAAGCTCCCTTTGTAACAAAGCTTTTTTCCATAGTATTTCCTTTGAGATAGGCCTTTTCACATAGTTAAGTTTAATTTAGTTACATTCAAAATATAAAACCATAGGAACAAGCTTTTTAAATGCTCAGGCATTTAAACCTGAGCTTGATTCCAAAGAGAATCAAGAACCTCAAAATAATTTGCAATCACAGGGACATGAAAAATAATCTTAAGCTACTGTCTCATTACTTTTCTGTGAGCTAAGTACTACACCTAGTTTTGTTTCTTAAGGAACTGAGGAGGTTTCAACTGAAAGAAATCCTATTGCTACCACATGAAAGAATGACTTAATTCTTAGAGCTTCGAAATTAATAAACTCTTCTGAGAGGGTAAGACTGCTAGTACAGTATGTATGTGTGGGAGTAGTGAAGTATTTTAACAGATGACAGGCCTGAAGCTAAATATAAAAATAAATAAATGCAAGACTGAAGAAAGTTTGGGCTTGCAGTGATGACTTGATGAACTGCAGAGTGGCAAACTACTTTGCAATTCATATTTCACTTAAGATAGGTTTTGTCTTTGAAGAATACTTGATACCAGAGATACATACCCTACAGGTTTTGTCTTTGAAGAATACTTGATACCAGAGATACATACCCTACTTTTCTATACACTTTCATTTAAACTCCCCCCAAATTACACAAAAGATATTTTTACAGATACTGAAAAACACAGCTGTTTTGAACAATAGCTGATGTCACTGAAGTAACCATTTTTGAGGACAAATTGTATGCCTTTTGCTTAATCATAGGTACTGGTGAAAGCACAGTGATGTTAGTGTGATAGAGCTGTAGAAAGGCAGTGTGGCAGCATGCTATTAGTAAAACAAAACAGCGCAGGCCAGTGCAGCACTACGTGGGGGCTGTCCTGCCCTAAATCCCAGCAGAACACAATCAAGGGTGCAATTCCTTCCCAGGTCCCTTGGCTGCAACTCCATTACAACCACTGTGCCTGGAGCCCACAGTGAACACTGGTCCCTCAATAGCACGGAGGACATCCCAGCTCTGCAACACTCCGGATGTATTTCCTTTTTCCACTCACTCATTTGCTATTTTTAGCAGTGCTTATTTTACACAGCAACGTATTGCTGCTGTTTAAAAGCATTTGTGTTTGAATTGCCTGTCTTGCCCATAACACATTCATTCTTGGGGACTAAAGAACGTTATCTCATGACACCTTCCATGCACGAAGATGTGTCCACCTTTTAACCCTTGCCCTGTCTTCTGATTGCTAAATGTCAAATACAGTCCCTCTAGTTCTTCAAAAGCAGGAGCTACCATTTTCTGATTAATTCCAAAATTTATGGTTCTCACTCTACAAGTACCTATGAGGTACTGCTTTGAGATTTAATGACCTGTAACTCATTGAATTCAGCTTTAGTTTCCAGGCTTAACCTGGAAATTATTTGATCTGGAGGAGTGAAGTTTTTATTCCAGAAGATCTTCCAGGTAGAGATTTTAGTTTTGTTTGTCAGAGAATATACTCCAAAGCACCGCTTGACCACTGACAATGTGATGCATAAGAAGTATCAATAACATGAAATAACATGAAAATGAGCAGTGCTTCAGGTCAGCCCCACTGCTGCCATCCTAACTAAACACAGATGCAGGATGGGATAGCCCCAGAACTCAGTCCCAGCCAAGGATCTCACAACAGCATTTATGAAAAGAGTCTTGGAAAGCAGACTGACCATTGTGCTTTTGCAAACAGCCACGCTTCCCCCAGGACAGGAGAAATTTAAGTACCCGCACCCGAAGTGTTACTGCAATGTACACCACTGTTAGCACTCCCAGCAGCAGCAAAGCACTGGACGGGGGACAAGGAGCTGCCATCCACTCCAGATGGCTCCTCTTCAGATGATACAGTGTCAGAAAGCAAGGGCATATTGGAAGCTCCTGGCCTTAAACCCATCTTTGTATTTCTCATTTGTAGGAGCATCTTTATGGAAAGCAACTCCCGGCATTCAGCTCAAGACTTATGCTCTAAAACCAGACTTAGCACATTATGTAAATATTGCTCTTCTCTACACTGGCTCCTGACCCACACTTCATGAAAGTACTGAAGCAAGCTGATAATTCCTTATTTGAACGTGAGAAGAACAAGAGACTGATGACAAAATACACAGGCAGCAAACAGGCATTCAGCAGCCTGTTTGCTATCCTGTTTCAGACTGAAATAGATAATAGGGCACCTTTTCTGATACCAGCATAAGTACTCGTGAGTCCATTCCTCTTCTTCCTGTGGCGATACAACCAGATGCTGAAGACCATGAGGATAATCCAACAGGCTGCACCAATTCCAGCAATGAAGGCAGGCTGCTTTACTACATCAGAAATCTGCTGGGCTAAACTGACTTGATCTTCTGAAGATACGGGGTTTCCATGAGAATCTGAAACAGAGACACCCATAACAGCCAATTAATTTGAATGAACAGCTGTAAAAGGCAGCATGAAAAGAGAGACTGACATAATTGCAGTCCAGTTTCTCAAAGTAAAATCCTTAAGACTACTCTTCAAAATCTCACTTCTACAGGTCTAGAAAACAGTGGTTTGTTTTCTGTAAAAGACAGGCACCTCCAGTATCAGTGACTTTTGTTTGCTTACAAAAATTGCTAAAATCAGGCTACCAGATTTATCAGGCTCCTAAATAACAAACCTGTGGACTGCTCTTTTTTAATTTTTCTTTAATTTTAAAAAAGCAACATCAGCTTAAGAAAATTATTCAGAAAATCAGCAAAAATACACCAAGTGAAAAAAAGCTCTAGTATGAAACATGAGTATCAATGTGAATGGGTAAAAGTCAGCTCCCCAAACATCCACTCTCAGAACTGACAATCAGTTACAAATTTAAACTACATTCACATGAGGTTGGTATTGAGGAAGATATTTTAATCTCGCAGTTCTTGACAGATTACTGAAATCTTGTATTACACAGTCTAATGTACTGCTTGCACTCTCTCAGTCTCTCATTTTGACCTCAATTAAAAATAAGACTGAATATTTAAAAGGATGTAGAAAAGTAAAACTACAAAGTAACCAATTCTGCCCCCTTAAATACAGATGAAAAAGCTAAAGGATAACTACAAAATTATTTATGAATTGCTGAAACCAGCCAAGGAGTCTCATTATTAATGAACAAGCAGTACTTTTCAAAACCAGTTTAGCCTTAAATACCCCACATCAAAATAAAGAACATGTATTTTTTACAGACTATTAATTTTTTTTTTTTTTTAGAGAGACAGCACCTTTAAGAATTGGTCTTTTCTGCTCTTTCTGTATTGAACTTTTGCAGGAACCTTTTGGGAACAGCAGTAAGAAGATCCAGTTAGTGACTGAGCTTTCTGACTGAAGTGAAGCAACTCAAAGCCAAAATACTGCCTTCCTGATGCTTTACCACCACAGTGAGTGCTCACTGGAAATTTCATTACTGCACAGGGCACGGGCAAGAATTCAGAGCCTTTAGTCAGAGCAGATACTGCTTTACACATTCCACAGCTTGGTCTTTGAAATACCCACTTTTACTCCTGTATAAATCCAAGAGATCATTGCTTTATACTATTGGTAGGGACATCAAATTCAGACCGAGATATTAGTGTTTTAAGGAGCTATGTAAGAATTGAAAACCTATATGCTTAAAACCAGTATCTTTTACTTATGAAGTAAGCAGTGAATAGAATTTTTTTTTTATTATGGCAACTTGCATTATGCCAAAATAAGAAACTGCAATACAAACAAGAGATGGAATCACAAAAAATTATTTCCTTTATGAATGGAAAAGGTTAAATTAATAGCAGCTTCTCCCAGTGAAGGATTCCAGATTCCAGTTTTTGTGACCTTCAAGTCAAGTATCTATTTTGCTGAGAAATCACCCCCGCCTTTGACTGCTATCTTATTGGAAATTTTATTTTATATTTCAGCTCTCTTTATCTTCTGTGATCCTAAGTGCACTGCCTAGCCTGAAAGTTCACCAGGCAGACTCATTCTTTTCTTACTAATACACTCTTTGTGTCTGCTGGGTTTATGGATTTCACGCCTATTTGTGCAAGGTTAAGATGGGTTGCTTCAGATTTTATGGAGACAGCCAAGTGAAGTTCCACACAAGTGGCCAGATGGGCTTAAATGTATAAAGTACACTGTGACCAATGAATTAAAGCTGTCATCTCATCTTTTGTCTCTCTGCAGCTGAGGCCATATTAAGATATGAAAACTTGCATTGTCAGTCTCCCTTTCAAAATGAGCAATTTCTGTGTTTTTAAACTGCTACAATCCCTTATATAACTTAATGGAATTGAATAAAACATTTATGGAGAGCCTCTGGTCCTGAATAAATAAGAGTGATAAATACTTTTTTGTCATCCTTAAAATGGATATTTTAAAACAGTAAATCTAGGAGAAAAAATAATCACAAACTCAAAAACCAAATAAGAATGTTTTCTAAACATGTCAACAATTCAGTCATACAGAAAAACAGTACTTTTATACATAAATAGTTTGCATTGCTCAGTCACATGTATCTGATTATTATAAAATCCTGAAGAATCTTTGACTGTTTATTATACTAATTTTAAACTAACATTAATTTAATGCTATTTGCAAGCATAAGAACAGCGTAATAATGAACTTTCTTTTAAGAAATTAGGCCTCTGGTACATTGAATATGGGTGGGCTGTTAGAGACATTACATTAGCTGGTATATACCTATGCATATGGGAAAGAGAAAAATGCATCTATGTTCACATATAGTCAAATAAACAGTATAAGATGAGATGGAAAGGCTTTCATATTTGACTACATCCTCCTTTTGTAATTCAAAAGTAGAAAGTAAGGTAAATATAAAGAGAATGAAATTTAGTGATGCCCTCATCACTAAAAGCTTCCAGGAACATTATCTTGGAAGCCTTTCTTTCAGAAGGGCATCTTCCCTCTCCCTAATACCCCAGTGAGATCCTGAATGATCAGTCTTGGACATAACTCTTGAATTTAAAAAAAAAAAAACAAAAAACTTTTCTTCATCCCAGGAAATTTCTGGAACTTTGACTGATATAAAAAATGGTTCATAATGAACATTCCTGTTCCTGCTTGCACTCCTCAGGGAGATGTGCCAAAACAATAAGGGAACATAAACATTCTATGGCAAAGTGCATCCTACTGCCAGAGCAGCAGCCACAGCATTTAATGTACTTGGAAATGCCTCAGAGTTGTTGGAGCAGGCTGATCCCACAGCTCCCTGAAACCAGCATATTATCACAGTGACTCATCCCTTCTTCCAACCCGAGATAAGAGCTTTCTTTTTAATCACAGATAATGTTGCTATGGCTATTGCTCACAAGCTACTCAGTTTGAATGTCTTGAAGCTCCAAGTTTCAAACTTCAATGGAAACTAATTAGAATTTACATAGGGAAGAACTGGAACCTCTAATACTATAATGTTAAATATTCATATAAATAATAATAATGTGAAAGCTAACATTTAAGTTGCTAACTGATAAATAATTAATATCCATTTATGACTGGAATGTCAAAGATTCAAAAAAGACAAGGAATTCCAGGTGCACAAGCAACATAACTTTGCCTTGTAGAAGTATAACCTATGCAATGGTACTTTTCCCTATGTATGCCTCATTCAGTATACAAAATGTACCAACACTGAGTAGGAATATCTAAACAGTGGTGACATTTGTTAGTTCTGGCAATTAAAAACTTGCAAAAAATATGAAACCTGTAACATGTTGTTTGAGTGCTATCTCAAACATATGTGCCCCATGCAATATGAAAATTATTTGGTGAAATATTACCAAGGTAAGAATATGCTGGTTTGTCTCCTTCTAGATGTATGTTTCCCAAATAAAATATCAATTGCTCACTTTAATCTTACTGCATATGCCTGGAGGTGACAGCACCAAACTGATTTGGAAGGGTTTAGTGTGAGGGGTAAAAATAAAGATTACTTTCTTAAGTTGTTTGCAGGCCACAAACAAAAATATCAACAAAAAATCCCTTACAACTATCACACTCAAAGTACCTTAAGGGCTGACAGAATAATATCCTGAAGGACTGATAGGTATTTCACAAATCATATCTCCTAAATGAAGCAATTAGAATAATAAAGATTCAATGAGACTTTCCTGTGTTTTGTACACTTGAGACATCCACTGGTTGAATAATACATTCAACATTCACAGTAATTGTGCAGACATCTCTTAAGAAATAAGAGCATACCACATATTCACACAAATCATGTGTTTAAGGGTAACATGAACTGCAGTTGTGGGGCTTCTAAGCGCTGGTACCAGAAACAAAATACATCACAACATGTTCCAATGTCACCACTTACCTGTCAACAAGCACAGGTAATGCTGCCAAGCTGCCACAGGCAGTATCCCATCACTCTGCAAAAGCTAGGCTATGGAGCAGCAAAACACTGTTTGCTAATTCTCGTCTTTCTGTGCAGAGCATTTTTGTAAACAACATCTTTAAGTTACATGTTGTGACAAGGAAATAAAAGGGTCTATTGAAATTCTGTGATTTTGTTTCTCCACAGTACATTGTTATAGGCATAATATAGGTGAGCTGTGGCTAGGTCACATGAATTTTTTTTTCCTTAACACAAAAGCTTCTGTAGTCTTTCTTTATGTAAAATTTCTTTTCTTTAAAAACAGATAAACAAACTTTTTTTAAGTGTGTTTTCTACAGAAAGCATTAAAAGGCCATTCAAAAACCAAGATGCAAATCCAGAAGCTTCATGCAGGGTGTTTTAAGGAGTCACATAATTTTTCAGTTGATCTCAAGATTTTATGAATAACAAGCAAGTTATTTCGTTGGCTTGTCCCTGGTGGCATGGGAAGTCTGGGGTACCACAGCTCAGTGAGCTGCTTCATGTCAGCAGAGACGTGGAAAATGAAAGAGCTTTGAGATTACAATTTGTACCTGTCTTTGTAACAGGTTAAGTGCGTGCACAAGGTCATTTATCACAGCTCAGCTGATGCATGGGACTGCGACTGCACGCCTCAGCTCCCGGGGAATCCAGCGTCTCCTGTCCTCCCCTCTCCTTCTGGAAGGCAGTCCTGCAAAGGTGGAGCTTCCTCCTGCCACACACCCAGCTGAGACTCTGCCCAGTCAAGTCCCTGAGCCACAAACCTGGGAGCATCCCTCACAGCACACAGGCTCAAAGAGGAGACCCAGCCACAGCCCAGTCTCATGTTTTTTATACAAAAATACATTATAAGGAGATAGATCTTGGATTTTAATGAAAGGTTCTTATTTAAAAAGCGAACCTCAGAATCACACAGTATATTCTGTTTTCACGTGTGGAATTCCTACTTATATAGATTGGACTAATTCAGGTATGAGGAAAAGATTTCCTGAAGGAATAGTTGGGAGCAGAGTCAGAAATACAGTAACCTGAAGCTGCCACACAGTTCTTAGAGCACATACATATAGCTTGCCAGGACTGTTGCAAACCTTCTACAAGGAGCATCTTCCTCCTCTTTTCTCCCCCTCCCTGGCCTCCCTTCCCTCTCTCTGTAACAATGTAATTTATTGCTGGTGAAAAGTGCCAATTGATGACATCAACAAATTAATTTTCTCTCTTCAGAAGGCTGCCCAGAAAACTCTGCTCCACCCCCACGCTGGGAGCACTTCTAAGAACTAGGAATCCAATTCCTTGAGGGGGCTGGAGAACTTGCATCACAGGGCAGAATTGAATAATCTGCAGCCATTCTTTTACCTGGATGATTTAGGTCGATCTGTGCTACCAAAGAGTGCTAACTTAATTTAAGCACTAATTTTCAGCAGCCTCCTGCAGTTGCTGAAAGGTTTGTGACACCGTCTAGATATTTCATCGTTCTGCTTCTTGTGGCATGGATCTCCACAAGACTCCTGTCTCCACATCTTTGCCATGTAACAACCAAAATATGGGATTTACTACAGTACACCTAGATTTGGCTGTGCCATTTAATTAGAGGCAAGTAGTGAAAGCAAACTCCAGCATGGGGAAATACGAGTATTCTACCAGACTTGCACATCTGAACACCTTTCAAGGTGTGAGATCACTTCTTGTTTCCTAACATAGTAACAAGAAAGGCCAAGGACACAGAAGTGGGCAAAAACCTTATCCTGACAGTCTCATTTGTTTCTTTTTCCACTTAATAAACCTCAATGTGCTTAACTTCCATTATAAAATTCACTTTCATTTAGAATTTGCTTATCATCAGACAAAAGGGGAAAAAATAAGTGTTTATAGAGTCCTTGGCTTTGAATATTGGAGGTTCTCCTCATAAATCTCACTAATGCAGAATTTTCAAAACCTAAGATATATAGAATAAGCTTGATTTTGACTGGCTGTAGAAACCTGTGAATGGTAACTGGCTGTAGGGAGGAACAATCCAACAAGTAACTATAGGGTTCTTCTCTAATAATTCCACATTAATGGAATATCATACAATCTGTGTGCAATTTATTGTAAAATCTCCATCAATGTAATTGGGAATCATATACCTGTCTAATTTAAGTAAGCTAAAGATGGCCTTCATTTTAATACCTAAGGACATGTACAAGTCATTTTCCATATCAGTTGCTCTGTCTTGTTTTCACATGCTCTTAATTACAGATTTTTAAATACAAAAAGTGAAATAAGAAGGTAGATCTACTAATGATACAGAGACAGACAGGACATAAAGTCCAAAGCAACATGCTGAGCTTGCTTTCATAATTATACACTGTAATGATAAGGTATTTTGCTCCAGGCATACTATAGAGCAGCATATGACTATACTAAAAGCTTTAAATAATCTTCAGCTAACCAATAGCTGAAGACGCTTTTTTCCCATAAACATCCAGGAGCAATGTCCCTGGTCAACATTTATGACAGTGATGTTTGTTGTAAATTAGATTAGAAGGTCAAATTTTAGTAAATCCTTTGTGTACATCTTTTTGCCTGTGCTCACTAGTTTTCCCACATAGTTGATATTTATTGTGCCTAATTTTAGGATGCTTGTTTTTTTGCTTCAATAATGATAACATCTGGTCAAGACAAATTACATCCTTAAAGTGGATCAACACTTAGTGATTCATACTCCCCTACAAGTTTTTAAGGGTGAAAATTCACTTTGAAAAGTCAACAACTAAAAAGCACTGCTGAACTGGGAGATTTAAAAACACCCCTGTGTTGTTTTAATCCCACCTTTAGAATGCAGTTCTGAGGCAAGTTTAAAACCAGAAATGCCAAATCCTGCTATTCTTGAGATCAAGTAACACTATCTATTTCACTTGTCTTGAAAATATTTCTGGTGCCATAAAAGACGAAAGCAAACAAACAGGAATCCCCCAAACCAAGAGGCAGGGTTACCAGGAAGCTTACCTAACTGGATAAACTGGGGGTCGCTTTTCACTCCAGGTCCTGCCCCAGTGCTTGCAGCCACTTCCACGCTGTATCGGATACCAGGCACCAGGGAGGGGATGACCACGGAAAAGGTGGTGCCATCCACTGTCTTGTTTATGTGGTACCGGCTCTCGTTGCCAAGGCACCAAACCTGCAGGGAAGCAAAGGCATGGCACATGTAAGGTGCAAAATTCGGCTCTGAAGGGTTAGAAGAAGGAAAGTTGACACATTCTTTCCTTCTGGATGAAGAAATTTACACTTGGTCACTGTTCTAACATCTGAAGTTGTGGATTGCTGTCCTAGGCCCTCTATGAATACTGAAAAGACACTTGCTCCAAAGAGCTGCTCCAATGACTACCATTATTTGATGAGTTTATCACAATTCATTTAGAGTTCAAAAAGTGCTAATGAAACTACAAGCACAGAAGGAATGAGGGAAGCCCCACAGCCAAGAACTATTCACATAAACAACAAAGTAAAAGCATTCAGTTAAATGAATTTGCAATTCTCTTCTTCAGGAATTACGCCACTCAAGTGCACAAATAAGTCTTTCATCACATGACATGACATCTTAAGAGAACTGATGTCATGCTGGAATCCAAATGGTTTTGGTTTTTCTTTTTTTTTTTAGATGGCAGCAAGGGGCAAATATTGAGTGATATGCTGTCTTCTAATTGAGACAACCGCAGGGTATCAGATCTCATTTTTTGGTTGAGACCAAGATACAGGTCTAGTGACTTCAAATCACAACTTCATATATTACATCAGTGACATTAAACGGCTGGGAGAATCAATATGATGAAATATCTTTATCTCTTTAGGCCTGAAGCACTGATGTGGCAAGTGCTTTTAGGAGGATGGCTGAACTCCCAAGTGCTATTCAAGGTGAAGCAGCAGATAATCTACATCTGCTAAAAAAAAATCACTAAGCTGTGCCTATTTCCTTTTTGTGCCTTTCCCACAAATGTATTGCTCTACAAAGAATATTTATTCAGAAAGTTAAATTAGTTAAATTCAATACTTTATCTGTAAAGAAGCAAACTTGGCTGAGAACAGCAGCATATCAGAACCTGGGTCGATGGTACACGGGAGGGAAGATTTTGCTTTCAACATATGGAGCTCCTAAAAGATTTAGTACCCAGATAGCTGCTTTAAATCCCTCCTGCCATTCAGCTGCTGTGGAGACTGCCAGGTGAGGGGGATAGACTTTCCATGGAGAACAATTGCTACAGCCCCTCCTATACAAATCTTTCTGCCTGGACACTGGAAATTTTATCTCACCTTCAGGACATTAAAACGACCCTTTTTCCTCCTCTGGATGCCACGGACTCCAACAAGGCTAGTGGGACAATGTGAGGATGTGAAATGCATTTTAAGTCCCTTTGAAATCGAATCCCAGCACAGGATATGTGTAAGGGCTGCTGCAGAGCAGTCAGAGCACACGAAGAGAACCTCCTTTTTGTGTTCTGATACTACATAGAGACTGTTTCAATCAGTGCTAGGGGTAAAACTATTACTTATACTGCTCTTGAATCCTAAAGGATGGGCATAAAAACACTCTTATATAAATAAGAACTCAATTAAGTGAGGAACAAAATACTTAAATCTACATTTGGACTTGAGTAATTTTTTCAGTAATTATTACTGCTACCTTGTAAAATGGTGCATGTGCAAACAATGAAACCCATTTATATGTACTTGTAATCATGAACTACTAATTCAGAAAAAGAAGCTTTTGTTCTTAGGTGCTCAAGTACATGGAGAAGTGCATGAAACAAGAATGTCAGGTCAAATATGAAGTTGTTCTGTACTTGCCATACTACCTTTGACTGTATACATAAATAGGCAAGTGAACATGAACCTTTAGAATGTTATAAAAGAAGAATGAATTCACATTGCAACAGACACATAAGTGAAGAGAGAAGTAGTATAACAAGAGAATTTCTAACTTTGTGTTGGGGAAGGAGAAAATTACTTATGCTGTGAATTTGAATTTCTGGGGGTTTGTGTATGCTATTGACAATTCTTCAATTAAGATAGTATCCTTCTATTTATTTTATCCTTTAATTAAAGTAGGTACATTCTTGCCTTTGATCTGAGTTGTTGAAAAAATAATGAACCTCCCCACATAGGCATACCTTTCTTTTTAATTTTCTGAGAGAAAACAGAAGATAGAAAAACAAAAGGGGAAGAAAAAAGAGAAAATTTCACAAGACTTCTATTTGAATTTTTTTCTTGTTATTAGTTCTTAATCTAAAGTCAAGAGTTCTGCACATCTGTAGTTTTTTTTGACAAAACCAGTAATTACATATAGCAACATAAGTAGGAATGGCATATATATTTTCATAGATTATTTTGTTTTATGTCGGTTTTCTGTCCATGGTGAAAAGCACAAAGGAAAACAATGGCATCAATGCAACAAATAAAGATGCAAAATGTACCACTGTGCCATCTACTGCTACATAAGCACTACAGTGTGCTTGCTCAAGCACCTGGTAGCTTGTCAACTCAAAATCCTGGGAGATAGGGTAGGCATTATATCCACTCAGAAATGTGAATTTCCTGACTTTTTTCATTGTGTCATTGCAACCTTAACATTCCTCTGATGCAGTTTCTTGCTGTAAATAATTCTTAAGGTCTGGCTTTAAATAAAATAACTTCACAAGTATTTTTTCCAATTACATTGTATTATAGATCCAAAACTAGGCCATAAACAGATTTTATTCTATCAGTTGACCAGGTTCTGAAAAGGATTTTATTATTCTAAATTGACCATGAAGGTTATAAATCTCTTCCCTTTCCCATTTTTACTGAGAAGAAAAAAATCAGAATGAGTTTTGATGGCTAGAAATATAGGTTTATAGCACTGTGTTTATACCTGAACAATAGCCAAGACATTCGCATTTAAAAAATTTTCTCAATAATGTGCATTTGCAGGAGGCTAAAACCAAAGCTCCCACCCTTCCATGGCTACAAAGCTTACTTGATATCTACATTTAAAACATCTCTATCTTGCTTAGGAAAATTAAACTTCATTTATTTTGCTATGTAAATTATCACCAAAAAATCTGAACTGCAAATACAGTCTGTGTTCATAAATGAATAACAAAAAATAAATATTTTTAATATACTTTCAATTTGTTAAAAATTAAATAACATAATGAGAACCGTGTTTGGAAGAAAAGAAAAAATTTCTATGCACTAATATATTTATTATCATAGAAGCACATACTTTCCTTGGAAGTTTTCCATTTGTTTTAACTACCCAGTTATGCATAATTTACTCAGATCTTAACACTGTTAATTATTATCCCTGAGCTGTTCAACTCATTAAAACCTGTTTATATTTATTACCTTGGCCAGTGTCTTAAGAGTCACAAAGTGGTTCTCAAACAGGTATGATTCCCTCTCTCCTTGTGTGTGCACTTCCCAGGTCATAATGAAGGCAAGGCAGGAGCTGTTTTAATTAAGAGTGTTGACCCTTTGCTTTGATTTATGGAGGCTGTTTTAATTGCCTGACACCACCTAGGCAGAACCACTGAACATGGAGTTTGAGTCACAGCAGTGACTTTCTCTCCCATTTTCTCTGAGTAACCAGGAGATGGAGCCAAGCATCCACGAACAGCCCATCCCTCACTCCCCAGCCCGGGGACCAAGCTCTGCCAGCATACCTTATATTCTTGCACCATGCCGTTCTGGTTGTCCTCAGGGGGTGGCTGCCAGGTCACCACGATTGCTGTCCCGTTCCCATCGTTCTTAGTTACTGAGACACTCTGAGGTGGAGCGCTCGGAGCTGTTTTTTCGGAAAGAAGGGTTGAATGGTTATGTCTGTGACAACCACAAGTCAGCCTGTCCAAGTGGAAGAGACTTTCTGGGCTCTACAAATGAAATCTTTTGTGCCCCACTCTTCACTGAGGGCAGTTTGTGCCCACAAGATAAAGTGATACTGAAGGAAAATGTATGATCCAACAAGCAGGCTCTGCGTTCTGCTGTGGTTTTGCTGTGCAGGCCAGGAAAAGTAACGCTCCAAATTGTACTCTCAGATATCCATTACCTTCATGTCACAGTTCTGGGCACTGAGTTTCTCACTGGTCTCAAATAATCTCACCCAGGATCAACAGTTTTGAAATATAAATCCTATATAGCCTCCAGTCTAAATCTCAGTTCCTCTAGCGTGTAAAAAATAATGAGTAATATAAAACTTACACAAATCTGGACAGAATGTGTTAGTATTAACATATTTATAATAACGATTTATGTTTTTAATTTGAAATAATCTTTCTAAACGGTGGAGGTTTAGCTGATGCTCAGGATGAATGCATCTATGCACACCTTTTCAACCAGGTGCAGCAATTCACTGGAGTTACACAGCATTTCTAATGGGGGAGGAAGATAGAAAGGGAAAGGTTGCACATCCTAGCAGAAGCACCAAAATCCCTCTTCAGAGGCACTGGTCACCTTGCATACTTATCATGCCTGTGCAGCAACAAAAGGAAGAGGTTTATGAACGTTGTCTTTTTAGCACATGTATGAGATGGAAATACATAATTTAGTCCACTCTAACTGTTGCCCTCATTCATCTTTCCATTTTGTCTCACTGATTGATCCACATATAAAAGCCTTCTAAAAACCATGGTTTTCATTCCCCCAGCTACAGTGCTTTGATGATTTCTGTGGTGTCTGCTATCTACTCAAGATAGTGATTAGCAAGTGCTTGAATCTGACAGAAGTCACTTGTGACCAGCCCATGAACTCAGCAGGGAGGATTGCACACACTGCGGGGAAGATAAAAAAGCGCATTTCTCATTGTGTGTTGGAGGGGATTTTTGCACATCCCTCCCTCTCTGTCTCTCATGCCTGGCTCAGAATATTTACTTCTGTGTCACCAAACAATTCACATAATGATCAGTCTCCTCTGCCACAGATTGCTGCTCTCAAACAGCACGCACTTCAAACAAGATCAAATAATGAACATATCAGAGGAAAGCCGGCCAGGCTGCTACTTCAAAAAAAGAAAGATGAAGACAGTCTAGCTCCTACTTGCCTTCTTCCAGGGTCTTTGCAAATTTCACTTCACTATCTGCTCCCTGAAACTCATTAAAGAAAGGGCGGGCCTTGATTTCGTAGTTTACACCTTTCTTCAGCTCCGGAATGATAACACTGTTTTTGGTGGGAGTCCTCACTTCAAAGATCAACCACTCGGATTCTCCATAAGATGCTGGTGTAGGCCGGTACAGGATTTTATATCCTTGAATATACTGGGATTGCTGGTCCACCTGGCAAGACAGCAGAGCACAGAACACATCCATAAACAGCCAGGAACCAGGGGTGATGCCCATGACACCATGCACGGCCCCTGGCCCATCCCTCATGTTACTCAAAGTAAACACCACTGCCAAAGCAATAAAGGCTCCTTGCATTACTGCAAATTACAGGCCTGACTCACAAATGCATTAATCTCTTTGATGCTGGTAGAACTGTGCTGGTTTCCCTGGATTTAGGAAGGCATTAAAGGGGGATATTGAAGTTGTATAATATGCCCCAGCTCCGTGACATGAACAGTTGTTGCATTCATGGAGCAAAAGAGCTTGGCACAGGTCAGACTGCTGCCCACCAGAATGTGCAGGGCAGGGCTGGACACATGGGGAAAGGGAGATCTACAATGCCACGGCTCAGGGTGATGAATATGGAGATCAAAGAGAGAGCCTGTCAACTCTCCTGAGGTGTGGAAACTTCCCAAAACCTGTGAAATGAGCAACGCTTCCTGCCTGCTCCTTTTTGGAGAAAGCAAATTGAGAGGGTGGCCAGCTGGCACTGGGGCTGTCAGAGGGCAGATCTCTCCAAAGACTTCCCCCCATGTCCACCCACTCAGTGGGAGGCCCTCTGCTAGAAGGAAAGGCCCAAGCTGCAAGAGGGACCATAAAACTCAGTATGGTAACATGGATGAGACTTGGAAAAGCAGATCAAGCTGACGCTCAGTTGTCCTGAGTGCTTTCAAACTAAGTCAATTTTATACTAAATGTATGAATAAAGACATCTGAGTGTAATCAAGGGCAGATCCAATATGTTTGGCTATAGCTGAAACAGAAAGCTACCTTATACAATTGATCTTGTGTGGAGCATTTGCTATCTTTTTAACTGCTGGTTTCAATTTTTGATGAATAAGGAAGTCCAATAACAACCACAATGAAATTTTTTAAGTGCATCAGATTTTCCTGTTTGCAAAAATCTCATACAATGATATAATAAAACTGTGTGCTTGCAATTTTAATCCAAAGAGCAACACATTTCATTTTTAATAATGACATAAAGAATGCATGTGCTAGCTAAAACTGAGGTAATGCTTATTTTTGAAATTACAGAGAAGCCACAGGCCACCCAAGAGACTGACAAAAGCTGCTGGTCTGGAAAAGGTTGTTCTGTAAGTAAAGGTCAAACAAAATTTGCTAGGAACCTCAAGGATGTTTTAATGTATTAGGTAAAACAGGAGATTGCTGCTGCAGGTGACTGTACTGCAGGTGAGTGCATTACTGTGCAACACAGCAGACATGACTACAGCATTGAGCAGCCCTGGGTGTAGATCAGGACTCCTCTGGGCTACAGCTCTTCTACAAAGTCAAAATGCATTTTGTTCCTGTTCAAAATATTCTGCTATGGAATAGCAGGAGCTACAGCCCAGGCTGTCCCACACTGTCCCTGTCAATATATTGGAATGTTCAGATGGAAGTCCCAGAAAGATCTCCATGCTCACTCCTTATGGTTTTATTTCTGTACATGGTGTAATTATATCCCCAGCATTTTCTTAATTCTGCATTCCATTTTAAAACTGATTGTTGAGTTACATTCCTCACGCTCTCAGTTTCTCTGCTATGTCCTCCATGTGGCCAGCCTCCTGCTTTCCTGCTGCCAGAGCAATATCAATGTGACACTGCCTTTTTTACCTCTTCTCCCTGCACCATGTGTACTCGGGACACAACAGGAAAGGAGAGGTTCATAAGAAGCCAATCTGATTTGGGTGTGTTTGTCAGTGTGTCTGTAAGAGGGAGGTAACACTTTCAAACAGAATTATGCAGTATTTCTCTCTACAGGGGACTGACAGATAGGGAATTGCCCATGTTTTCTCATTAAGGGACTGATACATGTCCTACTGAATCAGTGGAAAGGCTTCAAGTGATATGACTGAGCAGGTCCTTTAGCTTCCAGAAGAGGACTCTGAAATCCTCACCCTATTAAAAACAGCACTCTCTATGAAGACAAAGATGGAGAAAATGGGTAGAATTTAATGAAGTAGGAAAGCAGAGCAGAAGTAGCACTCTTCCCAGGGAAAAACATTTGCCAGCATACAAACTACTCAGCTTTCTGAAGTGTGACCCCGCTGCAGTGCCAGCAGGACATCTCAGCAGCACATGTAAGCACCAGCAGGGTACAGATTTGTACTCACAGTCCAATGAACTTCGATTGAGGAGGAAGAAAGGATAGTAGGGTTGTGCAGGTGTAGCACCACATCACCCAGCTCTCTCTGGACCTGCTTGTGATCCACACCTTGACTTGTTGGTGGAACATCTGCAATAATTTAAGATTCCATTCTCACAAGTACACAGGATTGTTGAAATAAGTACATGCAAATATAAATGAGTGTGTCAGAAAATAAATGATGCTATCACTAATGAAGTTGAACCTAAATACTTCCTAATCATGTTAAAAAAAACTACATGAAGAATTTTCTTGAGCAAATCACCAAAGTTTAGGTAGTACCAACTCAAGACATTGCACGTTCTTTGAAAGAAATGTGAAAGTAATGCTGCAAAAAAGACCACACCACATCACAGTCAAGGACAGCTTTGGTAAAGGGCTACAGCAGCATCTGTTTATTCTTTCCTGCTGGGAAGAGAAAACATTCTACTGCCCATTGCCAATTCCAAGATACCAGGAAACCTAAAAAGAACAGCAAAAGAAGAAGCTGTATCTTTAGATAAATTCTAAACTTACTTACTAGGTGTTACCACAAAATAACGTTAACAACCAGAGAAAAGATAAATTAGTCATACATATGGCTGCAGCTTCTTTAATGGCAAGAGGCGTCTGTAAACAGGAGGCAGAGGCCAGTTGAGGCTGTCTGGATCATCTGATATTTGGTCTATCCCATAGCTGGAAGGATTATTCATATGCATGAAGGGACAAATTCCTCTCAAAACACGCAATAGTATGATGAAAACACATATTTTTTGCATATTGAGCCCTTGGAAAGCACATTTAACTGAAATTGAATGAATGTCAGATGTGCAAAATTTACAGGGTAATCGCTAAGAGGGTAACACGCATTATGGAAAGCAAAGTAACAGTTTCTTTTCTAGGTTCACATCTCACTCCTTGATCACCTCATTTTAAACAAATACCATGCTCACTATGGCTAAAATTCTATGACTAGAAATTCAAGAAAAGCACTTGCAGTAATTACTACTAAGGTTAATGTGTAGTCAGTGAGTGACAAATCTGGATTCTTAGCAAGCCACATTGGTAATAACAAAAGAACAAAACCAAAAAATCCTCCACAGAGTCCATGTAGTATGTTGTGTAGTATGTTCTGCAAACAGCCCATTATCACAGTATTTCCCTCCTCCCAAAGTTTGAAAGCATTAAAGATAAAAGCTTCTGTTTGGGAGCATTGCCTAAATATCACCCTGTTCAGAATGTAACAGGAAAGCCAGTGGAATAATTAGTTCTAGCTTTGCTAGTCAGAAGACGTGAGTCATCCACAATATGGATCAAACTGCTCACAGGCTCAGCCATTTGCACATCTGTGCTATAAAATGATGTGTGTGCTCTCTTGTTTTGGCTCCAAGCTTCCAAGACAGGGACAGTCAGTGTAAACACCAGGAATGAGGTTGTTAATGTCTGTAAAGTGTGAAGATGAAGGTACTAGGAAGGCAGTGCTGAAGGGAGGAAGGCACTGAAGGCAGTAACCTACCTTGCCCTTGGTTTGTGGACTGAACAAGCCCTTAGGACCAGACTATATTACCATCATAACAAACACCTACTGGAAATTTTTGAATATGCTTAGCTAGACCACAATTTAAACAAAAATTAAATTATACTGGAAGAAGAGCAGAAGTGGTCTAAAGGACTTGACACTTGATTACATTTCTTAAAATTGGAGAAAAGGTTATGTTAGTTATTATTTTAACTGAGGTATTGTGTGGCTTTTGGATTTTCAGCTCTACTAGGTACCCAGAGAACAGTGAAGCTTTTCCATGTCATTATAAACCATGCAGCTGAGTGAACAGAATGTTTGCTGTTTCTCAGAATCAGGTCAGTAATCAGTTTGGGACAGATACAATACCCCTTCTCATCTCCAGAAATGAAACTACACTACATGAAAAACGGGCTTGTGCAGCTCTAGCCCCAGAAATCAGGAATCATTAAGAAGTTATTAAATCTCACCCTGGGAACAGACTTGGGAACCTGTGCAATCCTGATTTTCCATGGGGCTGTGACTCTGCTGTCCATACATATCCACTGAAATTGTCACCCATCAGGAGAAATGCATAATACCAAAAGACAGCAATGTGAAACTGGTCACTCCCCAGGGGGGAAGAGAAAGACTTGCTTTCAGACCAACTACAGAAAACATGAGAAGTCCCCAAAGAAAAACACTTTGTTTCCTTTAGAGAAGTTCTTTCAAAAACTAAATGTACTTACTTACACAAACAAAAAAACAAACATACAGCACAGACGCTCTTAATAAGCCAGTGGGTCAATTTCTCCAGTAAGTAGGAAGATCAGAAAAACAAACAAACAAAAATACGATCTCTATCACTTTTTCTTTGAAAAACAGCGTGTCTAGTGTTCCCCTTCTTAAGAATCTAAGCTTTTCTACTGGAAAAATGAAGGTTTCAGAGCTGCAATGCATTATTCCCTGTACATCATCCTAAGTGTCATTTATTGGCTACAGTGAATAGAAAGAAAGTTTTAATTTTATATAGCTGGACTCAGTCCATAGCTGGACTTCAGTCACAGCTGGAATCAGTGGATGACTCCTTCATTCACTTCTACCCAGACTTTTCTTCCACTTGGCTATCGGTAAACACTGCTTTCTACCCTATTTTACTTCCAACAGTTGTACTATGGAAACACTTGTAACATACTGCCAAAACCTCTTCACTGGTTCATGGTGCCAAATTCCTTCCAATTTTCAACTTTTCTCTTTCCTATTGCAGCAGAAATCAACTTAGATTACATGCTGTTTCTCTCCCTGTCTCGGTCTTGAGCCTTATTTGATTCACAGGACATAGTAATAACATATCCATGGAATTTGAGGATTTGTATGGGAACTCAAAAACACAGGGATTACTTTGGCTGCTAGCAAGAGCTATTCTGCAAGTTGTAACTACCTTTGGATAAGAGATACTAGGGTTCCCTTAGGCAATGCAACATGCTGTCAGAATCTGTATTACAGAGAAAACCAAGTTTAAGCACTGTATTTTACTGTAGTATGTATTATAGCCAGGATAGGTAGACAGTCCAAAACTACCAGAATTCCTGCATCTGGTATTGCTTACTCAACTTGTGACAGCTGCTGTGGACACCCAAAATGTTCAGTATCAAAAACTTACCTTGAGTTTTCACTGGATCAGATATTTGGCTTGGGTCGCTCAGCCCATATGCATTAGCTGCTCTCACAAGGAAGAGATAAATTGCATTAGGTTTTAGCCCTTTAACTGCAAAACTCTCAGTTTTCACATTCTCAGCTACAGTTTGCCAGCTGCTCCCTGATGCATGGCTAAAGATAAAACACACAACAGCAGGTTAGCACGTGGTTCTTTAGCAACACATTACATGTAAACATAGAGACAGCAAGATCACACGAGACTCACACACCTGAAGGCCTCAATTATGTAAGAGGTTGGTGTTGCACCTGAATTCAAATTAGGTTGCCATGACAATGTTACTGTATTTCTGCTGACATCTGTAACCTCGGGCTTTGATGGAGCACTAGGAATCAAGTTTGGGTCAGTGGGTCTTGGTGGCTGCACCGGGACTCCAAACTCTGACAAAAGGAGAGAGAAATGCTGAGTACGGACAGGAAGCAGCTGTAAGCTGAATGCTGCTTACATCTGCACTGGCAATTTATGACAGAGTCAGATAACTTCTACATTTCAATTTCTGGTTTTCCTTCATGCATTTTCTCCAGACAGAGGAACCCTGATGGAGTTACCTTGCACCTCTATGAACGCGCTCCACGTCGCTTCGCCGCTCGGGGTTGAGGCAATGCAGGTGTACCGGCCCGTGTCGCCCAGCTGAATGGGAGAAGAGAAGAATAAATATCTGAAACAATCAGGCACTCAGTGGGCTAGAAAAGTAATTACAGCTGTCTATGTTCCCCCATGAATATGGATAAATGTATTAGCCTGCAAAAACTTCGCAGCAGAAACTCCTTCCTTTAGAAATTACAATTTTGACAAAACAAAAATGGGTATTTATTTCTGAGCAGTCACAAAAGAATCAGAAATGCAGATTCTAATTTAATGTTAACTATTCTGTAATGAGCAAACTGAAGGCCATTTCCTGTAGCTTTTATTCCTTACTCTGCAGAGGTCCTAACAAATAAATTGAGAAGGAACTCAGATGACAAGACCCCATGCAACTGTCAACCTTCTACATAAATAATGCCCGGGGATTTATCAGGACTGGAACACTGGAGAACATGTCATCCTTAAAGCAAAGCTTAAATATTGCACAGGGTACATATGGGGCTCCCTGTGTTAGTATAAATTTCACTCTACAGCAGACCCAAAAAAGAATCTCCATATGCTATCCTCATCCAGTTCTCAATGTTGGATTATTTGCCCATATGTGACTTAATCACATTTCAAAGTGTTTCTTTTTTTTTTTTTTTTCTCCAAAAAAGAAATGCTATCCTCCTCAGGTCCCATCCTCAGCAGATGAACTGAATGGAAGTGATCAAAAATCAGAGATTCAAGCTCTAAGCCAGTCTAACTTGTAATTGGCAGCTGGGCAACTCTGGAGAATATGGTAACATGATGTATTCAGCCTAATAAAAAAAAAAGTTATTTCATTTCAAACCACAGAAAAGATAGCAGAGAATATCTAGTATGCTACAACTTCACATTTTAGAACATTTTAAAGTGTGCAATGCATGACCAGCAGCAATACTGGCCAGGTACTATAAGTCCCTGAGGAAGCCAGGTATTTGACAGGTTAACCATTTTAAGCCATGTTACACTGATGAGTGTGCATGTTTAAACACTAAAAGCTCTCATGAAAAAGATGTGTCTGTGGTTCTATTACTGAATATGCTAAACAAAGGTTTTCTTTATAAACATTTGAATTAATTAGATCATTTTAATCTATTAGTGCTAAAGCCCAAATAATGTAATGATTTGTCTTACTAAAATACATTCCCCTTCATGTTTTAAAGTACCAAATAATCCCCTTAATTAATACCTCTTTACAGCATTTTTCATTATGAAAATAATGTGCCCTAGGCAGGTGTTAAGCATAAAGAATGTACTATCAGAAAACATGAAGTATCAAATATTTTAGTACGTTTATGTCACCTTTCATTAATTTTAAGCATAGAGTTTACTACATCAAAACTGCCTGGAGGTGAAAGCACAAAATGAAACAAAACAAGAAAACCCATTTGCCAGTTCAGGCTACCTTGGCATATCTGATCTGCAGCGCTCCTGTCTCCAGCTGCTTGATGCGAGAGTCTTGGGTGGAAATGAGGATGCCATCCTTTTTCCAGAGGATAGTGGGCATTAAAGTGCCTGTGGCCACACAGTTCAGTACTAAAGTACCATCCACAGCTACAGTCTGATTCACAGGACCCTGCCGGATGACAGGGGGCGGCCGGTCTGCAATCACTGCCAGGAGAAACAACAGCACAGACCTTTCTGCAACTGGAAGCAATTTTCTAATCATCTAAGCAACAGCAGTTGCTTGAGGCTTTGAAACAAACTTTAAAATAATTAAACAAGTAATTAAAGTTGGAGACATGCATTATTCAGGGCAGGGTGCATTATAATGATGCACAGCTAGGGATGTTTAAAATTATACACTACGCAGTATTCTCAGAACAGAGAAAGGATTGCATATTACACACTGCTATCCTCCAGGCATTCTCCAAGTCCCATGTCTTTATGAAGTGATAATGGAAAAAGAAAGGACTTCCCAGATCCTTTGGCAAGGAAGAGATTTCACCTTTTCCATCTTTCACCACTGCCAGGCCTGTGTAACATACCTCATACTTACAACATTTAAAGGCAAAGAAAAAGGAGGCAGGCAGTCAGGGCGTAACCTCAAAAATACCTCCTGCTTAAATAACCATTTTTTGTGTGCCACCAACTCCTCTTGGTGCTGTGTCATAACTGTGAGATGCCCAGCAGTAGGGTAAGGCAAACACAAATGGATACAACCATTTTGGAAAGATTTCTTCTATTAAAAATTGTTCCAGTAGTTTCTGACTTTTATGAGGACTTCAGAAGGAAGAAAATCCCACAATCCCATTGTCTATGTCAATTTTAATACATCTTTCACACAATGGAAATTAGGTGCTACTAATGGGTTATGTAATTATACTGCACAGGAAAATATAAACCAGTCTCAGTATTCACTGAAAAAAAGAATGGTAGTATTCTGTTACCCAAAAAAGAGGTAAAAGTAATCTTGTTGTATTTTTGGGATCTGCTTTAGCCATACTTTTAAATGTCATAAATCTGTTCAGCAGTGGCATGGGGCTCACGTAACTTAAAAACTGGTTTGGTAACTGAAATATAAACCTGAAGTTCTGATAATCTGTGAACATTAGATATTTCTAAATTACTTTTCATAACAACAGACAGGATGTTAGCACTGTTTTGTTTGGCTAAATTCCATCTCCCATAATTTCATTTGCATGTTCAAATGACACTCTGTTTTCAACTGCATTATTTATCCTTTAGTTCTTGTCCCAACCTGCTGCTACACACTTTAAGGCCATCAAAATCCTTCTCTGCAGAGACAGACAAAATAATCCTACTTATAATTTGCATCTGACTTTGACAAGTTTGTAAAGAACTTTGCAGTTGGCAAAGGTAAGGAGTTGACTGATCTGTGCTTTATAGGAGAAATCTAATGACACTGAAATTCATGGCTGATTTAAGTCCACTGAAGTTGATGGCAACTCCTCCTACCTTTAGGAAAACCATTCATAAAGGTATTCTAATACTTTTACAAATATTCAGCATATTCTGCTTTCACTTTTATAGAAGTACAAAAAACTGTCACAAGAAATTTTAAAATATCTGATGAGCATCTACTCATTACATCAATCCAGAGAATATAGTGAAGAAAATGCATTTAAAATTATTATTTCCAAGTCCACATGGCATAGGTCATTAGCAGAAAACTGTTGTAAATTTATTTCTCACCCTGCCATGGCCTTCTTCCCAGGAAAAAATGGAAAAAAGAGGATTAGGAAATGTGGCTCACAATTTGTGAGGAGCCAGAAGGGATGGATCCCTATTCCTCCTATGTCAATCCAGGGGGAGGGGGAGACAAATAAACAATTTTATACTACAGGTTCAGTGCATGTTTCTAGTACTTTATTTCTATGTTTTCTATAAGGCAAAGGGCTATTTTATGGAAGCTTCTCAGACAACAGCTTCCCTCTGCTCAAATTCTCTCTCTTATCCTCTTCCTCTTTAAATGCTAAGATTATTATTTTCCCTGTGTATCTCTGCTGTTAAAAAGAAGAAGTATTTCTGTTAATTGGCAAACTGGCCTCACATTACTGCTTATAGTCATGCTCCCTGTAGCTTTCTCATCTTCTATTTCTTCCTAACTAGTCCTAAAAAGGGTTGTATAATTTCTGTTATTCTGCTGATCTCCATACACTTGATATTTTTTTTCATAGCTAAAACACAATATTAGGAAACAGGGAAAAAAAAAGAGGTAAATGAAAGGCTAAGCAAATGGCTACATAATAAAAGGGATAAAGAACCAGGCAGCAAGCAATATGAAAGTAAATTAAATTAAGTGGGAGAAGCTAAAAAAAAAGTCAGATAAAAATTAACAGATCTGACAAAAATCCATACACTGAATGTACTTACTAAGTACAAAATGGAAATACAGAGTTACACATCTTCCAGACCTGTAAGCCTCTGACAGAGATGGCCAAAACAGGATTTTTATGTTCAAAGAAACATGCAATCCACATTTATGCAAAACAGATTTCAAAGTAGTGTCACATCCCCACACTGCTGTCTTCAAATAAAAAACTTGGAAATGATAAAATGAATCTATGATTACCATCTGTAACTTCCAAGTAGGCTTTTGTTATGATACTTCCTGCAACATTTAAAGTCTGGCAGATGTAGTACCCAACATCAGATCTCTGGACATTGGTGATGGTGAGGTCTCCAGTCTGGGAAACTGAAAATCGGCTGGATGACTGAGGGGGCTGGTATGAGAAAAGCAGATTCTGAAAGATTTACAGGAAGAAAAGTGGGGGAAAATAGGTTAAATAAATTCAAATATCAATATGCATAATTTTAATGTAGCTAAATAAATGAATCTTTTTATATTATACAGAAAATATTCTGTTCTTCATGACTTAAGAATGTCTATACCACAATGTGAATAGCTTCTGTAGGATTTTTTAATGATAAAATAGGTGCAGATGTGCACATAAAATTGTGTGAGACTTTTGAGATTGCTCTTACACTCGCTAAGATCAATACTGGACTTTGCACCAAGTGTAACAGAGTCTAGTGAAGATGTGAAATGTACAGAAACCACAATGGTGCAGGCAACTGTGGTGAACCTCAGCAATTTGCTTCTATGTTCTTTTTTAGAACTTGCTCCAGGGCATTCGTTTGCTTTAATTTAAATGCAGATGGTGGTT
Organism: Chloebia gouldiae; assembly: GCA_003676055.1. NCBI lineage: Eukaryota > Metazoa > Chordata > Aves > Passeriformes > Passeridae > Chloebia > Chloebia gouldiae. Next base: position 7,240,198 of record QUSF01000016.1, read on the forward strand.
TACTTATCTGTAGTTTAACATTTGCCTTCCTACAAATGGAGCAGTTTTTAAAAAAGAGATGCTCTTTGAATCCAGTGTTTGTGTTTTAAATGAAAAGTCTTACAATACTGAATTAAATCCTATACCTATTTAGATAGTTTGGGTATGAAGTACATAGTGTTTACAAAAAATCAGCTAGGGGTTGAATTTCTATCTCTGGCTGAACAAATAGTGGATAAGAATACTTTAGGATCATGGAGGGTATATTTATCTCTATTTCTTGGCTAACTACATTTTGCATTTCCAAAAATTGTCCAAAGGAATGGGACACTATATTCTCCAGTACTAGCAAACCCTATCCTCAACCTTCTCTTTCATTTTGCTCAATCATCACAAGTGGTCACACTCAGCAGAGTCAAAAGTGAGCAAAAAAAAAAAAGTACTAGACAACATGTGGCTAAATAAATAAAAGAAAAGAAATCATAAAATAAAAACATAATATACTGCTATATATATATATACTACTGATGATTATAATCTAATTTTGGTCAGCAGTCCAGTTGTACTTAGGAATTCAGGCAAAAATATTGCAAATGGAGTAAAGACGCCCATCTCCAAATGTTCTCAATTTCTCTGCCCTATTATGTTATAACACAAAGAACCCTGTCATATACTCTTGCACCATTCATTCCTTCTTTCACAGGAAAACCAGAATCCCATATTCCTTCTTTCCTTCCAATAAAGAATACTTTGTGTCACATATCTCCTTCAAAAGATGACTGAAAGAAAACTGCAATTCTCTTGCTGTGCTATATTGTGTTTCACCCACTAGCTTTCAAGATCCTTTACAAAGAAGATGAAAATAATTTTCCTTCCCATTCAAATTAGGAACTTGGGAGAAAAAGTGACCTATTCAGGTATGATCTGTCAGTCAACTGATGGAGTTGGGAAGTAGTTCACCTCAGCCCAGAACCAGAGTCCTACCCATGCAGTGATGCAGATCAATGCAGCAAATAGTTTCATTTGCCAGAAACTCAAAAACACATGGCAAACTAACAGCTGCACCATAAACCCAGAGCCAAACTTTCTGAAAATCTGGGATTGTTTGGGGGCTTCACCAAATTTCAGTGTAAATCATCTCTCCATTTCTTAAAAGTTCTCCCTGTTAGGTGAAATAGATTATCAGAGTAGTGAAACATGGAATGTTTCTAGTTGATTCACAGATTTATTTTTACATTCATGGAGAAAACAGGAGACAGCAAAACATAAATCTTTTCTGGCAAGACTGCCATCACCTAGCACGCACATGCCTTAGAAGCAAAGAATAACTATCCAGCATCTCCAAGCTCTATACTCGTTTTCCACATCTTTAAGACAATAATTAAAATACTTTTCTCTCATGTGAAATCATTTCTTGCAGAAACTGCCAGGAAGGAGGACAGAAAGGCTGTTTCACCTGACTCCCTTCTCTCCTCCAGAAGATGGCTGGCTGAGGGTTCCCAGTTGCTTCACACTGGAAAGTCACCGTTCTCCCCAGGGCAGCCACCTGGTCTCGAGGCTTTACAACAAACTGCGGAGGTTCTGAAAGGAAAACACCAAAAATAAATCACTCACACTGCCATCAGCTGATTTGAAAGAACAATTTGCCTCCTGAGTTTTAATGGTATAAACCAGAACAGTTATGTTTCTTTAATAAGGAGAGGCACATATTGGTCTCTAACAGCCACAGCTTCAGCATCACTCAGATCACCTTTTCTGTCTGGATCTCCCAATTAAAACCCTGACTGTGCCATTTTGCTTTTAGTGCTTACCCAGTGTACAAGGAAATGAGTCCCAGCAGCCTGGTGAGACAACTTGCAGAGCAACAATCACCAATACAAACAAATCTGCTACAATTTGGTTTTTAAAGGACGAATAGGGCTGCAAGCCAGAATGGAGAAATTTTTGAGGGACAACTGGCCAAGAGGTCACACTTTGTTAAGGCCTGCAAGACAAACTGCTGAGTGACTATGAATTCAGGCTTACACACACAAAACTCATCATCTCTGACTTCAGAAAGCTGAGGAGAGGAAAAGCCCTTAAATGCTTACATAAGAGACTTTTGATATAGTCATGATCTCAAAATCTTGAAGTCAAAAGCTCAAGAAATACTATTCAAATTATAACCACTTAAAATCTCCAGTTCAAACACACTGAGAAGGAATGAATTTAAAGGAACAGCAGAGCTAAATGTCTTCCTCATTTACATACCCAAGAGCATGTTCAAACAAAATATATATGCAAATGAAGGCAAATTTGAAACATCTGCTCAGCCTAACATTATAAATACTGCCAGCATTGTTTGATTTATACTGACTTCAACAACCCCTTCATCCAGTAGTAAGTAGAATGTCAAAAAATCATGTCAGTCACATTAAAAAAAAAAATCAGCATAGATGGCATTGGTGATATAAGCACAGAAAAAAATCTGGCATGTTCTATAGGCTGTTAACTCTTGCTTCTTGAAAAATGTGCATTAAATTAAAGCCCATTTATTTATTAATTTCCATTTTTTCTGATCATCTGCCTAAAACTAATTATGCTCTCTGTCTTCCTTGGATTGAGAATAAAGAGGATGTTTTGCATCTGACTTTAAGAAATCAAATGATTTTGATGTCCATTTCCTTTTTCTTTCCCTTGCAAACATTGATGTTTACACAAGATTTTCCTTTTAAAACAGTGCAAAATATGTAATTCAAAGATGCGTTTTGCAAACATCAAGCAGTAGTGGCTTTATCTAGAATAAATTCAGTAATGCTTAAGTCCTTAAAAAAAAAAAAAATGCTTCCAGTGTTCCTGTGGGCCAATTCTTGCAGTTATCTGTTCCCCCTGCCTTGTGTCTACTCCCTGGTGAGCTCATATCAAAATATATTCTTCCTACGCCCCTCCTGCTTTGAGAGGAATTTTTGAAGCATAACACTATTGTCTATATTTGGATGCAAATGCTACCTTTCCTAGCTTTTCCTTAGATAAGAAACTATGCAAAGCAAAGCTAAGATTGACCTACTGTAATGAGCTGACTTCAAAACATTTAGCTCTGAAACGTTCAACCAGTACCTTGGAAGAAGATGTGGGAAGACTTTGACATGACAACACACTTGGTTTGGGAGGGAGGGAGAACTGGCTGGGGGTTTGCCACGGGGTTGTGAGGCATGGGCAGGGGGAAATGGAGATGAGGGTGAAGCACCTTTGTTATGCTGCTAGATTCTAGTAAGGAGAATAAATTTAGCATACAGTTAAATTGGTTGTGACTGCTGGAGAAATAGCTGGATGGTTGTGACTGTAGTATCTCAAGATGACCATTCAGGGACTACTTAATACTAAAAGGAAGAGGAATTTAGTCTTATAGGCAGCCATGGTAGAATTTATAATATATAAACAGGTACATATTTCTCTATGCATTATTCTAAATACATATTTTGTATGGTTACTACTCTAAAAATATATGCATATTACCCATATATGTGTAATTCTAAATCTATTGCAACCAAGGTAAATAATATAAATCTTATTAGCTTCAATGTTAGAAGAATTAAACAGGGTTAAGTGAAACTATTATTAAATTCCATTCTTTGTTAACTGTACTAGAAGCTTTTTCACTGCCTTTTTGATTTCACACCTTGGGTCACATATATGTGGTATGTAATGATGAGACTGTAAAAGATGCCAAAATAATAAATCCCTGTAAGAAAAGAACAACTTCTATCCATCCTAGAAACCTTTTAACCAAACACAATTTTTTTAGCATACTTTGAAGTTCAACCCATGCAGTCATTGAAGAAAAGAGACATTAGGATTTGACTTGCTACATCATACAAAGACAGAAATAAAATTTGCAACCCATTACCTTTCTCTTTGCCATTAAGTTACCCATACTTCATGCAGAATTTATTCTGTTCGATGTGTCTTGCCAATAACAAGTAAAAGATGGGAGCTGAGTGGTTGGAGGACATGGAAAGGGATGGATGGGAAGGGGAGGAGAAGTTCTTGTCACAGTGATACGATGACTAGAAGATGGCCAATAAAATTTCAACTTACCAGACACAACTAAAAACAAAAACAAAACAAAAAGAAAACATGGAATAAATAAAATTGAACAGACATGAAATAAAGCAAAGAATAAACCAAAATTAAAAAAAATAAAAATGGATCCTTGGTAAGGATCTTAGAAAGCAAACATATATTCTGATATAGGAAAAACAGGTTTACAATGTTGAACAACAATTTTATATTTTGATTTTTAAACAGCAGTCTCTATCACATACTAAAAAGTAGGTGGTAGAGGAAAATGGGTAACAGACCAAAATACTGGCCAGGCAATCTGGGTTCTACTCCAAGGCTTTCTAATAAATTGATGTGTACCTTGAGTAATTTTTTTCCCCCATTATTATTATTCATCTGCATCAAGATTTTTCCATGGCAAAACTAACTTAAAATCTCCAGTAAATATCAGTCTGCAACACTGCTGAAATGGAACAGTAACATTTACAGCCTTTCAAAAGCTTCTAAACATTTACAAATGGAATATATTTTTCTGAAGCTAATATCTATTAAAAAAGAAAGTTCATTAAAAATAAAAATATTCTACAGCATTTAGGGCACACACAAATCTCTTTAGTATAGGATTGCTGAGTCAAGGTCATAAGGCTCACTAATAAACTGTAAATGCAAAGAATACTACAATTAAAACTAGTCTGAGAAGATTCTTAATCATTTTCTTCGTCCCCCAAACCAGAATTTCATTAAAATATTCAAAACAAAACATTTATTGCAAAACATTAGATTTTTCAATGGAAAATATCAGTGCCAAATTATCAAATATTAAATTATCCTTCAACCATAGCTCAAAATTTTCATAAACTTTGAAATGGCTCAGATCCTGGCAATGTAACTTTGCTTATAAAAGAAAGGCATGTTTGAAAGTATTCCAACCTCCTATCAGAAAGATGGAAAGAACAGACTGAAAATAAAAATAAAAAAAAAAACCCAGAAGTAATGCATTTTGAAATTATACAGAGAAATATAAATGAAATTATGAAATTATACTGACCAAAAAAAAGGGAAAAAGTTAATTTTAAAAAGTTAATTGGTTATAATTACAGTAAAGATCCAAAATATAAATTTTTAAATATATGCTACACTTTGGTCATATCACTTTATGTTGAGAGTAAACCAGCTCTTGGCACAGTTTCATAGAGTAGCTAAGCACCCTCCATTCCATTCCCCATCCTCTGATAAATGCAGGAGACCACTAATATGCACTTTGCCAACATTCATTAGGTATGAGGAGTCCTGGCCTCCTGTTCTAATAAATACAGAGGGCTCCAGGTGTACTATGAAAACAAAGCAGAAAGAGAATCTGATAGAATATTGGAATTTGGAACATGCTGAAGACAAGAAGCTGCAATGGCATATGCCAACCTAGATCAACCACATTTGAGTTTTATAAGAGACATTTATTTTTTTAAGGAAATAATCTTAAAGAGAAGAAATTTAAAATACTATTTTCCAAATATTTATGTTTTAAAGAATTATTCTGGATGTGCACTAGCCTTCTTTAAATGGTATTTCTCAAAAAGAAAATCAGTGTGAATTACTCTGCTCAGATTATTTGTAAGTCTACAGTTCCTAAGAGGAGCGGGCAGGAAATGCTACACACAAATTCCTGAGAGAAATCTGCTCTTCCCCAGGTACTGTTGTTCGTGTGTAAGTCTGTATTTCCCAGTAACCATTGCTTTTTTACTGAACAGCTCTTTACTAAACTTGCAATTACAATCTGACATGCTCCGGAATTAGAAATGATTCTCCTCAAAACACAACTCATTGTACATGAAACAGCCTGATAAGAGACTTAATGGAATGAAATTCTTGCACAGAGAAATCAACTCTAAATTATTTTTTTTTTCATTTGTTGAGTAGTGCCAAGAAAAGGAAAGTTCAGCCTTCTTAGAAGCAATGCAGAGCTGCTCAAGTCCTTTATTGTAAACTCCTTGGAAAACGCCTAACAGGGTGCTCAATTATATTTCTACAAATTGAATTAACTTCTAAATGCTGAATTTCCCCTTTTCTTTTTATTAGACGTTTCTTACTGTAGGTCAAAAATAACCCTGTCAAGCAAATATAATTTTTTGCCCACCAGTGAAAACAGAGGGGACACTGATACATAAAAATAAATCCCTGCAGAAACAGGGCATCACATTGGTTGCAAATCTGTTGAAAGGGCAAAGGGTGAAGTTTCATAGAAAAATTTGAACAATCTTGTCAGAGGGATATCATGTGGTTTAAAAGAGCAACAATAATAGCAACATCTACAACAGAGACCACATTCTTAGTTTGATTTGCAGCCTATTGATATCTAAGGTTACTAAAACTGAGAAGCAAATAGTTTTTTCTCTATCATAGTACATTTTATTTGACACCACTTTCAATTATAAAGTAAATTAATTTTCCCTGTGTTAATCATGGCTTTTCACATGGCAATTAAGTGGAATAACCTGTTTGTAAAGACAGGAAGTTAACACGTAAAACCACAATTACCAAAGGAATAATATTTTTGCCTTTCATATAATTTCCTTGACATGCAAGGCTTTTCAGGGAAGACGTGTCCAGTCACTGAACAAAAACCAAAAGAAAAGTGGTTTCCAGTCTAGTGACGTGATCTTTTAATGCCTTATTCTTTCCAGCAATCCTATCAACCTCACTGGGACTATTGGTATCATTAAATCCACTCACAGGAGTAGGAATTTGCAGTTTTAGGACTTAAACTACAGCCTAGTACAGTTGCCAGATGTTAATGGAGCAACTATTACATCTGACAGATGTAGTTTTGTAGGTTCACATGATAATCAGATTGGAAGGAACCACAGAGGTCTCCATTCCAACTTCCTGCTCAAGAGGGTCAGCTACAGGGTCAGTCAAAGAATGATCCATGGCCTTAAAAATTGCAAGGAATAACAATGCACAGACCCTGGCAGCCCACTCTGCTGCTTGGCTGCCCAGCCAGTGGAGAAATGCCTTCTCATATCCAGCCTCAATCTACCTTGTTTCCACTTAAATCTATTGGTTTCTTGTGCTCCCTCCATGCACTGCTGGGATGAGCCTGGGTCTGTCTCACCCTGTAGTCTCACATGCTGTGTGCAATGAATGACTCCATGTAAAAAAGACACATTTTGTAACTCTCCTTACAGAGGTGAAGGCATATCGTGATCTATGTTTTCTCTAGAACCCACTGGTTTCCTCATATTTAGAATAAAATATTACAGCGTTGCATCAGTTTCTTAGTCTGACATTAGGCAAGTTAGAAGCTTCAAGTACCATTTCTGATAGCTTGGTAGCAATTATCTATCTCAAAAGGAGTAAAATTACAAAAATTTTAATTGAGATCCAAGGTGGTACTAAAGAGGATTTTATTCAGCATGTTTAATACTCATTAATTATTGTTCTCACTATACTATTTACAAATATCTTCCAGGTTCTTGGAAGATATCCTGTTATTTAACTGCCACAAGTTCAGCCCTTTTGATTGAAGCTCAATGTGTTTCACTTTTGATTATTTAAAAAAAAATCTTCATGTCTTCAAGGACTGCTGGACACTAATAGAGGCTATTATAAAAGAAGCAAGAAAGTACAACTCTAGACTACAGAAATTAAACAAATTAAACAATCCCAATTTTCACGCCAATAATTACACACAACAATCAAGCTAATATCTAAACTTTAGCTTCTGCATAATAATTGACTATTATGACTAATCTACAAAAGGGCAGTCACAATGAAATTTGGATTCAAGTGATTTTGTGATACATTAATCCCAGTTCAAGTGAAATATATCAGAGATTGCATGTGCCTGTAGAAATGAAGTCGTAGGAGACAGGACAGGAGAATGAGCAGATGTGCTGGGGTAGACAATAGAGTAAGGAGCCGGAATTTCCACTGGGATTGGCCAGGTCCAGACTAGACAGTGAGAGGGGAGAAACTGCAGAGCTAACAACAGAGACAGCACAGGGATTGCTGTGTTATCTGCCAGGGATCTGAAACTAGCTGTTTGTCATCTTCATACTAAATAAATAGGTGAGAAACCCACAGTTTATGACCTCTATCTGAAATGTGTGAGTACAGAAAATTTGGATACTACAGGCACATGTAGAGGAAGAGTCTGATTATGTTTAGCAAACTGGTCAAACTCTAACTTTTCATGCCTGAAAAAACAAACTACTAAGAAATCCTGAATAATTCCAAACAAAAATTCTGCAAAAAGCTGCCAACATCTTCCTTTAAAAAATGTGTTTAATTTCTAATCCTGCTAAACTCTGAAATCTAATGAAACACTTTTTATGTTCAAATATCTGAATGAGGACCATTGAATGCCTCCCTGAAACATGACTACCAGATATTTATGTTGCTGTTTTGCAAAAACCATTATTAATGGAGATAGTTTAAGACAATGTGCCATGTTCCATTTCCTATCTGGTGATTTGTAGGCTATTTGTTCTTATCAAAGCTATCTGAAACTCTCAATATCCTTGATATGCACATCTCTCTGCAGTCATTTGTGGGAAGTATCACTTTCTACAGAGAAATAAACAAAAGCCTGAATCACTTGTCCTGAAAAAAAATATAAATGCTGCCATTCAGCTGCCTCCTGGCTTCAGCCTGTGAAAAATACAGGAAAACAACTCCAGGTACAGTACAAAAGAACTGGGGTGTATCACTTTTCATCCTCCCTGGGCTCTATTTTCAGCGGTCAGTTCTTGAGGTCTAAATACATATACACACACAATTCCCATTTTTTTCCTGGATTTTCTGCTGAAGTTCACATTGACGTGGGACCTTACTCACTGTGAAAGCTTTCACAGTGCGTGGTCCCAGGGCACCACGTTTGACACAGTGCAGCACAAACGTCTGAGGAAAGGTCTCGCAGTCTGGCGCCAAGCACGCCACAGCCACAGAGCTGAGGTAAAGTGTTTACACGAGATTTTTGATGCCTCAAATCAAAAGTGATGACTTGGAACTGCAAACCCCCAGCAAGGGAGTGCTCCTGGTTTATTGTATTTATGATGAGCGGAAAAATTCTGTTTTAGATTGCTGCTGATTTGTCAGATAAGCACTTCTTAGGTTTAAAGGAACAAGTGACTACAGTACTTTCAAATTTATCAGCCCTGAGAAGTTAAAGATCTGACTGGAAACAAAAAAAGGGATTAATTATGTTCTATAATTGTAATGTGAAGAATGAAATGATGACAGAAATAAGTGACTTACTAGTTGGAAAAAATAGTTCTGATATTAAGACCACCTTTAGAATTAGTGAAACCCATGAAAATGCTTCAGTTTCACAAACAAAAAAGTGAACACGGGGAAAATCTCAGTATCAATTAGGTGCTGCTTTCCTCAACATACTTTCAAAGAGTTTTGTAGTTTTTAAAGATTTGTATTTATTTATTTTTGTTTACAATTGATTCACATCCCTTCTTCTGTCTGAACACTGAAAACCACTCAGGATGCCCTGACTTCGGCTGGGATAAAGTTAATTTTTCTTCTTAGTAGCTAGTGTAGTGCTCAGTTTTGGATTCAGTATGAGACTAATGTTGATAACACACTGATGTTTTGGTTGTTGCTGAGCAGTGCTTATCCCAAGTCAAGGACTTCTCATGCTCTGCCAAGTGAGGAGGGATACAAAAACCTGGGAGGGAGCATGGCTGGGACAGCTGACCTGAACTGGCCAAAGGGATGCTGTATGCTATAGAACATGATGCCCAGTATTTAAACTGGTGATAAATGGGTGGGAGCTGCTGATCACTCTTCAGGGGGAAGTTGGTTGTCCTTCAGCAGGCAGTGAGCAATTGTATTGGTTTTGTTATCATTAGAATTATTAGCATATTTTACTCTGTTTCAATTATTAAAGTGTTCTTGTCTCAACCCACAGGTTTTGTTTGTTTCTTTGTTTGATTTTTTTTTCAGATTCTTCTCCCTATCCCACTTGGTGGAGAGGCATTGAGGGGCTGGGGCTAAACCATGACACGTGTTGGGCAGTAACAGAGAAAGAGACTGGCTGGAGTTTATGCCCTGCACAAAAAGTGCCACTCTCAGGGTACTGAGGGGCTGCCACCTGCACTTGTCACTGTGCACTTCCTCCAGAAGCCTCAAGACAGCTGCACTCTGGAAACTTGGTGGTCACATCATCCTGACACTGCCTCTGACCATGCAGGACAGGATTTATGCTCTCATTCCCAGCACATGGCACGTGCCTGGCAGGCTGGATTGAGCCTGTGCCTCTGGACTTGAAACCCAAAGAAAGGAAAAGGGCTGGCGCCTTTGTGCTCTCAGGAGAGCTGACGTGCTCCAGGGGAAGTGGTCTGAGCAGGAAAAAAGGCACGTGTCACTCCTTGGTGCTGACAGGACAGACACAGCCTTGGAAATGTAAGTGCTTCTGGAGCTGCTGCACATACCAGGGAGAGAGACAGGCCAGAGTAAGGCTTTGGAACACCTCTAAACAAGGATGTCATAACACATGCAGCCTGGCAGCTCAACATCACCAACTCCAGAAACAATTTTGGAGATGAGCTTTAAGCACCATGGATTCAAAATCAATGATTCTCCATCCTGCAGCAAGCCGGAATGTGCCTTCTCCCAGCTTTGCAGTGGGAGCAACAAGCAATTTGTTTTGATAGCTTGTTGTTTCCCCTATTGGCATTAAAATGTCTCAAATCTTTCTCTCTCTGGAGATTTAAACTCCAAGCTTTGCTGATAAACACCACAATATCTGTGCACTAACCAAACCCCCTGCTTGGGTGCTATTCTCATTTCAAGAGCAATCAAATGGCATTAACTCCTTATGGATTTCTGGCCATTCTGATATTAAGATGAAAGGTTTTTCCTTCCTCAACTCTGATTCAAGAGGCTGGACAGTAAAATCTGGCTCTGTTTCAGCCATGTAACTATATATAATTTCAAACTGATACTAGGAAAAAATAGAGATAGATCACAATCTGTGCTCCTGCAGGATTCAATGATAATTTCAATGATAAAAAAACAAAAAGGCTTTACAATGCAGCATTAAAGGTAGCACTTCACAGGTTAATACATGTAGTATAAAGTTTAAAATGTGTATAAATCCTGTAGTCACTGCCTTGAGGTGACAAGGAGAAACCTGAAAAATGGAGGGTAGAAGACAGAGAGGGAGAGAGGGGGATTTAAGATTTTCCAGAAGTTCCTCTTCTAGTCTACCTTCCCCCTTCCTTGCTCTGGATCCTCCTAAACCACACTATAAACCAAACATAATTTAGAGAGCACTCTTATGACGAGTCTAATTCCATCTATTTAAAAACTAGAGTAATGTGGTACACTGTGAAGTCCTGTTTCCCAGGCTTCTCTTTTCAGAGAAGAGTTTTCTTCCCCCGTGTTTTAAATGAACTGAGGTAATTTTAGGCACTGCTGCAATCTAAGTAGTCGTGGCTACAAATATTTATCCTAAAGCCTTTTAAAAGACTGAAAAAGGGTGAATTTTAAATAAACTGTTCAGAAGTACAAAAAGATTATGATAGATAGATACTATTCAAAGAATTCTTAGGCACTTCCTACTGCATTTTTTGACTTACAGTTGAAGATAGTAGAACTGAAAAGGAAACTGAGTGGGATTTTTTTCCCCAGCTGTTTATGATAGCACAGAGTGCTTCTTGGAAAGGAGAACTTGAAATCCATAGCAACCTCCTTATAACAAGTTAAAGCTATTTGTGAGAAGTGGCCAAGGCCCATGATCAACGGATACCAACACACACTAAAAATGGAAGGACAATAAATCTCTGCAGTGCACTAACTTGTGATCATTAAAAAATGTTGGTTCGGGCATGCAGTACTCAGTGAGGAATATTCTCAAGTGAAATGTATTCTTTCAAAAGAAACCTGGATTTCTTCTCATGGGGATGCCACACCCCCCACATAGAGACTACCAAGTCTACACTAACACCCCAACTTATGTTTCAATAATGTTAGCAGGAAGCTAACTGTGACATATTAACAATATTTAATTATAGGCAGCAAAAAATACAACATGTAAGAATTCTCTGCAAGCCAGACTATCCACCACGTACAAAGAATTTTTACTGTCATGGAGGCAGAAATGGGAACAAGATGCTTTAGGAAATAAGGATGACCTGCCAAAATAAAATAAAATTTTAAAAATGAGGGACACTTAGCCTGGTTTCCATACAGTTCTCTGTCAAAAGATGACAATGCTATCAAAAGTTGCTGGTAGTCTGAAAGGGCCATCAGACCTTGCTGGTGGACAACTGGACAAAACCAGAACTCTCAGGCAAGTCCCTGCTCTGTACTGAGACCCAGTGTGTGACCTTAACTGTGTCAAAAGAGAGAGCAGCTGTCTCCTGTGAGGAGGTGCAAGTCCTAAATGGGCTCTCATGGGCCAGAGAGAGACAGAAAGAGAACAGAATCCCTGCCAGTCCTGTGTTTAGAGAGCAGGGAGCATTTATGAGAACAAAACAAGCAACCTTATCCATCCAGATGAGGACTTTGTTTCTCTGCCTGGTCATCTTATTTTACACTTAGAAGGGTAAAACAAAAAAGTCATCCCAAAATTTGGGAATTAGTGTGCGGTCATAAGACAAGAGGAGCATGCAAATACCTCCTGCAGAAAATGATAATTCATATATAACAGTTCAGCCTGAACAAGGAATTTTTTTCCTTATACTGCAAGATTATGATACTGAGCCTACAAGGCAATCAAGTCCACATACAAAGACAGCAAAATTCTTTATTACTAGTTCTTGAGTGTTATTCAGCACCTAGCAACCAAGCATTTTAGTGTTCAAACAAAACACAACTCATAGTAACAAATGGTACTCAAAACAGTTTATCAAAATAATGTTTCAATGCACTGTTATTCAGCATTTTTAAATTCTTTAAGATCAATTCAGAAATTACTGATGCAAGTAAGCTAACAAAAAGTAAGGGACTGTACTGCAATCACTGTATTACTGACAGCTATGAACTAGGCAAAACCAGAAAGAGTATTACATTTTTACAGATGTTTAGCATAATTTAATAAAACCAACATTTATTTCAGAATTAACATATAGCAGAAGTACTATTTGCTGAACAGCCAATTGAAATTATTCTTCCTTGCACTCTAATTTTATTCATAAACCCAAAAATCTTCAAATTGTACAACTTGTAGTAAAAATCTACTTTGTCTATTCCAAAGAAAGAATTATTGAAATGTTATCTTTAGAATAGCTATGGGATTTAGGAAATTTCAGGCACTAGCAAAGCGCCTTCAGATTTTCTTTGCTACTTTTTTTTAAAATTGAGTGCTGAAGTAGGCTACACAAACCTACTTGCTTCAATTCTCTGTACTGAGTGATTAAAATACACATTTTTTGACAATTTTACAGTAAATAAACCCCTTTCAGCAGTAAAAAGCCTCTAGCTTCAACTTATTTCTGCAATAACATTTCTCCAAATTATTTGGATGCTTATTCTACATGCTTAAAAACATCTGTCTCAAGTCTGTGTTTCAAAGCACCAAACTGGAGGAAGGAATCTCAAAAGTTTTTGTGTTATTGTCCTGTAAAATACTGTTGTCACTGTTGTGAGATTCTATGTAAAAAACCAAACCAAACCTAACCAAACCAACATCCATTTTGCACTTAAAAACCATGGAAGCAGTTATTTATTAAAATACATACAGATTCCTTCTTTTATCCATGTTTTAGAAATGCTTCAGGAATCTTAGTGTTCATCACTTGCATCAGTTAAGACACGAACCTTCAGGGCTCTAATCTGCTCTTCAGACAGTTTTCTCATTTCCTGCTAATTAACTTTTAAGATTTCTATTCCTTCACCAGAAATTGGTGGCAGTCAAACTCCTCAGATCCTTGATAGAAATCTGACGTGCTATCAGAGTTTACTGCAGTCATTAAGGGGGAAATGGGCTCTTTAAGCTATTGAAATCACTGGAGATGGTCTCCTTCATTCATCCTGCCAAAAGTTTACTAATTAAAAAAATCCTGAAGTTCATTGGACAATCATTATTCTTCCTTCCTTTTTCAAGGGACTGAAGGCAGAATACTGCATCAAAACAGTTCTTTCAAAGGAACTAATACTGATTTAAAGAGAGAACATGAAGCCAAGTTCAGACCATAAATCCAAATCCTAGTTTTAAAATTCCAGTGGTTAAATTCAGCCCTGAGACTACGAAGGGTTCACTACAATGCATAATAATTGCTGTACACCTCAACAGCATTTCTGTCAAATTCTGAATTTTGTCTTTGTTGTTTTAATGCTTAATGCAGTTACATTTACAGCCAACTTATAATGTGTACCAGCAGCCTGACACAGTGGAAACATTTATATGGTATCAGACAGATGAAAGAGCAATTCCTATTCCTTTATATTCCGGGTGGTATTCACAGCCCTTCCCAGAAGCCTTATCAAATAGATGTCTTTTACTGTGTGCCTTGAAGCTACCTTGCACAAAGAGGAGGTGGAAGGAGGAGGAAATTCCAGACCTGAAGCATGTGCCACCTTTTCAGATTAAAATTCCTTGTCAGTTGACTCTTACAGCAAAATCACAGCCAGGAGTCACTTATCAAAAGTTCCACTCTCTATCTACCTTGCAGACAAGCTCTGTTAACCCTAAAATTAAAGACATCATAATCTAAAAAGGCTTGGTATCAGAGATTGCCACTGTAAAATATGAACTGACTGGTACAATTTCCATAGGAATTCTTCTTTTTTCCTGCCAAACAGATAACACCAAATGTGCTTAGTGCCTTTGAATGGCAAAATTTACATTTTACAGTTCAGTCACTGCTGCAGCAGGTTTAGGTGTAGTTTAGGCAGGGCCCTGTACCAAGTACTGCACACTCCTCCAGAGCCACTGCTTGAGTGGGGAGAGCTAAAAAGAGCTAAAAGAATCTTGTTCAAGGAAAAGATTCCAATCTTCTGCAGACTACCACAGTCACCTACAGCCAGTGTTGAAGTCCTGAAGCCAACTGAGCCACTGGAGCTGTTGCTCCCAACTCCTGCTGAGTCTCACCTACACTGCCACTGCTGTGATGGTTCCTGGCCAGCTGCAGATTAGGGCTGCCACTGGAGCCCTAACTTACACTTGTGTGTTTCAGAGAACAGCTCATTTCACCAGAAATTATAAACTTATTACAAAATTAGATGTCAAAAAAGCCAAATTAAGTACCACAAATGGGAGCAAAGCATAAGTGAGAATATGTAAAACCTTTGTTTCTTAGATTTGCTTGAAAGTATTTTCATGGTTAAATGTGGGATTTGCAATTTCTTGAAGATGTCCTACTTCCTACTGCATTAATGGTCAAACTAATTCTCTTTTACCACTGAAGTTCTGAAGTATGCATCTTTGGTGATTTTATGTGTCTTAGGAACATTGCTTTCAATGATATATATAGTAATGAAATTAATATATTTCCTACAGTCCTGCTTTAAGGCATAAAGCTAAGCAAGTCACATAATAGAAACCTACACAAAATATGAAATGCATCTTGCATATATATTTCAAATACAATACAATATAAATGCAATAAATATATCCAGCTTGCTTAGTGCTAGAGAGAAGTCCACTGTTTCCAGTGATGCCATTTTTCCCCCATTTTTTCCTTTTCTGAAGTATATCAGCTACTTGGTGAAATATAATGTGTTGGCAAAATATAATGTATTGTAATCTGGGCTGCTTCCTGGCATTCTGTATTGATTGAGGTATTTATTTAATAATTAATCATCTCCTGAATGAAATGCTTCCACATGTATTTAGCAATGTCTCTGGATGCCTTACAGATGCAGTACACATTGCTGCAAAATGAAAACAGAGGGTAGAACTCTCCAATTTTAGGTATATGGAAACAACATCAGGATTACATTTCGTTAACTATTTAATTTTCCAAGGAGACAATAAGATAACTTGACAGTTTTAGGGATGGAAATGCTTCTAAGCTGCAGCAGTAAAACACTAAAGGAAGAGTTCAAACTTCACTACGTCAATACAGAACTCCAAATTTGGTTTGTGAATATGGCTGAAGTCACAGTATGCATGTAGGAAACACTTATGGCTCCCAAAATTATGAGCCTGTATAGAGGAAAATAGTGGTTCCAATAAGCAGCATCTGTGACACCAGTGCCATGAGCAGGAAGAACATAAAAATGGAACTGATATTCCCTCCCCTCTCTTGTAGTTTTACAGTTAACAGTTTATTACACAGAGGGAGAGTTGAACTATCCGAGCTGACAGTTCCTAGTCCAGGGATGTGGCCTGGGCTGGCTCCCAGCTCAGAAGCATCACTGTGGCTGTGGCTGTGGAGCATTCCCGAAACAGGGAGCCCTGCAGGGCCTGCATCAGGCACGAGGCAGAGCTGAGCAGAAGGAAAAGGCTCCTGTGGGATCCAGGGCAGCTCCCTGTGGGACCCAGGACAGCTTTTCACCACATCCCATCCGCACCTCCCCGACAGCCGCCTGTCTCAATTGCCCTGGCGCTGCACGCTCCACCTTTTAGTGGCCCAGATAACCCTCCACAGGAGAGAGCACGCTGGGGTCAGCCATGGTGTGAGTGCAAATGATGAGTAGAGAAGAAGATAAATCCTTTTCCTAGTGCTGCCAACCCCGAGGCCCTGAAGAGCACTGCTTGCAGCCCTGCCACAGCCCCGCTGTGCTGACACTTGACAGACGGGGACTGTCCCTCTCCTGACACGGACACACGTCTGGGCTCACCACTGACAGCTCTCATATTCCTCCTCTGGCACAGAGTCTGGCACAGAAATACCACAGCCTGTTGCTGAGATACTGAAGAGGAAAAAACCCAAACCAAAGCTCCGCAAATAACCCGAACTCACTCAAACCCACGCCGAACTCCCTCCTTGCCTTTGGCTGAATTGAACATGCCTGCACAGTGGCAGCTGTAATGTCTGAAGCTGTGATTGGCAATGCAGCCCTCTGTTTACAAACAGGCAACAAAAATAACTCAGTTTGACACATTTACTAAAATCTACAGTTAACAGGTCATGTGATGATAACCAAAAGTGCAGAAGAGAGATGCCGGTTGCATTCCTTAAATTACCCAGGAAAAAAAAAAACCATAAAATCATAAAAAAGCAATGAACCAACCAAAAAATTCAAACAGCTGTGTGTCCACAGTCAGAGTAATCTTATTTTAGTACTGAAACAAGATCAGTCTAATTTTCTAGATATAGCATAGTCAAAAAGCTGACCCTTTAGGAAAAAAAACCCCTGTGTTTTAACAAGGGAAAAGGAGAGGAGGGAAAAAGAGAAGAAGGCAGAAAAGGGAGGAAAAATATGAAAAAATCTGAATGGAAAATGCATCTGCTAGAGGAGTATTTTTTTCCCCTCCCATAAAACTTGGTCTCTTGGATACACTAGTAAATGGATTTTGATCATAATTTATTTCATTACCAACTACAAATTGTACCTACACATTACAGTTTCTCACATCAATCCCTCCTATGAAGACATTAGTGCAGACAAATGGCTCAGGAGGTAATCCATTCACACTGGGAAACAAATTACCCCATAACAATACCCTCAGAGCAAAGCTGCCACAGTGTAAATATCTACTGTGTAATACAAGCACTTAAAAATTAGGATCTTGATGAATCAGGACTTAGGCTATGATCTTGTTCCTTAAAAATACCAGTTTATTATCAAAAAGATCTCATTAAATTTCTAACATCTAGATACTTAAGTAATTTTATATCTATTAGCACCATTCAGCTAAATGGGATTTCAAGTATGTTTTTGTTTGTAATTTTGAATAGGACTATAAAAGATTAGGGACACCAAAAGTTTATTTCCAGAAATGTTGCTGCTCAACCAGTCATTAAAGCAAATTTTCTTAATAGTAACATTTTACAGGATTAACAGTTGATTTAAGACGTGATCTTCAGAACAAGTAATTATTTAAGAAATAATTCAGTCTTTCTCCTTTGAATAAACTGTGCTTACTACTCACAAGTTTATCATTTAGTCTCCAACACTGAGCATGAGAGCTGGTTATTTTACAAACATAAGGTATGAGTTTTGAAGTATAAACATCATAGTGACGAACAAAACAGAGCATCTCAAAATTCTTGGTTTTATGAGAGCTTCAACAAAAGAATTCAATACTTTCCTAACATAGGGACACCAAATGTTTCTGGAGGAAAAACGAGAGCAGGTTTAGGGCAAGACCTTTCCTGTTACAGTAAATGTGTCAAAATAGAGGCCTGGTACCAAATAAAATACTTTTAAGCCTATACTTCCCCAGAACTCCATAATGACTAATTCCCACTGAACAGAGAAAAGGACAGGAGGACCATCAGCGCCCAGAAAAAAGCATCAGGGTGACATCATTGCCTGTCTGCTAGCCAGGAAAGGAAGAGAGGGATTATCTCAATAGTGAACATCTGGATTGTGTATATAAAGGCAGTGAAGGATTTTTATACATATTAGTTCACTGAGTTCCACTGAATTTTTATCTTACAAAGAAACAGTAGTGCTACAATATGCCTTTATAATGAAAAAGCAACAGGAATTCCAGTGGTCTGGGTTAGTGTATTAAAAGATACACAAACAGATTTCTCATTCACTGCTTCTCTGCTATAGTTAATTGAAAAAACTTGGCAGGTACTTGAACTTCCAACTCTTTCTTTTTGAATTAAAAAAATGCAGCTTAGTAACACTGACTTTCTTCTTTCTGTGTTTCAGATACAAAGATTGCAAGTGACTTGATTCTGAACTTAAAGAACTGAAATTCAAAACATATTCAGTTCCCCATCCCAGCATTGTAAAGACTGTTTAAAAAAATCTTACACGTGAAGTGTTTCCATTTCCTCAGAATACAACTCAAAACAAATTTGAATTTTCACATTTTTTTTTTATCTCTAGAGTTGTTGTACAATGAAAAATCAACTTATTCTAATACAACTTTATTCAATTTTATTCTTTGCAAAGAAGCATTCTTACCTTGAACTGTTAAAGTTGCTGATGCCTCAGCTTTTCCAACCATATTTTCTGCAACACAAGTGTATGATCCCATGTCTCCTGCCATAACTTTTCTGATTTTCAAGGTATGATCATCACGGATTTCGTATCTTTAAATACACATAGTAGTTAACAATGAATAGGAATAACAGAACTTTGTACAATTTCTGTAAAGGGTAAAACCATGGGGGATTTGCTCTAAAAATATTCTCATTTCTGTATTTCCCATAAGGGGGGAAAAAAGTATACATACTTATAAATTGATAATGTAAAGTAAAGTTTTAAAACCAAAATATATCCAAGTATTTGAAAACCTTATTCTGATGTTATTTCCACACAATTGCAAAGCCCTAATGCAGAACATCTTAAGAGTTAGAATTTTTTTAACAAGTTAATATAATAATATCTATTATGCTCCATCTCAATTACAGATTTTTTTAACATGGTTGAAAAGAAAATATTGTTCCCAAGAAGATCAGAATTGCTCGAGAGTCAAAATAAATCACAATTCTTTTTTTTTTTTTAAAGGAAAAGGCCTTTCCTAAAAGCCTTTCACCAATTTCTTTCCTTTCATCACCTTTCTCTCTTTTATGCATAATGTAGTCAATGTGTTTCAATTTATGGTAAGTAGATTTTTCTCCTAAAAATGATAGTTTTTATTAAAGCTATAGACGACATTATCAGGAAGCTGGATTTCAAAAGTAAGTGGCCAACAAATTCAATCCTGTTAAAGGGTTTCTTCTTTCAGTCCACTCCCCTGAAAGTTTTTTAAACTGATAATTAGGATTTCGAAATAAGTAAATTTAGTATTTAATCTACCTCTATATTGATCCATCACAGAATGTGTTTATTTTTAATAGTGTGTTTTACTTTTTGGTCTGAATTCCAGCAATAACAAGTTCATTGGAAACCTGGCAACAAAAATATGTATAACCAAGGCAGCTTTCTACATTGCCGGATTACATTTTACATCAATTGCAATTCCAGTGTGTACTTATTGATGTTGTAATCTCTTTCACTGTTTGTAATGCATTCTCCAAAACTTTTAGTAATCACAAAAGACTCTTCAGATGAAGAACTAATCTGTATCTGATACTACTGGCTGAACTTGGTTGTTTTATATTACATTTGTCATGTGTTGTCACAAAAATAATTTGAAAGCACGCCGTTCTTAAGTTTCAGCGTAAACTGTAAATTCAACTAGAGCACAGTGCTAATGAGAAATGTTTTATTGGATCAAGCCAGGCCTTTTGCATTCCAGACAAAGAAATTCTAGCTGTCAATCACTGAATGGCCTCATCATACACCAAACTAGATGTTACAAAAAGGGTAACTCCAAGTACTGCACCTTGCTTTTGGCAGCTCCCCATCATCTTTCCTCCACCTCACTGTAGGGACTGGGTCACCTCTCGCCTCACACTTAAATTCTGCACTGTCATCCACAGTCACTGCCAAATTGCTCGGTCTCTTCACAAAAGATGGTCTCTCTAAAGGGAAAGGAAAACAAGGATTAATCCAGCAGTTCTGCGTCCAGATTGCACAGGATCTCTGTGAGGCTGCTTGCAGGTGGCAGCAGCAAGTATTCCATGCAATAATTTCCAACGCTGCATTTGAAAGGCAACTTTTTCTTTCACAAGCACATATGAAGTAAAACAAACCAAAAAAACCCCAGAATGTCCTCTGTGGCATTCACATTCTCTGAACAGAGAGACAAAATCCTCTCTCTCAGGGCTTTTTTCTGGAGAAGCACAGAGAGAAGAAGAGAAAACCATTCTTATTGGTACCTGTGTTTGTGCCCGTGTGGAATGGGGATTGTTTACCCAAGGTGATTGCTTGATTGGATTCTGTTGATGGTTGTTTGGATTCATGGACCAATTTGGATCCAACAGCTGTTGGAGTCCAACAGCTGAAAGTCACAGGTTTTTCTAGTTAGTGATAGTTCTTGTTACTGTAATGCAGTATACTGTAGTGCAATATAGCATAATATAGTATAATAAAGTAATGAATTAGCCTTCTGAAATCACTGGAGTTCAGACATCATTCTTCCCAGGTGTCGGGGATCCCAGCACCGATACTGTAGTTTTTGTTCATCAAAACTGCTGCTATCCCTGACTTAAATTGCAGGACACGGATGACCCAAGTCCTGGCTCACCAGAGACAGATTAACTGCTGCACATTTATGCTCAGACTTTCTGGAACAAAGGGTGACCTCAGTACAGGCTGTGTTGTTTTGGTAAACCCTGCAAATTTCAGGAAAGGTATTGATAAGCTTTTCTACCTGTAACAGGATTAAAAGCTTTAGGTTGCTGGGCTGTGCAAACTTTTATAATTCCACTCCAGGCTGCACTGCAGTGAGGTTTGCACACTCCCAAGGATAAAAGTGGCTTTAAACAATTTCTGGAATATTCCAGGAATGACCCATATAGAAGAGCAGCACCAGATGACAACAACATGTCCATAAAAGAACTGGGAAGGTTTAACAAGAGAGTGTTTGGCAGGTTCCTTTGCCTAAGGCAGATGAACTTTTTGTCTATAAACCTGTGAAAGCTCTGAGGGAGTTGAGAAGGCAGTTGCATGTTTTGACTTGTATGTACTGAAGATATAAATATCATCCCCCTGGAACTGCAATAGTCTGAGGCCATTGGCACCATCAGGAAGTGTGAATACCCAAAAATACTCCAAAAATTTCTCAGAGGAGTACAAAACAACCAGACAGAAGGATAAAGAGACAATCCCATGCTCTTCATGTCTCACATTTGTGTTTGAGAAAAGCAATTCTAAATATTACTCTGGACTTTCAGACACAGAGTTTCAATATTCAAAAATCTTCATGATTCAAAAAGGATATGTGACTGAACAAAACCTTATTTAAAAAAAAAAGCTTCCTTTATTCTCGAGGATGTCCAGACCAGCTGGACACTTGTGTTGTACAAAACTTAACTTTGCTGGCAATGGTAGGAAATAATGTTAAATGAAATAACAACTTGATCTTTAAGCTGTCAGTTCTAGCCTGAGTTCATATACAAGAAGTAGAGAAATAAAACAGAGATGTACAGACATAAATCAAGCTGTGAATTAAAAAGATACAAATATAGACAACCCCCCACTCTGGCCCTTTTCTTGTAGGTGCCGAAAAAACCAAACCTGAATGCAAGAAAAGAATATCCAGATTAAATTTCAGAGTAGGAACAGTTTGGGGAAGAATATTTAACTTAACTATGCAAGGGAAAAAGAACTGATCTGGTAAGACTAAGACTGCTGCCCAACTGCAAAACACACAAGAGGCACGTTGTTCTCCAGATCAGTTTTCAAAGGAAGTGTAATGGACTCCCACGAGTTTTTGTCTGCCCATTTATAACACTCTTACTCAATGCAGAAACAGATAAGGGAAATCAGCATTGATTTAAGAATCTATCTTTGTCACATGATTATTTGGTACATACAAGGAAAGCTTAGCAAGGATAACTTTGAAACTTTCTAATATTACAGTTTCTGGCATGCAATCCTCCCTCTGATCTAAAGCAGAGACCTAGAAGCAAAAGTTCAACTTCTAAATAACCAAACCTCATAAATAGAAGATTAATGCAGAAAAAATTTAATATATGAAGTTAGCATACTACTCATGCTTTTTCATGCATATCCAAGTCCGAGTTGAAAGAATAAGGTGTTTTAAAGATTTCTAGACACAGGCTGGTAAGACATTCAAGGCTTTACTGACCCATTTGAAAACAAAACCTCACTAGTTTCCCCAGGCCATTCAGTTTTCAGGCTGAAAATCTGAAATATGTTTGAAAGGAACAGGAGATGAAGAAAAAGCCAGACAGAGCTCTGCTTGCCATGCACCCCTCTTTCAGGTGTTTAGCGAGAGAAGTATTTTTTCAGCCTCAGTTATCAGCCCATGATTCCCTGCTTGGCAGCAGACTAGTGATGACCTGTTAAATGGTACAGTTAAATAGAAGCCTGGTGCCAGGACTTTACTCAATTAATTACAACTTTCAAGTTTAGATTTTGCTTGAAAGTTCTGAAAGTCTATTTCACAATAAAATTCCTCCCCTAGTGCTTCCAAAGGGTTTATACAAAACCAAAATAAAACAATACAAGTAGCTCAAGAGTGTAGGGAAGAGAGATAAAAGTGCCAAAGACAGAGAAGACAGCTCTTAAATATGAATTTAGCAAAAATAAAATCACCAACGTACTGCAGCAGCACTGTGATGAAACCAGTGGCTTGGATGGTCTCATCCTGTAAAGATGCAACACCAATTTTTTTTTTTTGAAACCTATCTCAAGCCTCCTCTAATTTAAAGGAAAATGGGACATATTTTGAAGGAAAAGAACCTAAATTCTCCTATGCTGAAGGAATACTGGGACTGCAGGTGGACTTACAGCTTTCCTCCTGATGTTGCATCAAAACGTACAATTTTCAGCTAAGCTCAGCTATCTTAAATGAAAACATATTTTTTGATGCTCAGAGGGACTATCAATAGAATCACTTGAACAAGCAGATCTGTTTTAGTTTTACAACCCTCAGCACACGTTCCTATAAATGAAAGGATAATTATTCCAAATAGAAATTTAGAGTAATTCAGATTCTTTCCAGTAAGAAGGAAAAACTAAGCCTCTGCTTCTTAAACTTGTTAATTTTTGTTTTGCTGTTATTTCACAATACTGACACTGGAATTTCACAATACATGGACACTGGAATTATTTTCAGTTTGAGCATTAAATACAAAAGCATCTAATAATAGGAAAAAAAATTGTCCCAGGTGGGCTGCAGAGCTATTACCTTCCTTCTAGGTACTAGATCACAACCATGAGAAAACATTTTCAGCACTGAAAAGGAAATGGATCAGAATAATCTTTAGAGAAAGGCTTACTACGAAAAACAAAAGAGGGACATTTTCATCAATAGAGTCTGAAAGGAATTCTTACCTAAAACAGTGAGCTCTGCAACTTCACTTTCACGTTCTCCAACCATATTTGTTCCAACACAAACGTATTTGCCAGCATCGTTCTTTCTTGTGTATGTGATCATAAGCTTTCCTCCTCTGATCTAGGACAAACCAAGGATAACAAAAATACTTCAGTATGAATTATCGATTTAATAGTAATAGCTTGGAAAATATTTTGTTACAGATAATAAAACAGAACAAGCCATTTGTGGTTTTATCTATCATATCAAAAAAGTGGAAAAAATACTGTTAGCCTAATTTCCTTCTCTTATGCAGAAAGCTTGTGTTTTAATTTTACATCATATTTTAAAATCTCTGAGATTTGGAGGCTTGTTAGTTTTTTCTTCATTCTGTGTGATGTAATGCTCACCAGCCTATTTAATGCTTGTTAGCCAGAAGGACTACAATTCCTTCCCATGTACTCATACAATCAGGTGGAGAGTAAAAATTAGCACAAGACATAAATCTAATTTTCACATCAAGTGCTGCAATTACTTTTTCTTGACAAGAAATATGTGCACACTATCCTGCTGCTGGTCGTCCTCATTATTATTCATGAATTTTGTGTTTGTTTTGGTTTTCATTTCTTAAGGAAGTGAAGGAAATTCTTTATTCTTTAGTTCTTCACCTTAAATAGGTAAGTTTAAAGGCTGATAAGCGGATGAGCGGAAGCAATTATATTCTTACTGAGAAATGAATAATATTCTGCTCTTAATTTTGAATTCAGCTTTTGGGAGATAACAGAATTCCAATAACCCCCAAATCAGAAAACACACTTACCTTTGTGATTCCAAATCTTATTATGTTATATAAAAATGAACATTAAATGCACATGAAAATACCTTCCTTTAAAAGGATTTATTTCCCCATTTTGTTGACCAAATGGTTGAACAAGTTGCAAAGTTCATCAAAATGCAGCAAAATTTGAGTAGGCAGCTGCATATTACGTTTACTTTGATATACAAAGACAGATCCTTAATTACAGAAAACACACTCTGAAGTGCACATATGCTTACAAGCCCTATCACTTTTGAAAGCCAATGCAGTTCAAGTCATGGGTGGAAGTTGACAATAAATAAAAGCCACATATGAAGCTACATGAAAGGCTCTAATGTGGTCAGTGACAAGGAAGAGAGTGTTCTCAATATGAGATATTTAGCTCGAGTTGCCTGCAGCTAGAAATCTATCCCTGGAAATTTGACATCTCGAGCAGCGTTGGGCTCTGATTGTCATTGTAGGATGTGCAGGCACAAAGATGACAGTCAGTTATTGAGATAAATGGACACGCACGTGGAGCGTAGACAGCGTTGCATACAAATTTCATTCTGTTGCCTTTGGCACTCATTGCTTGAGAGCATAAGAGAAATGTCCTTTATCATTCAGAAAGCTGGTAATGCTGAAATTTCAGTGGAGATTTGAGGCATGAGGAATGAAAAAATAAAGGTGACCTGCAAACACACATCTTTCAAGAATCTATATGCAGTTTTAGACTGCTGACTGCCTGAACTAGTGAGCAGAGGAAGATGATGTAAACTATACCTAGAAGTCTACAGATGCATTTATTTCTGTTTTACATGTCACAGAAAGACATTTAAATCACAGAAAGAAATTGATTTTCCAAATAATATATGCCAAGGATTAAAAAAAAAACCACAACTTTCACTTGCATTTTGGGGTACTTGTATATCCAGATACATATGCAGAAATATGTACCTTATATATATATAAATACTGACCACACTGGATAGAACAAAGAAATATATTCATATGTCACAAGAATTTGCCAGCTCATCTGATGGTTTCAAACCCATGTAAACTGAAATCAGTGATTTTTGTGTATGTCTTCAAAGTTTGAATGCTAGTGACATTCAGTAGCATTTGTGCTCTTCTGTTATTTTATCACTTAAGAAAATCCCATTCAAATCCATCACAATATGACACAACTGCATATTTTGCACAAATTGTAACCTTAAGCAAGAACAATCCTAAGAATTTCTTGTAGGAATCACTACGAGACTCTCTTCAAAGCATTGATGGAGAGAAGCATTAAAGCAGAAACATATGAAAAACTAAAAAGTCATTGAAAGCTGCTTTTGTTGCAAGTTATTTGAGATTTAGATAAAGCAGGAGAGGCAGAGGAAACATTCCCTCATGGATGTTGAGGCAGACTTTCTAGGATGTGACACGCATGCTGAAGGAGGCTGTGCTTACAACATGGAATTCTGAATGCATGTGCAAAGGGGTTTCTTTTGTTAGGTTGGTTGGTTTCCTTAAAACATGAGAAGGGTTTAGAACTTTCACTACAGTGATGGTTATTCCACATGGAATTGTGATAAATTACACAGCTACAATAAAATGTGCCACCATTGAATGTGGAATTACACATGTCTGTAACTGGAGCAGTCACAGATGGCTAGAAGGAAGTAAACTTCCCCTGGTGAGCAACTACCAAAGCATTTTAAAAAATTAGGCACCCACCATCTCAGTAAGACTAGACTATCCCTTCAGTTTAATATGACATTGCAAATGAAAACTGCAGTATGAAAAATATATGTTGTCTATGTGCAGTATTTCTTCTCAACAGGCACTCCCAGAAATACCTATGGACCATAGACCAACAGCTTTAAGTAAAAAAGTACTCAAAAGAAGACAAGCACGTAAAATGTGGTAGGAACACATAAAGAATCACTTCTGAATTTGTCTTACTAAGTTCATATCCAGTGTTGAGAGCTGTAAACAGTCAAATCACCTTTGGAGACAGTACATGAAATCTTGCAAATTACAACTCTTCATAGTCTGTGTATACTTAACAGTTAATGAAGGCATTTTAATTTGAGTGCTCTGGCTCTTCTCATATTTTTGCCCTTGCCCCAGAGTACACCAGCTGGACTTTATAGCAGCAAATGATATAATTTGCAAAAGTGACAGGCAGTGAGTATACCATTACATCCCAAACCTCCTGAAGAGTTATGACCATGCTGAATACAAACAGAGTCCTTTCTTCCTAGTAAACAAGATACAGAAAACAGTTTTATTCCACTACTCTAATAGATATGGTTGTGTCGTGGGAAAAGAACGGCTTTGCTAACTGCCAAAGCTAAAATTCTAATTGTGGAAGTAAGTGTCATGTTTCATTTATACCAAAATGAAGCCAAGACACTTTTTGACTTTTCATGCCTTTTCAGTATTTTGTTCTGTGCCTACCAGCAAGTCTATCAGGGATTTACAAGTTGGATAATATAAGAATAACACTGAATTCTAATAAGAGAAAAAGATTCTAGTAGGAGAAAAAGCATTTCACAGATGATCTTCAGCTGCCTGTAAGATGTATGGATTATTGCATGTATGCTAAGAAAATATATGATGGTATGGTGACTTACAAAGACTTTTTGAAAGCTATTTTCTATGACCTGCCTGCCTGACCATATTTTGGTCCTCCTCAGTAAATTGCTCATTCAAGCAAGTCCACTTCATTTATTTCTTTAAACAATAGTTGGGGATGTTCATACAGAAAACTCTAGGCACCCACAGAGTTAACTAGGTCCAGAACTGTAAATTATGGCCACCCAGCAGCAAAAAATCATATACAAATAATGAATCAACTCAGTCAGCCAATAAATCAAATCCATAAAAACTTACCCAAGGGTTCTACAACATACCACCAAGAATTCAGTATAGCTGTACACACATATATTCTTATTCTGAGACCATATTTTATATACCTATGTGCGTTGTGTATATGTGAGTAAATTTCAGCACATATAAATCCGTACCCATCTGTCTGTGTTATGAAATATTTTTATATATGTGGGTGATTCATTTACTTTTCACTGAAATGTGGTATGAAATATGAGACAGAATGAAGCCATAAGAGAAATGCTTGGGGAGTCCAAATATAAATGTGAGTGGCATTTTTTTACTTTCTTTCAGTTTCTAGTTTATTTCTATTTAATAAATACATTCTGCTCTGTTGCAAAATATTTCAAAAGCAAACAAATTAATAGGAAAATCAAATTTAGACTGCAGAATGAAATACTGGCTTCTGCTTGCATAGCCAGGGTTTCTGCATATGTGATATTACAAATTTCATATATTTTAGTCTTCTACAATACAGCATACAGAACAACTCATTTTCTCTCATTTTCTAAATGGAAAGTGGTGGGCATGTAGACACTGCCTTTGCTTTGAAAGTGTAAATTATGAATAACAATACAACAGTCAGAGTACAAGGTGAGTCCAGGCAATTGTAATTAACAGTGCCACCAATGGTATATCCAAGTAAAATGAAGCTTTTATTTCTTAGTTACGAAACACAAAGTTTGTTCATTTTCCTCTGTCTGGTCTAGCATCCCAAAATATCCATATAACAACTCGCCACTGCAGGAGAGGCTGTAAGGCATGGAATGTCAGCAATAGAAGGCAGCTTTGCAGTTTGAACAAAGTTGAACAAAAAAGGGTAAAAATTACTATCTTAATTTTTATTTTAAAATTTGTATCTTGTTCCAAGCCTTGTGAATCCCATGCATTCTTCTCTACCTATTATAGCATGCTTAAATATCAGACACTAGACATCAAAATGTGTTTGGAGCAGGTCTTCAACAATGACTAAATTTGTTCTTGTTTAACTTCAAAGTTCAGACAGACGAGTCTGTCCTGCTTTCCGTTCCATTCTCTGGGACCCCAGGAAGGTACATGCTGCCTCCTCCAGATCAAACACACAAAAAATTTTATTTGAAAGTAGTCTGAAACATTCTTTCAAGTGGTCTTCCTGTGCTGTAAATCTGTCATGACGAAGTGCAAGTCAACTGTTCCCTGCTACCCTACAGACCAACAAAACAGCTTTGCAAGAGAGACAGGCCTGAAGGCAGCCAGCCTACAGGAAGGTGCAAAATATAGGAAGGTGGCTTTATGTAAAAAGAAGGTATTTAAGGTAGATAA
The DNA here is from genome assembly GCA_003676055.1 of Chloebia gouldiae. NCBI lineage: Eukaryota > Metazoa > Chordata > Aves > Passeriformes > Passeridae > Chloebia > Chloebia gouldiae. The sequence continues at coordinate 7,269,111 of QUSF01000016.1, forward strand.
AATGACAATAGATTCAAGCTGCTGCTTCTGGCACCCCAGCCAATCTGATATATCAGAGGCAGAATCAGATGCAAGTCTGTTCACACAACTCTTTTTCCCACTTTTCTGGCCTCATTATCAATGGCTGTAAGTGCAGTAAGGTGGATATCTACAAAAGCTCAAGAGTTATCTGTGTCCTGAATTTCTTGGTGAATTCAGAGGCAGCTGACATATATTCAGCCCTTGTCATTATCACAAGACGCCAAATATCAGAATTACTTTATGTGTTTGATGCTTCACCCAACAAGACTGTAGAAACAGCCAAGATATATGCAGAATTCCATAAATCAAATTCAGAACAGAAAAATCCATGCCTCAGCATATGTGATTTTCAGAAGTTTGAAATGGTAACAATTCCAAATTAACTTTCTATGAACATTTGGCATTTGTTAATCACAAAGGAAGATTTAATTCAGAGGAAGATTTACTTCACAATAATCTGTATTGGCTCACATTAGTCAGAACTAATTTCTGAACACATAGCTATGTTTATATTGCAATATTTGAACCAATAAAATACTTCTCTGAAATGCTTTCACAGCTACAGTACAAAACATTTTCTATGCAATACTTCTTTTTTTATTATAAACCAAGATTAAAATCTTACAACAAAAGCATGTTACTACTATCTTCTTGGTCTTAAATCTCTTCTACAAAGATCACAAAAAATTATATAAAAAAGAAGAAGCAAATTCTTCATAAACTGTTTTTCATATTGTTACTTATTAAATACAGAAAACACACTAAACTCAACTAATGGACAACACTTAGGCACATTTTATGGGTCACTAAAATTATATCTAGAACTATCAATCTTTCTGCAATATTCAAAGAAGGCTCTGCCTGGGAATGATGAGTTTACAATGACAACTGTGAAATTTCTGTAAAACTGTAGATTTAACCCCGTGCATAAATCTCCCCTGGATGCACTGGTGCACATGTAACTTTCACTACAATCAGTGATTGAAATCTGAAGTAAAAGTGAACTTGAACTGAACTCGATGTCTGGTATGTCTTCATTTGTCTTCCCTTAAGCAAGTCAGAGGATTTGAAGTATCAGTTACACATGAATTTTCTTTTAAGCATCACCACTACTGTATTATTTACACACCTCCAAGGATAAAATCTCAGACCAGTCAGGGTTTATTTTCCACACAAAATTTCTCCGTTTTTAATTACGTTACCTAAAGAATCACAAGTGTAATAAGGAAAAATAATACCAACAAACCACAAATTTTAAAACATATAAAAAATTCCTACCTGGTAACCATAAAAGAAACTACATAACCCAAATCTCCAGAGGAATTTAGCAGCCTGTTTCCCACTGTAAAAGAAAGACCATTCTGAGGTCACTCTGAGGAGCTGTGTTAGAGTCACCAAGGATGAAGACAAAAGGCTCAGCTACATCACCAGACCGGACTGCATGTGGCAGATCACACCTCAACCCTCCAGACAGCAGCAGGGGTGGAGGGAGGAGAGCACAACCACGACTTTCCAAAGGGGTCCAGACTCTGCTGCTGATTCCAAGGGAATCTCAGTTCCTGACTGCCATTGTAGATATTGACAATATTGTCTTACTTTTCTAAGTCTGAAGCTAACGTTGGCAGGTTGACAACATGGATTTAAGACAACTGTACATCGTGGGGTGTATTTCATCAATAGAAAACTTCCTACTTTCCCCTAAGAAAAGAGCAGCTGTGCAGAGCACGAGTCTTCAACAGCAGAGTCCTAACATTCAATTTCAAACTTTAGAAAGATGGGTAGGTAAAACTTCACCAAGCCTTGTAATCTGATGGAAGACATTTCTCAGAGTGCAGATTTCTCAAAGCCATTGTGCTAAAATGCAGGGTTTTTCTAGGTTCTTATGTAGGGTCTTCTAAAGGGAACTGTTCTGACAGGACTAAAGTTATTAAAAGATTTGAAGTGGAATTTTGTAGGTCTTCTTCTACCATGAGCTCCCACAAGAAAATAAAGCATGCAAAACTAAGGATCGTCTAGACTTACAGGTACAATTGCGAAGCAACAACAAAATCCTCACAGTTTGAGAGGAGGGAATAGAAATGAATTATTCATATTTTTCTCCTGGCTGGTCTGTGCAGCAGGTCATTATTTTCAGCTGTGGCTTCAGTCACTCTGTGACCTTCTGAGATGCAGCAGTTTTGGCTCAGACTCCCACTTGTCTGGAAGAGAAGGCACATCCCCTCTGAGCCTGGCTGCCCACTGCTGGCTCCTCACTCAAGGGATGCAAATCTCAGGCTCCCGGATCCTTCCCGTGACCGCTGCACTTCCTGCACTAAATTGCCTGTGAAAGCTTTCCTCCCTGGAGCTGGCACAGCAGCTTCCCAAGGGATGAAGGATTTTCTTAGTTCCTCTGGGGCTGAACCTGAGCTCTTTATGGCAGAGAACATGAACTGAGAACCAAACTAAGCAAATAAAATTAGTCACAGGTGACTAAAATGCAGTGGATTCTTTCATACATTTCCAGATTAGTATTTTCAAGACAGAGTGGACTTCTCATTCAAAATATTTTCTGTAAAAACTTTATAATCAAGTTAACTCCCAAAGAAGTTTTGGTTCTGCCAGCTAAATAGTACAAATAAACAAGTAATTTGCAAAACTAACCCTGAAAAAAAAAATAAATGTTTTCTAACATAACTAAAAATCTACTGGTTCTCTATCTTTTGACCAAGATGACATGCCATGGAAATGAGACCACACTTCAAAAGAAGGATATAAAGCCATGTTAAGTTTCTATTGCATTTATCTCTGAGTGAGCCTAAGGTTAATAGAACTCTTCTACAGTAAATGCTGGGCAGAAAAAGTTGTGAAAACATTAAACTTTTCCCATCATTTGTCAAAGAGAGGAGCATATGCACCGCAATGCTGATTTTTCATGAACAGTTAAACACAGAAGTCATATATTAATCTGCCACATTTCACTTTTCCATCACTGTTCACTACAGCTCTCATGACTGCAGCACATGCAAATCATAAATCATAGATTTCCTTGTATTTTTTGTGGTTTGCACACAAGCCTTGTGTTACAGGACTGAGGCAAAAACTTGCAGTCATAGGCAACCACAAGCAAATCTTGAGTGTAACTTTCATTATTTCTGAAAGACTGCTGAAAAACCACTGGGCTCGACTTTACAGCTACAGAAAGCTGTCTGCTTGGAAGATGCTAAAATTAAACTTACAAAGAATAAGGAGGAGAATGTATGCACAGAGAGGCAAAGAGCAAATCCCCCAATTTCCCCAGCTCACAGAGCAAGCAGCCCATAATCAGTATTTTTGTGCTCAACTTTAGATCCTCCAGAGAAACTCCACAGGCAGGGAATGACCTGCAGATCTCGGTCTGTTCACAAATATTCTCTGTTGCCACAGACTTTACAACACAGGCTGATCTTCAGCAACACACAGCAAAGCCAGGAGCTACTTGGAGCTTCTTTTACTCCTATAATAAGCCAGCTGAGGTTGCAATCAAGCAGAATAAAGCATGGAGTGTTCCCATGCTCTGCATGCGCTGATGCTCGCATGTGCCATCCTTTAACTGTGATAACCCTGCTGCTGTTCGCGGGCTGCTGCCAGGCTGGACACGGAGAACACGCTGTGGTTGGGCTCTTCCCACTCATCCCTTTGCCTCTGGAGCAGCAAGCCCTTATTGCTCAGTGCATAAATGGAAGTGAAAAGCCAGAAAGAAGGAAGGGAAGCCCAAAGAACGCTGCGTCTCGCCCGGCCTTGCCTGCTCGCGGTTGGCGGCTGCCCCAGCTCCTCAGGCGGGCGATAATTGCTTCCTGCACAGCAGCTCCTTGCTATTCTTCCCAGATGCCAAAGTGGGTTTAAACTTCTGGTGCAATTCTTGTTGCTGTTAAAAGGTTATTGCAAACTGCACCAATGGAAAAGGCTGAGCGAGAAATGTGGCTGCAAGGAAGGGAGAAACTGTTCTGGACACTGAAAATACCAGCTGCTCAGCTTTTCGCATTTGTATATACAAAGCAAACTAACTGGCCAGGTTGTGTATGGAAATCAGCCTCCTGTTTGCTGATGTTTGCTGTTATTGGAACAGGCTTGTAAAAATGGCAGAGAAATGGAAATTACTCTGCATATCATTTTCCTGTTTTATCTCATGTCTTGTGAATGCCTTTTTTAGAATCAATATTATGCTGTCATAAATGAGAAGCTTTGACATCTTCTGTATGAGCAATGTAAAAAGAACAGAATGAATAAGAAGTAATCTTTACAGAAAGCTGGAAGTGTTACTTGATCAGATTTCAGTTCACTTGGTACAAATTACCTTTTTATGACAGTGACAAGAAGTTAAAAACTACAAATGCACTCCCACAGTATACTTTCTTTCCCAAAACCACAGAAAAAGCTCACACTATGCTTCCAATACATACAAATACAAACACTGAGTCTGAAGTAAACACTTAACTTTTAAGGACATTACTGTTGCTTTGCCAGATACTTAGCATGACAAAGAAAAAAATCAAACCAAAAGCAAAGAAAGGTTCTAGTTTTACATTTAACAGACATCTATGTGACATTCTGGCTGAATTTTTCAAAAGAAAATGGCAAAATTTAAGAATCTGTGGCTGCTGGAGGTGTGTGGTAGTCAGCATTTCTGCCTGTCAGATGGACATATTGATATGTCCAAGTAGTTGCATTTCCAATTCCACTTTCCAGACCTGGTCCTGAATGCTGATCACCAAAAGGAGCTGCCTGTAGCCCCTGTAGCTCCCAGTGCCCACCATGGCCCACAAGGGACAATTTACAAATAGGAGCTGCCCTCCACACTCGCTCTCTGACTCCAATCAGTGTCCCAAATATATAAAAATATTCACAGGGAAAATACTTTAGAGTGGCATTTCTTTGTGTTGTAAAGAAAATTATGCAAAAAATACACTAAAGAGTGCCAGGGAAAGTTGACCCATGTGAACAGAAAAGGAAGACAGTATTTAAAGGACTGTCTTGAAAACATCCATGCAAACAAGAGACCTTATCAATAAGCTTCCCTAGTCTTCTTGTCCCCTTTTCTTACACAAACATTAACAGGATCAACCCCCACTGCAATACATAAATTACAGTATGTCACATCAGTATCCTGATGTCTCCACCAATGTATAAGCTTACAGAAGAGTTTGTGGACAATAAAGATCATCCTTGCTTATATCAGAGGTCAAAGATCCACTGTTTGCCCTTATTTATATCCAGAAAAGCTAAATAATTGATATTTGCTACTCTTGCAAAATAATTTTTAATGGAAGACTCACACTACAGTTTTCAAATGCTGAATAAACATTCAGAATTAAGGAGGAAAGATCTAAGAATTCTCAAGTATGATAAATATAGAAGAAATATACAGCAAATCTAAGAAATCATTAAGTATGCATTGTATTTTGCATTGTACTATTAGTGACTATCCTTCATGTGTTTCAACCAGACTTTTTCTCAGACAGCCATATTGCTGACTTTGGAAGACAAAAGAAAGCAAATTTCTACTGAAAGTGGAAGTCAATAACGATGAGAAAAGCAATAATTTCAGAGAATGTTTGATAAAGAGTGAAAAAACACATTCTGATAATTGTCTTGTCCTTTACAGCCGTTCTATGTGTTGTTGCACATTTGACCAAAGTACCATAAAATCATAAATAGCTTTGTCATTTGATGAGATTCACTTTTCATGGATTGCAATGAAATACTGCATGTTTCTCCAGACCTAAGGTTTGGCAAGAAATGTTTGGTAGAATATACCGTGAATATTTTTACTATATTTCAGAAGAATGCTTAAATATTCTTAAGTTTCTGAAAACAGGAATTCTGGACCATCCTACTAGATTCAAAATTTTGTTCAAGATCTGGCAGGCCTAAAGCACAAATGCTGTATTACAGATATTATTACTGGCACTTGCAAACATGCATGCCAAGAACAATCTGATATGCAGGCCATTCTATGCATGGAATATTAAAATATTAAAATATTTGGTATATTTAGAGTTGACTTTAATAATGCATTAGATTTGGATCTTGGCTCATCTTGCAAACTTATTTCATAGCAGGATTGCCTGGAAAGTTACCACAAAGGTATTGCTTTATAATCCTTTAGTTTATGGTTAGTTTATGAATTTTTCAACATATTAAAAGTAATTCACCTTGAGGCAGAGGACTGGGCCTGACATACTTGCAGCCCAAACAGTGACTCTGTCCCTGAGACATGAGAGAAGACAAAAACCAAAGCAGGAAGGGGGATTTAATGAGATACACACTTCTGTGAGGAGCAAAAGAACATAAGTTCATTAAATGTGGACTTAGAAGAAAGAGGTACACAAAGAGGATTCCACTGGAAAGGAATTTTATACACCAAATTAGTCACGTAGTCGCACAGATATCAGAGTGGCTTCCAGTGTTTCTTTGTCAGTACAATCATGTGGTTAAATGAACAATACTCTGCCTTTTCAGAACCCTCTTTCGTGGAGCTGCCAAATACTCTTCAAACACTCCAAATGGGAAAAACCATTGGGTCACACCTAACTGGAGTTAGCACAATTGTTATTACTATTGAAAGTTTTCAGACAAGTCTAAGAGACAGAAAATTGCATACATCTAACTGAAATGAGTGATTTAAGGCTTGCTACCTAAAAGACTCTGTTCCAAGAGTTAATGGAGAGCACAAAAAAGGATACAACCCTGCCCCGATATCATCTCAGTTCTCTCAGCTGAATGTAAAGTGGACAGAGATAACTTTGTATATCATTTGAATGCTGCAAATTGGTACCTAGGTGTAATGTTTGTAGACTTATTTTAAAGACTGCCTTTTGTAGCAGGTAAGAAGCAAAGAATACAAAGGTAAAAACTAGTGTACTATGGGCTACTCAGGGATAAAAATAATCTCCTCCACAAGCAGAAACAAAAAATCCCTTCACATTCTCCACAGCACCTTAATAAATGCATCATCTTTACCTTAGAAAACTTGTCAACGCTGGTAGTATCAATTCTCCAAGAGAATTTGCAGAAGTCCTTTGAAACAATGTTCAGAGAGAGAATTAATTGATTTTTGCCATCTCTTGGTTTCATTATTTCATGAACACTAAACTGATGGCCATTTACAGCACCCAGAAGTAGGTGTGGACAATCAAATGGCCATGTGTTCTATCAGAGGACAATCTTGGGGGAAAAAAATGAACTCTGCTTAGAGTACATTTAGAATCATAGAATTGTTAAAAGTCAGAAAAGTTCTTCAAGATCAGTGAGTGAAACTGTTAATGTACAATATATTAAAACAATATTGTAATACAGCTCGGAAAATCTATGTCAACAGGCCTTCTCTTTTTATAAAAGAGTTATCTAGGCTGGTTATCAGTGCCCCAGACAAGCATTTGTAGATACCATTTTCTGGATTAACAAAACAAATCCCATTTTAATTAGAATCAGCTTATTATCCAACATGATACCTTGGTAAGAGAATACCAAATAAATAAAGGCTCCTTAACCTATCAGTAACTAGAACTTATCCCAGAACCAACACTTAATGCTGACATTCTGTCACCACACACTTTTTTGCACTGTGCAGTAGGTATGAACGCGTCCATTTTCAAATTTAAATAGAAAATGCTTCTTCATCTTTTTATTTTTGTTTGTAGTCATATGGTTGTTGTTTTAATAATTAAGGAAAGGCAGAGATAAAGCTGGAAGATTTAAAATTTCATGTCTATTTTAACACTAAATTAGGAAGAAACACAATTCACTCTCAAAAATCAACAAGACATATTAATATGAAAAAGAAATGTGGAACTGAGACTTCAGTTAAACTTGTGTGCAACAGTGTAGGTTGATAAAGGCTCCAAAAGCACAGGTATCCCTAACAGCACAAGCTGTAATGATGTGTTAACCTTGGTGACAGTCAGAAGAAAAGGGTCAAAGGTTCAGCTGGCATCCCTGAGGGGGATCCTTCAAGGTGAATTTGAGACTCATTTTCAGGGCAGCACAGTAAAACTGACACTGCAATTTGAGAAATGTACATGCTAAAAAGATGAAGAACTGCCTTTTACTTGAACTTGCTATTCATAGCAGTAGAAAAAATGGTCTTTGTTGGTATGGGTAAAGTAGGGAGAACACAGTTCACTACCACATGAGATAGCAAAGGATAACATTTTTAAAGATTGCATCTCTTTTTGAATTGGAAATAATTATCACAGCAGGCTTGCAATTTAATTTGTTCTGGTTGCTCCATCTACTCCTAATTTTGTGTATTTTAGAAGTTATTTCCCCATGTCCTACTTAAAAGGTTCAGATTGCTAAATTTAAGGTTTTGCCTCCCATTAAAAAAAACCCATTATATCTACCTACCTTTATTAACTTCAAGAATAACAGATACAACAGATGACCTCTTACAACATCAAAGCCTTGGATTATCGATGACAAAAGCAGAGTAACAATTGTCACCACCAGTCATGTAATTTCTAATATTTAAAAATGACAATGCAAAGGACACAGGCAAAACAGGGGAATCTTCTTAGCAGAAAGTCTCATTAGAACAAAAATTGCGAATCAATATGCAGTATGTCCAAAAAGCTGGAATACCTTAAGTACCTTAATGACAAACAAGCCAATAATAAGAAGTGAAGAAGCAACAACATTACAAAAAAGTAAAGAATGTCAACTTATTTAGCACTTCAAAAAGTGCTATAGCTCTTGCTATAAATTATAATGTGTACTTTCCTGGAAAGTATTAGTCTCAAGAAGGACAATGGTAAAACTCACCCTGATTTCAGCAATGCCAGAATTCCACCCTGAGAGTTCAGGATATGTGCAAAACCTATTTTAGTGAAACACACTAACCATGCAGATTTCCCAGGAGTTATAATCATGCAAAGTACCTGCTCTGTAGACATTCCTAAATTATTACAAACCCCTGAGATGCTTGAATACAAGGGACAATCTCAAAACCACGCTAGCACTTCAGCATATAGTTAAATGATAGAGATGTTTTCTTTGTAATCACAGAAAACCTCTAAGTATTTGTAGCTGGGCTAGATCCTGCAAGTATACAATCACAAACACCTGGAGTGATGCATGGTCTGAATATGAAAGTGAAGATATGATTCTACTGCTTTGTCTACAAAAAAGAGCCTATTTATGATTTTATTTATGTTGCAATATCACTTTGCAAGGTGGAACACAGCTTTGTTGCAAGTGTCAGGCTGCTTTACATGTATAAATGAATTCAGGTCCAGAACTCATGAAATGCCGAATAAGAAGAACTGAACAACTTCCAAGGCTTGCCTGAAAGCACAGAGGAAGATTGCAGCACCAATCTGCTCTGTTCAGTTTGCAGACTCTCTACCTCAAGGCAATCTTTCGTTCACTGCACAATAATTTTCTCTGTAGGAAAATGTTTTGCAGCACACTTCCAGAAATCATGTTGCAATGACTGTATAGTCTCGTGGCAGAAACAGATCTTCTGTGATTCTATTCACAAACTCACTTCTGGACTACCTATAAAGCACCATGAAATTACTTCAGTCAGGTACCTGAAGCTTCTGTGGTAACACTTTACTCAGAATGAGCAATTTTTTTTTTTCTTCTTGATTTTCATTACGTATTACTCCAAGAGAAATGCTCAAACTGAACACCACAGCTCAAAGAAGTCCTAAGAGACAAATGATTTCATATGAATGGGGAGAGGAGGATGTTCAGTTTGAAATGTGAGGTGTGCTGGAGGTAACTCTGAGCCATCATGCCAACATCTTTCACTTTCAAAAATCTGACATTCTGAATGGCATAGACACTTTGGAAAACAATGATGCAAAAGCCCCATAAAGTTACAGTTAAGAGATCTTGGTTCATCATCCTTTTGTTCAAGAAAACAAATTTTGTATTTTGTGAGGGAGGGAAAATTACTTAAGCATAGATATCTCTATGGCTAGTTTCAAAATTCAGTACATTCCATTCAGCAGTAGAAATATTTTGAGATATACACCAGGAAAGCTTTTCACTTTCTCATGCTTTATTTTTTTTTAAAGCATTATTTTCCATGCCAAATTTGTGGGGTTTATTTACTCTCAAATTTACTCACTTTTGACCCTCTCCTCTCTGTGTAATTTATTCTCTCCTGTGCAACCAGAACCAGGAGGCTGAGCAGAGGCAAGCAGACAACTGACAACAGCAGTAGACAGAAGGAAAAGCAAAGCTGCTGAGTTAGAAAAAACAAGATGAGTATAAATAGATCCAAGTATAACCAACCACCCACACTTCCATGTTAAACAAAGGAACAATATTCATGTGACCATGTGCCAAAAACATTCTTGTTAGATAATAATTTTTCAGAAGGAAAAAAAAAATCAATTAATTGTTCAGTGCAGCATGAATATTAGCAAGAATTATCCTACAGCTAGATAAAGAAATAAAGCAGGTTTCTTTGGTTTTTGTTTTTGTTTTTTTTCTTTTCCCTTTAAGGAGGACAACCTCTAGCAGGAAGACTTGGCCCTGCATAATACTATACAGGAGTCTGGAATAACACCCTGCAATGTGTGTGTGAATCCCTCACTACTGCACGTGCTGAATATCTGAACTTGGCAGTAAGTAATTGTGAGTATATTATTACCTGGAGAGAGACCAACTCTGTTGGGTTGAGGAAACCCAAGAACTGAAAAATTATTATTTTTGAAGTGCTGTGATTTGGACTAGACTTTTCATATAACCAGAAGCATCACAGGAAACTCAGTAAGGCAAAACTATCCAAACAAAGTGAAATAAGCAAAAGTGAAGTTGACAGAACTTTCAAAAAGTAGACCAAAAAATCAAAGCAAACCAAACAAGAAGCTCTAATCACTTACAGCTGTTCAAGGCTCCAAAAATGGGCACCGTTCTTCTCTACTATTTTTATTCTACATTTTTCTTTTGATTATGAGAACATAATATGTGCAAACTCAGCACACAGATTGTTGAGGTTTTATTACACATGCTTTTAGAGTTAGTGTCATTTTTACTTTACAAAAGTAATTCCTAAAATAAGCATGATACACAATAAAGTCTCAGTTAGCAGTTACCCGATATTTAGATTTTAAGTGACAACATGTGGCTGCTGTGGTGTGCAAGCAAGTAGGAATATCAAAAATGCCAAGTACAATCAAATTTATAAGGTCCACTAGAGACTTTCAAGAACAAAAATGTACCTTTTTTTTTTTCTCTCCCATCCCCCATAATGGAGAGGGTTTCAGTGTTTGGAAAAGAACAAAAACAGTGAAGAGCTGGGTTCCTTCAATTCACTGTACAGACTTGCCACAAATAATACATTGTTTTCTGCAGGGTACCTATTTATTAAAACATGCTTTACAAATGGAACTATCTCCGTATAAGAGCATAAAGTAAACCTAAATACAGTAAAAAAAAAAAAAAAATTAAAAAAAGCTGACAGGTCCAGGAGGCTGTATGAAAGAACCATGAAAGGCAGAAAATTTGTAGTGCTGTTTTTCACATTTGATCTGTAGGGATCCTAAGTCCCATGTCCAATGGAATCTACTCCGACCCTTTTTCTGCTTGTACACAGGTTGCCCACTTCCCACTATGAGTCCTAATATTCATTGTGTCAGACTCATAAAAGCATGTTTGTTTTTTTTTTCAATATTACTTTGCCACTCATTGTTTTTGCTCCTGAGGAGGAATGAGGAAAGACACAGCTTTTTAAGAGGCTGGGGAAAACAGCATTTCCAGAAATGGGTTTTTGACTTAGAGGAGGATGCCCACACTCTACATTTAAGATCTCCCTGCAGCTGATGAAGGGAGGGGAAGGGAAGAATTAGCTTTCTAAGCCCAGTCTTCATCTTTATTGTCTGTAATATAAGCAAAGGCTCCTTTCCTGACTGCTTAGAAAAACTAACCAAACAAAAATGTTTCTTTTTCATTAGCAGAATAAAATGAATGAAGAAATAATTTCACTCCCACATCCTTTTTTCATCTCTCTTATTCATCCAAAAAAACCCCAACAAGAAGACTGTCAGCCAAACAAAACAGAGAATTTACTTTCTCAGCATAATAAATCACCTTTGCTCTTAACCATCCAAATCATAAAGTCCTACACACCCTGGATAGCTCAAGTAACCTAGTCTGAGATAACAACCACCTGGCTTTTTATTATTTTTTAGGGAGAAGCTTCCCAGACACTATTTCTATAATTTCACATGGTCCCAGAGGTTCAAAACACTCAATAAGCCATTTTAACAAGAAAATCCTGATAGTCTAATATCTAGGCCTGTAAACGTCCCAAAACTATAGAGATCTAACACATACTCTATTTGCTGCAGGCATTTATTTTCTTTTACTATCTAGGTCATCAGTTCATGACTAGGGACAAAAGAAATCTAGAGAATTTTCAGTCAATGAGAAGTTTTCAAATTCCTCTAAGTCCACAGAGTATCTGCAAAAGAGCACCATTCTTTTTTGCTTTACTTTCACAATGGAAAGTAGAAATGGTCTAAAATAAAGCTGACCGTAGTAAAATACACCCTTATTTCACATTAAAGAAGGACTTCTCACTACTGCTGGGTGAAACAATACTGAGAAACCATAGTTATGCATGTCTAATGCTGAACTTTTTAAGTGTTAAGAAGACAAAAATAGCTGGAGCAAAGAACATCACTGATGCAAAAGAACATTTTTGAAAGTTGTGAGAAAAAACAGAAGAAACAGATAGTCTTACAGCTCTAGGGTCAAATATGATCAGCAATAACTTGGTTCAAAATGCCAGCAGATGAATGACCATAGGGAGCCTTTTAATCTAACACTGAATTATGATGAGTTTTAATTGCAGTACTTTTGGTTAGTGTGAACATCATCTATAAATCTGATAACCTCACACAGTGGATGACACTACTACTGAGCATGCCCTTGGGAGCACAGGAGATCAGTTTGGTCCCAAATGCAAAATCTAGTCACTGTGGAAGCCAGCACAAGGCAACAGACCCTGGTGCTCTCCTCAGCCCACAGATATTTGACATAGGGCCATCTTTTACCCTGTGTCATGACACTCCTTCCCTTTCCCCTAATTCCAGGGAGCAACATTACCCTTCAGAGACATCTGCTGGGAAGACCTATCACATCAAGTGTCCACCTGTGCATGGTTTACCCTATCCAGCACAGAAGATTCAGGGTTCATAATGAGCCATTTAAACCGATTAGAACAACACTGGGCATTGAGCATGACCTGAACACTTGAGACTTTTTTTTTTTTTTTCTTACAGCAGGTGGAAAAAGTGCCTCAAAGTGGTATTTGGGACAGCTGATGCATCCAAATGAGGGAAACAAGGTTGGTGAGGGGCTTGGAACACAAGCCCTGTGAGGAACAACTGAGGGAGCCGGGGTTGTTTAGCCTGGGAAAAAGGAGACTCAGGGGCGACCTTTATCTGTACAACTCATGAAAGGTGGTTGCAGACAGATGGGGTTGGTCTCTTTCTCCAGGCAGCAACTGACAGAACGAGAGCACACAGTCTTAAGCTGCACCAAGGGAAATACAAGTTGGATATTAGGAAAAAGTTTTTATTGAAAGAGTGATGAAGTACTGTAATTGTTTGGGGAGGTGGTGGAGTCATTATCCCTGCAGTGGATGTACTTAAAAAAAAGACTGGATGTGGCATTCGGTGCCATGGTTAGTTGAGGTGTCAGGACATGGGATGGACTTGATGTTCTTAAAGGTCTCTTCCAACCTTGTGGTTCCGTGATTCTGCAATTCTGCAAGAGCTGCAGAGAAGAAGGGAACATCCACATGGGCGTTTTCAGGCCGTTTGCCTTGGTTTGGCACATGGATGGAGCTCCTTCTGCCCTCAGTGCCACGGGAGCTGTGTGGCCGTGCTGGAGCCTGCCTCGCAGCGGGGCTCCGAGCCTGGGCTCGGCGCCACGTGAGCCGCTGCCAGACGGCTGCTGGGCGATCCACAGCCAGCCCCGAGCTCACATCTGCCCGACAACATCTGCACAGCCACGCTCCTCCCACTGGCAAACCCGAAGGGCAAGCTGCAAGGGGAGAGTCTTGTAAATAGGTCAGGATTTACAATCCACACCAACGTGCAGAATTGGAGCTCTCGCTCTTGGCAGCTGTGGGCAGGGCTGGAAACTGCTCATGGATGGGTTAGAGATGAGAAGTTTCGTTTTAAAGGGCTGAATCTGAAAAATGAAGTGAGGATGGAAGAAGCAAAAGAGGAAAACAGATACAAAAATAAAAGTCTGTGTGATATTTCTCCACTTCATGTTAGTCCAGGCTATTAATCAGATTTTTCACAACCTTCCAAGCCGAGTGGGATCCTCTGCAAGAGGTAACATTTTTTACAGCTCAGCCAAAACCCCGAGAAACAACACACAAAACAATGTGACAGATTATAATCAAAGTCTAATGAACCACTGAAAAGAGCTTAGGTATGCCTATGATAATTTTAAAAAAATTACATGGGAAGTAGCAGCATAGCAGAAGATACCTGAGAACCCTTTGTCTTAACAGAGAGTGGCTGTGCAGATGTGGAAACCTGAGTGGTTTAGACATGGCAGGGGAAGAGGCAGGAATGCAGACAGAAGTCAGGGCAAAAATGGGAAAATGGGAAAGGTGTCCTCATGATAAGGCAGAAGACAGCACAAGCACTTGGCAAGGAAAAGAAGGGAGAAGTGATCCAGAAGAAACATCTTCAAAGATTTGTGGAATTTGGAGAGCAAAAAGATTTCAGCAGGAGCAATAGGGACCCTGAAACAGAGCTTAAGCGTGAACACAAAACAAGAGTGTCACATTTTGGAAGAAACAAGAAGAAACAGAAGGACTTAGAGGAATTCTCACTATCCACTGGGACAGCTGTGTGGTTAAAAATTGTTTTTCACAATTTTTTACTTTTTTTTTTCCCCTCTTGGGGTGCTAAGTTAACTCACAGCAGCTCCAGCTGTGTCACCTGTGGAAATAATATTAAGAGCAGAAGAAATATAAATCATTAATAAAAACTACTCTTGATCCTCGAGGAAGCCACCACTGTAGGGAGCAGGAGATGAAGTAAAAAAGAGGTAGAGTGGGAAGCCAACGTTCCCAGGGAGTAAGAAAAAGGACTTGGAAGAAAGGAAATTGCTGGGAGGCAGCACATATTGGGAATCAGAACAAAAAATACACTTCTCTTTCTAACCCTCTTGGGGCCTATAGGAAATTGCTTCTTGCCCTTTAATCTGCCCCAAAAAAGAAAAACAATTAAAATGAAATAAAACCCTGAATGGTAAGTCCTTGCTCCCTGCCTTCCCCTCACCCCCATTGCTTGGTGTGCTGTGCACCCAGGCCGTGTTCACTCATGCAGATCTCCCCAGCAGATGCAAATCTTACCATTAGAATTACAGCTTCTACAGGAGTGTGCATTCCTTTGCTGTGTATCTAAAATACATAATTTGAGGAAACTAAAGTGTTAAGAGATTAATGATCAATAAATCAATGAAAAAAAACAGGTGGCGAGAAACAAAAAACTAAAGAGAAATGGAGAAGAAAGAAAGAAAGAAGGATAAACATATTGAATTAATTTGGGGTGGCACTGCAACAGTATGGTTTCTGTCAGGAGCATTGCTGTAGTAATGGGTTAAGACTGTTACTCCACACAAAATGCCCCAACAAATTCTATCAGGTTTTTTTATATTTCTCTTCATTCATGTCCACATTGCAATTTTTCCCTGCAATTTAACTTTAGAAAGACCCCTTCCTAAAGAGGGAATTAATTTCTGCTCTTTCCACTGTTCCCTCCAATACTAACAACACTTTCTCTTTTCCTTTTTAGCTGACAGTCATAGCAATTTCTTCCACTTCCTTTTTTCTTATGATCAAGGTCATGTTGGGATCCACCTATGTAGCTTTAAACTTGCCAAAGCACGATGAGGCTATGACTGGTCCCACCAAGAAGAATGAACGTAGCTCTTTGACAATTCATTAACAAAAAAACTGGGGAAAGCACATGAAACATCTTCCTGTGGATGGTACTGTTAAGGAGGTTTTCCTGTCACAACCAAAGATCAGAAGGCTTCGTTTTCAAATTTTGAAAAACATTTTCATCGCTCACTCATGCAAAAACAGCATTGCATAAGATGTGATAAATGCTGCATACTTGTGAGGTACTATTTAAGGGCCAGGAAAGGAGATGGGAATTGAAAATTTAAGTTGCAACTCATCTAAAATAAGAGTGCAAGTCATTCAAAACTGTTGATGTCACAAGACAGCCACACAAAAAAGGAATGAAAACCTGTATGCATTATTCATCTTGGAACTTTGATCTTTAAAGCTAAGAAACTTGAACAAGGAAAGATAAATGGCTTCTCAAGCTTTTTCTTTTAAAAATCAAATGAGGATGATTCAGGATAAATGAGAGATAAGAGTTAATACGAAAGAGGGGGAAATTGCAATCACAGTGCTGCATGGAAGTTTCAATGCAAAGGCTTTGCTTTTTGTATTCAATTACAAAGGATTTCTTTCTTAGGTACCAGCATCCTTTTTCATGTATATGTAAAAGATTTTACCTATTAAAATTTCATGTTCAGTATGCATAGCTTTTTTCTTCTACCACCTATACCATGACTTGATGTGAACAATTAGGAAGCTTTCTGAAGCAGAGGCTACTAGTGGTCATGGGGACAAAACAGACCCAGCTGTGAAATCCTGACCTCCAAACCTGGCTCAGACATCAGCTTGGTCTGGACCTTAAGCAAGTTATGTACACTTTCTCCCACTGGGAAAGCACTGAAAATTACAGGCACTCTGACTGCATCCTGATTTCACTGAGGCTTAGTCAATTATGCAGGCATTGCTGCTAAAACGTAAGACAAATTGATAGATCCAAAAGCACATGGAGGTTGCCCTGTCTAGATGGAAGAGCCACGAAATCCTCTTTGAACGCTCTGCGCTCCTGAGAGTTTGTAATTATTGCCAGTTTTTGCCTAAAGATATGTTCAAAGGCCCCACCATCTTGGTTAGATTACTGATGTCAGTATCTTACATTTGGGATTCACAAAGAACACAGAGCAGCAATGCAGCTCCTCGAGGGAGGCTCTGAGCAAACCTGACACAGGCAGACACTGCCACAGCCATCACAAATCACAGCTCACCAGCCATTTCCAGCAACAGCAAAGCCCAGGGAAGAATGCCTTGACTTCACAGCATGCTGCAGGAGGGTTTGCTTATCTGAGCTTCCAAATTGTTACCTCCACACAAGCAGATATCACTAATCAGGTAATAGAGCCAGACAGGCTGGGTGGACGGGAGCACACATTGTGAGATGGAGGAAATGGCTGGAAAATGAGATGAAAATTTGGTGAGGCGTGTGCTAGGAAGGCAGTGGGAACACCATTTGAAAAGTAGTGGGACATTTCTGGGGTACAGCAGGTGATGGGTGAGAAGTGAGTAAATGGAGGCACACTGAATTCACAGGCTTACAAGCAACCAAAGTTGACTATGAGTGCCTGAGCAAGTCATTGCTAATGGCACTCGCAGCCACTGACACTCTGCCAACTGCATCCAGACAAAATACATTTGGAAAGACCAAACCCAGTGATTACAGCAGTCAGCAGAAACTCCACTGATTGCACTTCCTCCTCAGCCCCAGGGAATGCAAACTCACAGCTTTTGGCACCAAGGTGACACACGTGGCTATGTCCTAATGACGCTGTGCTGCCATGCAAAAAAGATGGCTAGACTGATGGGGCTGGGAGCAGGGCTGCTCCTTGGGAGGATGCCTGGAAGCCTGGAGCTCTGGCCTAGAGCCTTGCTCCAAGCAATGGGCACGTCTATGAACTTCACCAATGCCAAATGTGTCAACACCAAGAACGGCTGGAAACAGAACCAGGAAATTCCCCACCCTGCTGCGCTCCCTTCTCTCTCTCTCTCTCATGGACAACACCTTGCACCTTCTTTCTCCACCAAGTCTCAGCTCCAAGAGGAGTGTCCCACAGCCTCCTAGTGCAGATGGATCATGTAAAACACTGGAAAAATACATTTGAGCTTTACACTGTTTGCAGTGAGAAGTTAGAGCTATTCACTGGACTGAGCTAAGGCACCCCTTTTCATATATATATACATATTTTACAGGAGGAATTCTTGATTCCACAGTAAACCCAGGAGAAAAATTAACTAGATGAGCATGGATTCATACCAGCTCTTCTCAGTCCTCATGATAACCATTTTCCAAATCAATAAATTAAACTAAAGGTAAGTGTCTGCTTCTCAGCAAGACTGTTCCAGCTTCATTTGTAATATTTGGAAAGGGAATAGTCACATCAAGCATTTGCTTTCCTACCACGGTGTACAGAACTCCTATGAGGAAAATCATGTTGAGCCCAATGCACTGAGAGAACTGTTTATAGACAACACACTCAAGAGTAGAGAGAAAAGATATTTTGGTGACAATTCTTCATCAGGTGCACCCAGCAGACATTTGTGCACTGAAGAGCCTACACAAAGTCTCAAAACTGGGCACTTCTGGGAGAGCTGTGCTCAAATAAAATGCCTGCTTCTATAAACTCCTTCACAGATAGCTCTGCCCTCACCCTTAACTTTCATTTCCCATTTGTTCCATTCCCTAGTTTATAACCTAAAAGACGTATACAGTTTTTTCTCTTCATAGCACATTTATTTGCCCTACAAATGGACCAAAAATATGAAAAGACTGATTTTTATTATCTTACCTACATAAACACATTGATTCCCTTAACTCTACCCAGGACAAAATAATATTTTCTGTTTATTACATTCCTGAAGAAGTCATGCCTTAACTTGGATCTTATTTATTTGTTATTTATCTACATCTTTTGCTTCAAATTCTCAGTCAGGAATAAAGCTTCCAGCTCTGTTTTTCTGGCACTCTTAGTACTCATTCTGAAAAGTCCAGTTTTTCTGACTCATAAATGACACTGTCATTGCAAAGGAGAAAAAACGCTTCCATATATTAAAAATGAAGTTGTTTCATGAAGATACCATCTTCTTGAAGAAAGTATAAATATGAATCAAGAAAGATGTCAAGCATCATACCTTATTCAGAAAAAAAAAATAGACTCTTAATGTTTATTTTAAATCATCAGAAAGGAAAGTATTAATACAATATGCTTCACATAGCCTTTGACACTTAGAGAACTCTTGAAATTGTAATGAATCAACAAACCTATAATGCTATATTCTATTCTATTCTTCTATATGTAGAAGTGGAGCCACCAAAACTTTTTCATTTATTAAATGTCCAGTGGTATTATATATACATTGAACACCAAGACATATAGTTTGACATTTCCTGATCTGTTAATTTCATGGCTTAAACAGAAGAAAGTTACACTTGTATTATGGAAATTTACTGGCACTGAGTCAATCAAAATTTTGCCACCACATGAAGGTAGGTGCTCATTTTAAATATAGACAATTAAAAAAAAAAAAAAAAGAAACCTGTCAAACCCCATCAATTTAATCCTTATTTCAGCTTTTGTACTCTTCTAGTTTGTTTTTTTTTTTTTTTTTCATTCCAGTTGCCAAACTGCAATAGAAATGCCTTTAAGGAGATAAATGAACAGAAATGGAATTATTCTAAGTCAGGTTTCACAATGAGGATTTCATTCCCATCTGCCCTTTAGTAAGTTGTCCATTCCAGGTCCCAGTCCCCACTCCCCTCCCTGCCACTAGCACGATCATACAGATGGTTACTGCAAAGCTGTAAAGAGGTACATCTGAATGCATATTTATCCACTTGGCAGGATCCTGCTACAGCTGTAAGAGGATGCAAATCTGCATGACAATGTTGCTTCAGGCTCTCAGGCCTGTGTCAGGAAGCTCCCATGATGTCAATCCTGCTGCTGAGGACAATGCCAGGCACATATGACACGGCTAAGCTGGGCTGTGGCAGCTCTGTTAATTTACACCTCTGGAGACAAGCCCCCATTTGGGTACAAGTGTGAATCTACACCTACATCAAAACTCACTTTCTTTTGTTTGTTTCTGGGAGGAGACATTGATAACACACAACAACTCTGCCAGATGACATGGTGAAAGAATACTGTGTGGCATTTGATACAAACACCAGAAAATAAAACCAAACTGAGGGGCTTTATTTCATCCTTAGAAAACTCCAGGTCACATTGCCAGTCAGTGATACCTACTTCTGTTCTGGTTATGTCTCTGTTCTGGCAGCTGCAACAGTTTTCATAGCAAAAGAAATGTACTTAATAGGCAACACCTGAAAATCCGTCGAGAGAATAAATTATAGCAATAAAAAATGCAAGTTTAGAAAGCACTTCCTGGAGGAAAAAAACTTAGGTAGCACTGGAATCTTCTCTTTATCTCAGGTCAATTGCCTTGTCACGGTTGGAAGGAGATTTGAAAAGGAAATTGCAAGTTCTTAGCAAGTATGATTGGAGGAATGGAGTTAATAGCCAGCAATCAGTATAGGTTGGGTAGGGTACTTAAAAATTTAAATGTATGCATACGCCACAACTGCAGAATGCCCGGGCTTTGTCTTGTTTGTAAAAAATAAATGGAATAACAGGCAATTTCAATCTCAAACCAACATGGTAATTTTATACTTAGGTTACTGGGGTCTAAGAGTACTTTCCCTCATTTCGGTATGTGATTGAGGCATGTAAATTGTATGTGCCTCTAATCCTGCTTTACACTAGAAATCTTTCCAGTACCAACAGGACAGTATGTGCTTTCAGATGATACAGGATGAAGGATGTTTCTCCTATCACCACATTGGCAGCAAAGAAATGATTTTTGAATCCCATTTTTCACTGCCATTTCTGCAAGATGTTTAGGTTCACCAGCTTACTGTTTCAAAAGGATAGTTTTATGATTTGAGAAGCTGCTTTATCCATACTCTGGAATAGTCATGCACTGTATTCAGCAAGATACAGATACAAATAAGTATGACAACACCTCTAATGAAAAAACAGATTTATTTAAGATGGCAGGATAAGCCATTATCTCTGTAAAGAAATGTGTCTATATCCCCAAACCTTTTTTATCCTTTCTAATACAACACACAACTTTCCTGCATGTGTTATTTTCAGCTGAATTACAAAAGATCTCACCGAGACTACTTGTAGTTTCTCTTTCTAACTAAAGGCAGATGTTACGGGTTGCAAAAATTTGTAGGTGGATAAAAAGCATGAAAATTATAGGACAGTGATGAGTATAATGAGTTTCATTTCCACAAGCTTCTAATTCTTTTGAGGAAGAGAAGAACATAGGTTTTGCATAGGCCTCTTTAACAAACAAATGCATACCCTGCAATGAAGTACTAGGAGATAAGAGGTTACATTCCAAGCTAAATGCAAACTAGCCCTGCCTGTGAGGCCAGGAGAGGACACATCCTAGGCAGGACAGCACAGCCAGAGATGCCCACAGGCTCAAGTGACGAGAAATTTTGGATTAGCTGATTTTTGTGTTGTTTGGAAAACCTTTTTATACTTACTGTAATTCTCTCATCTTTGTCATCTAGAGGGGTCCCATCTTTCTTCCATGATATAGTTGGCTCTGGGTGACCTCTCGGGGGCTGGCATTCCATCACTGCAGGTTCCCCCACAGCTACCATGACATCTGAGGGATTTTGTCTGAAATCATCCCGTAGAACTGAAAGAATAAAGGCAATGAAGCAAAAAATTACTCAATAATATATACCAATAGTGCAGCAAAGTGTTTTTTATTGATCTTTAATGGTGCCTGTTGTCACTGTATTTTACATTAACAAACAGATCAGTTAATCGACAGAGCTGGAAGGGGACTTTTTACAAGAGCATGTTGTGAGAGAACTAGAGGAAATGGCTTTGAACTGAAAGAGGGCAGGTTTAGATTAGATATTAGGAAGAAATTCTTCATTGTGTGGGTGGCAAGGCCCTGACATGGACTGGCTGGAGAGGCTGTGGCTGCCCCATCCCTCGAGTGTTCAAGGCCAGGCTGGATGGGGCTCTGAGCAACCTGGTCTATGGAAAGTGTCCCTGCCCTTGGCAGGGGGCTGGAATGAGATGGTCTTTAAGGTCCTTTCCAACACAAAGCATTCCATGATTCCTATCTCAGTATCCTGAGCATGATTCCTAGCACAGTATCTTCTGCTGAGGTAGAATGTGACTTGGGGGAAAGCACTACCAAGGTTGCTTTCTGTCCCTTTTTTCCTGAGACACAAGGTCAACCTGCCACTAACTCAGAAGTTTATGGTTAAACGTTGGCCACTGGCCATACAAATTGTACCCATGCCTGAATTTAGGGCAAAAAAATCAATGAACTAAATAAACTTCCCAGTTCTTTGATGACATTACAAATCACTAAACATTTGCCCAGCCTTAGCCAAACTCACCTTTGCAATTTGGCTTGTGTCTTTTTAAAGAAAAAAATATTAAAAACCTTTCCTAATCTCTGGTAGTTGTCACTTAGCCTAAACCAGGACCACATCCTTTATTTAGAAGTCAATTTTACAACCTTTTCAAAGGTTGTAAATGTGCAAAGAAACATTTTTATTGTAGCTTCATTACTAGAATTTGTTCTTTCTCATCCTTTGGCCAAGCCCAACTCTAGTTTCCTCCAGTCATCCACTATGGATTTTATCAATAGCTGTGTGATTATTTTTCTTTCTGGGCAAGTACAGACATCATCCTGTGCTCAACAGACCACTACACAGGGACATGGTTTAACAGCATAATGGCATTTCTGAGCCTTACCAAGTAAGTGGCATTAGGTTTAATCTAAAAATAAATAACTCAAATGATAACAAACATAACATTCTAGTCCTCTCCACTGCTGTTCCTCCATCCACACTGAACAAAGGATAGGGTAATGGAAAAGCACACTACCCCCAAAGGACTCTCAGGATTTTTACACAGCTGTATGTCACTCTTGCTCTGCCTGCAACAATCTTGTGTCAACACTAAACAATGCCAAGAAGCTGCAGCAAAATATATATATATCCTCCAAGCCATGGACCCCATATATATGGACATTCAGTAGTGAACAGGGGTTTAGTTGTTCATGCTGCTTCAAGGGGAGGTGAGATTTATGTCAGCTGTTAAGGAATGTGGCTGCTCTTACAGACTGGCAGGTACAGCGCTATCACCAAGCCATCCCCCTCTGTAAGGTCTTTCACACTGGTAAGACCTTTTAAAGTGGTCTGCGGGCAAAACTTAATAAAGTTCAACCTGCATTCTCTTACATCTTCCTTACTGTATTCCCTTATATAGTGAAGCACCAAAATTGCGCTTCAAATTCATTTTTGGTTATGGCAGTGTTGAAACACTACTCACATACACTGAAAATGTTACATATCATTGTTCTGCTTACATTGAGTTTGGTGTTAACGGCCAAAGACAATTTCTTGTGTTCCCAAGAAACCCTCAAGCCATCCAGACACATGGATCACTATAAATCATGCACTGAAAATGGATAGCTGGACACTGCTTCTATTGAAGTCCAAGAATTTTTTCTATTTAATAGCTTAGAGACTTAATCTGGCTTGGAGCCACTGATTGTATTATTTCATTTTTTTTCCTACTTCTTCAAATTAAAGAAGACACAGAAGGTGCCCTAAGTTACAACTCCTCCCTCCCAGAGATCCAGTTCCCAGTGCCAACAACACATGAAAGAGCACATGAAAGTTAATTTGCTATGCCACACAAATAATGTTCTATTGCAACACAAAAAAAGGGTGTTTTGACCATGAGTAAGAAGCATCTTATTACTGCTGAAGATTGTATCACTTGGATAAATTTAAGAGATATATAAAAATAAGCAGCCTGAAGTTTTAAAAAAATTAAATCAAGTGATCTTAATAAAGCATAAGTGCTTTTCATGTCTGAAAGAACTCATAAATCTGAGAGAAAGGACTATCAGATAGCACCTCAGATGGCTTTAGCACCTTTGAAGCAACAAAGAAGTCCAGTACTTACATAATAAAACCAAATTACTTCTGTAATTTCTACACTCCTTAGTCCTATAATAACTTGACAAGCATAGTACCTTGCCTGCAAACCAAGACCTTTCTCAAATTAACCAGTCTTTAATAGAATGCCCAGGAGGACATCAAAGGTCCAGGCCACAGATACTTCAAAACAAGTATTTTTTTCCCCATTTACTATTAATTATTTTGGCTCTAACATCACATAATGAAATGCTAACAAAATATAATCCATTAGAGATTACTCCACAGATAGTCATTGTAATTATTTTTGCAGCTGTAAAGTAGATACATGCTCTGTTTTGTTTGCCTCAGGCCCTGGCAATCTTGAATGAAGTTATAAATCTAGAATTTTCATCCCTTACTGAAAAAAACCTGAACTTTTTCTTTCCTGTTCTTCATAGTCAAGGCTTACTGTAAATTGAGAAAACATTTCCTTTTTAAGTTATATTAGAAGTATACTTTGCAATCCATGACAGCAAATGCTTTTTGTCACCTAATGGTGAAATTTCACCTCTTTCTACATATATGCAGCTGGAATGAAAAAAAAAAATATTAAGATATATTAAGATATATATATTAATATATTTTTATATATTAAAAAATATATTAAGAAGACAGTTGATTTTTTTTCCTTTTTTAAAAGAATCTTCATAGATATAACATTCTCCTCCCCATTTTTGCCAGACTTTGGTTAAGGTTTACAAGCATTTTATCTGATATTTTCTGAAATCCAATTAAGTTTGATTGTAACCATCATCACAGCACAGCTGGGACTAGTTCATGATCTTGCTGTTTGAAGGTGCTGAACTATTCAGGTTCAAAAGCAACTTTTGTAGCTCCATTTAAAAGTCAACTGCTCACACAACTACTTCATATCATGTACTCTTCAATCCACTAAAGAGTTATACTTTCCCCAGAGAATCTTTCTCAGGGAAGAAGTGAACTGGCAACCACTTGAGAATAAAATTATAAGAAACATGAATTTCTATTCATAAGCAGAGATGGCACCAAAACTGCGTTGCAAAATGCAGCACCCAGTGCTTTTTTCTTAAATTGTTTGTTGCCTACTATGACAAAGAGTAGGGAGACACTACAAAGTGAAATGGAGGAAAACGGGCAGGATTTTTTTGCCTATATAAACTGTAGATAATTCAGAAAGATTACTGCTGCATTTTATCTTTAAATAACTGATTTGAAAGGGATATATAAAACTCAAGATAAAATAAACCAACCAGAAAGTTCTAGTCAATACTTGAAAAGAATGAATTTGTAAGGAACACATTAATTACCATCAGACATTGTGGATATCATGCCTTAACAGGTGGTATCATTTAAGATCTGGAAATCAGAAAATTTCCTGAAAATTTTGATTACAGGTCTGTTCCAGTCCAGACACTTCATGCCAGATCAGTTCAAAGCAATGCACCAAAATATATCTGAAATCCCTAATCAACCAAGATCTTACAGCCACAGTTACCCAGTGAACAGAGGAAGAGGAAAATGATAATTCTTGTGCTACAAGTTTCTGAATCAGAACAAGGCAATTATAATCCATTTTAATTTGTATAAAAAGGCATCACTCAGACTTGCTTTTCATTAACTCTCTTGCACCATCCCACAAAAAACCAAACTATTTTCCAAGTCTGCTTCTTAGAGGGAGACTGGTGAGCCAAAGTATGGCACAATTATTTAAGAGAAGACATCCCAACAAGCTCCACTCTTTCAGCATGAATATAATTTGAATCTTCCTTTGAATGTGCCTTAAAACTGGTGGAAAAAGAATCTGAAATAAACAGAAGAAATTATCATCACATTTAATTGAAGAACAACTAGATCTCAGCTAATGAACAAGTTTCCAACAGCGGACAAAACCCTCCGACATCAAACAAGCTAAATACAAACCTGAGTGGCCCACTGCCCTGTGTGTTGGCTAATTTTGTTAAAAGCTGTAATAGATTTAAAATCTTTTTTAATATCCACCAATTCTACTATTTTCATTCCTTCAAATATATAAAAAAGTATTTCTGTATTTCCTTTTTCCTCCCCAACAAAAGAGCAGTATTTACAAATTAAGTTTCCACCTAATACTTCATTTGACTAATAAAGTATGATGAAAAAAACAACAAAAATGAGAGCTTGCTTTGAAAGCCTGTAACATAAGGAAAATAAAAATAGGATTCAGGAGGTTATATAAATCTTCTAATCCCATGAAGCTGTAATCAAAGAGAAACTAATTATTGCTTAGTCAGGATTGAGTTGTTATTCAAAAGCAAAACTCTTCCTGTAATTTAGGATCAGCAGTGATCCCTTTTCCCCATTACCAACTGAACTTGTAATTCAAATTTACTGAGACACGCCAGACATTTTTGGCATTCAAATATAAGATGGTTGTCAGTTGGAACAGTGCTTCAAACCAGGTGCTTAATTTTAATTACAACCAGTTTAAGTATCAGCCAGAATTATAGTACCTTGTTTAAAGACTTTGCTGGCTTGAAATTTATACAGATATCAGGATATAATTTTTAATACATGCATACCACTAATGAGAAAGTGTTAGAGCACCTAATTAAGCAAAAAAAGAAACAAACAAAGGTATGCATTATCAAATTTAAGTCAACCCATGTGTTACCATATTATATTTTAGACCTCATTAAACTGTTACCTGGTTTGAGCAAAAAAATTGAGCATTTACAAATGAGAAGTATTATTTCTGAAGAGACCTCCCTAAAAGTCTCCATGCAGCCATAAAAAGTTAAAGAAAAACTTATTCCCTGCAAAAATGCTTTCTTTTCCTTTCTGAAGGTGTTAAAACCAGGTCAACATTGGTGTTAACTAAAATAAATAGCCATTAAAACAGAAGGAGTAGAGCTATAAATAGTCAGAAATTACTGTTGTGATCATCTAACAAGCTGTAATGCAGGCAATAATTCCACGCAGTCAGAGTCCAGCAGTGCCGTATGGAATGCTTCAGAGGATGTCTGCACTTCCACAAGGCTCCAAGGGGCTGGAAGTCACAGCCAGCATGCCTAGGGCTCCTCACTTCCATCATTTCCAGTTCTCTTATGTCTCCTACCTTGCAGCACTGCCCCTTGCTCAGTCAGCCTGAAGCCTACTGCAGGCAAGCAGATGCCAACCAGTTCAGTATCCACATCTCTGATATTCTCTCAGCCTTGCCTGAGCCTCAGAACCTCCATGAGCACTGACACTGCCCGAGCACAGCCCCTCTGACTGCTCTGAGAACTCACAGCAAACAGCTTCCACACAGAGCAGGCTGCTCCCTGCAAAGAGGCTGATTCTAAAGCAGTGACCACCACTTGAAACCAGCACAGCAGAGATCTATTTATAATCATCTGTGGCTATACATTTATGACCACACATTCAACATCATCTATTCATACGGCGCTGTCCTGCTCTGCTTTAAACTCTGCCCATTAGCAAACCTTATCACCTCAAAGTCTGAAGAAACAAAAGCACTTAAAAAACAAATGGCTTTTTGCTTAGTAGTCACATGTATTTGTATGAGTTAGTTCAGACTTTTACCTGACTCTACGTAATTGAGATCACAACATTATACATATTTATATTTCAACAGCTCCTTTAGTGAGAGGAAACAACCATTAAAACACCTCTGTAAAACAACTGTGTTTTTTTCTACTTTATTACCAGTGTGATAAACTAATTTAGTTTAAACATCTGGTTCATAAATACTTCCTCCATGATATCACTATGTAAGAAACTGAGGGGTTAATGAAATTATTTCAAAGAAAATATTTCAAAACTCCTTTCTTTTAGACATTAAAACAGTTTAAGAACTGCCTTTTATTATTATGCTTGTTCTCACATTGCCAATGATTTATTTTTAAATTTGAAATTAACACCATGTTTTAGATTTTGGTAGACATTGTAAGAGGCATATAGAAATTTCAACAGTAATTTAAATTTGGAAAAGTTAAGAGTACTGAAGAATAGCATTTAACTTGAATGAATGAAAAAGAATTACTCAAAGAATTAATTAAAGACTGTATATACAGGTATATACAGAATGCTTTAGTTCAGAAAACTTGCTACTACCCAGCAGAGTAATACAGAATTTCCAGCAATGAGAAATTGCCTCTCATCAAACACACAGATCTGCTAAAGATTTTACTGAATCTTGTACCACATTCTGCTGTAAGAACGTTAACAGATTAAAGGTGTCAGAAAGCAGCATTAAGTTCATGTTACCAGCCTATGTAATTTAGTACAACATTATTAGTACCACCTGGCTGATGACACCAGCAGAGAGCACGGACAGCCAAAGACACAAAGAAGGCTTTGTTTTAGCACTGACAAACAGAACCAACAGAGTTAAATATAAGTGACAGATGGAGAAAACAGCAGCAGTGAAATTAGACCACACTTCTAAAATGTTAACAAAATGTACTGTCTCCACTACTGTAACCTTTAAGTTGTTTTAAAATTGATTCTCTCTGAAAAAATCATGGCTTTGATTGATTGTGTTTTCTCTGCCCATCCAAAAAGGACCTGGGGGTGCTGCTGAGAGCAGCTGAACATGAGCCAGGTTGTCCTCAGGAGGCCAAGAAGGCAAATGGCACCTGGCCTGAATAAGGAATAGAGTGACTAGCAGGACCAAGGGAATGGCTGTCCCCCTGCACATGGCAATAATGAGGCCACACCTTGAATCCTATGTCAATCTTGGGCTCCTCACTGCAAGAAGGACATTGAGGTGTAGGAGTGTGTCCAGAGAAGAGCAACAAAGCTGGGGAAGGGTCTGGAGCACAAGGCTGATGAGGAGCAGCTGAGGGAGCTGGAAATGTTTATCCTGGAGAAAAGGAAGCTCAGGATCACTCTCTACAACTGCCTGAAAGGAGGTTTCAGTAAGGTGGGGGTTGGGTTCTGCTCCCAAGTAACAAGAAAGGACAGAACAAGTGGATATGGATTCAAGTTGCACCAGGATAGGTATAGGTTAGGTATTAGGAAAAAGATTCTTCACTGAAAGGGTGTTCTGGTATTGGAATATGCTGCTCAGGGCAGTGGTGGAGTCCCCATGACTGGAAGGATCTAAAAGACATGCACATGTGGCACTTGGGACATGGCTTAGTGGTGAACTTGTCAGAGCCGAGTGAACAGCTGGATTCAATGAGCTTAAAGGTCTTTTCTAAACCAAACCATTTGATGATTCAATACAGCATCATCAAATTAGGATCTCTGTATTTATTGAAGGTTAATAATTACCATCTCTGGAAAAGTGTCATTCCCTAAGACACTCAGCAA
Organism: Chloebia gouldiae; assembly: GCA_003676055.1. Taxonomy (NCBI): domain Eukaryota; kingdom Metazoa; phylum Chordata; class Aves; order Passeriformes; family Passeridae; genus Chloebia; species Chloebia gouldiae. The sequence continues at coordinate 7,298,336 of QUSF01000016.1, forward strand.
TACATGTCAGCAAATAAAAGACCACCCTGCATCTAATCAATTGCAATAGGAGGAAATCAAGGACTGCTGCACCAACTGGATCACATATTTAAAAGGTGCTGATGGCAAATACATGTCATATGATTGGATCAAACAATATGTTACACTGCAAAAGCAATTAAATATTTAGGCATTTGGCAATAAAATTATGACTGCATAGAAAGACTTTAAAATAAATATATTTATTGTCATTTATTACTGTAATTAAGAAACTCCCAATCGTTAACAGAAAGAAAGGCATGCTTAAGAAGCAGGATCAAAAAAAAATAAAAAAGACTTCTATAAAAACCATTGGCTGAAAGTTACTGAAAACCATTACAAAAAATTATGGAAACCACTCTGAGTGTCTGAATTTATTTCACTCATTTAAGATTTGGGGTTTAAGTACTGCCTGGAATATTACTGGGCAACATAGCTGTCAGCCTATAACAGTATCTCCATGTGTGGAAAGGAAATTGTAAATGGATTAGATGATGAATTGAGAATCAATTAAATGACCAAATCTGGTAAGTCATATAAAGAGTAATTTTAACTCCCGTGAGGAAGGGTAAGTGACAGGCCTCAGAGAGCATGCTGCAGCACTGGGAAACCTAATTAAATCCTGAAGGATCTGTGATGCCTCAGGCACGCAGCTCAGAGTATCCCTTAGGTTGATTGAAAATTGAAAATAGATAAGGAGAAGGGACCTAATTATTAATTTGACTGACTGTGTAGGAAGAGCAATCCCTCTCAATGTCTTCCACATATTGTGCTCCAGGACAAGGCAGCTACTAACTGTAACTAAGAATTTACCTCCTGGAAGAATAGATTCATTTCTACAGACCGCAGTGATTATTTCCTTTCATTTGTCGTAAATATTAAATATTTTCAGGTATTTTCTGGTAGTAGTAGTAGCAGTAGTAGTACATTTTACATTTTGTTTTGAGGTTATTTGAATCGTGCTGGATTACAGACAATATTTTTAGCATGACTAACACAGCAGATTTCCAAATTTACAGACACAAACCAAGGGGTTTTAGACACAGCTCAGCCAAGATGTGCCCTTCAGACATTACAAACTAGTTTTTATAAGGCAAAAAAGGGTGTGCATCTTCATATCCAGGGATTTGTCTGCATTCTGTACAGAAAGATTTTTCTCTCCACACTCCAAAGATTCTGATGTTTAGTTTGCAAGGAGCTGCTGGTGGCACTGGCCTTCTTTCAGATCAGATTATAGTGGAGGAAAAGAACCAGATTAAGATGCTGCATGTCTTGGCTGTCCAAATTACATCAGAAAGAGAAAACTGAAAAGAAGAGATATAAGGACCAAACAAAGAAAAAGGTGAAAAGACACTTCACCAGAACTCCAGTGTTTTCCTTAACTACTCGTCAAGCTTATTTCATGAACAGAAGAGAGTTTTTTTTTCAAGAAAGAATACAAGAACCAACACAAAAATGCCTCTATCATCTAATTCAGAGTAAAGGAATACATGTAGCAAGGACAGAAGCAAACATTTAGCCAGTTTTCAATGAAAGGTTAAAGCTAGAATTTAACTAGAATGAAGTTAGATTGCAATTGATTTAGAAGGTGTTTCTCTCAAATAGCAAGCTATGCTGGCTTCTGTTGTGAAAAAATTACACTCTTCCCACAGTTCCCAAGATGGAAGCCCCCTCAGTAGGCAAAAGCTGAAGGAACCTCATTTGTTGTAACCTGTGCTGTTAAAAGATGGGAAGCAACTGCTCCAGAGTCTTGCCAATGAAGCTGGCATCACCTTTCCTGTAGTACAGGAAAGACTTAAATGCTGACCATATGTTTGCTTATAATCATCCTTTCGCTCTGAAGGAGTCAAAAACTTACAAGAGGAGAAATGTGCAAATAAAGATTTCCATGCCCTTGATAAGAATTTTTCTGCAGTCATTCTAAATCTGTATATGCCCTATGTGAGTGTTCTGCTAAAGGTGCTGCGTACACACAACAATTTTAGCCCCATCCTTCTGCTTAGCATGCAAATTCTAGGGTGTTATAACTGTACCACTACCATCAACATTTTTTTGAAAGGACCCTATTTCCATGAAAAAAATCCCCATTATGCTCTTAAAGTGGTTGAAAAAAATGACATTTTAATATCAGAGAATATACAGTATCATTATCACACTCAAACAGCTAAGCTGCTTCTTTAATATTCTGGAAAATTATATTCCCCCATTACACATGAGGTCAAGCCTGAAACATCAGTCAGAGGGGTCAAGATGCTGGCACTTCACAGGGCTGAGTGGCTCATTCTAAATAACAGCACAGCTAAGAACAGCATTTGCTGGCACCACACACTACAGCAAGGCCACACAGCTGAGAAGTGTTGCTGAACTATTACACACACTTTTATTCTGTTCTATTGTTCCCTTGTTGTGTACAGTTTTATTGTCTTGGCAGAATCTACAGACCGCAGAGCTCCACTGTCTTTGTTCAGCTCTCCAGACTGCTATATAGCAGGACATAGCTCAGTCAGATAGTAGATGTTTCATCAGTTACACCCTGCATTCCCCAATGTGTGACTGTATCATCCTTGTGGTAATGCTATCTTGTTTTTCACTTCCTAACACATCCAAGATGTAAACTGACAAGTGATTGCCATGGTAGACATGGATAAACCATTTCAAAATTACATTTATGCCAAGTATCATATACTTTCCAAATGACTTTTGCTGGTTTTAGAAAACAATGCAGAGAATCACCTCAGGGGAAAATGGCAGACAGCCTTACACAGAGGTCATAGAGAAATATAGTCCTCATCTAATTCAATTAACTGCTTTCAGTTAGATCCCAAATGGAACAGGCAAACATTTGTTCTATTTCAGGCATATTCTAAGAAATGAATCATTCTGCTTTCCCACTACACAAAGGCAAAATATCACACACTCCATCATTTTATTGTTCAGAATTTGAAAAATCTCAAGACAGACGTCTTTATGATTTACAGTGACATCTTATAATTTAGGAAATCATCTGAAGACTTCAAATAAAATAAAATTCTATGAAGAGCATTACAAAAAGTAGCAAAGTTAATAACTAAAACAATGAAAAATGGTTTTGAAAGCAAACAGACACACCAAATTCACCAAGCTGGAACTCTGAATTGCAGCTCTTGGAGATTTATATGCTATTGTAAATGGCAAAAGACAGTAAAATCATACAGAAAAGAACTTCTGCATTTGGACTCTCATGCTGGCTTCAGTCCCTATGAGATATTTGAAGGCAAAGTGCCAGCTGATCAATATGTTAGTATTTAATGTGCAGTAAGTGCTACTGAGGAAAAATCAGAGAAACAGTGCCTGTTAGCAGAGTCTGCTGCACTGCTGGCAGGAAGGAGTGCACGGAGTTGTGGATCCCCCCATGTGGTAAGACAGCAGCCAGAAGTCTGAATCAGAACTAAAAAAAGGAAACAGAGGGCGACGCTCAGCATGAACACAAACGCGCTTAAAGCCAGGCAGATTTCATTAGTGAAGATTTTAATTTTGATTAAATGCTTCCTTTTATATCGAGTCCCATTCATTGTTTTCTACCCTGTGTTTTCATTAATACTTTAATACACAGGGAACATTAAGTTGCATAACTTCAGTGTTGCTGCTAAAGATAGCATCTTTAATAACAGCTACCAAAGGAGCTCTGGCATCCACCAGTGTCCAACTTTGGGATGCTCTGAGGCACAATGGGCTGGCTGTGGCATGCAGGACAACACATCAGCACTCTCCACCAAAGCAAAAGGAAAGTGGATCACTGCAAGTGAGCTTAGACTGTATGAAATGGGAACTTATAAATGCATCCAAAGCAAAGCAAACCAACACAATGGAAACAGCTGTGAAATGCAAAAAGTATCAAGGTGTTGAGTACTTATGGGGGAAATAGTGCATTTCCCTTTCTTTCACTACCTGGGAGAAACTGCAGTATAATGCAGCTCCTCAAAAACTTCCCAGGAAACTACAGCAGTAACATGAAATTATAGTAATTTGACAGTTATCTTTCCCCTTACTTTTGGTAATGATGAAGCTTAAATCTGGACAAAACTCAACAGACCACACTTTTTCTTGATTCCATATGAGCATGGGTCCCCTCAGCAGAAGTACCTACAAACCTTTACTATGGAGTGTTATGGTACCCTCCTCAATGATCTACCAAATCTGTTAATTCAATTCCTACCTGTGCTGAGCAGCCCCTCCAGGTTAATTTCCTATATTTTCATTAAGAATTGTTATAGAGAGAAAAAGCAAATGTGCCATTGTGCCAGACCAGGATCCTTTCATTTCTCCATTAACTCTGAATCAATTTTCAAGTCAGTTCAGTGGCCTGGTTCTTTTCTATGTTAAGGCACAAAAAGTAAGCTTGAAAATATGATGTGACTTGGTCTGGACTATTAGTAGATGCCAGAATATGAATGTCATATCTTTTCAGGATGGTTTTAAAAAAGTAAATTCATTGCTATTAATTTTGGCAAACAGGACACTTAGAAGCCACTGAACTTGCAATATAAAACTGCTGGTGTATTCTAATAGTTCACTCAGAAACAACTGATTTAAGGGCAGGAGGATGGGGGCCAGTGGGTGATGGATGAAACTAGACCAGAAGATGAACACCAGGTTCCAACAGACCCCACTGGAGTCTTCCTCAAACCTGGACACTGCGGACATTTCTTTTCATGAAAAGTGTTTCTCCCTATAAATACATCTCCTTTGGGTTGCACTACTTTGAAACTCCTTTCTGCACACAGGGCAAACATACAGTAGAACTAACAATACCTGACATCATAAAAATTTCTTAATAATATACACTGTAACAATCTCAGAAATGTCAGGTAAGTTTAAAGTTCACATTACAGTGTATTTATTGCTTAGACTTTGGGTGGTGATTAAAAAACCATCGGGAGCAAGAGGACTAAACAGGCAATGTAAACCTTATCTTGTCAGGAAACAAGAAAACACAAACCAGCAAATAAGAACCTTCAAAGTCACCGTCTTAATTTATATATGAGAATCCAAAGCAAAAAGAGATACTGTCTTTGCTGAAAAAAGTGCTTTGCTGCTGTTTGTGTGCTTGAATGCAATTCATTGGCACCTTTCAGCAGATTACCACAAGTCAATACTCAAAAGCTTTCCTGAACTTTCAGACTGAAGCAATACAGTTTGTTCAGGCAAAAAAATGTTTTTAAATAACAGACACTCCTAGTGTTTATACAAACTGTAAGGTGAATGTAAGTACTTGGTCTTTGATACATTTTTTGTTGGCTTTACAACAGTGAGGTACTTGTCTCAGAACTGAAATACTTGAAGTATTATGTAGTAACAAATCCACAATATTTGTGCACTACTGCTACCTGTTAAAACCTATTTGTATATTTTGAATTTTTTGAGGGGAAGAAGAATATCTGTTATGTCCTTACTAAAGCCATAGAAATAGTATTATATAACCACAAACCCACTGAATTGATGGACCTGGTCTAAAATGGGAACCCTTAAGAGTGCAACAGTAAGCAGGGGAAATAAAGGGAGTTAAAAAGAGTTTATAAAAGTTACACTGGGTATCAGAAGTAAGAAATGCCACTAGGATTTATTCCCATTATTGTGTCAAACTTCTCTTATCCCTATATCTGTACACATCATGCCTTTGCTATTCTAACATGTAAAACTGTATGACAGACAAAACTATCTAATCTCTGAGAGGAAAACAATTTAAAGAGGAAAGGGGTAGCTCTATACATATTCATCTAAAAAAAAACACAGTAACAAATACCTCACTAAACTCTTGCCAAGGTTCATGGAAAGAGTTGGGATTTGTATATACATCATTTGGATACGGGCCATTATCAAACTATCTAGAGAGTTAATCAACAGAGGACACTCTCAACAAAACAAGACTGATGCTACATAATCAGAAACACCAGAGCTGTAAACAATGGGAATGCACATTATTCCCAAACAGTATAAATAATTTAAGACTTCCAGAACTGAAATTAATCTACATACCATTTGAAGCACACAGAACCACCAATTCAGACAGAATAATGAAAGGTAAGGGAAAAACAGATGGATAATTAAAAAGATACTTCTCAAGTGGGAATAGTCTTAGCTTCGTACTGTGGGTAACAAGAAATAAATATCAAGAAAATCCTATTACATGCATGTATATTTTATATGATTATTTTTTTTTCCAGAAGGGACTGTTGGGTTTTTTTTTTTTGTTTTCCTACACTCTGATTGGACAGTGAACCTGCTGTATCCATCAACATGTATCTGATTAACTCTTCATCTCTTTGAAGCATCATTGTTTTATAGGGCACTGTTTGTAGAGAGATGCAAACAATCTCATTTACCCATATTTGAGATGAGCATTCTTCCTTTAAGCCCCCACTGGCCTAGAAGTCAGCACCCTTTCATCCCCAGATGAAGTCTCCACAGCATACTTCAAAGGAAAAAGATACTTATAGTGTCTTAACTTTTCCTTTGAAACTGAATCTGTGGATCCAATATCATCTAGCAAGGCTAATTGCATAGTATGCAAGGGAATTACTATTATTTCAATATAACTCACCATACAGAAACGATGAAAGCTAAGGGACTGTTGTAACAGGCTTTATGTAAAGACAGCACCACAAACACACTATGAAAGGCAAGTATCTTGCACAAGTACAACAGGAAAATGTCACAAATTATCTGTATAACCTGAAATATTACATTCAAGTATCAACCAGCTTAGCCTGCAAAGGAAGCCTTAGGTGGACAGAAGATATCATGAAAAAAAAAATAACCAAAAGAAAAAGAGAGAGGATATGTGATTTCATGGTTAGATGTTCCCATAGTTCTTTCATCTTATTAACTTGCTGTACTCCATGTCCTAATCTCCTTACCCTCTGTGAGTTTTACATTTTCCTATGACACAGATCTAAATGAATTCAAAAGCTGATTTCAGATAAAGTAGAAAAACATGAAAATCCAACAGAGGAACTAATATGAACATTTCATCATTTAGGAAAAAAAAAATCAAAAAACATTTCTCATGCAGGAAACAACAGTGTTTAAAAAGAGTGGCATGTGCACAAGCAGAAATATGACCCAAACAGTTTGGAAAACACTGAATTAAATGACTTCTACTGTAAGAATGCAAAGGAAAGGTAACTAATTTAGTGACAACTATAATTTATAAATTAAAAGAACAGCAACCTTCTCTGCCTTATCATGAAAGTTCGCATATCCCATGAGTTCTATTAATGCAAAAATAAAACAGAAATATTGAAATCTAACTTAGAAAACTGCTTGACATGTCACAGTGTTTCTGGAGCAATCATAAGTTTAGATATGCTTAAGTCTTCTTCAGTCAAGAAGAGAGATCAGTCAGTTCTCCCTCTAAATGCCAAAAGCAGAGGAAAGGTCTTGAATTTGGTTAAAGTGCATGAACAGTGTTCAGGTAAAAACCCAAACCAAGCCAAAAGCTCGCCAAAAGCAAAACACAACGGGAAAAAAAAAACTGAAAAACCTTAAGCAACACTAACAATCATATTTTTTACAGAATGGGAGCTGCCTTTTTTATTACTTCCTTACTGAAGAGTGGAGGGGTGCAACCAAAGGACCGACATTGAGCACTGCTTTGTGTCACCTGTGATTTTGCACCAGGGACCACCTGGGTCAGAATGAAGCAGTTGAGGCCAAATTCACCACAGCCTAGAATGCAATAAGAGGATCCAGCCCCACATGAGGCACCAGGGATTGAAAACAGCTCTGTCCATTTATGAGAAACATCATAAGCTATTTTTTTTTTGTTGTTACATCTACCATATGAGGTTGGAAAATAGTATGTGAATACTTTTTACACACACACACATATATGTATTCCCACACTGCCCACATACTCTATCAAAACACCTTTTGTTTCTCACATTTCCAAATACATGTGGAGCACTAATGTGTGAATGTGTTGTTTATCACTAAATAAAACACATCCAGAGTTTACACATGTTTACTTTAGGCCACATGATCAATCAATAACAATCAGTAGTGTTTTTAAAGGCAGCCAAATTCTTCAGAAATTAGCTGGATGTTACTTGGTTACTTCAATTATTTTTCCATGTGAGTCTATTAGTAGCACCTACACTCACCAAGAACTGAAACAATCATCCACTATTTTTAAAGACATTCGATGTCAGATATAAAAGTTTCATAGGAAACAGCTAAGAAAAAAGAGCACAGAAAATAAGGTTACTTTTAATTATACAGAGAAATTAATATCTAGCACAGAATAACACATTACTGATGTGGTAATTAAAATATTGTATTCTGAAAGATAAATATATTAGCAAGCCAGAAGGACCTGGCCTTATTTTATTATACTTTAATAGAGAGGAAATAGAGTTAAACAGATGGCACTCACTATTTCTCAATGAATTCAGCATCTGTGAGTACATGTTGCATAAATGCCAATTAAAATGTGTCTGAGTAAATTTAATTCCCTTGCTGATAGAATGTAAGCCAACCTAGCTGGCTAAAGATCAAGGTTAACTTTAATCATCTGCTCAACTTGTAGCAAGTTCCTCTCAAATTGTACAGAAATTCCCAGTGAAATAATAAAACAGTGTTCCTATTGATTTGTATTCATTTACATTCATAATTCTCTTCTCAAGTGTTGGGCCAAAGCACAAAGGGGGAAAAAACCATATAGTACTGTGTGAATCGTTTGACAAATCTAAACTGAAGAAATATTACTTTGATTTAAAAAGCTTCTGCAGAAACGTTCAGCAGAACTTCTCCTTTGGGTAATTTTATGAAGTAATTATTTTAGAAGTGACCTGATAATTTTTGAGTCACACAAGACACTTTCTAATTTCCTCTACTCTATTACTGAAAAACTACCACTATCTTATATTAGGTTGTCATCTAAATTTTTCATAGAATACAAAGTGAATTTTGATTATTATATGATCAAATACAAATAAAAAAAGACTATACTGAAAAGTTAAAGCAATACTCTTATGCAACCCTATAGCAGTTCTAATTTAATTTGGCATTTTATTGTATTGTAATGAGGCAGAGAAGTACAGAAATAGCACCTCTGGTATAAAACAACTCCACCAAACATCACTGAACGGCTAAATTCTGAAAACTTTGAGATTTTGTGCCATATTTCAAGAATTACAAAGTGCAGTCTGATGGGTTTGTACCAAATAAAACTGAATATCCACCCTCATGATAACAGAGAAGGCATTTCTGTGATGTGCTGAGCCACCCTTAAAATTTTGTATCATTGGTGTATAAACTGGGGCAAACGTACACCAAGCAAAGCTTGGATCTTTTGCAAAGCTAATCAATTAAGTCCCTTTATGCATAATCCATGTGTGCAGTCTTTTCCCATACCAATTATTTTATGCTGGCAGCGTTTTGTTGAGGGAAAAGCCAGTCAGAAACTATAAAACATACAGCCCAACAGCAAATGAAATTAAATGCCAGAAGTGCAAATTACTATCTAGGAAATGAAATCTGAACTATTCATGCATGTATACATACTAGCAATAAATTAAATTATGGCAGTCAGGGAAAAGGCCTAAATGTCATTAGAAAGAGTGCAATGGAAACAGTGGTGCCACAATCGAAAATATAAAATAAAAGCTTTCCTTGAAAGTGGAAAACAAAAGGATTACTGCTGTTCTCTACAGTAGCAGAAATAAAATTACTCAGCAAGACCTCAATGCATTGTTAGATTATAGAAATCATACTGGATTTTGAACAGTTCACTAATTCAGCAAAATCCACTTATTGGGCAGTTCTGCAAGACTGGCTGGGGAAGACATCATTGTGCTTTTTATAAGAGGTCAGTGCTCCACAGAATGCACACAAGAAGCCTCATTTTCAGACCTATTAATCAGTGAACTATTGAAGCTGTGGCTAAGGAGCACCTGGGAAAATCACTTCCCTAAGCACAGAAAGTGGGACTAGAGAAGAAAGAAAATAAAATAAAAACACCCAACACAAAGCCAGGGTCAACAACAGACATGCTTCCTAAATTAAATTATTAATTGGGTAATGTCAGCAAAATATTCAAATAAGAATTTAAATAAGTAGGGTTGCTGCACTACTCTTGACTGCCTTGTCACTCGCAGTCCTTTATTGCAATAGTGACCACAGAAGGAACAGTAAAATACTAAAATCTTAAGGTAGTCAGAGGTTCTGTAGTACAAAATGACTGACTATATAATGTACTGGGGAAAGACTCACATGGTCCAAAAATAAGAAAACTTCTCATTCAAAGAAACACTATTAGGTAAGATAATTTCTGAGCAGAGCCAGCACTCAGCACAGAGGAAGGCTGATGGAAAGACAGATGGACAGGGCAACCTGAGGGTGAGCAAACAAAAAATGGTGTTCCCTCCAAGCCTTTCCTGGTCCCTACCTTCACCTTTTGAGAGAAGCATTTTTCCTTGACCTACCTGAAAAGAGGATTTGTGGGGAAGAGCAAATTACAAGGGACAAATGAACAGCCCCCAAACATCAGATTTGTTTTAATCTCCTGCAGGAATGCATCAGCAAAGATGCAGGAGAGGCCTGTGTGCAGTGTTCTTTTGTGCTTCTTTGGCAGTGCAGTTATTGCTCCTGATTGAAACTGTGCTTGATTTCTGCACCTGGCTAAGTTTCCAGTTCTTTTCAGAGGCTTCATATCCCTGCACCTAAAAGTTTCATCATGGGTCCATTCCCCCAGTCAGTCGATAACAGCTGAATGTCACAAACATCTCAGCCAAGTGCAAGACTTGTTGAGAGTGGATTCTGAGCTTTTGATGGCAGAAGAATCTCAAGATTCACAAACAAGATTTGCTACTGATGATTCTGACATATTTTTCACAAAGCTCTTAGACAAAAAAAAAGGCACAGCACCTAACAAGATGGATCAGGCCCTACTAAGCAATAAACCTCACAATGATTGTAACAATGCTTGGATTAGATTCTTTACTCCAGCTTGCAATGTGCAAAATAATACAATTCAACAATTGCTGTAATTCTTTGCAGATGCACAAAGAATAAGCACTTAAAGATTCAACTGAGCAGCTTCCTTTGTTTTCTACTGTAAATATTGCTCTATTTTTTCAGAACAGGTGACCTTCTAGTAACCTTGTAGTGGCTAGAAATGAATGGAAATTTGACCTCACTTTAAGACCTCCATAAAAAGAATTATACTACAATGATTTTGCATCTTTATGTCAGCATGTCAGATAAATATTTTATTTAGTTGCTAACTGGATAATGCATTTGCAAAACAACTCACAGTGAAGAATACATTTTTAAAATATATTGCTAAATGAAGCACAAATTCAACTAATTTTAAATATTTAAATATATTTGACATTTAAGAATTATTGGCCATATTTTCCTTAGTGCAAATGCATTGCATATTTAAAAAGTTCTAGCTGCCATTAGGAAGCAGTACCTATGAATAATACATCTTTTTCTGATGTCTTTTTATGTACACAAAAACATCAATTTGTACCTAGCTTAAAAGAAATCTAAATTACAGGTAAGCTATCTAATGTGTCCCTTACTACCTTTTGGCAAGATTAGTCTAATCAGAGTTTTTCCACTAAATTACCCAGATCAACAGAAACCTTGCACAATTATATCCTGCTCTCTAAAATAGCACATGATCTTTCCTCATGTGGGTAATTGCCAGGGTGGAAAATTGCAGTGAGGATGATGGTACAGATGTTCTTTTTCAGTTGACCAAACAAAATGAAAGAAAACAAGGAATTCCTGTTTCATAATGAATTTTATTTAAAGTCCACTGGCTTATGCACATTTGCACACACATAAACAAATGTAACAGGAATTTTCAACAGATTTTTCTAACAGAAGATTCTTCTGTTGATGGTACAGGAAAAGATTAGATTCAAGGAAGAGAAAGTATTAAGAAAGCATCAACATGTGAGAGACAAATGTTCAACGTTTGCAACCTGTAAGAACACACACTAGGATACTTCTTAAGTTAAAGCTCTTGAAGGGGATTTCAAAGCAGGATACTTGCACTGGAGCCAAGCTTTTTCACTTGTGTGCATGGACAACAGACAAGCAATCTTAGCACTGACAGAATAAAATAAAAAAAAAAAGAGTTGCCTGTGCCCGTTTTTACTGCTGCATTTACTGATCCCCATGGCTGAAACCAGCAACTGCACTTTAGGGTGATGAAGGGAGGTCACTGTGAGTGATGTCCTCTCTATTCTGCTGCAGAGCCACGCTCACAGGAGGGACAGCACAGGAAATCAGCTTCCAGATCTCAGCACCCCTTTCCCTCTTCCTGCCTTGCTCTTCTCTCCACACAGGTACTCCTTGCCCTGTATGCCTTTGGGAGCTGTTCTCCATTGTTCAGTGAGATTTCACCAAATTGTGGGCTTTTTTTCTTTTTCTACCCCCTTACCATTGACTATTTTAAATTATACCAACACCCATCAAACAACACTGCTGTTAGAGTTGAGGATTTTTAACATTTAGGTTATTTCCAGAACTGCCCTGCTTATTCTCAAATATAAAGCAAGCAAATAAACAAGGCCTAGCAATTACTTTGCACTGGCTTATATCAGCACTAGTCTTCAATTATGGCAATACAGAGTGATGGAGATTGTTCTATAGTACAGCAACACTCAACAACAAAAACAGGAGATGTGGAACGAGGCAATGGTGGTGGAGAGCTTAGAAGAACACCTGTTTGAAGGTGTTCCACAGAATTCTTTCATGTAAGCAACATTATTTTGCATTATTATATGCACTGTTATGTATACATATCCTGTATAACCTCTAACCAGGAACAGGGATGGAGCTGTTCTTCCTATCAGCCTCAAGAATGTGTTTTATTTATCCTCAGCTAGAATAAAATAATTGAAAACATCTGACAGGTGTTTTAATAGCAACAAATAAATAATAACTGAGAATTCCAGATGGAAAGTGTAAATACACTATTTTTGAGCACTTCCTAGTGTTACCTGTCAGGGGGAGGGTCAGTTCCCATTTGTCTCCTCTATAGAGCACATAGCCAAAATTACAGGCTGGACTCACCCTCGTTTTGCAGTTCAGCTTTATGGGAAACTGAGAAAAAAATACAGCATCTTTTAGACTGCATTTGTCACTAAACCAGTCTGTCAAGGATCCATCACACAGGGTAGGTTCCTGAGATGATGACCACCTCAAAGAAGCAAGAGACAAAGAGCCAGAAACCCCATTTCATTTCTATGTAAAAGCCTAACACCCACAGACTTAGTTGGTGATTACAGGATCTATCATCCTCTTTCAAGAATTCATTGCAAGAGAAAGGAAGGGAGAAGAACAATGTAGAAAGCAACTTAGTCACTGCCTCATAATAGAAGAAAATAATTTGGATTATCTCTCCGTCTTAGCCAATCTAAACCCCAGTCAGTGGTGCAGGATTTTAGCCATTTGTGTCTGGTTAAGCTAAGCACTGAACAACAGATTTCTCTTTGCCTCACCCTGGCTTGAATCACTGAGTAACTTCAACAAATATATGTTTACATTTCAGGACTGTCATAACAACAATAATAATACTTAAAGCGTCTCCCATACAATACTGAGGAGGAAAGAATATTAGCACTGACATCCACAATATATATGTTGGTAGTACACACAAGTTACCACTCACACCCAAAAGGTCAGCAATTAAGTTTATTTCTCCTTGTGATTCATCGAGAAACTTGTAACGTTGTCTTTCTGAACAATGTCTCAAACACTAAGCATTTGGTTTATGTAAGCAATAAAATTGGCAGCTCCATCCTATGCTTATTTGTGAGTTGTGCTCTCCACAAAAAGTCAGGCATCCTACCAGAGTAATTTATTTTGCAGAAGATTTAGGCTTCAAGCTGCTTTAAGTATTTGGTGTTGAAAATCATCTTGTTTTACAGTGATACTGTCAAAATTCTTTCCCTTACCAAACATGTCATCATTTAATTTACTAAGTAGTACTTGTAGCTTACAATAAAACTATCACATTTTTGATGCCATGTTCACAGAACAGCTGGATGTGCACACTACAGAATTTACAATGCTCCATGACACAAAGATGGACTGAAATTTTGGTTCTTCCAAGAAAAGTGCGGTTTAATCAAGAAGTATGTAATTATCTGTACAAAAATGAGAATACTAGGACTCAGGTTATTTTATTGATGTTTCATGGTTTTGTCTAAAAGATTGTAAAAAATCAGCAGTGTTAGAAAGGGATTATTGTCCAGGTCTGAAATCTGTGACACCACATAACCCAGCACGTGGAGTGACAAAACCACTCATCAGCATTTACAAATTTGGGAACAGAGCCACGCTGATTGACTGTACTGTGCAAACCTGCCTTTACTTTCTCTAGTCCCAGCTTCCTGGCTGAAAAAAACCCACATGGCTTCCCACACAGCCAAAGGTCACAAAACATTAGAAACATGAAGGCTGTATGAAAACCTCAATTAGATGTAGAGCGTGACCTAGATCTCGATGTAAATACTGAAATGTAGATAAATACTGAGAGGATTTAGATCACTGAGTCCTTCAGAAACTAAAATGGATTTATGTTAATAAAAATCCTTCCATCCTCTTCATGATGCCACAAGTCTACTCACATATGTTAAGAAATTTAATTTAGTCTTAGCTTTCTGTTCTTAGTGTGCTATATTTGCCACAGACAGACACATCTTCCTTGATCAGATTACCAATATGTTAACCTGACAAAATATTAACAAGACACTTCCACTCTAATTTCATGCCCACATTAAATTCTGACATAAAAGTCTGCAAACCAACCATCAAATGGTTTTAAATCATACTGAAATTGTACAACTGAGATTTTTCTATGGCCTGTTTATAATATGAAAAGCATTTATTCTGATATGGATCTGATAATTTCCATTCACCTGTTCCAATGGGAGCATGAGGTTAATAAAAGATGCAGATTTAAATAATAAGTACCATAATTGGAACCTCATCTTTACATTTGCTCTCATACTGTCTAGTCCTGCAGAGAAAATGTCTGTCAGATTCCTGGGGCAAAATATATAGGGACTTCACACCACTGACGTCATGAATAATGAGGCTGCTGCCATACCTAGGTTTAGGCAACCATTTTATGTGTGTTCAAATTAAATTTACATTCTTTAACAAGCTCCTTGACGCCCTGTTGACATTAGGTATACTGTAATTACTGTTGGAATTTAGAGTTTTAAGCAATAATGTTAACCTGAATTCAAGTCAAATTGTTAAAGTTCAGTAACAACTACAAGAGATGACAGGAACAAAGAGGACTGCAGTTCAAAATATTCACAGAGATGTACTACACACAAGCAGTACACTTTTCTATAGGTTTATATGTCTACAAATTGCCTAAATAGTAATAATTTTCAGTAGCAAGACAAAGATTTTAAATTGTCTCTGAACTTGCACCTACTATTCAATTCCAACTAAGAGCTGAAGAAATAATTTTATTGCCTCCCATCCCTTTCTCACAGACAAAATCCCCAAAAGAAGAATCAATAGTCCCACATGCTTAAAAATCACATATTTACATGTACATATACAAACATGCATATCCTCACTACTTGTTTATAAGCAATCCTAAAAAATCTGAAAGTCCTGGTACCTCTCAAGATCCCGACAGTGGCTTTGTGTCCTTCTGATTTCAGACGAGGCCTGGGGGTTGTAACAACTACTCAAGAACCAGCACAAGCATCTGAATCTGAGCAAACCTGCTTGCAAGCATTTTGTGGGATTTTTTTTTTCTGGTGGTTTGATGTTGATTTTATAAAAGTAATTTTAAAAGCCTTATTCACAGACCATCTCCTGTGTCATTTACCTGAGAGTGTTTTTCAGGTAAATCACATCTGCTCCTGTGGTTGTGGCTGCAATTCTGTAACACTGCTGCAAACTGATTGCAAGACATTGAAATGTAGGATTTTTATTTAAAGAAATGTATGGAGAAAAAAAGAAGATCTGCTAAAGTAATGCAAATCACCAAACTTATGCCAATAAAGCAAATTCAACATTGAAGATGAAGATGAAATGTAATTCCTTGTTTACTGCATTGAATAATTATCTGCGATTTTATATTTGGGTACACTCATAGATGGTACTAAATTTAAAAGTATTGTAAAATACATCCTCCACAAAAAAGACAATTGTTCTTTTACAACTGTTGCTTTTGTTTCCTTTGGTGGAACAGGTTAGTCTGTTACGATTTTGAAGTGGTTAAAAACTATTTCTTTAAACACACTCGTAGCTCAAGGACAAATGCATTCTTACGTGTAGTGAGTGCAGTGTGATTCTAACAAAACAAATAAACTTTCATGCTGAAGTGCTTTACCACCACTACCAGATGATTCCTATATTGCATGAATTAGGTCATTTTACTTATTCTTTATTTTACTTTTTCTAGTACATATTCTTATTTAAAGAATATGTACTTATTCTAGTACATATTATTTAAAATATTAGATTTTTAAACACTCCAACTCTGGTCTACATTTAGTTTTGCATCAGGCAGTTATAATTGAGTGATCAAATAATTTTCTGAACTAAAATTAAGCTTACATGAGTGACTCTTAATGAGTGACTCTTTCGTTTGTAACAGCAGAATTTCCACAGAAGGAGAGCCAAATCAGTAATTTATAAAACTCAATTTCATTTCAGTGACACTAAAATTACAGAAGGATTTATGAATAGTTTCTCTCCCTGTTACACACAGATTACTGTGTTATCTGGGTAAGGCTGAAGACTTAAAGAGTATTTCACCTAAACTAATAAAGCTATTTACTGAGTCTGAGCTAAGTGCTGAAGTTTACTTCTAATGAGCGTTGACTGATCTTGGCTAAGAAAGTGAATTAGAATACACATAGCTGAGCCAGACAAGTCATCACTAGTCACTAAGTCCCCTGGGACAGAATGAAGAAAAATTGTTTCTCAGCTTATTTTTTTATTTTTTCTGAGGGATCACCACAAATGCTCATGTTGATAGTAGCACTATCTTGACATCCTTTCAGAGCTGTTCTTAGCACCGGCAATATCTTGCCCTGCTGAGAATTTTTTAACAAGTTAAAAAATGAAGCCATTTTAACAGTTCATTTTGTTTTTTATCTATCCAAACACTTATAACACACTCATCACCCCCATGTTTGCAAGGCTGATATTTGAGTGTTGTCACACAAAGGATTAGTGTGCAAATCCCTCAGGGCCTGGAGCACTCCACGTCAAACTGGTTTCCAGAGCAGCAGCTCTGGGGTGGCAAAGGGATGCTGGATTGGTGGTCTGAGGATCCAGCTGGTTTGACTCAGCTTCTCCTGACACCCTGAACAACTCAAGCCACATCTCTCTGCCTCCATCTCCAAACAGAACAGAAGCAGCAATTTCTCTCAAACCGATGTCTAGAAAGCCTAAAAAAAAAACTGACTCCATGAGCATTCTCAGTAAAAACAAACTAAATAGCACCAAAAGGTTCAAGGTGCTACTATATCTATTTGCTTCAACCAAAAAGCCATGCTGTAAAGATTTTATTAATTTCACCAGCACTGTAACTCTCATGGAATGAAAAAGAAAAATAGTCTGAACCACACAAACATAAAGTACCATGCAGTTGAAAGTTTTGCTGCTTTCACCCACTCAAAGTTCATGAAGCTCACAAAGAAGAGCAAGGCAGAGGGACAACGCTCTGAAGTCACAACTAGATTTACAGTTCCATGTGTGCTTATATTTGCACTGCTTTAATTTGGTTTTGGTAAATTTTACAGCCACTCTCACCCCATAATTTTCTTCATAGTTTACTTGCCTTTAAAATAAAAACAATTCATGTAATGTGTTATAGAGAAGTGCTACTAGAGCCACATAAATCAGGCCTTCCGTAAACTTCTTAGGTGTGAAATCAGAATGAAAACAAGACAAACCCTTCCAAAACAATACTTAAAAGGTTCAGTCTTGTATTTCAGTTGTGTAAGTTGCAAGCTCCAATGACATTTGGCTAAAAAAAACAAAATAAAGAATAAGTAAAAAAACCAATATTTAAGGGTTCAATCTTATATTTCAGTTGTGTAAGTTGCAAACAAAATAAAAACAAAAAAACTCCAAAAAACAAAAAACCAACAAAACCCCAACAAAACCATAGCAAAAAAAACAAAACAAAACAAAACAAAAAAAAAACCAAACCCATAAACTCTCAAATCCATACCCTCTATTTGACAATTACAGGTATTAGAGGCAGATGATTTGGAATACAACACTGCTGGGACCACATTATTCAACTGACCATATGACCACACAGGAAGCTGGAACTCCTCAAAGGCTATTTTAGAGACATCAAAAATATTGGCAGCCTAATATTATGATGATAATAACAGTAATAAAAACTGTATCTCCCTTAAAGTAAAAGTGCATCTGCTAAGCCTCTCTGTGCAAAGGAAACAGCTCATTTGCTCCCTGAAGATTTTCAGCTGAGCCATGCATTTCCTTGAACACTCATAAAAATAAGCAAGTATCACCTGCCATGATTTTTTAAAAATACATTGTGAGATGGTCCTGGTTCTTTTAAACTATGCTTTTTGTTACCTCTCTGTCTCCCAGATTAGGATCCAAAACCAAAACATTTTGGGTAAAAAATAAAAAGCCCCTCAATGCTGGTGAAGTGTTGGAGGAGGTAATTAGCATGCCCTTTGCATGCAAGCTTCAGAGAACCTGGAAAAAGTAGAAGGAATTGAGTTTTCCTCTAATTGAAACCTAGTATCCAGATAAACTTGCATACATCTAACCTTTGTTCTCTTACTACAAAGCTGCTCAATTACACATGGAAAATGGGGCACAATAAAAGCTATGGCATCTATTCACACCCCAGGAATCCATTTTAATTATTCCCATTAGCAGATATGAAGTATTTCCTAATGCAAATGATGGACTCAGAATGCTCACATCAAGGAACTGCACTTCACAGGGATGAAGTATAAAAAGGGTTGTATTTTACACTCTGTTTAAGCACAGAATTTTCTGATGATTCTGCTATGGAATTTAAAAGGCACAGTTTTCAGTAATCTACGTTTTCAGCAAAGTCATTGTAGATATCCTAACGTGAAATATGAATATGCACATCAGATTACAGCAAAATATAGCTATATCTGTAAACAGCCCAGGAACACAACACAGTACAGTCTGCATTCATTGATTCATGGATCTGCCATTGAGATACAAGGACCTTTCTGCAGGCCTCAGGCATTTTAGTGCTTTAAAGAGTGTTTTAAACAAGAGAGTAATTTAATCTGCTAATGGTTTCACCAACAAGTCAAAAGATCTTTATGGCATAAAATTCAGAACTGAGGATTCAACCTAAGTCTAAATCTTTGAAGTCCCTTCAGCCCAAGCCATTCTATTACTTTGATTTATGGCAAACACTGAATGAAACCTCTGAGTTTCATCCCTGCTCTCTACCAGCGCTCCCTGTTTGACCTTGCCCATGGGCCCTTCCATGTCCTCTCTCATCAGCTGCTCTCAAAGTTGTCTCTAGTGTCTTCTCAGCTGGATAAAAAAAAGATGCAGTCTCCAAGCAGTGACTACAGGATGGTAACCTCAAGTACCGCAGAAATACAGATTTATTATTGCCTGTGTTTTAAGATAAATAGATTAAAATAAATATTAGGGGAAAAAGGTCCTGAATTTACAGACTGCCATGCAGAGAGCCCCCTAAATCCTCTCAGAGTCTGTGGATTCTATGAGAAGTCCCCTGAAGCAGTGACTGAGTGCCAAAGCATCTGTCATGAGCAATAGCTTTTATTCCAGTAAAATAATAGAAAATAGATTTTAGGAAATTATCTGCATATTTTCATTAAAAGCATCTACCATATGATCCTATGATTAGGCTATACTAAAAAAAAAATCACAAAGTTTAATGGCAGAGGAAAGTTGGGATTTACACAGTCCTCCATTCTGTGCTAGCAATCCAAACATTCTCACTTATACCAGAAATGGTTTGGTTGCAGGTCACACTTATAAAAGTAAATTGATTCTCAGTATCTGTGGTGAAGGAAATACAGGCATATGTAAATTATATATATGCATATATATTTCTTAATCCAAAATCCTAGAGCTAATGTAGGGTCTTTAATGTAGGGTCATTCTGTTCAAAGGTACAATTAAACATGAAGAAACCTTTTAAATATTACATTTTTAACTTGATATATAATTCAAAAAGATGTTGGATAAATGAAATGTTTTAGACAAATGTGGAAGATTCACCAGTTTAACTTCTGTGCAGAGACATATACATAGCTTTGCCATACACACAGCTCAAAATTACTACCATGTGCCAAATAAACTTTTACAGATGTTCGGCAGCAGAGTTCAAAGAAACTGCATTGTGTCTTCCTTGATATATACCAGCCAAATATATAAAAACAAAGAGCTGTCAAGATATCAAATGAAGTGTCCATTTGCTGATGTTCAGATAAATGAGAGATGCAGAGCTGATAATATTCCTTCTTTTCCGTTATCTGAATTTCATTCAAATGATACTTTGCAGTTATTTTGAGCTTCCATCATGAAGCATTCCAGCTAAGCTATGGCATGTTTTAAAGTGACTTTTCCTTTGGCTTTTTCTACAAAAAAAAAAAAAGGATATTTCTACATTACAGTACATGCGTGAAATCCTCCCCTGAGAAACTTTTGTGTGCACACATAGAAACTGTCTCTCTTTCTCTCAGCATTACATGTATTATTGAGAGAAAATAATACATGTAATTGGGGTGGGGTCACTTCCTGAAATTTGATAAAAAAAAAATTAGGGTTTTTGCTGGGTAAAACCAGTAATATCCTACTAAAGGTTAGCCTTAATAAGGCATCACCTCTGCTTTTATTTTTTATTACTTTGAAGGCAATTAAACTGAAAATTCATGTAATAAATCTAAAAATCTTCTAATTAAGTCTGTAACTGTACATTAAGTTTAATTCATCATGTCCTGTTGACCACTCACACATTCCATACTTGTGTTCCCATTAATGCATTTTCCCTTAGGCCATGTCTAACATTCCTGCCTTTTGAACATTTGAACAGCTCCAATAACTTTTTAAAAATAATATTTAAAAAACTCCACAAAACTTTCCGCCTTCGCCAGGAAATGTTTCCTTTCTTCTTCTTCTTCACCGTGGATTTCCCACTTACCTCTCTATCCCTAAAACACCCCCATGCACACCCTCCCAAATTACACTTCCCTTAGGTACAGGACAAGCAAGATTCAGTCCCAAAATAGTGACAGGTTTAAAGTATAATATTTCACAGCCTATCAGGGCTAGAAAGAAAGGCTTCTTTTAGCATTTAGTGAGCTACAACTTCCCTTTCCAGTAAGAAAGATCCTTCTCCTACTCTGCTATTCACTCTCTCACTATATCCATGTACAAACACACACACACATATATATAGATACACACCCAGTCTAATAAATATCTCTTTTTATACATCAATCACAGGTAGATTAGAAATATTTTAAATATTTCTACCATCTATTATTTACAATTTTCCTTTATTTTCTAGTATCACACAAGTGGATCTGTTCCATAGGAGGCAAAAGATGAAAAACACCACCAATACAACTAAGAAATAATTCAAGAGAGTTTTCTGAAGCTAGATTTTTTTTCCATGCAAGTTTTGTCATATATAGCAAATTCATGTAGCATGAAAGATGTAACTTAATGGTTTTATTCTCCTTTCCTTAGCGCCAACTGCAGAAGTAATTTACAGCTTTCACACCCAATACCATCCAAAGCATTTGCCAATAAAAACTAGCACTAACCTTTCATGTTTTCTTCCTCTCTTAAATCTAAAATTTCCTCTCCTAAAACAGAGACTAGGGTTATTACTACTGAAAAAAAAAGACCATGTTTTGTGTGCTTGGGCTTTTTTTTTAAATAAAATGAGAATTCATCAGAAAATACAATTTTGTGAGCAGGGAAATTAATGATGTCAGATTCCTTGGAGATTTCTCTCTCACAACCAGTTACTCCAGCACCTAACAAGGTAAGGTAGCTTTCCACCAGTTAGGTCATTTCCAACATCTCTGCTCCCTGGTGCCTCACAAGGGCTGAACTCATGCATGCTACTGCCTCCAAAATCTCTCATTCCCCAGCTGCCTTTCCTAGGTGCCTGCATTTCAGGAGATTTGTAGAAATGGATTGTCTCAGAAACTAGGCCCTGTCTTCAGATCTGGTTGAAACTGGCCAGTGAGTTAAAAACCCTGTCGCTGTGGGAAGCTCTCACATTGATGGGGATGCACGTGTGCACGCACACCCAGGCACACACAGTGTAATCACATAAAACTCATTTCCTTCGGAAACCAGGCTCACAACGATTTAGCAACAGCAGATGTGAACACAGTTATGAAAAGCAGCTGCAGGAGTTTTCCATGAAACAAACAAACATAAGGTCAACACACATGCAGGTTCCTTTAACAAAGCTCAACTGGTAAGCCTTTGAAATATTTACATAAATATTTTAAATATCCTCTTTCTGTGGGGCAGAGGACATACATCTTGACATCAGTTCACATAAGGCGTGCTTCTTATTTTCTCTGGGTCAAATTCTTCCCAACTCTAGTCAACAGAAGCTTTATCTTTGACTTTCATATCTGCAGTCATGATTTCTTTCTTGGAGTATACTGATATTTATCACTATACTCCATAGTCATACTCCTCTTTCTCTGACTGCACTTGTATAAACAATGTTTTCATATATATTTCATGCATCGAATATATCTGAGCTACTCCAAAATCTCTCACTGACAAAACCCGTAAGAAAATCTTTGTAACAAAATGAATTAGAGCCCAGAGACATTTGGAAAAAAGTATCCCCACAAAACAGCCCTATGGTTTTAACTAGGGAGATGAGCTTCTCACTGCTTCTGACAATGGAGCACAGTTTGGGTCCTGAGAGCCATTTAGCAAATACTTCGCTACATCCAACTTCAAAAGCCATCTGGAAATTATACTGGGCCATGTGTCATCCTGGTAACACAGAAACAGAAAACTCTGAGGGATTCTGAGGGGCAACAGAATCCAGCCCTCTTTCTATTGTCTCCTCTTTCACCATGCAAGACACATTTAATCCAGCAAAGTCCACAGCACACCCACCTTTTATACTCCTCAGTTCTCTCATGTGCTTCAGAAAGCTCAAGAAAAAACCAAAGCAAGGCTCTAAATGACTAACCCCTTCAAGACATCTCATATTCGAGAATTTGTGCAAATACTAGTTTTTACATGGTTTGACAATATTAGGTCCCAGTACATCACAGGAGCTACATTTCCTTTTCAAGTGTTCCTCAAGGAAAGCTTCCTGCATTGAACTGCCATACTTTGAGTGTTTCAGCTAACAACAGTATCACTTACTGGATTTATACCACTTCCAGGGGTAAAAAAGGTTATCTTAATCAATGAAAAATACAGTAAAAGATAAAAAAAATTGCAACTACATTTTGCAATACTGTACTACTAAGGGCTCAGTTTTGCAATGTACTGACCAGTATCATAGGAGATGAGAGCATTGGGGCTCTTACTTTTAGCTCTGTGGCTGATCTCTTGATGAAAAAAATACCTACCCCCATCTTGCAACAGGATCTAGAAATAATAACAATTAAAAAAAAAATAAACAGTCAGAATTTTAACAGCTACCTCAGTTATGGGCTGCTTTCCCAAAAGTCCTTTTTGTATGAAGTGAGACTCAAATAAAACTCAAATTACCTCTGCAATGCAGATCTGGGTAAAAGTTAAAAGAGATGAAGAGAGAAATGCACCCACTATTGAGTGCACTGTCAATCACATCTCCTCAGCCTACAACCTGAAAATAAAGACCATTATTAGGATTTTATTAGGAGTGAAGCACAGATACCCTACAGTACCACAATTTCTCCATATCAGAAAACAAATAGCCTAAATTCAGTACAGCCTTGCTGATCACCAGCCATAGCTAACTGGGATCAGTAATCTAAACTGAAATATATTCAGCTCACTCTGAAGTTTCCAAACACTGCTTTACTCTTAAAAAAAAAAAAAAAAAAAGTGCTACGTACTTTTACTGGTCCAATTTCTATTTGGTAGAACAGAGATTATTTTTCCAGATTTGAATGAATAAACCAGTTATTGAGACAAAGCCTCTTAAACTGAGTGCATTTATAAGTGTCTGCATGTATCCCTGCTTGAAATACCATTCTCAGTTTTACTCCTTTTTCCCATTCTGTCACATTTGATCCTTCACAAATGCTGGAGGCTCAACTGGACTATTATTAAGAATTTGAATAGTAAACATTTCTTAACAACATGTGAGATTTAAAGTACTTCAGTAGAGATAACAATGCAGCAAGAGCTTTGCCTGGTAAAATGAATGCCACCTCCAAGGTGAGCACTTGCTCTTCCCTTTACTTAAGATGGGGAGGGAAAGGCAAGTTCAAGTCAGAAAATGAAGATACGAAATGCAAACATCAGAATAAACTCCATCTAGGATGACCTACAAACATTTTAATTGCATTTTCTGCAAAACACATCTCATAATTAATGAGGCCACCAAATTTGAAGAGACACAAGTAGAGTACCCAGATTAATTCTGGAGGCTTGTTTGCTGCCAGTTTTCCTCTGATGTATTTGGAATATTCTTAGAAGGCAGTAATCATGGAAGGAGGTTGATCTGAGAAGTTGGTCTGCAGTGTGTGTGCTTGAGAGATGTTATCAGTGCTCTCTGCTGAGAAAGATTACTAGTACCCATTCTTCTGTTTGGGATTAGAATGGTGTTCTAATTACATCTTGCCTTTTTTTCAATTCAAATTCTTATTTTGTAAGCACATGCCTATTTTTTTTACTTTGCTAGAAGAATATACTTTTTTTGTGTATACAATATTGTAAGATAAGAGAAAGACTAATATCATCTGAAAGTTATCAAACACATTATTTCCTAGAAACATATCCCCACCACACCTTCAAAGTTAATATTATCTGGTGATTTTTGTCCTCCCAGATGTGTTCTAGATTCTTGGAACCAGGGTGTGGGTTTTTAGCTTAAGGCTGCTGTCAGAGCAATGAAATGCCACCTCCACTGCAGCTCACAAACTGATACACAACTGCATGTACTGGAGAACACAAAGCCAGGTCACAATTCCAGCAGCACCACTTCGACCACGGAAGACAGTTATTTATCCCACTGAAAAGTTTAGCAATACTTCCTACAGTTGATTTGAAAGAAGAGGAAAAATCTGCCCCGAATTGTTTTGGTTGGTTTCATTTGGTATACTGATGCATATAGAAAGTATTAAAAATTGGCATAGTGTGCATTTCTCTGTAGTAAAACTCACACAAATGTTTTCTTTGTCATGAAAACGTTACTCTGGCCCCTGTCTAAAGAGGAAGTAATGACTACACATTTTTCCTAGTTTAGAAATGCAAAAGTAAACCAAAACCTTAATAGAAGGAAAAGTTCTGCTTCCTTAAGTGAATCCTTAAGGTAAAGCAAATACAACTGATTTTATATATATAAATATAATTTCTTTTTCATTTTTTTCCCATTTGCCTCAGGATTGGTACATTCTGGAACAGCTTGCCAGTGCTTGGCTGCTTAGTTCACTAGAAGGAACAAAACTAAAAAACAGTTAAAAAAATTTTTTTTTTAAGTAATTAAAAAACCCTCTTTGGTTCTAACAAAGATTTTTCCCTCCTGGAAGCCTTCCCAATAGTTGTGAGTCCTGAATCCTTTTTACATGGACAGCTCAGATGTTTCTGGACTAGCCCACCTTCTTCAGTCCTCTCAATTTCTTCGCTCTGCTTCTTGGATCAAGTTCCCAAACTTTTACACTCCTAAGCATTCTCACAGCTCCTGCCTTGTGCGTGGTTGCTGGGCTGATTCTGGCACCGTTTTTTGCTCAGTTCCTTTCCAGCAATGAGTCAATCTGTGGTGCAGCACAAGTCTCAGCACAGCAGCTGCCTTCATCTTCCTCTTTAATGAGCAATACTCTGCTTACCACCTCACACATGGCCAAGCTTTAAAATGAGTTGTAGAGGTCAGCAGCAGCTCTGCTGCCTTTTGTCTGGAGTTCAGGATTCCTCCAAGGCTTGCTCCTTCTCCCGCAAGTAGTGTTCCAACACAGATAGATTTTCTTTACCCTTCCAGCAAGTTTTCAGATGTAGGTGCCTACTTAGGTGGCAAAGCCAACAGCTGAGATGTTAACAGCTTGATAAGAAAATAAGGCACAGCATATTTGAAAGCTGGGAGGTTGCTTTAGATTTCATCTACTGAAAAAACGACTCACCTGCAAATGCACATTTCTCTCTCTATTTTTTTAACCCCAGAAGTCAATGTGGTCTTGGAATGTATTTAACTTTGTATCCTAATGGGCCCAATAGTTCAAATCTTGTTCCATTCTTTGATTTGCATTTGTTAAATTTAATGAATTTAAGGAATGCAGGAATTCTTCTATGAAACCAATCCTGTTAGTAGGATACAAAAACTAGAGGAAAAATAACTTTATAGGAGGCAGAAAAAGTATTGTTGCACAGATCAAATACCTGACTTATAAATCCAGAAATATTTATATAAAATACTTTTGCTTGCTGCTGTTACAGAACAACCTCTTAAAGAACTTAACGAAAGACCTCTTTAAGGCAGCTCTTCCATTTAATTTAGAACAAAACCCACACATCCTATCATTTTCCTGTGCCATCAAAGACTCATTCACTTTGGAATTCAGCACTGGTCACAAAGCCACTGCTGAAGCCCTGAGATAAGAAGGATCATCATGCACCAAACTTCAAGAATGCAAGGAGCCCATTTATCTTAATGTGGAGCACAGGTGTCACTGGCACATGTTATCAGTTCAATGTGCTATTTTGTCCTTTCAAATATTGAAGATACCAGTACCAACATGACGATGGAAACAAGTCTTCCTTTACAGTTCCTTACACAGCTTTTTCCTTTTTTGTGCATTACAATGCAAAGTTCATATCCTATCAATCCCGCTTTCATGTCTTCCTTATTAAAATATATTTTCCCGAATAAAACATTTTTTTTTAAATTAGTCAATCTTTTCTGCAGCCCTGAATTGTCATATTACAAGAAGATGTGTATGAGATTAGGAGTTGAAGTGGAATTCAACATAGGATTCTGTCACTTGAAGGTTATTTGTCACATGGAGACTCATGCCATTTCAGCCGTTTTTATACATGGCTACAAGGGAAACATCTGCAAAGTCTAAGAGTGATAAGGAATAACCTGCCCCACTACTAAAAAAAAAAAAAAAGAAGGCTGCATTCTATTCAAAGGGTGCAGATAAGACTTAATTAACTGAGATTTCATAATGGAGAAATGATGGATAATGTAGACCTAATATATTCCACATTCACAAAAGCATCAGGAAAATATGTCAAAAAGAGATCTTAAGCTTTCTTTTTCTTCCCCTCAGATGTATTTACACCCCTGAATAAAAATTATGGCTAAAACAATTTTAAACACGTCTCAATATCAATTTTTCCAGAGATGCTATTTTTAAATTCTGATCTTGTGATTCCATTCCCTCTCCTACATGTACTTTTGCAAACATTACTAAAACACACTATTTTAAACCACGATGGAGAATGCAGAGAGGGCCTCAAAATATTAGCTTTGCTGGCCATTTTCACAGAGAAGAGGTTAAGCCACATAAATTTTAATAGTAGTCTTGCTGGTCATTTCAGAGAGAAACAAGGCTGGTTGGTGGCACAGAGAAGAAGGATGGCATTAGAAGTTAAAGGAGGAGCAAACAGAAAAACCTTTTCACTGACAATAAACAACAATCTTGACCTTTTGGAGGAGGGTACTCCTTCCTAACACTGCATCTCAAATGAGCTGAAAAGGAGATCTTAGCAGCACAAAATGATTTATAAAATGATGAATACTGCAGCAGGGGAGAAGAGGGAGCCCAAATGACAAAGGAATGAATCCCCATGACTGCGGGCAGCGTTTCACTTCTAGTGAAGTCTGCAACCAAAGGCATTTGCATCTGCATCCTGACTGAACTCCTCTGCAATTCTGTTTAGCAAAGGCCTTGCTTTACATCCCCACTGGAATGAAATGAAACCCATATATTGCTAAGTAAGTCCCTGACACTTCATCTGGCTCCAGCCAGTGCTATATAGGCTGGTTTTAGTTTCTGAGGTATTGAGACGTGTGAGTTTCAAAGCCAACAGAAATCTCGGAAACAAACAGAACTTCCATTCCTGATCAAGCCCGTCACAGCTCAGCCCTTCAAAATACTTGCAGCCTTGTCAACAGTCTTCCTTTCAAAATATATTGCTGAATCCAAAAGTTAATCTAAAACATTTTAGTTGGCTGGGAACTGCTACTTCTCAATCCAACCCTAATTGTGCCAACATTTTTTTTTTCTTGTCTCAGTAACTTTGAGTTGTATTCTTGAAAAGATTGTTAAAATATGTTACAAGACTTGTCCTTCACAGCAGTGATATCAGAGTGGTAAGCAAAGAGACTTTCATCATGTAACAACTCTTAGCTGCCAGCTTGCTTTACTACATATTAGTGAATAAAATTGTACGTGTTGTACAAGAATAATTGGCTGAAGTGATCAATAAGATTGGCTTCCACTTGTGTGGTTTTCGTAGCCACACAAATCAGTTTGCATTTGCCTGACTCTCAGTTGGCATTAAATAACCAAATGTGTAATTTGGGATTGCCATTTAGAAAACATTAAAACTAAGGGCAATAAATGCTCCCAGGAATGCCAAAGGAAAAGTTTGATACCAAGATTTTAAAATTTCTTGGAGATAATTAAGGAAAAAAAAAAAAAGGAAAAAATTCTATGTAAATGAATCTGATGAAAAAAAATTATTCTGTAAAATACATTGGAAAAGTTACTTTGTTTTGTAACTACTTTCATAATTCAGCTCTTATGTTACCCGTAATGCTCCCAGGTCTGTGTAGGACAAAGGGAACTCTGCATCCAAAAAAGTGATACATATGGCTTTAATTGCTTTTTGCAGGAAAGTCAGAGTCCAATGTAAAGAAAAGTTATTCCAAACCCCAACTTGCAAACCTGGTTTTCATGTGAAAATTTCCAGTAAAAAAGCAGCAACAGATGTAGCTGGGGCTATAAACTTGCTTGGGACAATTTTTTTCAGTCTGTCCACTCCCAGTCAACTACCATCCACTTCTGCCTAATCCACACTGGTTTTACTTAGTGCAGTCAAGGCTTCCCTTGCAAAATCCCTGCCCAGAAAGAATCAGCTGTTCTCACAGCAATGTCCAATACCTTCCTTTTCTTTCAGGTTTCGTTTATGCCTGATTCTGTTTCCCTTTCACTCCTGAAATAATATATAGTATCATTTTAAAATAAGGTGGTAACATATAGAAATACAGAAGGCTACTGCACAGCAATGAAGCTGTCTCTTCTGACACTAAGAAAAGCAAAAAAAGTCAACCTTGGATGTCTATAAAATATAGTGTTTTCCTAATTTGATTCCTTTGTCTTGGATACAGTCAGGGCATTAGGCACTCAGTAAACCTTCACTTACAGAAATTGTATTCCACAGTATAGCTTTATTGCCCTCAGAATAAATGCTACATTTTTCTTAAATAAATTAATCTAAGAATTTCCATAGGTGAGGAGTTATGCTGCTGTTATGTCCTCTACTATTCCAACTACCTGTAATGTGTTTAATTCTGCATGGGAACCACACTTCTTTGAGGAGAAAGTAGAGGAATGTAAACTATCCAAAGCTAAATGTTGGGGCCAGTGTAAAGGTTAGGAGAGGATACATGAAGAAACATTTCAAACATAAAGAAAGATTAAGTGAGTGATAACTAAGATATTAGCATAGAAACAAAAAGTCAGGTATTTTGAGTGCAAGTTAAGATTCATTAGGTCTAATAAATAAATAGACTAAGCACACCAGAATGAAATAAAAATAATAAAATATAAATAATAAAAGAATAATAAATAAACATTGCTAGCTTGCTGAAATTTTACAAAGTGCTGACAACTAAATTTATAGAAGATAGCTCCTATTTATTAAAAATTTCCTGTCAAAGTATAAATATTTCATTTTGTCATGATTTACAGAAGGTCTGAATTGTCAGCATCTGTAACAGATACACAATAAGCAACTATCACCCAAGTTAAAATGTGAATACACTTTGTGGTTGCAACCAGCCACTAAAAAATGACATCTGAATGAACTCCCTCCAGAACAAAACTTCACTTGTATTTTTAATAAACATATGGATGTGTTGGTTAAAGTATGGAATGAAGGAAAAATTTTGATAAACATGCATTTATTCATGCTTTTGTTTTTCTGTGAATACATTCTTTAACTGCTATATACTTTGGACTCGTATTGTACTTCTTTCAGGTCCTTTATATCTGTTTTTCTGATACATTATTAAATATGTTCAGAACTAAGACTTTCAAAACAACATTCCATTTACAACCAAGGAATAATAATTAAAAAAAAAAACCATAAAAAAAACAACAAAACAAAAAACCAAAGCTTAAAGAAAAGAAAAGTAAACAGAAATGAAAATTCTGTAAATGCTGGCTTAATATGCAACCCCCTGAAAATGTATAAAAGGGTTCATTTTAACCTATAGTCAATGCAATTTAGGTATCTTGCATTTAATGAAAGAGCATTTACCAGTAACAGCCAAGTGAATTGAAGGATATGAAATTCCCTGAAAAGCAATGAGGCTTTACTTTCTTGCATATTCTTACTACAGCACTGTGAAGGTCCTTGGCTCAGCACGAGACAGCTTTTCACATGAACAGAAACTTTAGTTCAACAATGCTTTTTTCTGCCATCAAAATTCTTGGTAATCATCTCAGTAACAAAAAAGCAGAATCTGTCAGTTTGAAAGTGAAGTCAGAGAGTATTTTATGTGAAAAGATAGCCCAGAATTGATCTGATGAATTGTACAGTCTAGCAAGCTGAATCAATAGCGGTGATATATTTAAAGACAATCTGAGAAATGGTTTTTGCTGTTCTTAAGTTTTCACTCCGTTCTCTTAAGGCTTAGAATAAAAAGCAAGAAAAGAAGGGAACAGACAAAATTCCCAAGGCTTTCAGATGCTTTTCACTTTATAATTTCAAGTTCTTTAAGGGCCATTCACAATCTATCTATAATTCTACTACCATTCAATGACTTAAAATCGTGAATCCTACCTATGTATCTTCAATCTGAGAGAAAAAAAGTCTGAGTTGCCAAAACTTACGTTGTTAACTGTGTATTTTCAGTTGGTTTTAAATCACAAGTAATCAAATTAATAGATGTTGGCATGAAAAAAACCAAAGCAGCTGTCTTTAAGGGTGTTCAAGAAACATTCCCAGTAAATTTAATATCCTTTAAAAAGGAAATTCTTGGATGCAACTGGTGATATCCAGCTCTTTGGAGACTGCAGAAACATGTATCCTTTTGAGCATTAATTTGGCTGGAGGTTGGAGATATCAACAGTTTATGGACTAAAGCACAAGAACAAGAAAAAAAAAATCTTGTTTATACAAACAAAGCAGCCATCAGACATTTGTTAATGTTGTATAAAGGGCTCCCAAAGTTCATTAAAAAGTATATAAGCCTCTCTGCTCTCTTTTTGAGAAAAGGCATGTTGCCTCTGTACGTGGTGACAAGGATTTACTGGAAAGGTTTTTGGGTATCTACAAATTCCTCCATGAAAACCAGCAGCATTGCCTCCATCGTGCCCGCAGAGAAAAGCTGCTTATCACTTGACCACTGGGATTTGTGTAATAATTGATAACACTAAACTTCTGCAATACATCCCCGCTGTTACTTCCATTTTCTGTGCCTCTGTTTCTCCTCTTTGTCTGCCTCTGCAGCAACATTTAAATGTCCATTCTCCTACGAGGAAAATGTCACACAGAAGCCAACTTTGGATGTGAAAATAAAACAGGCGTGTGGGCACGTGTCCTATCCTTGTGCTTTACAGTCACCAGAGCCAAACATACAAAATTACATAATAATGTTATGTCATGCAGGTTCTACAACTGCCCCACATCACCTGTGATGGTGGTTTAAAATTTACAGTGCTTGTCTACAGGATTTTTTGGGGCAAACAGCAGCAGAAGCCAGACAAGATGCTTTCATAGCAGGAAGCTTTGCAGGGTTTAAATTTGGGGAAGAGAACCAGGCTATCTTCTGTCCATGGGAATCTCTGCTGACTGCCAGGCAAACAAGAAATCTTGCTCCAACAGCTTTATTTTAAGACAAGTCCTCAACTCAATGCCTTTTATTTTTATCTGAATACAGGCATTTTCCTTAACCTGAGATGAAAATAAATACCTGCAAAGAGATAATAATATCCTATGGCCTAGAGGACAGTTGAAAAGACTTGTTGACCTTCACCTGTGAGGAAGGTTTGGCTTAAAGAACCTCTATACAAACAAGTCAGGTGTACAAATAAATACATTTTCAACTCTTCCTTTTATACAAATCTAATTTCTAGACATCTAAAGTGTGTGTAACTCTACCATGTGAGACCTTCTGATGTGAATGTTCCTAAAGTCAGCATCACATCTGAGAAATTCTCTGAAACCCACTGTTAATAAAAAACATTAACTGAAATATACTAGAGTGCTTAATTTCTCTCTTAAATGATTGCAAGCAATTTATTGAACAAAGGAACAGAAGCATTTCCGATAATTACCACCAAAATAATTATGAAATATTTATGTTACCATGGGGCAGTAACAGAGTGACTGAAATTATGACAAATTTGCATTTGTTCTACCGAAAGAAAGAATTCAAAATCCTGATTCTGCTACTGTGAACACTTGGTTGTGGGATCTGGCTACTTTCTGTAAATAAGTTTCAGGACATGTGTGGGGTGACCACTTTCCAGTTTTTTGCTTTCTTCTAAAAAATAATTAACTTATTTTTTTCTTTCAATATAAGCTTACCTATGTCCATTTATTCACAAAGATTTTGTATTCCAACTATTTTATTTATTTCCTAAGCATACATCAATTATCCAAGCCTGATTTTTTCCTTCTCACTTTTGAAAATGATGGTTTTCATTACTACATGTACATCAACATTAAAAAATTTACTTTGTTCTTTTGTTATAAAATAAAAAAAAAAAAGCAATTCTGTCCTTATTGGTATTGTTTCTTTTCTTTTTAGTTACACTCTTGATTCTAATAACATCTTTTTTCTTTCCATAATTTTCTTTCCTATCTGAAAAACCTAATACCATAGGCATACCATAATTCTCTATTTCTCATGCGGCTGTAACAAAATACAGTGGGAAATATTTAATTTTATAGTTTCATAATTAAGATAAGCAAAGCTGAATGAAGAATTGGTCCTATAAAACTAAAGAAAACCAAAGAAAGGTTTATAATTAGTATGGACTCATAAAGATGCTATAAAGAAAAAGTGCATTTTTGTACATTAGAAAACATTTTTCTAAGGCCAATGGAAATTAATATTTACAAATTGTTCTGAATCTTTTTTTTTCAAGTATACAATAGTTCACTTGTTAACATTGACATATTTATCTGGCCTCTCCCAGTTGTAGGAAAAAATTATGTCAATTTTCCCTCAGACTGCCTTCCTATTCTGTCACACACATTATTTCATGAAACATGAATCCAAATGTTCTGTTTCTTTTCAATTTCCTTTCACCACAAATTCCAGAGTCCCTCTCTTCATGGCTTTTAGTAACAATTCAGCCTTTCTAGTCTAATGGCAAAAACTCAATACTGCTGTCTTTAATCAGGCTACTTTTCACTTCAATGTCTTCAATACCGAAGATTCAACCCTTTGTTAGAGCTACTTTTTTTCCAGGTCAGATGTTATGTCTGAGATTCCACATTAAGGGTCTACTCTTGTAACAAACAACAAGACTTGACAAGATGTCTGAAAAACACACATGTCTGAAAAATACAGAAGGAAAAAAAAAGTAATAGTAAATAATAAATGTAATCTTATTAAAGAACATATTTTAGAAATTCTAAAAATAAAGTATTCAAGAACTTCTAAAAGATTCAGGTGATTTTGTACCTGAATATGGTCCATTACAATTATAGTAACTATAATGCAAAGCTAACCCATATTACTTAGAAAAGCAAAACATAGTGATTAACTTATTAGAGGGAGTAGAGTATATATGTCTCTTTCTTTTCTAAATCAAAGATCCATTGGTTAGTTGGTTCAAACCATCTATGACCACAAGCTTACACCAGATTTGTGACAACTGAATAAATGAAGGTCCAAGGAAGCTGCGTTCAAATTATGATCACAAAACTGATGTGATCCTGATACTTTCCATCCTAATGAGCTCACTAATAGAAGACGTGACAGACTGTACAAATAAGGGGACAACATTTACTCATGCACTGAGGACAAAAACAAGTACGTGGATTTTCTTATTTCACGAGCTGTGGATTTTGAATGGCTCGTCCTGCGGGCAACACACTGCAAACTGTAACCTCAGTGTGGCCACAGGAGCCACAGTACACAGGCAAATCCCTCTGAAAGTAAAGAAGAGAAAATCATTTGATGACAAGAAATAGCTGCCTTTCACATACTGCAGAAAGGCAAGTCCCCAGCCTGTGACAGATTTTGATATAGGCTGAATAGGCAGCTGTCTAATTCATCTAAGAGCATCCTTGACTGAGAAGGACAACCTCCCTTGATCAGCCATGTCTCCTGATCCAAATATCTTTGGATACTCCTTTCCAAAGAAGCATCATATGCCTCTAGAAACTCCACATATGAATAGAACATAGCAGCAACCAGCATGTAAGAGACATAAAAAAGCCTACCCTACAAACTGAGAACAGCATAAGTAGTGGCCCTCAGGATAACTCAACACAAAACAGGGACAACTGTCTGTTCCATTGGATTGTGTACATTCAGGGATTCTGCTCCAGAAGAATCAGATGTTTGGTATTAATGCAGATACATTAAGCTCAATATTGGTTACATAATGAACAGCAGTGGTGATTCAAATGTGTTTATAAACACAGAGGTTATGTTGAATACACAGGCATTTTGAAATGATATGTATATTTGTGTATGATTCTCTGCATGTAAACTGGCCTCAAGTATTATGCTTTGATTAATCCCTATAAATAAGACTTTCAAAATTAAGGATAATTTACAGTAACAGCAACCACAGAAATAATACAGGAAAAAGAAAGGATTACCTATGGAAAAGACTTGTTCCTTTGAAACTGGGCATTGAGCTTAGACATCCTTCCTTCTGCAATACCATGCCTTTCTAAGGACACAGGTGGCAGGAACAGATTTGCTTCAACAGTGTCAGTACCAGCAGCAGATTATCATTATAAATATGAAAATCATTATAAATATGGCTCTTCAGTATTCAAAATGTGTAGCACCTCACAGAGTCACTAGCAAACAAAAACACCGTTTTGTGTCTTTAATGGGTAGGACTACATACTGGTTGGAAATCAGCTAAACTCTTCTGGATATTTTCTAACCAGGTAGCCCGGAAATCTGTTCATATCAGACTATAACTCCATGGGATATAAGCAATAGTATTTAAAAGTGCAGCACATTAAACAACAGAAACATTCACCATACTCATCCTGTCCCAAGGGATCATCAGGCAACACAAGAACACAGCTGAAAACAGGATAACTCACCATGGTGAAGTATATACCAGTTTCTTAAGGGGGTACACAAATTACACCTCTCAGTCACTGGGGTGCAAACAGACTTGATTTTCAGACTTGATTTTAAAATTCTTGCCCTATGATGACAATCGGCTTCTTTAGCATGAGCTGTAAAATCAGGTATAGGATCCTCTTCCATGTCTTGATGATTATTGGCCCAGTTAATCCATTTACATAGTTGCAGTTTTGGAACAACAACAATGAATGGTTTCATTTTCCCATGTTCTCCAATGCCAAGGATCTTTTCATATATTTAAAAGGAAGGAAGAGAAAATAAATATGGAACTCTGGAAGCTGTCTTGGACTGAAAAGAACTCCTGAGGTCAGTGCTATATTAGAAACATGACTCTCATGACTCAAAGAATTAAGGCAAAAATGGCTGACATATTGTAACAAGGTTATTGCACTTAGATCTGATCCTAAGGATGAGAAAGAAAAAAAAAACAAAAACAAACATGAATAACCTTGAAGACAGCTATTAAAAGGTATAGAATTTGTACAGAATCATATAAAAAGGTTGTAATGGACTATACCATGATTCCCTATTTCCTGTTAAAAAAATAAAGGGATATTTGAAAAGACCAAGCACCTTTTGGTGCAATGTCTAAGCAGATTCTCACAGTTCCAATCCCCTGTTAGGAATTAAAGTGCCTAAGTTCCTGGTAAGTCTTAATAAGATTATGCAATTGAATTCCTCTCCAGGTGAACAAATGGGAAGGAAATATTCATCTCACAGCAAACAAATGGAAACAGAAGATAAATGCTATGCTAGGAGTGCAATTCAGTTCTTAGAGCTTCCCAGAAAAGTGATGTGTGAGTACTGTAGTTAGAGCTAAGAAGGATTTTCACAAAGGGTGCAAAACTCACTGTGTGTGATAGGACAAATCCATTGCTCTGATCTTCTTCATCACATACTTGGAAGTTTCAAAATAATACTGTGGCTAAAAAACCACTTTTGTATGCTTTCTACAGACAGAGAGATCTGAGGCATGTGTTATCCAACCTGTCCACAGTCACACAAATTATTAATGAATCGAGTAATCAGAACAATCAAACATCAGATGAGCCTTACAACTCTTCTGCTCTGGAGACCACAGGAGGGTTGGTCAGCACTCAGAGAGAATCAAGTCTGCAGAGTAGCCACTGTGCTATTTTAATTCCTTTTACTTTAAGTTTTGTACTATCCTAATCTGGAGCTAAACTAGATGTAAAAGTGATGATAAGCACTCTATTTGGAACAACACTGAGCAGATTTTTTCACAGGATAAAGTTCCATATTCTGTTGATCATACAAATCCAACTAAAATTTGACCCAGAGTTTTCAGCATATTTAGCCACAAGTTTCAAGGCAGATTTGTTTAACAGAGCCTACTTTATCTCTCTAGCTCCCTGGCATCCTATGAATGTACAGCAGGCCTTGTACATTGATATCTGTGTATGACTAAGAGTCTCAAAACTACATTTTCTAACAGGTATGGACAGAGGCAGAGGCTTCCTATTTACTTTGATCCAGAAAGTTACAACCTCACCTCATTCACACACACACAGCTTAACTGAAATCAGTGCAGCTCCCTCTATTTGTTCAGGCTAAGAACAGGGGCTAAGATTTATACCATCATAAGCCTCCAAATGCCTCACCTCAGCTGTGTAAACCCACTTTCACCAGATACACTGATCATTGATTCCTCTTTCAAGTGTTAGGCTGTGACTACACAAATGACCCCATTCTGTTTCCTTGCTTTCACTTAACAGTTTGCTGCCAGATACCCAAAACTCCCTCCCACTATCTCTTACTCATATTTCTGGTACCAGGAATCCCAGATCCACTCTATAAAACTCTATCCATGTCAAAGACCTACTCTGAATGTTCTGACTTGGCTTTAAGGCAATATGATTATTTTAAACTGGAACATATTTTTATTTACACTGATAAAGTCAGTCAGAATATATTAAAGAATTTGCTTGTGCGAAATTTAATTTTCTAGTAACTGCATCACCTGAATGGAAGCAACAGAATTTCTCAATCACAGTGGTTTTATCTGTAGACCTGTTTCTTACAGATTTTAGTGACCAAAATGATAAGAGAACGTCAACCCTGCTTGATGCTGTACAGCTCAAAATCAAGCTTATGCTCTTCTGTGGCTTGGAGTGAAACTGCACTCAATTTTCAATGATCTCTGATAAGAAGCATTTGCTAATATACTTGTCATTATTGCTCTGTTTACAGCAAGAGTGAAAGTAAGGGCTTTTTTCCCATAATTTATTCATATTTATAGATTACGAGCTTTTGTTTTAATATACATCAATAATTAGAAAAAGTAAAATGCAATACATGTAATAGAAAATTTCATTTTTTCAATAAATAAATCATGGTCCTTATGAAACAGATGGAGCTACAGAGACAAAATGAAGTTATTCTTTATAATTTATTTTAGACATGATACTGAATAAATAATTTTAAATTTTAGAGATTAATTTCCAACTTTTTAGTCTACCTTTATAGCTAAAAGTAATTTAAAATACTGGAAGACATATGCCACTAAAAAAAAAATTAAGATAGGAAAAAGAAAGGCCAAGAAAATACTATTCAGCAGTAAAACCCCAAATACTCAAACCTTGGAAACTATAAATAAGTAAAGTATATTCATTGTTCTAAGAATAACTACTTAGGGCCTACAAATACCAATAATGTCAGCCAGCAGGACTAGCAACCAATCTGTTATATTTTTGTGATGGTATTAGTAGTCTCTGTTGTGCTGATATCTTAGATTTTCATTTCCAGCTTAATAGCTAAACTTGATTTTATTAAATACTCGCATTGTATGTTTTCTTTTTTATGACTTTTTGGCTCACAAATAATAAAAAGAAGTGCATTAAGGTCCCTAGCGACCTGTTCTTAGTACATTGCTATTTCCACTGGGTTTGGTTGTAGGTTTGATTTGTTGGGTTCGTTGTGGAGGGTTTTTTGCTTTTTGTTTTTAGTTGGAAGCAATGCTCTAAACATAAAATCTCTATTGCAAGCATGCAGATGACAGAAAGCTTAGTAAGTACATAAATAAAGACTTAAAGCAACTTGGCTACTGCTACAGTATAACCCACCAGGTTAAACAACTTCAACTCAGCAAAATTTATTTTATACTGACAAATAAAAAATAACACCTTTGAAATTGAATTACAACTCTTGTAATAAGAGAATAAAAACTAAAGCTTGGAAGGTCTTCACAGAGCACAACTAAAACAATATAGACTGCAAGCCCCCAAATAAACTCCTGTTGGATGGGAAGAAGCCCAGCCACAGCAGCGTGGCTCCATGCCAGAGCCAGACTAAGCTTGGCACAGAACTGCTGGGAGAGACAATCTGGTCACCAGCGAGTGAGACTAATCTAACATCACACCACCACCCTCAAAGGGCTCCAAATTTCTGCACTTCTGGCCGGGAGGCAGCTGCAGGGCTCCTCGGGGGCACTTGGATCAGCTCGGCCATTCCGATGGAGACAAGGGCGGTTTTATTTTTGCCACGGCAGATTTGGTCAGACTTGATTCACCATGAGAGGGCAAGAGCCAAGGCAGCAGGAGAAAAGGGAATGTCTGGCTGTGGCTGAGGCAAGAACAGCCCGTTCCCTTCAGCAGCAGCACAGGCTTTGACCAGCTTCTAAGCCAATAAATAGCTACGCTGCTTCCAGAACCACATCAAGACAAACACGCCGTGCAGCAGTGCTTGGGGACCACTGCCATAGCATGTGTTTCTGATGTAAAACTGTGACCAAAAAAGAAGGGAGAAAAAAAAAAAAAAGGAAAAAAAGGTGCAGCAATACAGCAATCACTGGTTGTATACAAAGAGAAATTGAAAATACAAGCAAACTGGCTACACCTTTACACAGTGGTAGAAGGCGACCCATCAGTTTTGGCTCCCTGCGCTCAAGCCAGAGAGGCAGTCCTCACATTATAGTCTTAAGAGAGAATATCTTTTTCCAGGCTAAATTTAGGATTTTAAGGAAATCCCATTTGATTGCCAGCCTATATAAAAGTGATCATACACATTCTGGTTTAAGTGATAAAATTCTTCACATTTCATTATTCCTTTTAATTTCTGCAAGGTGGAAAGAAGGAATTAAAGGAAAAACCTTAATTCTTTCATGATTTTACATATGGGTTACCAAGTACTGAAGAAATTACTGCTCCTAGATAGCTGCCTGCATGCATTGGTTGCCCGTGGGGAGTCATGGTGATCCCCCTATGTATAATCAGATGGGATGCATACCACAGGTCTGACTGACAGGAAGGAAGGGAGGAAACAAATCATCTCCCCTTTCAGCATGCATGATGGCACACCTGCTGAGATCATCCTAGCAAACTAATCACCTGGCACAGACCTCAGAAACTGCTAATGTTCTACTCTCTGCTGTCTTCAGCTGCTGTAAAAAAATAATTTAACTTAAATAAAGTTCCCAGTCTTAGCATGCAGAGATGGGTGAAATTTCACTGGATGAAATTTAACAGATGTGACATGCAAGTTCCAATGAGACTAAATGGTTTATTGATCCTTTCCAGTCTTAAACATTATGAAAGCCAGACCCTGTGTGCACGGCAGACAGATCTAACTTATGATGAATCCCCAGGTGAAAACAATTGTGGCTAATGACAACTGGGGGGTGGATGGGGGGGGGGGGGTGGTATAAATTCAATATAAAATAATTTCCACTTTAAGTAATTTCATTTGCCTGAGCATGCAGCCAGCCAGATGGATCCCAAAGAGTTTGAGAAGCTCTTTGCTGCCTGTGCACTTAGAGGAGTACATGGAGATATGTGTACCATCAAGGGGAATTCATAAACCACGGAGTGTCCCTTGCTTCCTCTAATGACACTCATCAAATTAAAATAGCTGAGTCACAGCCAGTGGCACAGGGGACAGCAAAAGACTGATATGCCAGTCTGGTTTGGTTCAACATGCATGAACTGAGAAAAAAAAAAAAAATTAAACCAGAAAAGAACAATTTCTATAAACATCTTCCTTGTCCCTCTTTTGACATCAGGCAGGCTGTGGACTGCTCTTGCTGGTGTTTGTACAGGATTGAGCATAACAATGTCCTGGCCATACAGAAATCCCCAAGGCCTGCTGTAATATATGTAATGAGTGGTAATGCAGTCTCCTGCTGCTTCCTGAGTCTCGAGCTGCTGCACTGACCTGCTTCTCTTGATACTGCACATGTCAGCTGGCTCCATTTGCTTCTGGAATTAGCATTAAAATGGCAATCCTTAGAGATTATGCTACAGCCACAGCAATGACAATGGAGATTTTTAAATATTTTCTAGGGGTATTAATTGCGTATTTTAAAAATATGACGCTTCTCCTATGAACATAAGAAGCAAAGTTAAAACTCACTGTTCTCTTGAAAGATTATAAAAGATTACTTTTAGAAATTTGTGTCAGGAAATATATTTTTCCATCTCCATCTCTTGTTGCCAAAACAGCTGTGGATGAATTTCTCAGAGCAATGCCATTAACGAGATTTAATTGCGAGTTTATCTTAATTAAAAGAATGGATGTTTTTTCCTTTTTAAAATAACTGCCACATACATGAAAATTCTTGCAATTTTTCATCAGATGTTAAAATAAAAGATAGACTAGATTAGTTTAAAAATCTGATCATAACTGCTAAGACAGGTGTAAGGAACATAATACTCAATAAACTATAATTTTCAGGTACTGAAGTGATTGGCCAATGGAATTTTGCACAGACATTGCATCTTGGAGGATTCCTGTCATACTATATGTCAAAGTTGTTATATATTAAATCTAATTCCTTCTATTGAAGTAAGCTGCATTTCCTACATTTTTATTGCCTGCCCTTTACCTGAAACTTGGTAGGAAATACTGTCATAACAGATTTGTAAGACTATATGGAAGTTCTGGGAGAAATAAGATTAAGAAATAGCACTAGACAAAGCCTATAAAAGAAAATAATTTTTGCCCCTAGATGAACCTTATAATTTAAAATTCTGAAATCAATCTTAATCTCCGTGTTTATATTTTTTCCCCTGTGAATATATCCATTTGGATTTTTTTTCACATATTTATGATGTATGGAAAATGAAAGCAAACACACTGAATTTGCACCACAAAATATCAATAATTTAAAGAAATACAGTGAAGCAGTTAAGTACTGCACTTACTGATTTTTTTTTAATATAATCATTATTATGTTTGCAGCATGTCAAACCTAAACCACTATTTCCTAGTTGAGTACCAGAAAATACAAATATTTCTAGTTTAAAAAAAAGTATAATCTGGTGAACAGAAAGATGAAGTCCAGTTGCTGCAAGTTGTAATTGGACATATTCAGTCCAGAAAATAGAGAACACTCCATAGTCAAGGAATGTAGTATATTC
Source organism: Chloebia gouldiae (assembly GCA_003676055.1). Classification (NCBI taxonomy): domain Eukaryota; kingdom Metazoa; phylum Chordata; class Aves; order Passeriformes; family Passeridae; genus Chloebia; species Chloebia gouldiae. Next base: position 7,340,441 of record QUSF01000016.1, read on the forward strand.
TCCCTCATTTTAAATCTTTTAATTAAGACTGGATATCTGTCATTAAAATATGCTCTAGTTCAACCACAAATTGCAGGTTAGATGTTGAAATTACCAAGTGACATTCTAAAGCCTTTGTTATTCAGGAGGTCCATTTCTGGTCTACATTTCCACTGAGACGAAAGTACTCTAAGTAGCACTTTGATTTCTGTGAATTTTGAAGTCAATGCATGTTCTCAGGGGTCAGAAGGAGAGAAAGGATACAGGCACAGAAACTGCAGTCTCTCCTAAATGAACAGGGCATTTTACCTTTTTTTAATGACAACACTTCTGATTGTAGTAGCAGCAGTAGTAGTACCTATGCTTTAGGAAACATCAGTTCACAAGAAAAACTAATTTACAGCATTTTTAAAATAGAAATATATGTTACTTATCTGATTTGTTGTTGTGTCATTCAGTCATCATCTCAGCTAACTACTCTACCATCCTGTGGAACATCTTATAGCAGTATTACCATTTTAAAGATCATGGGATTACCACTTTCAATACTTACTTGTAGGTATGCATTTTCTTTTCCATTAACAGAAAAGAGAATTACACCGGATTTCTAATAAATGTATGCAGATACCAAGATTATAATCTCTTTCTTGTGTTACAGAGAGAACATTCCACACAACAGCTCAACAGTATCTCAACAAACTGCTGATACTTGGAGGGCAAAAATAAAAATGTATTTTAAGACTTAAGAGGAACCATTATGCAGATGTACACACACCCCCCCCCAACCTCTTTCTTCACTAAGACAACAAGAAATGGAACTACCATGAAAACTCTCTGGGTCTGAAAAGCAGAAAGGAGAGGGTTTGCTTGGACTGAACGAGTCCAGTGGCCTTATTTACATCCACAGACACACTGAGCTTTGAACTTTAGGCTGAAGCTCAGAACTCCATCCATTATTGAAGGCTGGCTGTGCTCTGGGAGCCCCTGGAGGGCACCAGGCTGGAGGGGATCCTGGCTGGGCTGACTCAGCTCTGCGTGCTGTGCTGGTGGCTACCCTCAGCCCGGGGGCTACAGCACCCTGCCCGCCCCTCCACTCCTGTCCCCTGGCTGTGGGCTGGCTCCAGGCTGGCAGCTGCAGGCTGACATCCCCAGTCAGCTCTCAGAGGGATGTGGAGCCAGGACAAGCAGCACCAGTCTCGCAGGGAAAGGCAGGAGACCTTGCCCATGCCATCAGCAGCACTCCAGGAACAAACAGCTCAGGAGAACCTGTTCTCCCAGGTTAACTTCCCGTGCTGCTCGCCAGCCCCTGAAGCTCATCTCTGAGCCACTGCAAAAGCCCTCCTTTTTATCCTATCCATCCAGCACTTGTTTGTTTTTCCCTGCTACTTTCCATCTCTGGTGGGACACAGAGAAAGGGAATCTGCTATCCAGACAACGAGAATGAAGAAGGTTTAGGGTTGACTGCATGTGCAAATCCTCAGCCCTGGACATGCCAGCAGTAAAAGCCTGGCTGCGGTCACCAGCTTATCACCAATCCTGTGCCAGCGCTGTCCCCAGCCCTGGCCAGCCCTGCCCCAGGGTCCCCAGCACCAGCAGCCCCCACAAGCACACAGAGCCAGGGCAGCCAGGCTGCCAGGAGCTGTGCAGAGCATCTCGCCCGAGGGCAGAACTCTCACACCCTGTGCAACCAGCCTGTGGAAATTGCTCCACCGATGTGAAAGACGCACTGATGTTTAAGTAATTTAAACATCAATTTAATTACTCTCCTTTGGGAAGTAACTGCACTGGTGATGGGATGATACAAGTTTCTCTCTCCTCTCTGAGCCTTTGGAAGGAAAAGAATTTTATTTTAAAATGCTTACTTGCCAGTGATATGATATTATCACCTCTGATCATTCTTACGTTACCATCACCATTTCCCTATTCCTACTCAACTTTTAACTAAGATGTCAAAACTGCAATTTTCAACAATAAATAAAAATGCAATGCATTTTAAAATGGCAGAATTACTCATTAACTTCACAGACTCCCCTATCTACCACCGAATGGCCATCTCTGAGCTGTCTGAGATCGCCTTAGGGAGTTGCTCCACTATCAGCTGAAGTCTCAAAGTCTTTGAAGTCCTTCTCTTGTAACATCAAGTTAAAAAGAAAACATTGCCTCCAAGGAATGCTAATTACAGTATTTCATTTCCAGGAACATAGTTTTATACTGACCCAAACTGTTCAAGGTACACACATCTTTTTCTTGTCACTATGATAAATTAATAAAGAAAAATATATTTTAAATTTTTCCCAGGCCAGAAGGTTTTAAATATGTGGTTACAAAATAAAAAATCAAGGTCAAAAATCATCTTCAATAAAAGAAATTATACTGTAATGAGGATTAAAAAGGAGGTCATTCATCCGCTTTGCAGTTCTATTTACAGTGTGTCTAGGTAGACTATTTGCTAAAGTGGGCATACAAACAGATTAATGGGAATGGGAAAGAATACAATAAAATCAGTAATAAAAAGAATGTCAAAAGTTTGGGTTATGGTTTTTGTTGCTATAGCTAAATACAAAACAGTTAAACAGGTTGTATAATGTTTTATTTCTTTATGAAAGGTTACTTTATCCTGTTTCTTAGCTACAATTGGATAATGGAAATATGTCTCACTAAAATCTACATTCTTTAATTTGGTACTTTGGAAAGCATTTCTAGCATTTTGTCTTTCTGAAGAACTCAAAGAAGAAAAAGCATTTCATTAGATCTTCAGCAATGACTTTGTGTGGACAAGTTCTAGCGAACAGAAATAAAAGTTCCCTGAGAAAACATTATTCCTCTTTGGAAAATTTTGCCCACTGACTTAAAAAGAAGTGATTCAGTGTCAGGTACTTCAAAATCAGTTTTATGAATATGGCAGAAAAACAAAGGAGACTGAACTAACCCTATACACCAGTAATCTATATTGTTTACATTAGAAGACACCACTCTAATTTTTCTACAGGGAGCACTTAGTGTTAAATTATAAAGCAATAATTTTTTTACATAAAAATCCTACTGGGAAATGATATGAGCTGAGTATTACAGAGGCAGTATGTCTAGCTGATTAATTGTACCAACTTAAGAATTCCAAGTTGCCTGTATTTAACCGACTGAAAAATGCACATTTCACTGTATTTTTAATGCTGCATTAATCTCCAGTATTTCCATTTACTCAGGCAATCAAATTAAACATTTTGGAACAGTGCAGTTATAGATATATCTTAATATTACATTAAGGACATTCCCTGCTGTGAAAGCTTAAGTATTTATTAGGAATTCAGGTGTAATAGAAAGAACTGATTAATTAAAATGCAAGAGGTATTTGGTTTGACTACTTTTTGGAAAGCAAAAGAAGAAAACAACAGGAGACAATGAGATGTGTTTAGTTAGTTTCCACTCATACGACAAGTTACTTATATGACAAGTTCTGCTGAGCAAACCCAGCTCCCCAAAAACTCCACCTCACTCCCACTATTCTTCCAGTCTTAAAACCTGAATCTGTCCAGGCATAACAAGAAGTCATTTGTGTTTCAGGAGATTTAGGAACAAAACTTCTCTTTACTGCTCCGCTGCCTCAAATAGGCTTGGGTAGCAGCAGGTGTCTTTTTCAGAGAACATGACCTGCAGAAGAGCTGTGGGACAGCCCTGCAGAACCCAGATCACAGACAGAACAATATTAGAAGTAGACAATGGAGGAAATGAAGAAGAAAATGGGAGAAGTTTAGCAATCTCTGGTTTTGGAGACATTTTCCTCCATAGACGTTAATGAACCCAGGAGTAAATGGCCCACTAATCATAAATTCTCCACAAATTCTGACTTGAGCAGGTGGCAATGTTTACTCAGCTATGCTATTACTTATATTATTGATATTATTATTATTATTGATATAATTGATATTATTATGTATATAATATATATGCTCCTATGTATTTAGGAACCTACATATTTGAAGAGTAATATTTCGTAAAAGAATAGCAGAAAGTACATCAACAATAAAAAGGAAATTACCATCAGCTTTTTAGAAGCAATAGGCCTTTTCATCTCTCCCATCCATACTGTTTTCACAACTAAATAATTCAGTAAATATATCCACGTTTCATCCAACTTTGTCATAAATGCAAAAACTCTGGTTGTCTCTTGAAACACCTTAAGCACTTCAATCAATTAAGTCTGGCAGAGCTCTAGCTAGGAAATTGAGCTTTGCCATCAATTCTAGGAAATTGAGCTTTGCCATCATACTTCAGAAAGGATTTCAGTTAAATATAGAGTTAAAAAGAGTGGAAAAGGATAACTTAAAAGTCTAGCTGTGTCTTTAGAGGAAAAAAAGTAAGCGTGCTCTAAAGAACGGGTAAGACTGAAAGGGAGACATAATAAGTCCTTGTTTATGCAAAAATTCCATTCCTGCATCTTGGTAATATATCAGGGATGTTTCAGTTTCTTAAACACTGCTGGGAAGTTTTACTTGGACAGTTTTACTGTTGTGAGATTTGGGAGCAGATCTGATGGGAAGAGTAGAAGACAAGGTCTTACACCTCCTGCATCTTATAACAAAGCATGCCTTGTCCAACTAGCGTGCTAAATGTGAAGAGCAAAATTATAGTGCAGCTAGATTTATTTTGGATGACATCCTCAGGTGTCAAAACCTCTGCTTTTGATTTGCTTAATTTTGATCCTTCAAGTTCAAACTTTCCATCAGAATGACCCCTTGAGGCTAAGTCTTTTTGGAGGTATGGATTAGAAGAACGATCCAGAAATGATGCCATAGAATTAATTAAATCTTGGAATTGTGTATTGCAGAAAATGTGGCTTCTGTGATATTTTATTTAAGTGGTTTTCATATTTACTTTGAATCACAAACCAAAAAAAAATTATCCATAGCCATAGTTTTTTCATAAACGAGTCACTGATAGAGTCAGTCTCAACTTCCATGAACTGCATCCTACAATGCTTTGCAATGACTCCAAGAAAACTCAGTTTTGTCTGTCATGACAGTATCTAGAGACAGGAGACTGATTTCTTTTTTTTTTTTTTTATTTTTACTCATTTTAAAAATTTATTCTGGATGAACCCAATGATATATCAGCAAGTTAACAGATGTTAAATAGGAATTTCAGATGTTTCACAACAGTTTGAAAAATCACTATATTGAAAGGTTTAACAAGTTTTTTGCAGAGAGACATGTAATGCAGCAGACCTGACAGGGATGAGAATTCCAAAGACTTTCTTCATATTAGAAGTCATTATGGCAGAGAATAAATCTTTTCATTTCAGAGTTGCATGTGAACATATGGGTGTGAGAGTGATTAAAAAATCCCAAAATATCAGTAATATGATGATGGAAAAACACAGGTCTAGACATATATTCCTAAATGAACAATACTGATGTCAATGGTTAGAGTCAAAGTTACCTGAAGAAGCAAATTTTTTCCAAGTATAGGACTATTCCTACGAGGCCCCTTTGCATCCAACTGTGTTTTCACTGGGCATTTTCCTATTGATTGCTAATACATGTTAAAAAGGATTTAATAAGAATAACCAAGTCAAATATGATATTGATATATCATCCTTTCAGTAAGGGGCTATGAGAAACTCTCTGATTTTGCTTAATGCAAAACTCCAAGACACTTCCATGGTAAAGGCACTCCAAAAACATAAACAAGAGAGAACTTTCCATAATGCAGACTTAAAATATTGCCATTGCTGCAGGGGATATTCCCACCCTACACGAGGCTGTCTGTAAGAACAAGTTCCTACACAGTTCCTACCTATTATAGCTGCAGGACACAATGAGATTTCAAAGACTTGGTGTTGTGTGAGTGATGCTTTCAAACAGACTGGATATAGTAAAACTACATTATTCAAACAGAAGCAGCGTTCCTAAAGCAGGAAGGTTTATATGGATAGATTGCCTATCCGTCTGCTTACCTGTCTCCTAATCACTTTGTGGAATACAGTCACTTTCAAACAAAATTTAACATCAAGCCATGGTCTCCCAAGGCAATTATGCTCCTACATGTTCTGTGAAAATGAGCAGCGAGAGCCAGAAAATTCTAAATCAGTGTTTCCAGCAAGAAGAGAGCAATTAGAGCCTCCAGGCAGTGGTTGGCTCAGAAATAAGTGTGTACATACATCCATCACAACAGCCCTGGCTCACCTGGGCATCACAACACAGAGCTTTTAAGTGGGGTCACAGGTCCAAGTATCCACACGGTGAGAAGGAACCAGTGAACAACCATCAGAATTTGTTTCTCCTCTTTAAACAGTATTTTTGCCTGTGACTGGCTGTAGATTTGGGGTTTTAACAGCAGAACTCTGGATATCAGGACAGAGCACTCCAGTGTGCAACACTAATGTTGGAAAGTTTTCCATGACGCTTCCCTACAGCAACCAGGAGAGGCAGAAAATGTCTCTGACTCACCTCTCTTGCCAGCCCCTATCTCTGGTGCTGTAAGAAGCACAGCTCCATTCAGAATAACAGAGTCTACAGCAAATGCAAGATAAATAAATGTAAGATCTTATCGACATTTCAAAAAATATAAACCAATAGAATAGTAAGAACATTTTGGATTTAATGGATAATAACTACTTTGTGTTATTGTGCTGTACAGAGTTTAGTAAGCACATGAAATGAGAAAAGGATTTCACAACAAAGGAACCATGACTCCCTTTCAATAATTATACATACAACAGTTCATATCTACCTAGCCCAGTTTTCCATTTCTCTTAATTAAAAGCAATAAATTAGGATGGCAAATCACCATGTTTCTTGGGGTTGTTTTCTAAAGAAGAATGTTTCGTCTTACTAGTTTGACATGTTCAGCATCAGTTATTGGACCTCAAAAGGGCATTTTCTGCTACAAAGTTCAATTTCAGATCTCTTCCAAAGCCTAATAACAAAAGCCTGTGGACAGAAACCTTGCTTATTTTCAAAATATAAAGTAACAAGATTCATAGAGATGACTACATTGTTTCAGAAAAGGATTAGGATATAATTAAACAGCATATTTGAGTAAAAGTATTGCTTGGTTTTTAGCATGTCAGGCTCTGTCTTTCCAAAAGACTATGTAGGAGACACCCATAAATTATCCCTGAATCAAATGAGCCTGTCAAACTTACAACATAAAACAGGAGACCCCACTTTATGTGTTGAAAGCAAGAGTCTCATCACTGCAGCACTGGGCCCACAAGGATAATTCCATCCTCTCCATGAGATTATTTTAAGGCCATTCTATACAACCATTGCTGTACTGTGCCCCTCATGAAGATGCTACTCAAGAGTTTCTTATCTCTTAACCTAAATTTCATTTTAACCATAATTAAGCAATTTACATTAATAGTAGAAAATAAGAATAGGAAAAAATTAATTCAGTCAAGTTCAATACTTGTAATACTAATATTATCTTAAGATCACAGATACTGGTTTCATTCAATTGTTGAATTAAACCACTGCTTTACAGCCCATGAAAAACTACCAGTTTAAAAATATGTCTGGAGTATCACTGATTGCCTTTTTCTCTTTTCTATCTGCACAGAAAAAAATCATATCAGGATCTTGTGCTACATTTAAGTTAACTTTTAAATTACTTTTAAACATGCACTATCTCTACTACAGCCATGACTTGGAAATTTCTATTATTAAAAAATACAATGAAGTTAGATTAAAGCAGTAAAACTACTTCATATCTTAGTGATATAGCATCCAAAATAAAAGCCTGTTTCAAGAACTTTCAATTTTACCATGCCTGATAAGCCTTTGCAGAAAAAAAATCAGGATTAACACAGAGCTACAGTAAGTAGCCAATAGAAGTGAATGTGCTCAAGGTGCAAAAAGATCTACGCTACTCATTTGAGCAAACACAGGGCTCATTTAGCAAGTCCCTTAATGAGTAAGTGTTCAAAGAGTTGAAACCAGTTTTAGTTATTTGACTCTGGTTACAGTCAAGCAGAGTCTTGTTGCTAAAACCTCAATTACCACTTTGAGAATTGAAGTGTTGACGGAGGCTTTGTTTATGCCGTGTGCCTTCTGAAGGCTGGCTGTAGCAAGACACTTTCTTCTTTATGGAGCAAACAACCTGGATTCAAACAGCAGGACAATGACCATGGCACTTTTCATGATCATGATGGCAACAGCTTTAACTGCTCAATGCTAAATATCTCCAGATAAATTCTAACTCTGGTACGGGGAATATGACATTCTGAAATTGCATTATCAAGCTGAAATGCCCTTTTTGCTTCTGGTCTGTCTCGAATAGAAAGATTTAGCAGTGAGAGTGGTCTAAACATGTGGGAAGCCCTTCCCTGCTGTAATAAAATATATATTTTTTTAGATTATATAAAAGTTAAGAAGTGACCCAAAATACGTACTTTAACACCACTCCAAACCCAAAACATTTGAGTACAAAGGCTGAAATAGGCAGCAACTACATTACTTGACTATTTATCAATTTGACAAATATTTCTACAGCAGTACAATGAAATTATGCATTTAGCTTTTTATCCTAGTTCTCAGATTAGGATGATTCCAAGGCAAAATTGTTTTCACACATTTTTTTTTATTTCAGTCCTACTGTAACATACATTCTCTTATTCAGCTGAAGGAGAATGATAAAGACAAATAGACATGGACAATAGCTAAAAATATCTGAGCTATGTCTAACTGATATATAGAAAAATATATGTATAGACAAAGATAGAAAGATTGCTTTATGTGGTTTGGTGATCCTACCTACTGCTGCAATAAAAATAAAACAACCAAACATTAGATTTGTTTTGTCAGAAAGAAATTTTGCTGTACCAACATACACCACAACCCCCAAATATCTATTTTTTATGTACTTCACTACACACACAAAACTTGCTTGTAAACCTGTTTGATTTGAGAATGTTAGTGACTGGATATAGTAAAACTACATTATTTAATAATATTAAAGACTATCAAGAAAATTAAACAAAAAATCTACACATCATCAGGTACATGATGTGTTAGAACTCCGATAGAATAGGAGTTATAATTACAAAGGACAAGGGGAACCTAGATTGATGCCTTGTTATTTTTAACTCCTCTTTGACATCTACTGTTTATACAGTCAGAGAATTTACTACCAAATTAGGATGAGGTTTTCAAAAGCTCTCAATGTTGGTTAAATCTGCTACCACTGAAGTTAATGGGGGCCAGATTCACAGATGGTGTAAATCGGCTTAATCCTATAAAATCCAGCTTTGAGTATTTTATCACTAACTTCACGGAGTACAGATGAGGCCACTGCTGAGTCTTTTGAAAATCCCACTCCTTAATTCTTCTGCACACAGTAAATTTAAAGCCCAGTAATTAAAAAAAAAAAAAATTCTAGGAAGATGAGGCTACTAGCTCTAGAGGACTTCACTTATGCTCTCAATGAACATCTCAGTTGAGGCCTGTAATCCCAGTTTTTAAAGACATACACCTATATACATTATTAACAAATAGAATCCTGGCTTTTTTTAAGGGAAGTAGAAATATGCTGACAAATTTATAATCAGCTACACACTTGTGAACTAAATATTCTCAAAGGTATTTGATAAAATCAAGGGAGTGCAACAACAGGTACAATGGGTAGTTTTTACACTCTCTTCATCTAAGTCAAATTGAGACTGTATATATATATATATAATGTATTAATCTCATGAGGAAACTGCACAACTGAAAATATAGGTTCACTTCATCTACCATCAATTTTAAGAAGATGTAAATCCCATTGCAAATAACAAATAGAAAGCAAAAGAAGGGTCTGTTTGTCAGAAGAGCAAGAGGGATGATGTCTTCTGTGAGGGTATCAACTTTTCAGGGAATAAATTTCACAGTGCAGAAGGAAAAGTGAACATTGCATGTGCACTGTTAATTTTCACTTCAATAGTGTAATAGCAAATCCAATATCTTCGACTATGCCAAAACACTTTCATTTATTAGAAAGTTTTGTTGCACAGATAAGTGAAGAGAATGAACTGCTGAAGCACTGAAATGTCAAAGAACCGATTAGCTAAAGTGATCAGGACTCTATTTGGCATAGTTTGGAAAAGCAAAACCCTTTTTGCAGTTCCTTCCCACCTTCTCTGCAAAACCTTACTCTACATGTGACAATCATTTTCAGCTCGTGTCTTAGATTACAGGGTACCACCTAGATCTGATGAAAGTGTGGGTTGAGCACACATTTAGCACTCAATGCCTTTCTCTGAAGATATTTTGATATTCCAGAGCCAAAGTGGAAAATGAATAAACACAGAAATAAAACTCATTCTATCACGTGTGTATCAGGGAACAGTCTCAGCTCCTGGCTGGGTGAGAACAGTCATTGACTGAAGGGTCAGGCTTATGAGAAGGCTGGAGGCTACACAAGAAACTCTGCTCTCCCCAGGGTCCCTGAGGCAAATGCAAGGATTTCCTAGTCCTGTCTCTCTAGGGAAAAGCATAATGTCAAAACTGTAAGCATTGCTAACCAATGTGTTTTCTTGCAGTCAGGAGGACACCTTTCCTGCTCTATACACATGCAACTTTCTTACACTTCTGCGACATGTTCTCCATTCTCAATGTCTCCAAAGTAAGTGAGAAAGTTATAGAGATGACTTGGAGGTTTTCATGTTATAAAGACATGGAACATGATAGGAAAATTCATTCTAAGGTCTTCACAATGATTTAGTTAAACGCTGTCAGATGGCATATCATCATCATCATACGTCAGTGGATATCACCAGGGCTCTGGCACAGAAAAACACTGTACTCCTTAACTGAGACTGAAGATATGAAATGACAATTTCATCCTCATCACTCTTTGAGACTGAAACCTGTCTACAACCTGTTTTACAATTGAAGACAGATAATCTAGACTCTCCCTCTTGAATTTAGTCACCTAAATTGAAGGGTGCATGTGTTATTTTTGCAGTTTTATTACGACAACAGCTCAAGTGTTATTCTCTATGACAGCTTTTGAGGCCCTTTAACATCTTATCCCTCCATCTGTCCTCTGCTTAATCAACAGTTCCTCTACTCTATTTTTCCCCACAGACAACTTAACTCTGTGATTTCTAAATAGCACCCCTGTAAAAGTAAGGCTTTCCACAATACGCTCAAAGTCACAAAGCACTTTTATTACACAGAACTCAAAAATTGCTGGGCTGCTGATGGGCTGACATTGTCATGTACCATTTGATTCTTTCATTATTAGCTTGTATTCTCTCTGGCTGTTTTTTCTTTACCCACCTACTAGGACCTGACGTTACCTGTATTCTCTATGGTCTCATGTACAGCATACAACTTGTGAAGTTACTTTCCCTGTTTTCCTTCTCTATTTAGCAACTGAAATGATTAAACTACAGCAACTGTTCCTTGCAGTGCTAATAAATGATAGCACATAGACAATGCCTTTCCCAAAATCAAGAACCCTCGTTTATACCCACACTCAACTTGTATTGTCTAACCTTTTGGCAAGTTGAAACTTCTGAAATTCATCACACAAGGAGGTCATACAAAACTAGAGCAGGAAGAGGTGTTTCGTTTTTATTTATAGATATACCTTTGTAGTTAATTCCTATGGTAACAGACTCCTTGATTTCAGTGCTTTCAGATCTCATGGTCTGCAGCAACCCATAGTAATGAACACTCAATTTCCTTCTTTTCCTTCCAGGGAAATAATGAAAAGGGGCCAAATCTAGCTGTAAAAGAAGCAAACAAGATCTCTACCATGATGTACTCCTTGTTAACCACACGTCTTCCAAAGCTGCTTACTAAGGGTGAGATTTCAGAACACTATTGAATGTTGGTCTCCATAGGAAAAATATAAGTACAATAAGCTCCACTATAGTGTTCATAGGGATTTACATATAAAATCCAGAGCAGAAATTAAAAAAAATAAAAAAAAATCCCCTTCAGGCGTTAAATCTTTAAGCCTTGATTATTTGTCCAGCAAGGTGACAGATGGCAAATCTACTGCTATTATTAAAGCTCTTCCTCTGCATTGGCATCTGTTTTCCCTGGAGTGAGCAGGATGAGGGAGTTTGCCTGCCTAACCAAATCAGCCAAGGCTAGATATGACTCCTTCAGTATATTAATACTGCACAGAGCTGCATATCCTCACACTGTCTTCTAGCACTGCACCTGCTGCTTATATACTGCATTGTCATGTTAGTCTCTTCCAGCCTTTGCACAAAGGAGGCTCCAAACTGATATTAATTTACACCTATCTACATATTTCCAGTACATGAATTGCTGTCACAAGTAGGCATCAAATTTACCAATCTCAGAGACCTGCAATTGTAGTAATGGAAACAAGATCCAAGCATCAATTTGAATTTGGAATTCAAGATGAATGATCATTAAAAGAAGGCTAGTATTGACAAACTCTTTGATACTGCTATGTGTTCTTGCAAGCATATCTAATCCCTTATCTTACAGACCTAGACTGAGTCCTAGGTAAAAATGAAGCTGCAAGGATTCATCCACTGATGAATCTATGGATGGGCAATCTGAGGTGGGGGTAAAGGGGTGCCCAGGTTTCAAAGCCCTGCATTAATAACAGAGTAATTTTCAATAATTAGAGTATTCCTGAAGGTAGTAGGAGTCACCAGTGCTTTATAACAATATTTGCCATACAGCTTAAAGGAAACAAGAGAACACTGGTTTCTTCGTGCAAGCTATGTCAAAAAAAAGCCAATGGAACAAAACAAACTTGGTGAGTTTTCCCTCACAGTCAATCCTTTTACTTCAGTTGAGGCACATGCACACTCTGGGTGGGGTCTGGCAGGAATATGGGCTAGTTCTGTTATCTGTTGTTTCAGAAGGACAAACTACAATCTAGGTCAGAACTCTGCCAGTTAAAGTTTTTGTCTTCTCTAAAATCCAATTAGATTCTTCCCTTCAAAACAGAGAAGTTAAATTTTGCTCTACATGATGTATAGCAATGATGGGAATTTTGTCCACATTATAATGAAAATATTTTTCTTCCCTAAATGTGGAATGTTAGAATGAAATCATAAACTAAAAGATACTAAGCTTTGAGACACTGATGATTATTACGTGCATAATGCTATATTTCCATACAACCCCAATTATAATACTGTAACCTACTTTCTCGAAATAAACAACTGGTATTCAATGTTAAAAACTACTCCTTTTTTTTTTTTTCTCTTGTGGTGGGGAGGAGAGGGGAGAGAGCAGGGCAAGGATTACAATTCATTCCCATCAGTTCCATTAACAGCCTTTTACAAACAATTTTAAACAAACCAAATAGAGACAAAGCAAAGCAAAGAAGCCATCTGCACAATTAAATGGTCAGTCAGCACATTTAACTTATATAAGCCATATTACTGCACAATGTAAACACTATCTCCTTGGGCTGACATCCTGGCAGAAAAAAAAAAAAGCATCTTTCATGTGCTGGAGGTTAAAGCTGCTGTGAAGTGGTCTACCTTGCTCTAGAGAAGAGGGCAAATATCACTTTATCTGTGAAGAAGAAATGGGAAGGAAACAGATCCTCTCAGTTGTGTTCTGTTTGTGAACAAGATTAAAAAGGGGGAAGCTTAAAACACAGAAAATGCAGCAATCAGGATCTTGTCTACCTTTTATTTTTTCCCCCCACTTGGTACAGATGGGAGATGAAAGACAAGTAAGAAGGAAGAAAAATGCATGTGGCAACAAAAGGCAGCGACCCGTTGTGAAACACACACATTTACTGTCTCTTGAAAAAACTCATTGTTCAGTTCTGAGAAACACTTTTGTCAGTCAGGTTTTCTGAACTTAATCATGGTCAATTTGCTTTCTCCTGACACTTAGATTATTAGAGCAGCTGATTTATTTAAAAAGAGTGTTCTGGCCTTTTGCATATTGAAAAAAAAAAAAAAAAATTAAACATTAGGACTCAAGCATGTGCCATAATTTTTCCAGCAACAAAACAAAAGGTCAAAGGCTGAGCATAGAATTGACAGGTTAGCTGTGCTGTAAATCAATACTAGCCTTTGTTGACCACAGCGATCGCTTTATGGATAAAGGTCAAATCATTTAGAAGGTTCAAAGAATAGTAATGAAACCCTGTGCTTCAATCTATACATTTTCCTACGTTCCCAAAATATACTTTTCCTTTATTGGTCCTTTGCTGAATGGAAATATGATATGATCAGTGATAAATCATTCTGTTACCAGTCATAAATGGGAGAGAGACAGAAATCATCATCCATAAATTCCAAAAGTTCCCCTGACACCAGAAATTAAGAGCATGATGCCTTTCCCTGCCGGCCTAAGAGAGCGATTACTAACGCTGTGCTAGTGCTGTAAAATACCACTTAATTTGAATTTCACCATGAGACTACTAATTGGGTCAATAGCCAGAAAGTGAAAGTCGGCAGTGACAGTCTGTCACTCAAGCATGCTTTTGCTGTGTGTTCAGAGACATTTTATGCAGCTGAAAGAAGCCACCAGCAGCGGGATGCAGCTGCAATGACGGGAGGAGAAGCAGCAACTGGAGCAAAACTGGCTGAGCCTGCACAGAGGATGTGGGGTCTGTACCCTGCAAACCTCCTGCTACCCAGCTGATATTTTCTACAGCACTGCCTCCCTGATCATCCCAGCACAAAGCACTGCTCTGAGCCAAGCAGGGAGAAGTTCAGGGCTAGGCTATAAGACAATTTACTTTGAAAACAGAAGGGCTCAATGAATCCAGAGTGGCTCTAATTGTCCTTTCTGAGACAGAAACATGTTTGTTGTCTACACTGAGAAGATAGAGCTAGTTCACACAGATCTTTTCAAGCAGACACATCTCATCTTGAGGTAAATGCTGCAAATAATTAGATAAAATTAAATCCTAAAACACTTAATTATTTAACCTTCAGAGAGTCATCACTGATTCCTCTATCAGTACAAATGCTGTTTCTGGGATTTCCAGTGTTTACTTTGAAAATGCATTCAGAAAGGCAGCACCTTGTCTGATAATTTCTTTTGATATATAAAGTTTGGTAAGTTTCAACAATTTTTTTGCTACTGGCTTAGCCTCCTGATTAGCAACCACTCAGCTATTACCCCACTGACAGATTACTATTAGCAAGAGTTTAAGCTACTTTGTCACTACACTGCAGGGGAGGGAGAGGCTTTCTCCTGTATTTCATCAGCTTGGCAATCACAGATTTAGGATTCAGAAGAAAAGACAGATGCTTCTCTCTGTTTTGATGAAGGTCAGCATCAGGAATTTGTCGCTTCCTGGAAAGTCTGGTACTTCTACTATTTTACACTTCACTGGAGTCAGTCAAGAAAGGTTAAAAAGTCTGAGGCTCCCTCTGAGGTCAGAAACATGAAGAAGCAAGTAAAGCACATGGTCTTACCATGAGATCTCAAAAGCTCTCCTCCCACTGTTTTACTTTTGTTAAATGCTTTTCTGCCTACCCTGTCAACACAACTTCCAAATGTTTTTATGTCTTTAAGGAAGGTTTTAGTCTCTTTATGGCAAAACTGTGTCTGAAATACAATTCTTCGTGCAACCTGACTCAAAGGTCGCACCCTTATATGCAACTATCAAAAAGATTTAAGGAAACCTCTTAAGCTCAGTCTTTACATACCATCTGCCCTGCTGGAATCACTGCCCTTTCTTTCTCATTTAAATAAGAGCACCAAAATTCCTAACCTGGCTGTAGGATGGGTCTGCCAGTTCACAACAAACATTGCACACAGATCACCTTAAAATGGAAGCATTTGTTTCAAACAGACAACACTATTTAAAAAATAATAATATGAAAGAAACCCCACAAACCAATCTTCCTGCGGTTTTCCAAAAGCATTCCAATGAGGTTACTTACACTGCTTTGAAATTGCTTTGAGTTATGGGAAGGCCACAGCCCGAGACCAGCAGCTGAGACAGCAACAGAGATGAAAGTTTTTTAGCTTCCAGATCCAAGGGGGAACACAGCTGCTCTAGCTGGTCCCCTCAGATCTCAACACTTATTAGAACGATTGAGAAAGCGATAAAGTTTTATGTCGGGGTTTGAAGAATGCATTAATAAAACCAGCCCTGAAATAGAATGAAAAAAAGGCTAAAATAATTAATCAAACCCTAAGCTTTCAGCTCTGGCAATTGAAGTGGGTGATTTTAGGGAAGCTTGGTTCTCTTACATAGAGAATTACCACCTCTGTGTGAAACTCCAATTAGTGCGATTCAGCACTAATTTATTTTTTTTTAATGACAATCCTCTGTTTATGTTAACCTCACAAATGAATTTACTTGAAATAGAGCACCAGCATGTATGTGAAAAAATCATACAAGTTTTTTCTGGACTACTAGGAAAGGAAAAAAAATTGATGCCATTAGATGTAGACCAAGGCAGATATAATAGGAAAATGTGGTATTGAAGCACATTTTCAAAGAAAACCAGAAGTAATAACCTAAGTGGAAATGACTGGAGATCTTAAAGATCAACTGCGATTCTGTTATATTTGTGATTCTGTGATATTTGCACAGTCCCCTCTGAGAACTTCATGAGAAAGCTAGAAGATGAGGGAGAGAAAATGCACAAACTTTGAAAAAAAGAAGCATCCTGTTTCCCATGTATAATTTCAAAAACACTGCTAATTTCAGAATTTACCCACAAACAACCACCTGTTTTAAAACAAAATGGCATCGTGGTTACAGTTGTTGCTAAATTATCCAGGTCTATTTAAACTCAATTTATCCAGATTCTGGAACAGAAAACAACTTTGTTAAAGCACAGGAAAGTAGGAAGCCAGAAACTCAAATTCAAATTTTCAGGTTTCCTGGTTTACGAAAAGTTCAGTTCCCAACTGAGGGCAATGCAAACCACTGAACTTAAAGTAATAATGATAATGATTGATACTAACTCAATTTAGGAGTTTAAATATGAACAGATGACCTTTGGGAATTTGCTTTCTGTAGTGCTGTGTTCTTGGTCAGCGGTTTTGGCTGGGACAGAGTTCACTTTCCTCACTGCAGCCAGTACGAGGCTGTGTGTTGGATGTGTGACCAACAGAGTGTTGATAACACAGGGACATTCCAGCTGAGCTTCACTGACACAACGCCAAGGCACTTTCTGCTCCTCCCCTGCCCCACCTGCGGGTGGGCTGGGGGTGCACAAGGTCGTGGAAGGGGACAGGTGACCTCCCCTGACCCCAGGGATATCCATATGGCATTGTGCTCAGCTTGGAAAGCCCGAGGAAGAAGGAGGAACACGGGGACATTGGGGGCGATGCTGTTTGTCTTCCCAAGTCCTTGTGACGTGTCCTGCCCTCCTGGGGATGGCTGAACACCTGCCCAGCCACAGGAAGTGGGGAATGAATTCCTTGTTTTGCTTCACTTGCCCACACACTCTCTGCTTTACTTATTGAGCTGCCTTTATGTCAACCCACAAGTTTTCTCAGTTTTACCCTTCCAAATCTCTCCCCCATCCCTCTGAGGGGAATGAACAAGTGGCTGGGTGCCTGCTGGCTTAACTCAAAACAGTCAGGAACAAAGCACCTTTATTGAAATAAACACTGTCTTCAAAAACATAATACTGCTAGAATTATTTCATACTGTATTGCAGAAAACTTTATGAAGGAGAATGTATTTCAAATGTGGCATCCTTTTTTAAACAGTATTATTCTAAAGAAGATTAAAAATCATTTTCATATGAAAGTTATTCTGGAAGAATACAATCTAGCCAAAATTTTAGTACATCTTGAGGACTGAAATTCAACAGCTGTATTGAAGGATGATATGATGACATTGCATCAGATCTATTAGAAAACTGTATTTTCTTTCTACAGTCAGATCATATATCATGTAATACTTAGGAAGCTGAAGATTCCTCTGCCATAGGCCAAAATAACATTTTATTGTATCTTAAATTGCCCCTATTTAAATTTAATCTTTTTTTTTCTTTTCTTTTATCATAAAATACCAGTGACTATAAGATTATAGTGACTATAGATTATCAGTGACTATAAGAAAAGGTATCCTTCAAGACTTTATTCAGAAATTCGCTTTTCCAGTAGCAGAAAAGCTGAAAGCAAATGACAATCTGTATCAAAGCAGTTAAAGTTCTATTGAATTAGCTAAACCACATAGGCAGCTGGAAATCAATAGAAACTAAGAGCTGCAAGTCAGTATGCAGGAAAGCACACGTTTAGCCAGTCAAGACTCCAAAAATATTTACTGACAATTTGCTTGTTAACTGTAATATGATCAGTGTTGCTTCACGTCACAGTATGGATAATGGAACTGTACAAAATCATCACTCTTGCTTCATGATGATTAATTAACACAGTAAGCAAAGGAAAGTCCCTCTCCACAGTAAACCTCATTTAAGAACCACCAAGCAACAGGTATGGCATAAAGTACTCCTCTAACACAAACAAACCTGATATGTTTAATTATGTACCATACACATAAATCTTAAGCTGTTTTGTTTGAATATCCTGTAATCTGTCTTGTCTGAAATGAATCCGATCATGGTTTTTTCCCCTCCATAAAGCAAGCTTTGAAATAAACACAAATTAGCCTTTTTTTCCCTTTTTCTGTTACTAAATTACATACCTTTTTTTTTTTAAGCAGAATCTTTGTGTCTACAAAAGGATTTTGTACATTTTCTTGCAGTTGCTCAAGAAATTAAGTTCACAAAGAAGTTAGTGATAATTATTATACGCTTTCAAATGCAGGTGCAAATTCTTGAAGCTTTTGTTTCAGCATTGTGGGAAGTGATTCATTTTCATACTGTTGGTTTTAATCAGCCTATATTTGGGAAATGGATTTCAGAGCTCTCATACACAACCTCCAATTTTAAGAGTTAGTCGGGAAAAAAAATCCATAACCTTCCTCAGTAAAGTGAACACAGGAAGTAAATATTAATTAATCTACAGTAGTATTCTGGATGTAATGAAGTCAACAATTGGCTATTTTGGGCCTAGAATTTCTTTCTAACCTTTAAAAGTATATTTCTTTCTGAGCTCACCCACTGCACCCCATATTTTGGACTTTCTTGCTTCAGAATCTTCTTGTATCGATATGGCAACACTGCTGGTATTTTACTACAAAAGAAAAAAAAGCATCCACAGAAGGGGATTTATCCCATCCTGCACTCTGTAGAGAAGTAAAATATTGCTTACTTAAGTTGTTATCTCTAACAAACCATGCCAATACCTAAGTAGAGGTCATGAAGCACCAGCCAGAAACAAGAGAGTGTCACAGAAGAGCTGGGCAGGTTCTACAGAGCAGCGAGCATCTGCCTCTGACAGGGAAAAACCTGAGGAAGGATGAGGAATTTTGATTTCCCACAGGATCCATGTGCAGCTCACACTGCTCATGTCATAACTCCCCTGGAGTCAGACCAGACTTCAGAAATAAAAACCTGGCAAAAAAAACATCATGCAAAATGCAGGTCACACCCAACAGCTCCTAAGTCTTCCATAAGACTGCTGCTCTGCCTGAATTTTCAGTGGGGGCCACACTTGGTTCTCAATGCTTGCATTCCTGGCCAGCCAGGAATGCAATATTATGGTGACAGATATTAATGAAAATAATAATAAAAAAAAGAACCCCAAAAACCCAAACCATTTTTCTATCTCATACATTGTGCTGTACTTCCAAGCACAGCTTCAAATCTCATCTGAGGAATAAATATCAGAAGAAGTATTTGAATTCAGAGGGTCAGAATATTAACATGTCATAACCTTAATAATTCCTCTGAATATCTGACATTAAAATACTATTCATTAAATGTGCAGCAGCTGAAGAGGTTTGAAAAAATTACCATTCTGCCTTACCAAAAATAACTGTTACCATGGATTTTATATTCCTTGTAAATCAAGGGTGGCAGCAGCAGGTAATTCCATTTGGCTACTGAACATTAAATGTGATATTTTCAGTTAGGAATGCTTCAAGACAATTACATTGCCTCCTTCAGAACTCACATCTGGGATACAGCCAACATTTCACTACCTCAACTACAGTAAGGGTACTTAGAATTTAGAACCAAAACCAAATCCCCATGACTTCAATGTAAGAATTGGTAAATAAAATAAAATAGTATTATAAAAAAGTAAAATACTCTTTTATTTTCTCAATCCTTACTTAGATCTCTTTATAGTAATGTAATATATTATTACTACATCACTTATTTTTAACAACAGTTTAAGTTCCCAAAATAGCGTAGCTTATTTTCCTAGTCTTAAAATAACTGTAAACAATAAGGTTACTGTATATGAAATTGATTTGTTGAAGTGTCAAACATACTAGAAAAAAATCACTTTCTGAATGGAGCACCTTCAGAAAATTTGGTAAAACTGCTGTGAAACTTAGATGAAATAATGGAAAGAACTAGTCTAAAATTATGCCACCTAATTTACTCAATTATCAGACAAAATTCAGCAATTAGCATCAGGGAATTTTTGGAAAATTATCCTATTAATTACACATTTACTGAAATTTAGGTCAGAATTACATATTACATGAGGCACTATTACCAAAAGCACTAAGCTCACACCATTTATATAAAGAACAAAAGCACAGCTCTACTTGAGAGTTTGTGAACTAGAACACAGAGCTTTTTTTTAAAATGGTTTTACACTTTCCTACTTAAAACATACAGCTAGTTCTCTTAAATAAATCCTTTGCAATTGGAGCTCAAGAAATGTTAGACTTACTTTCAATAAACCGTTGGGATTCACAGGAGACTCAAACTCATCCCACCTATATTTTATAGTCTTACTGAGCAAGCATTCTAGTATACCAATGAGAATTGGCTTTTAAAGCCATTACAATACTAAAATAAGGATCATTACTGAAAAAAAAATCCCAAGCTTTAAGACCTGTCCCACATAAAGGAGATAACTAAACATTTCAGACAGCACAGCAGCATTGAGCTTGCTTTTCCCAAGCAACCGTAGACATGAACTGAGAATTAGATGCTCAGTAATTATGAATCCCCACAATAAAAAAGTAGATAGCTTATAAAAACAAGGGCTACCAGCAGCTTGACAGAGTTTTCTTAGAAATTTTCATATGAGTTAAGAACAAAAATTCTGGTGAAATCTAGATTCAGCTCTCAGATATCACCAGTACAATTTAAGTAATTGTTTTAAAATATTTGTATTACTTTCTTTTTTGATAAATAGAAGCATCATAATAATTAAAGCTGCATATTACCACCAGCTACAGCACACAGTTTGCCAGCATTTTTTTATGAAGTTAAAACACATCTTCAAGCTTTGCTATTGCTTTAACAGCATCTTGTGGGCAGCAGCAAAACTGTCCCTAATTAAACCAATGCCACACCACTGCTGAGTCAAATGCCTGAAAATAAATCCAAATGTTAAGAAAGTCAGGAAATCCCATAATTTGTGGAGAAATATAACCACAAATCTTGCGTTATTCTGGGCAACCAAGACCAAAAACTTGTAACTGAGGGGAAGAAGTCATGCACTGGGAGAATGGAGATGAATAGCAGAGACAGAAATTTGTCTTCCTTCTTTTGTTCTCAGGAGGCTTTGCCATGGGAAAGCATTTGAAATCTCCTTCTCATCTCACCCTCAGTGTCAAAAGAGAAATACTGGCTAAACCCAAATCCTTGATGGACTGAAGAAGGATCTGATAGTGCTAGATGCCAAACCTAACAATTGGTATCACAAGGACACTGGACTTTGCATGAGGTTATGGCCCCCAGACTTTTGTCTACCATGTTTTGAAGCTCTTCCCATGAAATTACACTTTCTAGTCAAGCATTTCTTTTGTAGGATAAGTCATTAAAATAACAGTCTCTGTAATGAACTGATATGGAGTGAAATTTAACAAACTAATGAAGAACTAAAGTGAACACTAAAGGTGCAAAAGGTACTGGTTTTATCAGAGTTTTGCTTGTGTCCATACAAAATCTGCTAACTCTAAACAGGTTCCAAAAGCAAGTGAATGGGATAAGCCAATCTGTCACAGACCTTACAACCACACTCCAAATAGGTGCATGAAAGACAGAAGAATAGGAGAAAGGTAGAATTATAGTCAGAAGAACTTCTTCATTAAGTACTCTTAGTTTCTGTTTTCCCTTCTCTGAAAAATCTAAAATACTGAGATATTCCAAGTGCCCCAGTCTCACTTCCAGGCAGCATAGAATCCATCTGAAATACCACACATTTTAAAAAGTAATCTGTAAATTAAAACCATATAAAGAACTAAATGCATGAGAATCTTATTAGTTAACATCTGTAACTAATCTTTTTTCCCCAAGTAAGTTCTTCCCCAAAACCTATAATATTAAACAGGTCTATATCTTTCATAACTGAGAATTTCTTATAAATATTACAATGAACTCACAAATGTTCTGCATTATATATAACATGATCCTAAAGCCTATTGCTATGGTTCAAATGGCCTTTCTACAAATCAGTAATGGATTTTAATCTGCTGCAAGAAGCTGGCAAAGAAGACACTTCTGGTAGGCAATCCAACCTTTTAATGCTTTCTACCAATTTGCAGCAACTCTTGAAACCATTTCAAGTTCTTATTTAGAACTATGCCCCATTTATATTTAAGGTAAGCAGTTTAGTATTTTATGGAAGGTTGAAAATATCATTTATCAAAACACTCTTTTCCTCTCAAAATATATTTGTCTGATTCAGTCATTTCCAATTAAATCACGTTACCACCCTGAATGTTCCCCTTTTTTAGCTGTTACATTCATTTTTTTTTGTGTGAAGAATATTTTAAAATATCATTAAAACTGTAAATGGCATAGTAAATATTTTTAGCGCAGTAACAACAGAACAACCTTATATGTTTTCAAGGGATACAAATTCTGAGAGAAGAATAAATCTACAACTGATCCAAAAGTCACCAAAATGTACAGCAATACTATGGCTCAGTCCCCTGACTTCAACACTGCAAAATAAGAATATTTAAATTCTTATAAGTACTTTTATTTGACCTCCTTTCAACAATTCTCTGACAATGACTGCAGCTATTTGATGAAAGCCTGGAAATGGAATTTTCTATTTACTCATTTACATCCAAAAGTTTATCATCATCTAAACAAATAAACTGCATGTCTTCACTAGAGATAATAAAACTATCATTAATTTCAATCAGCAATGAATTTTAATCATGAAGACCTGCAGTTATTTCATAATCTGTCTGCAATTTCAAAAGCATTTATCACTGCCATCATTTGTATATATTTTTAGGCTTCAGTCCTGTAAATTTATGCATGAGAAACTTGTTCCAGTGCTGCTTTTTAACTCCCTTAGAAAAAAGTCATGATCTATACTTAAAAGTTGTAGCATGGACTTAAAACTCACAAATATAATGAAACTATAATGGACTTGTTCCAGTTTTTTAAATCAAACTGAAGTAAAATCAGTGAACTATTTGTAGTGTTTTCTCTGTTTAAATTACCTAAAAGGTCTGTTACTCCTCTCTGTGGTTTCATATGGCAAGAACATGGAGACCATGTCAGCTTTTGGCTACGTACAGGAGTGATGACCAATGGTTAATGTAGGCTCTAAAATTTACAGGATGGAGGACAAGAAAACCAGCTGAAGAATCAGAGATGTGTTGCCATTTCACAGCCTGAAAAGGGGAGTTGTGGTCAGAGGACGGGGCAGTGCCAGCAGCAACTGGCCCAGAGGGCTGTGCCAGCCATCTCTTCCTTCCTGGGAGGAACACAGCTCACAGCCAGCTCCTGAGGAACAAAGTTCATTCGTTATTTACAGGCAGGCTTTTTCCATCCAGGTACTCCCTAATGATAGCCAAGGACTCCTGCCTGATCTCATGGTGCCACCTGTGAAGTGGCAACATCACCCTTATCAAGGCA